>JAIUSX010000041.1:0-1200000 GCA_026573805.1 Hesperophylax magnus | reverse complement strand
GGGACTCGAACCCATGTCCCTTCGATTTCCGGTCGACAGCTCTGACCACTGAGCTATGGCGGCTTATCTCTTACCCGCGAAATGATTCAATATATACTAGTGTTTCATTAAACAATTACTGCTTGTTACATTTTTTCACCTGAAAACAACCAACTTTATTTTATATGAGAAAGGCATTGTAAGTGCTAACTCTCTCACTAGATGGCGTCGAGACAAATTGTCTACATTTTTAGGTGAAATACTTGAACTTGTCAAATATTAATTATTATTACATGCAGTAGTGAATGGCAGAAAAGTCGAGGACGACCGAGTCGGGGTAGACTTAACTCTTATTGCTGCACTGGAATGAGGTATGGAGTATATAATATGCAGTTTTTAAAAGTGAAAATGTGAATTTCATGATATTACATGAAGTGAATGGCAGAAAAGTCAAGCAGCAAATAATAATTTGTGGTAAAATGAGGCGTACGTTATGAACAAAGAAGGACATTTGAGGACAATGTACGACTTAGAAGTGAACTTCCACTTTTAAAATACACCCACTTGACTGGTACACTAGAATTCTGTTCCACAAATTGTTGTATTTGGTAGGAAGAAAAAATATATTATGGATGGTAAATAGAATATTGTAGGATAATTAGTGAGATTTTCAAGTGAAACTAGGGGAATCAGTTTTTTTGTTAATTATTTCCCTAAAATATTTTTTTTATATAGTTCATTATTTGTTGTTTATCAAATGCTTCTGATTTCTTCTGGTAATTTATTAAAGAAATGTTTTCCTTGGTGGGTATAATGGTGTATATATGTCTGATATACTCCAATTAGAATAGATATATAAATTCACATTTCTTCTCTTCATCATTTGAAAATGTAAACCAATTCGCTTTAATGGTGATCCCGATCCAAATTGTCACATTTAAAAACCCAAAATATCTGAATAGGGTATCATCACTGTTTTTTTTAAACAATAATTACGACAATTAAGATATTTTTATGGCGACGAATAAATTTTCTATAAAGATTTAAATGTGTCGATTTTCCGCCAAAACGACACGTACGTTTTTAGTAGTGAATTCGGCGGCGCTGACGATACGCAGGGCTACGTTGGTAATAACTGTCTTACCAGACATGTGTCATAATGACGTTGTAGCCAGATGGAACCGTTTCGGAAAGAGCAGTCTTAGATCGCTTTCCCCAAGTCCCCGAGCAACGCCGGGAACACGTCAGCTAGTAATGTTATAAGTGTCATACAAAAAAAACCTACGTAAATGGCAGCTCAATGGAATTTCTTTAAAAAAATCGTATTGAGGGCAATTCAGGTCTATATTAGGAAAATATGTAATTCGTTTTCGCCAGCAGTGAGGATTATTTCTTTATGATGTTTGGCAGCCGATGTCAATACATGAATAATATGGTTCTATCAGTTGGTGTATTGAGAAATTGCTGGTAGACTGATTTCTTTGCCGATGTTTACATATCACCACCTCGCAATCCAAAAACAGATTGATTAAATGCAATTTAAAAGAAATTTCGTTACAGATCGAAATTCGATGCGATGCTTCAGCGAATCTGCAAGTTTCTTGTTTTTGTTAACATTTAATGCAATAAACATGTCGAATGATCCGAAAATTGATCGGAATTTTCCACATCGTTTAGCGTGGCTTCGATTAAATAGCTCTTTACGACTATTTATTTGTATACAATTATCATTGAACAGAAAATCCCTAGAAGTGCGATCTATACCAATTTGGAATACTGAGGTCACCAATTTACGACGTTTTGATTCAAATTCAAATTCAAAATTCAAAAAAATATTTATTGCACAAAAAGAGTTCAAAGGGTATAGCTTATAGGTTACATCCTATTTCTTCCAGCTAACCCAACAATTACATGTAAACAAAAATGCATGTAAATAAAAAATAAAAAACAGAGGTATTTAATTTATGTAAGGTATTCATTTAAGGTGTAGTGACATTTGTTTAAAAGATATGTTTTTAGTGTTGATTTAAATTTAAGTATGTCGGTTATTTGTTTAATGCTACGTGGAAGGTTGTTATATACTTTAATGGCAGACCCAAATGACAGACCAAAATAATAGGTTATCTCTTCAAGAAATAATTTTTTTTATTTGAAAATGTTTAACTAATTCCACAGAGAGTAAGATCAAATTGGCCTTATATATTACTAGCTGACGTGTACCCGGCGTTGCTGGGGATTACCCTTAGGAGATAGACATATACCATCGTGGACTTTTTAAGATATACAATTCCGTATTAAATTATTTTGATGTATTCCATAAGGTTTAGCCAGCTTTAGCAATGTAAGCGCCCGAAAATATTTTTTACGACTTGATTATAAAACATCAACTTTTCTCTACTTTTTATGTATATATAAATATAGTATACATGTATTATATATATATGAACCTTCCGGAATAAATTGTTTCAATGATATCGAAATCCGTTGCGTAGTTTAGAAGAAATAAGCGCACAAACAGACAGACGCGAATAGCGACTTTATTTCATACTATTTAGAGATTTCGGTATTAATTTTTAAAGATTGTGTATTTGTTAAAAAATAAAATGTGCTGTTTTATGTTCGTACGTATTGCTTATATTTTCTTTTGCTTGTTACCACTGTGCAAAATATCTTCTCCGCGATTATACCATGTTGATAGTAATTAATCAGTCAAATTGCAGTACAGAGATAGTCGGCCCCACACGAATCGTAAACTCCAAACTATGCATGCTGTGTTCATAATTTATGGAAGTTGTCGCCTTCTACAGGCCAGAAGTTTCAGCTCCGTGTTCAAACATTGGAGCGGGAGCGTAGTTGAGACGTAGCTTTGTTGCGAAACCGACTAAATCTTTGGCGACATGAATCTCAGAATGCTGGGAATGCATCTGAGAACAGCGACAACAACTAACTTTGTCGCTCGTGTCTCGTTTTCCCCATTTGCTATTATTTATACTCGGGCATTCAATTCGATGTACAGTAGGCTGGGCCTTCCATGCAGGAATAGAGTTTTTATCTCAGAGGTGTAAAAAATTGCTTACTACCAATTTAAAGATTCAATTTAATTTTATACTCATAGTGAGGACTGGATGGAATAGTGAGAATTGCTTTGCGAAAAAATTTATGAATGACGTTTTTTCACGTTTTAACAGTTTGATGAAGTGATTGTGACAAACTGTGGTTTCCACTATTCTATCAAATTCTGTATTCTCAACCAAATGTCACACTAAAATTGCATTCCTTCATCAATTTCAATTCAATTCGTCAAACTTTAACACTTTAGATATGTGCTGGTTTTGGAGGATGTTACAGTGATATAAACAGATGTAGGTACATCTAATTATTATTATTGAACTAGCAGTCGAACAAAAAAATATTTTATCTTCTGGCTTTACTTTTAGGTAATATTCGAATGCGCAACTTTTTAATCCCCTGAGTAAAAAATATTTTCCTGGCCTCATTAAACTAAAACAACACTACAGATAGAGATCATAAATTAACCAACTCATATATTTACAAACTATGTTGCAATGGGTTCCATGATATTTCATCAAAATGATAATTCAACACACCTTTAAAAAATGATATAGTCATTAAAAGTGATGGAAACATAAACTAGGTTTAATAATTACCTATGTTTCATTACCTTTCATGACTTTATATCATTTTTTGGAGGTGTGTTGAATTGTCATTTGATGACATATACCCGGTCACCGTTACAATGACTGTCCATCGTCCTACATAGGTAAGATAACCAGTAATGTAAATATTAGAATAACGGAACACTTATCGATATTTAATAAACAATAATATTTTCACATGTATCAAAATAAAGTGTTTTAATGTTTTTATATTAATATTGGTAAAAAAACCTTGATGCCCCAGCCTAATAATGCACAGGTCCGATTAGCTATTACTCCTCGGAACAATGGCTAACACACATAGTTGCACATTGACAACATTATTCTATACTTGACCGCATTAGTGTCTATTGAAAAGTGGGCTTGAAGTACCACTCGCATTGTATGCCCTCCGCCAATCACATGCGTTTGTCGTGACTCACAACGTGAAACCAATCATTGCGATTAGCGACATTTTATCGATTACAAGATTCTCTGACAATGAAAATTGGTTTTCATTGTTTTCCAAGACCTCTACATTGAGTGTCGTACAAGCCTTTTTTACAGCGTGAGTTGTATTCAGATACCTATTGTCAATCAAACATAAAGCTAAGTGCTAACTCTTTCAAGCCCAGAATTATTCTAGTCTTTCGAATCACGTTTTTCTTCTAAATTACATAACGATTCGAAAAAAAATTAAATGATATCCGATAGTGTGATAAAAGGGTTCCATGATAACTCAACACAGTGACAATTCAACACACTTTTAAAAAGTGATATAAAGTCATTAGAAACGATGAAAAAAAGATTTGTTTTAACCTAACCTAACCTACTTAACCCAGTTAATAAAGTTTTTGTTTCATCACTTTCCATGACTTTGTATAACTTTCTAAAGATGTGATGAATTATCATTGTGATGATTTATCCGGTCACCGATAAAAGTTTCTGCATCGTTAGAAACGCGGTTTGGTGACGGAATTATTTAACCGTGGACACTCGTCAAAAATACTATCAGCTGGTTGTAGATAATTATGGAAAATTCATAAAATAATAGTAATAATGTGAAAGCTTGAGTGTTACTTATTGGCTAGTAGGTTTCCTTAATTACAAAATTTGTATCACCTCATCGTGCTTTCGGCAATTGCTTGTGCGTAGACCTTTATGCAAATATAATATTTAAACCCTGATAATTCAAAATAAATCAATTTTTGATGATTCAATAAACTGTCAGCTGTATTGTGTGTATTTCTTACTACATAATGTATTATTATTAAGCTTCTATAATTTCAAGGAAAATGTATTTACATGCTATATAGAAAGGTTCCATGAAAACTGAACGCAATGACAATTCAACACATCATTAAAAAGTGATATAAAGTCATTAAAGCGATGAAAAAACTAACATACAAACGTTAACTATTAAACCTAGTTTTAGTTACATCACTTTTCATGACTTTATATCAAATCAAATCAAATCAAAATCAAAAATTATTTATTGTAAAATAAAAATTACAAAAGGTGTAGCTTATGGGTAGACCCCATTTCTTCCAGCTAACCACATTTATTTAATTACAATGTTTATATAATATTATTTGTTTTATTATAATAATTACAACGTTTATACAGATAAAATAACAATATACCAATGAAAAAATAAAAAATACAAATATATATACCAATAAAAATAGGCGTTTCATTTACGTGAGGTATTCACTCAACGTGTAGTGACATTTATTAACAAGGAAAGTGTTTAGTAACGATTTGAATTTGTGTGTATCTTGTATTTGTTTAATGTTATGTGGAAGGTTGTTATATACTTTAATGGCCATGTAGTATGGTCCTTTTTGGAATATTGTTTTGTTTGCTTTTGGTATTAGTAAGTTTTCTGTGAGCCTTGTAGCGTCGCCTTTTAAAATTGTGTTGAGTTATCCGGTCGCCGTTTTTCTCAGCAATTGCATAATAATTTTTAAACATTTATTTTGCTTTAATATTTTCAAGTGTTTTGCTGTCTCCCATACCTTTGTAAATACATAATAAAAGTAGTCCTTGCTGATACCATCAAGGTTCAAACAAAAACAAACAATTTTCTATCAACTGCCTAAAGTCCCGGAGTAATCTCAAATTGAATCGGCCGACGCAGAATGGAGAACTTCCCCCGTTTTATCGTCGAGCAGACAAAACCGTCCACATTTGGGAAAATGGCAGTCAGTGAAGAAAGAAACACAATACACCGCATCGTGCGTTATCTTCCCGCTGTCCAATCCCCGGTTCGGCTTAGCGAACATCCCACCATCGACCTTATTAATCTTCCTCTTATCTTTACAAGCCCAACTATCTACCAAACCATGTTTACTGGATTATCGTTTTATTTCCACTCAAAACTTATTTGAGTTTTTTTTATCAGACTCTTTTGTTTTGTTTGTCGAACTTTAAACAAATATTCTAATCAAGGAAATTATTGGAAAAATTTCGTGAAAAGGGCAGTTATTTTGTAAAATTTTGCCAGCGGCTGACTTTAGGCTAGGCAGACATTAGGCAAGGCAGACTTGGCAACTGTCTAGAGCTCGCATTTAATACTTAAAATATAGACTCGATTTGTGAGAGTGCAGTTCGATTCGAAATAATATAAAAGACGCGTTTTTCATTTAATATAAGAGCCCTACCAGCTTGAATATTGTATAGTATACGCAGATTTTACCTTTCTCTTTTTTGGCGCGCGTAGTTGCCAGTTCGCTAGTATTAACATTTAAACCCTCAGGCCTCTGGCATCTTAACCGTTATATTTCTTAAAGACACTGTCAGAAGGTCGGAGAATTTGTGTTTATTTCTATAAATGCAATAAAATCGTAATCGTAATCGAAAACTAAAAACTATTTTTGAAAACTTCGAATTTTATTGTTAGATATAAGGAATAATTTTGAAAAATTTGAACGCAAACATCAAACAGTTTTAAAGATGGCTCGCCTTATGTTTTTTCGTCTAAACAGTGAATTAAAATTACTGATATCGGGCAGAAAAACACACATTTTATTAGACAAATGTATTATAAACATTATTGTAACCTCTTTTTTTATCATTTCATAAAAATATATATAATTAATAAAAAAATCGCAAAGTTTAATAAATCACGGTCGGACTTTTGGATTCATAGAGGTGTACATTTTAACTTTTAGATTTGAATATAAAGAGCGGTGTTTTCTTTATCTAACACCGTTTAGATCATGGTTCCCACAAACAAATTAGTCTGATGGGTTAACTGTAAAAGTACGATAGTATTTTTATATGCAACGAACGCCTAAAGAATTTTAGTTATTTTTAAGTTTACTTTAAAATTACTTCAGAATTTAACTTCTACTGCAGGTTCTCTAAAATATGGTACTCGGTTGCTGTCTGCTTGTTCAGCGTCACAAGGTCCTCGATGCTCGTTAGTCCGCCACTATACGCACAATACGTAATGTGACTTCAGCACGGGAATCTCGAACACTTTCCAGTATTATAAGCCTTCCTTGATCAATTTGGCTTCGCGGGAATTTGACGTGCACCCCGGGTGGCGAATAGATTGTTGTCTATCATTTCAGCTAACCTTTCTGGGAAAAGGTAAAGCGAGAGCTTTGGGCAAATCGGTAGGAACCTAATGAATGTTTACTATTTGACCTTTGCGTAAATACACTTTTACGTGCTGCGTTTGCCCCTGAACTGCGAAGCTACACTAAAGCTTCTATTTTGGGATAGTACACCGCGTATCTCTGCCTCATTACCATTATTAGGCTTGCGGGCCGGGTCGGCCGACTTTGATGTGTTTTTGATTGATTACAGATGTGTATATTGGATATGCTGCAGTATTGAAAACCCTAATAATTACACTTCCACGACTGACGATTAACATTGTCTTCGTTCGTCAATGTCGTGCGCTGATGAGCCTAAATTGGAAGATCTTTGTTTTTTATTCCGTAACCTTAACACCAATTTTCTTTGTATTTAGAAGTCATGTATACAACTCGTATAAAATGAACGATTAGTAATACATAAGACATTATGTTTTAATAATGTTGTACATTTTTAATGATTGTTACGAAACAACTGAAACGAGGATATAGAAATGCTTAAAGGAGTTTTATTCAAATTAATGATACTGTTTCATTAAATCAGGCGAATACGTTGATTTTAAGAAATTGTGAGCTCGCAAATTTAACCATCACTGTGGCGAAAATATTAAAAATGCAAACAAGAATGACTAGAAATAAAAACGTACCCTATTCGTTTTATATTTTCTTCTGCCAGTCGTAGAGGTGATTTGACATATGATTTTGCACAGAATGTAACATCTTCTTCCTCATAATTTGACTTGCGAGGAAAGTAACATTTCACGTACCTATCAACCTTTACTAGAACAAAAGTTCAACTAGCGTTAAAACTTTTACTTGAAAATTCATCGCGCACAGAAAAAAATTAATATTTCGAATCTTCAAATTATTGGTAATCCCGCTAAAAAATGGGATTTCAGGCCGTTTCTTAATAACTTTTAGTGAATTTCTAATATATCGGAACACGTGTTCATGCATTGATAATATATAATGACAAAATTCGAAAATATTAGGATCTTCATGAACTCGTGTTCCGATATCGTGGTAATATATTTATCATTTACTGAAAGTTTATCGGGAAGACTATTAATTCATTCTTTAAGGCCTGCAATGCCGTTTTTAACCGGATTACGAATAATTTGAAGAGATTCTTAAAAAATTACCAATACTCTATTTTTCTCCGTGCATGTGTATTGTGTAACCGCAGCGTATCTGTTCATGTAACTTTATTGAATAATATTTACATGTTATAAGATATCGAATTGCCATGGAGAATAATGTTTTTGCTCCAATTAAAAAATAAATTCGTAACATTTCCTACGTTTTTTTTAACCGTGGAAAAGTGTTTAATACCCAACACGTAACGATCTGAAGCCATATTATTATTTAGTGTGGTGTGTATTGCCATTCCCCCACGTTGTGTAACGTCCCAGACATGATGTTGTAGGTAGTGTAGACTGTTAGGCGAACAAATCGTGCTGGAGAATGTGGTGCACAGTTGTTGTTGATATTGATCCCTTAGCTGTTTCCATTTAGATACCTTGTGTAATATTGGTCTTAACTACAAAAAAGATACCCATAACTAGAAGAGGTTTGTCGGTTTGGATTTTGAGGTGGGTGGTGTATTTGTGTAAAGAGTACCTACAAATAGATGGGAACGACTTAAAAACGACAATGATATTTATTAGACCAGTTGGTCCGGCTGTAGGTTTTTTTTTATTTTTTTTTTTTTTTTTTATTTGGTACATTATTTTGTTACAATTTATGTTTTACAGTAATGTAGGCCTCACTGGGTGGCTTGCCCGTGCTGAGGCCTTCATTTTATAATATGAAAATCTAATCTACATATTACATTTAAAGAGAATATAGTAAATTTGAAAAGAAAATAATAAATTTAAAATTAAAAATAAAAATACATAATAATACATTTAAAATTAAAAAATAATACAATGAAAATAATCTTGTGTGTTTGTGAGTGATGTGTGTTTATATTGGTTTTGTGTGTTACGTGTAGGTTTTATTTTATGCTATGACATTTTGGTAATATTGTCTTTTTTGTTGTTTAATCCATTTTGTAATTTTGTGTGTGAATTTATTTTTATTTTCCTCAATTTTAATTTCAATTTTTAGACTGTTGAAAGCTTTTATAGCATGGTATTGGTAGTGTCTTTGTCCAAAGGTTGAATTTACTGTTGGAGTTTTAATGTTTTCTTTGTACGCTTGTCTAACTGGTCTGTTAGTGTTATTTTGTGTATGTTGAAATTTATTTTTTTTGTTAAAAATGTAGTTTAGTAGTGTTTTAACGTATAATTGGCGTATATCTAGTACGTCACAGCTGTTGAATATTTGGTCTGTATCGGTCAGTCTATGTTTTTTTAGTATTACCTTTAAGATCGTTTTCTGTGCGGTTTCTATGTAATTGATAGCCGAGTTTGTTGCTCCTCCCCAAGTAATAATTCCATATTCTATTATTGATTGGCAGAGTGCAAAATATATTGTTTTCAATTGTTTTATTTTATATATGTTTCTTATGTTAAGGAAAATGTGTATTGTTTTGAGAAGTTTATTTGTGATTTGTTTGATGTGAGGTATCCATCTAAGGTTATGGTCAATTACGATTCATAGATACTTTATTTGTTCTGTTAGTATTTATAACATAGTGTTACGCGTATAAACTTTTTTCCGTTGTTCTTAATCCTCTATATCCCTTCCACCCTTTGATTTATTTCTCATCTTCCCCATAATACTCTACTCCAAGCTGCTGTCAGCGCATTTACAATATATTTACCGTCTTACTCATACTCGCGGTATAAATATTAAACGGGTGAATAAGGTCGGGATAATGGAAAACGTTACTCGTAATCGCTGCGGATGCGTACACCGGCCGTATTAGTAGCTGCCAGATTTATATCGTCTCATCGGCTAGCCCCTTAGTATATCGTCAGGATAGCGCCGGCAATATGAAGAATGCATGAAGTTTATTTGAAAATGTAAGAAAACAGTAATACCCATTTGCAGCACTATCGGTGGGATATTTTAAATCGAAATATTGATTTACCAAAGCAAATACGCGACGCATAATCGAATTGGCCGGGTTTCGATGCAAATAATAAACAGACCGGGTCAATGACATTGCAATTTTCATCTGAAGAAACGTAAAGTTAGCAACAAACCGCGAAATACGAAAATGTTCGTGTTTTTGAGGTTTGGAACAAAGTAATAACAGTCTATAAAAATTAGGCATGAATTTTACTATGAGTAACAATTTTAACCCGAGCAGTGTACGGCCCTCTCCCTCGTATAGCTATGCCAACGCTGCAGCGGCGTATTAGGGAATCTTTATAAGTAAGACTCTAATGGTCGAGTTTTCCTGCTCACTTTTGTTGTGATTTGGTTTTAAAAAAAAATGGATCCTCATAAATGTATCTCCCGGATATATGCAAGAGCAAAAATGTCTGGTGATTTAATTATCTTTTTTTTCTTTAGAAGAAGGAAAAATCAGTGAATATTTAAAATATGTACCTATCTAGAATTCCAGACGGAAGGTCAAATGCAATTATACGCCTATCTCAATTTGCCGATTTTACGGTAAGATATAATTATATTGCAGTTTAGCGACGCGCGACCATCAAAGTTTAAAGCGGCCGCTACACTACTCGCTGCGACGCTTCGACGAAGTTAGCCGAAGTTCGAAGTGCGTGCCCACACACTCGTGCAACTTCGCGAGTAACTCAGTCAGTGATTGGTTTATTTATGCCGTGACGCTTCGAGTCCTTTGACTCGGGCGCATTTATCGACAACAATCGGAAGTCGGGCGAAGCGAAGCGAAGTTGCCCGAAGCGAAGCGAAGTTCGTGCCCACACTATCGTATTCGGTCAACTTCGATCAACTTCGCGAGTAGTGTAGCCGGGCTATTAGACATTTTTAGTTTTAATTCTTTACCATATATAGGAATTAATTATTTTCATCAGCAGGGTTTTTTTTTGTCTGTTGATATGCTTTTTTAATAAATAATATAAGTTTTGTTTTTTCATGTTTACCGTTCTTTTTTTTTTTTTTTTTATAGTGAATAACCTCACAAGAGTCCCAACTGCTCCCGTCTGGAGCCAGTGAGACTATGGCATCCCCAATTGGGGGGTGTTGTGAGGCTTAAGGTAAGTGAGGAAGGGAAAGTGGAAGGTGGGGAAGTACCTGGCTATTCAGATCTAGTCACTAAACACGGCTAAAGCCATTTGGAGCAACGTTTCAATTCTGAATGGTGGTCTTACACCAGGGCGATACTGGTAGTATCTTCCACTCTGATTTATAGAGTGCATATTATTCACACCTCATTATTTTATAACACGAAATTTATATTATATTGAAACACTCTGGGACCATCTCTGATCGCACTCCGATCAGCTAATATTAGCCATCACGATCGTTAATTTTAATTATTATTTAGCGAAGGCATACAATTGATCAGAATCGGGCAGGAATGAGGTGAGGAATTTATAAAGGCACGTAAGACTCATTGCCAAATTGTAAACCCTACGATAATTGACCAGTCAGTGGCTGAGTTGGCATTGCGTTTGATCAACCAGGCGTCGTGGGTTCAATTCTTCGGCTGGCTAACTCCTCCATTACAATACAAGCAACGTTTTCCGCTCACCATGGTGACAGCATTCCAAAAGATGTAATGTGTGTGATTAATTAAAAAAAAATCTAATCCTAATTAATCAATAAAATGTAATTGTATGCACCCACGTACGTATCTAACATTATCATGTCAAAATCAAACATTTTGCGTTCCTATACCTATATCATTGCCATAAGGCAAATAATTAATGTATATAATCAATACGTTTTGGAGTAGACAAACCTTTTTTTAGAATGTGCACCCTCTAATATTGAAGAATTAATAAATTTCAGTATATTTTAAAATCAATATATAATTTAATGATCGTTTCAGTGTCACCCAAAGATTCAGGTAAAAATAGTTTATTTATTTAGAGGATGGAAAATATTTAATTTAAGGGCTTCCCTAATTTTCAATAATTGTTAGAAAAATGATACCAAAACTCAGATCAATATAAACGTACACGGAGAAAAATGATCTTGTTAAAAAATATGATAGCATGCCAATTTACTGATAAAATATTAGTCATTCAGAGTATATGGAGAACGCGTGTTCTTTTCCTAATAAATGTCATGATGTAATGCGACAATATCAGGTTTTCAATATCAATATCAATATGAACACGTGTTACGCCGTCCTCATAAAACATTCGCTTTTAACTGATACTTTGTTACAAACTGTGTCAATTCATTCGTCAAAGACCTGCAGAAAACGAATAATTTGACCACACTTTTAATAAATCAACAGTATTTCATATCAGTAAGTTTACTCCGTGTACATGCATACAAAAAGGTTGTGTTGGTTACAAAAGCCTTGGTTCACCCCTTTGTTTTAAAAAAATAGCCGCTGCTATTTTTCAACCGAGACGTTATCGTTATTTAGTAGGTGGTTTGTTTATCGTTCTGTTTTTAAACGAAAATAAAGCTCACGTGTTAATTTCGAATATTTTACTTATTAAGTACGTCATAGCTCTCAAATAAATAAATACTTCCTTAAAGTGATATTTTTCCAATAAAAGATTTAAAAGTTAAGAATTTAATTAAATTGGAAAATATGCATTCGTATAAGTTTTGAGATCTGCGCATACGAAACTGTAAAAAGAATCCCTTTGGGACCAGCTCACTTGGCTGCGCAGAGGTTATATATTTCGTTTTACAATCATGTCAATAGGAAAATTAATTTATTTTAAGTTATTTTCTAGAACTTTAACCCAACCGAAGTTACTAGTTACTAACTCACAACTACTAAACATAGGTATCAACTTTAAAACTGCCTCTCCTTTAGAGTCTACTTTTCATGATCTTAGGTCAACTGACGTAAAGTTCTTCGTCTTCTGATTGGAAATACAAAACCTAAGTACTACTGGCAGGATTGATACGGCCAGCAAGCTTTCTCAAATCTAATTTCTTACGATGTCTCTCTCCTTGCTTTGATTTCTTCTGAACTCAACCATAAAATTACATTTTATTTGATTTTGAATTTGTTCGTTCGCTGGTCCTGTATGAAATCTGGTTCAATGTAAATTTGTTTTGAATTTAAGAATCACTTTCAAAATCCGAACCGATTGTTTGAAGAATTCAGATAAATACCTACCTATAATGTAGTATCCTTTTAAAATATAGACAATTTATTTTTTAAATGTGTCTTTCATTGCTTAAATTTCTCAGAGTTTATCTTTATAAGTAAAGTCAGATCTCGTGATTTTCAAAGGTCTGGGCTTTTTTTTCGTTTTCAAGAAAGCGTTATTTACTAACTAACTAGATTTACTAAAGGTGTTCATTTGAAACGTAAGTTTCTGTTCGACTTTCCAATCAAATTAGAAATTATATTTAATATCTAATTAAATTATTATAATGAAAATCGTAAATATTGTTTTTGAAAGTCTTTGATCTCGAGGCAAATATTTTATAAATACTTTAGGCCACACAAATCCCACAATAATAAATTATAATATCCCGTGATTTTTCACGGGTTTGCGCTTGTACCTACATTATAATTTAAGCTGGAAAATATGGAACAAAAAATTTGGCGTATTATTTTTTTAGAGTTAATATATATTTTAAAGCTCATTAGCTAATAATGATTGAAATGGTTATGCGAGCTGAACCTATACATAGAAACCTTTGTAAATTTCCCGACGCTAGAGCTCAATTTTCGAGGGTTTTCAGAGTTTTAACTTTTTTATTACAGATTATTAAATTATTTTGCCCTTGACAGAAGCTTATCCAAAACGTTGTTACAAAAGGGGAATATAACATCAAAAAACGAATGAATTAATCTTGCAGTCGGTTTTTCACGGAATGGTGAACAAAAGATTTACCGATTGCTTTTTAGAAAATAACGCAAATCAATTTGTTGAATATAATTCCGGCAATCATTTTAAATTATCTCATTGGGTCTTGTCAATGCGGGCCTCCGCGACTTGAAGTTACCATTCTGACGTTAGTCCAGATCAATGGTGAAAGACTTATTATGGTGAGATACTGAGATGTAGAATATTTGTCACAAAGTATCATTTAAACTGGCATTTTAGGTTTTAAGCCACTGAAGGGGGGATTTCCTTTAAAAGCGTATACATAACCTACGTAACAGAAAGGTAAGGTCCTTGAGTCTTAACGTAGAGGACGCGGGTTCAAATCGGGAAAATATAATATTCAATTGACGCAAGAGTCCCAACTGCCCCCCACTGTCCGGAGTCAGTTAGACTAGGCCATCCCCATTTGGGGTATGATGCAAGCCTGAACGGTGTGGGGGGGGGGGGTAGGAGACAAGGAAGTTATTTGGTGGCCAAGTACGAAATGTGCCTAAGAAATCAATTACAGAGATCTGAAAATTCAAAATAAACAATCTCCGAGTACCAAATTGTAACACGAGACTTCCCGAGTTATTCTTTGTTCTTTAGTCTAAAACCAACTATTTTATTAATTCCCCAGTCCAAAGGCTAAGTAGGATTGGAAATAAATTCAGTTCCTTTGATATTTTCATTTTTTTCTTACTAAAATTTATATCAGAAATTTCTAAAATTTTGTTTCGGTAACCTTAATATATAATCTGAAACTTTGTTTTTTTTTTTTATGTATATATTGAACTTATAATTTATTTTTTATTTTTGTTATTAATCCCAGCAGGTATTATTAAATGTTTTCTCTGTCCTCTATTTTTTGCATTTGTTTTATAGTAATAATAAGAAGTTGTTGATTATCTTCTTTTTTTGTAACAAATAGATACAATTACATCCTCGCTGTGATCCCCCGTGCTTATGATTCACGTATTGATGTGTATTACGTTAGTTTATTTTGTTCAAAATGTTATTTTTTAATATTATTTTGATGCAAAAATACAAAAATGCCCATGATCCTTTAAAAATATTAATATTTAGTTATTTTGAATGCATTTTCGATAGCTCACTCGGTATATTCCAAAGATATTAGAAGAACGAGATATGCTATGTTGGCCGCCGGACCGTAGGCGGAGTACTACCTAATTAGGGTACTTTGAACGGTATCGGGACGTGTACGCACAGAAATCTGTTCTATGTATTAGTGCGGATACCTTAGCGTAAGCGAAGGTGTGCAGTAGTATTGGTGAACAAAACCGGCGACACTCGGCAAAGCAATTCCACACAGTATGAACTGCTCATAGCACATCTCGTTCTTCTAATATCTTTGGTATATTCTGTTCTTAAAATCCATGTAAAAGCCCGGCTGGGCGTAAAACCAAATAAATTTTTTTATTATAAAATGCACTATGTAATGTAATCATTTTTTACTCGTCTATGTAAAAGTCCGACGGGCTTAAATGATTAAATAAATAAGTTTGTTATAATATATATATTGTGTGGAAATTAGTTTGATCGTGAAGCTGCATCCTCGAAGTTACTTTCTCAAATTCTGTATTGATTTGTATCCTCAATTGCCTTTTGTTGACCACATTCAATATTGATGGGTTTGGGTGTTTTTTTGTTCACCAAAAGTTTAGTTTCTTCTGCTGTCCATTCAAATTGGAGGCCAAGTGTGAATGGAATGGATCAATATGAAGCGGACAGATACTTCAACCGAATTCAATAATTTTGCCTATAATATGATTATTACTTATTCTTCGATCATCACACCCATTATACAGTACTAGTAGACGGACAGATACAGTTTGTTAATTTCAAGCCTGCCCGCTTGATGTTCATTCTAAAAGTGTACTACCAAAATGTGAGACAGGTATCATACGGCATTAGGAAAGTAGGTACTTACACATTAGTTATAACTAGCTAATATATTAAAAACATCATCTTAGTCGCTGAAAACGTATACTAACATATATATTCCCCCTCAGCACAGGATCTCCTAGTGAGGAGGACTTCAATGATCTGTTTTAATTATTATTTTTTTCATGTGCCATACAAAAATGTACCTAATTATTTAAAAAAGTAACTAAATAAAAATTTATTTTTTTTAAACTCACTGATTTTGATAAATTAAAAAAAAAACAATTAGAAAGCTTAAACCACTGAGGCTAATTTGTTCGCTTTTGGGAACAGCTCTTAAGATCTCATAGAAATCGTTCTGTCTCCCTTATTGTCGTGGTGAGAAATGTGATCTTTTTTTTTTTTTAACTATTTTTTTACTAATAATATTTTTATTTAAGTAATTTGCAACTATAGCTAAGAATACAAGTTAACAAAGAGATAACGTTTAGATTTCTCATAACCTGCCTCAAAATAGAAAACACCAAACAGAAATCGTTGTGTCTCCCTTATTTTCAGAAATATGATCTAATATCTATGCGGTAGAAAGAGATAACACCATGCTTTATATTCAAATCTAGAAGTTAACCACAGAATAATTAAAATGTACACCTTTTACCAAACCAAAGGTTCCTACAGTAATTTGAAAAGAATTATGAAACTTCATTAATTTTCTATTCATTATTTTTAATGAAAAGACAAAAAATGTTTGAAAATACATTTGTCTAGTAAAATTGTGTGATTTTATATGTGTTTTTCGTTGTCAGTAATGTTAGTTACAAGAAAGTCATTTTTAAAACTTTTTTAACAAGAACCCAGGCGCACACCTGATAAATTACCAAACGTAAACAACGACAGAAGTGTTGGTTATCCAATGAATGGTTCCCTGGGCGACGGTACTCATACCCGAAAATTTTTAATTAATCAAAGATAGATTTCTCATCTTCATCTGTTAGTAGAGCTGGTAGAATTTAGTAGAGGTGGTTCATTGCCTTTGACTTGTACGTATTGACCATATGTCCAACTTATTAACCTGTTTTTCTGCTCCGTTAAATAATCAATATTTTGCCTGATATTCGTAAAGTTATTTTGACATTTGAATTTGATACGAGTAGCGTATTTTATCAAATTGATTTGATTATCATCAATGACGCCTTTTTGTTTTTGGAATGTATGATCTGCAATAATTGTGTGTCGAATTGATGAAAAATACAATATATTTCACGTCGAATTTGCAATAATTATGTATCTGTAAATAATTTTGGCTTGTTCATCAATTTTATTATTATCTTAGCGGAGGACTACTCAATTCCATTTCACCATATTGCGCAATCCCAGTAAACATAAATAAATTTGTGAAATTAAGTTAGTAGTAACAGCCGAGCTGTTGAACTCAAGAAACGAGTCGTAAAAACTACCAGTTCTCGCCGGGCGCGCGTTTGGCATGTTTCCAAGTATGCACTGGTGCCGAAGGGATCAATGACGCTAGTTCCTCGTAGCATCTTCCATTGTAATACCGGTACAACAAGAACATCATACCTACTTGACGCCTGTGCTCTAAAGAATAATACGTGAGAATAATAATTAAGACGTGAACCCGTTGCATAAATCCATATGTTTAATTTTTAATCACAAATTTGTGTTCCATGTATAAATCAGGGTTAATCCATACAAATACCATTATTTTTAATACGAACGAGTAACCCCCATCGAATTTTGCGCTCAATCGCGTTAGATACTGAGCAACATTTTAACAATGCGATCGCTCACTTTGATTTAAAATCGAAGCTTTGAGTTCAATTAAGGGTGTTAATTTGCTTTACTCAACCACATGTTCAGTTTTTATTGGTTTTCGCAGCCGATGATGTGATTTAATCGGTGCATTTAAAAGTCTGCTCCTATGTCATGTACATTCACAGTAGAAATCAAATTTAATAAATAAATTATTCGTCGCTTTCCATTTTAGAGATCGGTCGTAAAATGTTAAATGATTATGATTGACGGTTCGTGTGCGTTGATTAAAAAAATCATCGCGGTGAAGATTGACCGAAGTAAGTGTATTGAATATCAACCAATTAAATTTATGATGCACATATGTCATGTTGCACACTTTGAGTCACACCGTATTTCTGACAAATTTGACATTTAAATGACGAATAATCAAGTTATATTAATGGCAAGAATTTTTGTGGTGATTGCACATAATTTATAATTAAAATATTTTTTAAAAACATCTTTTTGATTATCGATTTTGTTTTGAATGAACGTGACAAATGGAATCTTGGACATGGAAATTAATCCACTTCCCGACTCCGATCGAGCTGAAGCTCGCCACTTTTGGTGGCACTAACAGGGAGAAAACCTACGGATATAAAATATTGCTATTTCTTATTAAGAATCTCTTCAAATTATTCGTAATCCGGTTAAAACAGGACTGCAGGCCCTTAACGAAAGAATTGATAGGTTTCCTGTTAAACTTTTAGTTGAGAGGGAATGTATTATCGCGATGTTGGAACACGTTTTCAAAAACATCATTTATATTGTCACAGCTCGTCATTATATATTATGATAAGGACAAATGCAGGTGCATGAACACGTGTTCCGATATATTAGAAATGTACTAAAAGTTAAACAGGAAACCTTGCAATTCCGTTTCTAACAGGATTTTAATAAATCAGCAAAAATCATTTATCTCCATGCATTCACACACATGCGTGAACATACGCATTTTTCTGAAATTGAATGACATTATATTTGAAAAATTGCAGCAGTTGGGATTTGGCTTAGGTGTTAAAGTTGTTGACTCCAGTTCCTGGGGAGGAAGGTTCAATTTTTTTTTTTACATTTTAAAAGTTCACAGCAGTTAAGAGCCAGTCCCTGGGCAGGAATGTTAATTGCTCACTAAAAAAACTATATATATGTATTTTCAAATAACTATATATTTTTTTAAATACATCTATAAATAACAATAGTTGTATTATAAAAGTAAAAATTGTTTTTACGGGTAGATTTTTAAATAATTTTATTGTTGGTTGGACGTAACGACTTTGATGCAACTTGTAAATATTATACGCAATATTATACATTATTATTTAAAATAATTACTATACTTTTTCGAATTTACGATCGTGTTAAGTAGGCGTCGGTAAGTACGCATAACATTCGAAACAGATAAAAATGTTGTTTTCATTCATTGTTGCACAAACTTATCTTAGCATCAGTGTGGGCGTGCAAAATTGCAAAATTTACATAATGTTTCTAAAATTTTTATAACTCGTATAATTTTTTTTAAGCTAGTACCGCACAAGAGTCCCAACTGCTCTCAACGGTTTGGATCTAATGTGTCTATGGTATCCCCACTCGGGGTATGTTGTGGGGCTGAAGGTTGTAAGGTGAGGAAGGAGATTGGGAAGAGGAAGACGAGGAAATACCTAGCTCTTCAAATCCGGTCACCAAACACATCTAAAGCTGATTCTTAATGATGGCCTTTCATCAGGGTGATACTAAAGTATATATAATTTTTAAAAAATTACAATTTACTTGCGCACGCCGGAATTTGAATCCACAATCTCCGAACTCGTGGCCGTGATTGATTACTTATTTGGCATTTTATATTATATTATACTATCGCAGACATGTGAAAAATCACGGGATAGACTGAATTCTTGGCAAAACAGTTTAATTTTTGAAAATATTACAATTAATATAATTACTAAATAATACCTACTTTACGCTTGTCTTCACACAATCAACTCCAATATTAAACAATGTCAAATTAAAGTCCCCGATTTCATAGCTTAGATCTTGTCACGAGCCTCACCCGGACGCATTTCGCTCATCCACTTGTACTAATATTCATTATTGGAGAACAGAACTGCATCATGGGGGCATCAAAGCGATCAATAACATGAATTGTATCGGAGACAGGTGGAATCGTAAGAATCGTGGCATTTCACGTCAGGTCTCATTGCATTCTCAGGTGCCATAAAAGGCGTCTATTATGTCCACCCTTCCGGTGAATTACGATACAAGATACAACCAGTTTTTTCGCTATATGATTTTAAACTGTAATATGATACTTGTGATATGTTGTATAACAGTTATGTTTGACTCTAAATCACACAAATTCCTTAACTTGACATTGAAAAAGAACAAAACATTGTATACGTGATAATACACATATATTTTATTTTTTTTTAAAAAGAAAGTCAAACATTCCCGGGTTACGAATAACCTGACAATATTTGAAAATCTCCTACTACCACCACAGTAAGCTGAAAATGTTGCTTGCGTTGTGATGGAGGACTTAGCCAGCCGAGGAATTGAACACACTACGCCTGAGTGGGACCCAAGCGCGATGTCAACTCGGCCACCGACCGGTAAACATCTATTTTTATTAATAGATGTATTTAAAAATATACTTTTTTTGTTTGAATGAAGATTGAACGTTCCTCCCCAGGAACAGGCTCTTAACTGCTGTGAATTTTTAAAATATCTTTTACAACTTAAAAAAGCTTCCTCCGCAGGGACTGGAGTTAACCGTGCTAACAACTGAACCAAATCCAGATTGGGTAGGACTGACTATATTATTTTATATATTAATTGCTGTAATGTCATCCAACTTCAGAGAAATTCGTTTATGTCCGCGTGTGTGTTGTGATAGCCATCGATAGAATGCATAGTCTATCTGCCGACTTTCAGCAGATGTCGGGAAGTTGGTTAATTTCCTTTGCATTAATTCAATCACGAAAACATCAATTGGGTTTATTTAAAAAGCTTTGGCACCTACTACATATGAACGATTATTATGCTACGTATACACGTGCGAACCAAATCGCGAGCCGAGCCACGAATTATGGGAAAGGAACGAAGTCACAGCAAACGGTGCGAAACGCCGCTTGTGGTTTCTTCGTTCCTTTCTAATAATTCGTGGCTCGGCTCGCGCTTCATTTTGTACATGTATACGCAGCCTTAGATAGATAGGTGCCTACTTGAAGTATATTTGAATTTGTTATGAAAACAGGTAACTTCTGTGTATTAAAATGTTATGGTAAATTGATGAAACAAAGGCAATTGATCACTTTCTTACCATGGGTGTGTGTGAAAATATTGCAATAAATAATTTGTGGAATTTAAAAATATTATCATTTCAACCATGGCGTCGTAAAGGTGGGCGATTTGACCTGACGTATTTCAAACATTTCATATACGTAATAATAATACATTTTACACTACGCAGTGTTGTCATATTACTATCGAAAACAAACATCTTTTCAAAGATGGTTTAATTTATCATCGTAGTATCATTCCGAGTCAGGAAAACAGCGAATTATTATGTGAAAAGAATATACACCTTTCATCCAAATGCATTTCTTATAATACAATGGAATTAACAACATGTGTTGTATTTTTTTATGTCGTCATCCTTAGCTCGATTTTATATTTTTTAATGGGCAGCGAAAATGCTGTAGGCATCTGATTGCTCATGAGCATGAAGCTGTAATAATCGTTTATTTCGAAGGCCCCAGCCGACTACTCGAGATATGAGGTATGCTGGGTTCGAGGCGTATATATCAGCCCGTTTTGCCGTTAAATAATGTGATGCCGTTATTAAGATTATTACGTCCCGAGAGATCCGGGTTTGGTCGTCAAATTGGTATTCATTCGATAAAAGATTAAATGTGATATATAATTTTTGTTGACTTAAGTCGGAGTTTTTTTTTCCTATTTGACGCACTACCCCCACCACCAGAAAAATGGAATTATTAGTTAACACAATTTAAAAATATATATTAATAAACTGCTTCTCACGTTTAGTGTTCGTATAGAGAACTAGTTATAACACGTTTACATTGGTTCCTGCTTTGCGTTGGACTTGTTTTTTTTTTTTTTTTTAATTTATTATTTTATAATCTTTGAACAGACTAACACTTGGGGAATCACTGATTAAATTAATTCATACCATCTACCTAAGAATTCCGACCAGCACGGGTATTTTTGCTATCGTATCAGAAATTTGTAATCGATGTTTTTTTAATTAATTTTATCGTTAGCTGCTTATCCCCTATATTATTTTCAGCAACTCTGCGAAATGCCAAAAGATACCAGCCTCGTGTTTGCATTACTTATCCGTGCACTAAAATACATTGAATGAATTATGTAGAATACATTAATATTTCTCGCCGATATAATATAATATAATGTAATTAATATCAACTGTATAAATAACATGGTATAATAACAATAAATCATAGACAGTCACATCATAAAATATAAAATGAACAGAAACTCTACAAAACGAATACAAAAGTACGAGATACAAGTGCATACACAACTTCTATTTAGACTTAGTATTAAATTAGTATTGATTGATAAGATTTGATAGTATAGAAATTAGTATTGATTGATAAGATTTGATAGTATAGCCTGTACCTTGTACCTACATTCCGTATAGTTAAATAGCTTCGCTACATTTGTTAAATGTTAAGAGTTAAATGCTCAGTTCTGGTATTGTTACTTTTAAACACGATTTTTAAACGAGTTGGTCTTGTAGGTAAATAAAATTAAATGAGGTTAAGTAAATCCGGGCTGTCTATAATACCATTTACAATTTTGAACCTAAATATTAAGTCGGATATAATCCTTCGATTTGACATTTTATTCAATTTAATTCTTTCATCAAATAATTGTAGTTAATGCTTTCAATTGGACTAGCGAAATGATTTATTAATGTAGGTAGGTACTGTTCTGTGCCAAAAAACTAATGTGAGGATTTGCATCACAATAGCCCACCTCGGATAGGGAATGGAACTAGAAGAACTTATACAAAAGTTGTGTCAAAGTCCAGCTGGACGTAAAATCAACTAATAAAAAAGGCGAAAAAGCAATCGAGTCAACTAAATGATTAGGTTATTATTTTATATGAAATCGACCAATCTTGGAATGCTATAAATTTGGCGATGGGATATAATATCAATTGAGATGTTATTAATAAATGTAAAGAATTAACTGTGTCCTTGACCCGTGTAAACCAGTTTTGTGATTAGCAACATTATTTGGCACGCGTGGTGCTGGTTCGTCGTTTGCCGCCCGCTATTGTGCAGGTATTTTAAAACCGTGGGATGCGCCCTCACCGTCGATCTTCACCGCTACATATTGGGTGATTTATTGGTCTTGTTGGCCGTTTTTGTCGCGGGTCAATTAAGTCATTACATATGAACTACGAGACAAAGGTGAATTCTTTTTTGTATTGAAGTGCAAGCTCCGTACAATTACCGAACAATGTCGATAACCAAGCACCCAAAGCATCCTTCGAATACCGAACAATATCGAAGGAGAATTTGAACAATTCATCATATAGCCTATAATGATATAATAACGGAACTCGAATAGGACTTTCACAGAACCCGAAAATGAACGTTCTGTTATGTTCTGTCAAGCAACTAGCCTATAATGATTTAATAATAGAACTTCAATATGACTTTCACAGAACCCGAAAACGAACGTTGAAGATTTTGACAGACTTTGAACAATTCATCAAATTTCGAAAATTTTGAAAAATTCATCAAATTTCAAAGATTTTTAACAATTCATCAAATTTCAAAGTTAATTTTCATGTTCTGTGAAAGTCCTGTTGATGTTTGCTTCACAGGACTGAAATAATAACAGCATTATAATAGAACCTTCGCAGAACTTGAAAATCAACTTTGAAATTTGATGAATTATACAAATTTTGTGAAACAACCCGTCTTTACGGGGTACCCAAATCATCATTCAAATGCCAAATAAAGTAGATGCCCATTCACCCAAATGTCGATGCCTTATCACGCGAAGCATCGATAAAATTCTGAACGATGTCGATGTCTTAGCATTCGAACCATCATCCAAATGTCATGTAATGTTAATGCTTACATCATCAAGATATTAGGTACAGAAGAGTTTCGATGTCCAAGAACCCAAAGCAGCATTCAAACACAGGGCAGTGTCAATGCCCAAGCTCTCAAAGCATCATTCCAATACCTGACAAGGTAAATGCCCAAACATCGGCTGCAACATTAAGGGTATTTTACTAAAATACATTTTTCAAGTTATGCTTTATAATATTACTACGAATTATTCGTTTACGCCCGTACATACTCAATATATATATATATATATTTTTTTTTTCTTTCATTTATTCGTAAAATATATTTTTATATGGTTTTTTTTACATGGTTTTCGACTACCACACTAGACACATGTCCGTATTATGGTAGTCGAATATGAATAAATAGTTTTGTCCGTAGAATAATCAATTCTTTCAAGAAAGGCATACAAATAAAATATTGTATCGGTGATTTAATCCAATATTGGGTCTGTATGCCTTTCTTGAAAGAATTGAGTTTTTCTGAGGACAAAACTATTTATTCATATTACGGGCGCAAACAAATAAATCGTCTTAATATTTTAAAGCATAGCTTGCAAAAAGTGTATTTTAATATAATAATTAAATTAACGCATCTATGAACGCATAGCTTGTATATTATTATATTACTATAAGACAATCCCAACATACGTATGGTCTTAGTAAGTAATGTAAAATATGTTTCATACTTTTTCGCTCGGAGATCACGAATACTTAGAGCATCGTGTTTAACATGGACTAGTTGCACTCACACTGTTGAGAGTTTTCATAAGTTAGATTAATTATGTATTTAATATTGTTTACTATTTTATTGCTGCAATGAGAATGACTGTCAAAGATGATGAATGGTTATCAAGCTTTAGAAAACATAAATACAACTTTTACATCATCGAATTGCATTGACTCAACTGAGTTCGTCACTACGAATAGTATTTGCTTCTGTTGGCATATCTTTGATCTCTTCGATCAACATCATTGGCGATGCATTTTCCTTTCATAGCCATTGTCGTACCTCTCGTTTAAAGCGTGTTTCAACTTTTATCTTCGCTGCATTCACACTGTAGGTGATCAGTTGCATCCATTTATTGTTTTTTTTTTCTAGATTATATTTAATTCTGAGTCATTTTCAAGCTTAAATTATTGTGAAGGCCGTCCCCCCGTACAGGCATTAACGGCACATAGCACTCTCTTTAGGGTGAATTGCCAAATACAAAAAAAAAAACAACTTAAATGTTAAAATAATCAACTACCTGATGTTGTACTAGTATCAAATTATTTCTCAGTGACATTAATTTGCTATGTAACTAACTAACCATCACGCCGTTTTCCCGGAGGGGTTGGCAGAGAGGACGGACCGCCCAAATAACTCGGTCTTATCAAACACTCACTTCATTCAAAATAATATATTCTCCCATACACACTCTTCTGCTATTCTGACTCTAGACGTGAAGTATTTGGTTTATTTACATTTGTTTTGTCAATTTTATAATTGGCTTAAACTTAATTCCTCAATTGTCTGTATGTATGATTCCTAATAATTATCATTACACGGGTCGAAAGTAATGCAGTTGTAGCTTTGGAGGTAAGTTGTTAGTGCAACTTTATAATAGATACAACATTTTTATTGCAGTTTGCTTTAATCACTCCTTCAGATCATCTGCTCTCCCCTATCGACGCTTCTTATAAACGTTCAATGTGCTTTCATACTACACCAGTCCCAGCGAGAGCTCGTATGTGCGTCTTCATGTAACACTAAGTGACCATCTCAGTCAATGATGTTCCACCGAAATCAGAGTTAAGCTGGCATCACAGAAGCTGGTTGTACTGTACAGGGCCCGCAGATACTATATAGATCACAACTGCTGACCCTGTACAAATCGCAAGTGCGCCCCACTGTTGAATTTGGCAGACACCTCTGGTCCGGAGCCCCAAAATACCTGAAAAAATCCTTGACTGTGCAGAAACGGGCGGCCCGTTTGATAGATTCCCCTTTCTTAACAGGCGGATTGCAATCTTCAAAGCACAGGCGTCAGGTAGGCATGCTGTCCTTGTTCTACTGGTATTACAATGGAAGATGCTCCGAGGAACGTCATGGATCTCTTCGGCACCGGTGCATGATCGGGAAACACGCCAAACGCGCGCCCAACATTTGTACACGTTGACATTTTGTCACATGAGAACTGGTCGCTTTTACGACTCGTTCTTGAATTCCACAGCTCGGCTGTGGAAGGATTTGCCGGCCTCTGTGTTTCCTCCCTCCTACTTCAAGACTCATGTTCACTCTTCTCAAAAAGACCCCCCGCACAGCATCCCCAGAGATGACACAAGGGAAATCATTTTCCTCAGGGCCTCGTGTGTGGAGTTAATGTAAAAAAAAAACAACAACCGTCGTCCTCTTCGTTCTCACAGGCCTTGTATGAAAACGGAAAAGATAGAAAAAACTAGAACGATGACTTCACGTACGACCTCTCGCTGGGAGTAGTAGTTTTCTACTAGTTTTCATTAGTTTTTATCGCGTGTCACACTCTTTCCTTTATGTGCACTGTACAGTGTGCAATAGGGTATTTTCACAATCTCTAATTACCTACCATTAAAATTGTGAAAAAAATTGAAGTATATTTTTATGATTCTATATCATTGTACTAAAAGTGTGTAATTCTTAATGTTTTCATTCATAAGTATTGATTTTATAAATTATCTAAAACCGCACATTCCTAAATGGTTCCAACTGGCTACAACGTCATACATAAATAACGTCATTGGCTAGTAAGACGGTCTACACCTACTTGCTCTATTGGATTCGGTGGCTTTTTATTTCATTCATATTTTTTGCTTAATTAAAGGTACACTCTCAATAATTT
Source organism: Hesperophylax magnus (assembly GCA_026573805.1). Taxonomy (NCBI): domain Eukaryota; kingdom Metazoa; phylum Arthropoda; class Insecta; order Trichoptera; family Limnephilidae; genus Hesperophylax; species Hesperophylax magnus. The sequence continues at coordinate 1,173,162 of JAIUSX010000041.1, read as the reverse complement.
GTGGATGTAGTAGGCTAATAATACGGTCTTGGATTGCAGTCTCGATAACGATCTCTTGGAAAGTGTAAATCATGGAATTGAAATGAGTTCCTCTTTGCTAGGTTACTTAGATCTGTTGAAGCTACAAATAATGATAATGATTTATAGTATTTTGTAATTTCCGTCGACTAACGTCTGCGCGTCGTTTGTCGTATGCCAAATGGCTCTATCTGAAAATTCTTTTACATCGTTTTTTATTCACAGCTTCCTCTGCTGATCAAAACGAAATTACAGCCACATGATGTTGTGTTTCTCTAAAAAATGTGTGTTTTATTTTAATGTTATTTCTTAAAATCTATCTAATTACTGATGTGGGTGCGTGTTTCAAAAGAATTTTCATCGTGGGATTAGCATCTGTATGTCAGCCGGTTTACGGGCCATGTCCAAACGCGACGTGAGATATTTAAGTTTATTCGCAGGATTAGCATTGTGCTCTTATAAAGAATGCTTGTGTTGATCACTTCTGTCCACCGCAGAAACTGAAACTGATGGACGGGATAAGTTAGAGAGTGGTTTAGCGGCAACACAATGTTTTTAAGCTGCAGTGTCAGGGATTCGGGTATTATTGATGTTGTCCAACCTCAGATAGGATCGGCTCATGGAGAAGTTGAAGAAAAGGAAACTAAAAAAGTCGATCAATCATATACCAGTCTGATTGTATTAATTATTCACAGTCCCAATTGAAACACTCAATTTGCGGGACAAAGTCTTAGGACGGGTTGTTTCGGAGAACTTGAACAATTCTTCAAATTTCAAAGTTAATTTTCAAGTTCTGTAAAAGATATTTGTAAGTTCTGTTTTTATTTCAGTTCTGTCAAGCAACTAGCCTATAATGATATAATAATAGAATTTGAATAGGACTTTCACAGAACCCGTAAATGAACGTTGAAATTTGATGAATTGTTCAAATTCTCCGAAACAACCCGTCCTTAGTGATCAATTTCTGCAATTCGACTGGCCATTTCATCAGATTTTGGCATAAGGTGCGGCGAACAATTTTTATGGATAGTGAACCAGGTATACAGGTTTTTGGCGCTCGGCGTTGCTGGTCCCTTTGAGCTAGAAGACTAGTCCAGATTCACTGAAGTGTGGCAAATTCGAGCAGTAAGTCAGTCAGTTAGTCTGCAATCCGATTTCCACGCGGCCGCTTTCCACCGCCCCTCCAGCGTGGTCGCCCAACCGAGTGGAAAAAAGAAACGCTAGGCCACCATGCGCGGCTCAGTGCCCGCCGTGGTGCGTCCGCCTACACACCAACTTACCTCCTCATACGTTCTGTGCTCCGGGAGCGCCTGGACCCTAGTCCAACCATTCCCTGGTCTGTTGCTCTTGGCTGGTAGGCTGCCGCCCGCCGCCAGCCGCCCGCCGCCCTGACCAGCTCGTCGCCGCGAGTTCATGGCGACCCAACCTGTTTTTTAAGTTAACCGCGATAGAGTGTGAGAGTTATTATTGTTGGACTTTCTCGGATATAATAATAGGTTTTTTGGGTTCACAGTTTTATTGGTTTTAGTTTAATGTACGTTATATTATAATATTTCAATTTGATGACACACGTTTTATTTCTTTACGGCTTAGCATAGTGTATTAATTTCTTGATTTTGTGCGTATTTTTTTAACCTTTTTTGTTCGTATTAGGTGATGGATGTTTTATGAAGTTATCGTAGCAACAACCATGAAGTTTTGAAATTGTATATTATTATTTGACGCGTAGTTAATTGGTAAATTTGTGGTTTTGACCGAAGAATTTCACACAGATATGTGATGAAATGGTGTTTCTGCACTTTCACGATTATTTCAAACAGTTTCTTTTTGCCTTTCAAACTCACGAAATATTATTTGTATACGAAGAAATCCACCGTCACACCTGGGAGGTGCCCATTACACATCGTTTAATTCCACAGTAGGAACGCCGTTATAACTCATAATGCTTTTCTCTTTGCTCCGATATCCAAAAAGAATCCATGCAGAGTTTCGACCAGGTAAAATACAACGGTCACGCGTACTGCCGTAATGGTAGTGAAATAACTCCGGCTGTATGCTTGTTGCTGATGCTTACGTACCTTCTTTATAAACAGGTTCACAATGTTATCATTACGGTGATACAGTCGCATTTTTTATGACGTGTACTCGAAGGATATTACGGAGTGCGTACTTCGCATTTAGATTTAGTGGTTTAGCGGGCCACGTTATTCGAATAATGAGAATTTACACGACATCACGCTTGTTGGCGGCTTTGATCGAAATGTGGGACGAACCTCTCGGTCAACGTAACTCGGTTTGACCAAAACAATATTCATGCGCTTACTTGCACAATTTATATTTTAGTTTTTGTTTATTACTTTATATAACATAAAATTTAAACCAGGAATTCCATGAAACATTTCGCTCCGCACTGCTTTTTATGGATGTAGTTTCTTTGCTTTATGCTTTTTTTGAAATCTAGCTACTCCAGTCTGTATTTCCGACAACGTTTTTTAACTGTCGAAACACCGTGAAGTTGTGCTTCGCTATTGCAAGGCTATTTAGTAGCGAACGATTAAAATGGATTTTGTGTTATAATTAACCACGAACGTTTTGTTATCTACTGATTTCCGAATTATTAACATTTTTTGTTTTGAGGAAGCAGAGTGGCCTTGCAAAGTATAATAATTCAAACATAAATTAAAGTATTTGTGTAACTATCGGTGAATTCCTATTTCAAGGCTTCTCAGCTCCTCTCCCGTAATTAAAATGTGTTTTTTAATTACTAGAATAATTGGATGATGTGAAAGTCTTAAAAGTAATCTTGAAGTCTGTCGCTCACGATTACACCGGATATTTTGTTGGCACGTCCCTGAGCTTTTAATGAAGGAGTTGTACTGGTTGGCACACGTGGTTTGCATACCTAACGCATTAGTGCCACGACCCGGGGGATGTGTACCTAGTTGTATAGCACTGGAGGGGAGGAGGGGGGGCGGGGTGGAAGCCCTGCTGCTCGCTTCTAATTATTATTCAATCCGTACCTGCTATTGTCGCTTCACCAACGGCAATCCGAATCGCAACATCAACATTATTGTCTTCTATACGTTCGTAACCGTTGGACGTCGTCGTGTAGGCGAAACAATATCTCACCTGTGACGGCTTAGTCGAAATATTTATAGTGTGTCATCAAAATTGATCCATTAGGCATAGCGAAATCTAATCTCGATGGATAAAGTGAAATTCCTCGGTTACCACGATAAGCGCCGCTTTTGGCAAGTTATCTGGTTCAAACGATTAACGCCCGCAGTTGGTGTTACGCTTCGGTACGCGACAAAGTGAATGTGCTGTACTGCAGCAAGCCGCCAGCCGTCAGCCGCCAGTTAGCAGGCCCGTCCTTTCTCGTGGTGCTCATGCTGCGCAGTGAGGCTTCTTCGCCGCCTTAACTCAATCAAACAGTGTGTCGAGTGTCGATCTCCACTTGGCATTCCTCGCCGTATTGTCATCATATCGGTGCATTCTCTTTCACACTTTCCTGGAATACCTAAACTATTGATTTTTTTAATAAAAAGTGGGTTCGTTATCGTGTTTCAGTCGCGAGTGTGCGTCGATAATTTGAAGTTGCTATTGTTTTACGTGGCGTATTTGGTGATTAGTTATCTTCGCAGTGGATTAGATGATTCCACTTAATCCGATTATAATCCCCCGAGTTACATAGTTGTTTGGTTTAGTGTAGTGGTTGCTTGTTTGATGGTCCGCGGGATGTGGGGCTCGTCGAACGTGTCCGCTCCCGTGGTGGAGTACCGCGGTTGGAGCGGGGGCGCCATGTCCCTGCCCAGGGCGGCCCCCGCTGCGCCCGCCTCGCGCTGGTCCTCGGGGCCCGCCTCGGTAGACCGGCGCTTGACCCGCCCGCCGCCGCAGCCCTCCAGGCCCGCCCCCGCCCAGGCCCCCGCCGCTGCTACCGCTACCGCCCCCGCCAAGCAACATCGCCATACGCAGCCCAGCGTAAGTCTCCACAAAGGACTGCTTCTGCCACTAAAAGATCCGTTCGAATTCAATAAATACCCTGTAAAAAAATATATATTTTGCACAGCGGATTTTTCGTCATAGGATTGTCAAATTTCTTATGGATTATCTTATACGAACGTAAAATAGATCAAAACAGCATGTAGGATAATGGAAATACGACATTAATGCATAGTATTGTAAACTACATTATGAAAACACGTATTATAAAATAATACATATGTTTACGTTGCTTTTGTGATAAGACTGATTAGAGTATTCGTTTAACTTGTGGTGATAATTATTTTTTAATGCGATTATTTTTAATTGTATTGTATTTCGTCACGTATGCGTTTGATAATAATTTGTGGCATTATGTTTATTTGAAAGGGTTTTTAAAGTAGAACCTATTTCTTTAACTTTCATCGTTTATGAAAAAGGGTAGATGGTTACCACCTTATTTTCTAATATCTTTGGTTACCACGGATCTCTCTGCAGTTTGCCTTCAAACAAAACGTTTATAAATATTCTTCGAGGCCTTATTGACTTAACAGCTTCTTTAGGTTGACGAAAGGCATGTCACTAATTAGTTGTTTTGATGTCGTCATTCATCTCAGTATAAAAATGTTTTCAGAATCAGATGGTAATTTTCTATGCATCGCCCGCACCACCCACATTTTGAAGGTTATTTTGACAATCATAATTATAGTACTTAACAACAGAAACCTATAATCGGTTTAGTTTTATGATTTCTTTAATATTCGTAATAAAAATAAAAAAATAAGGAAATAAATGTCAATAATTCTTCATCTGAACTCTCTTTAGACGCCAGGAAAAAGGTTATTATTTCCTTTTCCACTCGTATGATTCTGCCGCTGAAAGATCCGCAGTTATCTCATTCTGTGTCATGCCTCGTTTATGAGAAAGAGGGAAAGGTTACAAGGAGTCATCAGCGGGATGCCTGGTCCGTATGTGACCTGCTCTGGGGTCGGGTCAGCGAATTAATTCGCACTAAACTTTATTTATACCCGCCGTTTCACCACCTCTACCCTGATGGCGGAATCATTTGGATCAGTTTTCTAATGATGTGCTTAGCGGCCAAGTCCGTATGGAATTTATATTAGCCCCCCCCCCCCAACGTTAGGGCCGCTACGCTGCGCATGCTAATGCTGAGGAACTGAATCGCGAATTCCTGCAGCAGTTACGGCGACTACGTGAAGTGTTACGGCCATCTAACATGCATACCTCCGCACACATCTTATCGCAATCTGCGTACATGATCGTTATGTACGCGGGAGCTAGCGAAAATTCGCATGGGTACCTTCTTCGCTACATCTCTGTCTGAAACAGTTATAATAATAATATCGCCTCGTATGAGGTCAGATTCTTCTGACAATGATAGTTAAGTGTAGTGGAAAAACCCACCCCTGATTCTTTCCGCCGCCCCAAGGGAATAGGGGCTGTAATCACTAGAATGAAAATATATCATTAATATACCTGTTTTATGTTTTACTTTAGTGTGCCTTTTTCGCGAACGTGCCTATCTACGTGAACTATCGCAAATTAAAAATTTCTAACAAATTATCGCTATCTTATCTGAAACAAATACACAGTAGTGATTCACGTCCGTATTCGAATCGAATATTAGATTTTTTGCTGTGATAAATGTTATTATTTCCACAGTGGAAGAAAGTAAAGTAAGCACAATCAACTTTACGATCAGACCGTTCCACGAAGTTAACAGTTTACCACAAATATTATGAAAATGATAATTTCTGACAAAATAATGATGGTGTTCATTTGTAACCAACTGACCTAATGTAATATATTCTTTATAAATCCACATAATACGCAAAAAAGGAACTGAATAAGTGTTTTAAATACATTAAATACTATATATATTTATTCATATAAATCAACAAAGGCTGATTCTGAATAAATAAAGTTTATTACATATTATTGTACGTAGAACATGATGTCATTAAAACACACCTTTTAGACTAATCTGCTAATCAATAACAACCAGTCTACATCAGTTAAAATCTATGGTCTAAATTTTCTACATCAGGGTTGCCAATTCGTGGAGTATTCCCGAGGGGATTTTTAAGAATTTTCAAGAATTGTCTTTTTGTGAGAATAACTTTTTGTGGAGAAAATGCGGGGATTCTGGGCATTTCTTGATTATCCAACCATATTGAAAAATAATATTTACAATAATTGTGAGAACGCACTATATTTCGTTTTCGTTCGCAGAATATTTTCAAAAAATTCTATTTTTAAAACCTGAATGAAAAAGAAAATCCGAAAATGACTAGATAATAAGAAAAATGTGCTAATTTCGTAAATATTTTGATGCTGAGTTTTAAACAGCGTTTAATTGTTTATCAGGTGTGGTCATGGATGCATTTTTGCACTCTGATTCAATACGACGAGATGCTAAAATTTTACACAGTGTTCTTCGACGCTAAAAAACGGGTAATCTTGAGAATAAAAAAAAAGTTGGACTCCCATACAAAATACAGCGCCGGTTGAAAAAAACGTAGGTTTTCGACTGGTCACTTCCACAGATTTGATGCGTTTTCGGGAGACCCTAGAAATAAAAACCTTAAAACTAAATTATTAAAAATAACCATAACAATAAAAAATATACAGATGTTTAAGTTAGAAGGTCATTATTAATAAATAAAAATAAAATAAAAAAATGGACTGCAGTTCCCCATTCTGGTTTATCATTTCAAATTTAACAATACTTTCACCCGTTATTTTTTTGTAATAATTCTTTCAGTACAGAAGTTACAATACAATATAAATATAGGTAAATATCATCAGTGCGGTAATCTCATTCCTATTTATCGTAGACCATTCAATAATTTCAATTAATTTGCCACAAACCAAAGAAAGAATTGAAATGAGCTAATGCCGATTTCTCGTCCCATTTCCCACGACCGTTGTCAAAGGAGTCGTTGGTGAGTCCGTCACGTGAGGAATATAAATAATGTAATGGAACATAATCGACATTTCGACTGTATGTAGGTATACCCATCGCCTGTCGAATTCGTGAACGCGTTACTCCACTGTGATAGTGCACATTGAAACAATAATAATTAATTATCACTATATGAAATTCGATTATTGTTATTGTTTTCCTTCAAGTTAGTTTTATCGTGGAGTGCCACACACTCTAGGAACACCCGCATGAAAGTTTAATATGTAATCATAAGGCTCGTGTCGAACACTCGCCCTCGAAGTCGGCGTCAGCTCAACAATCGAATTGTTGGATGTTTTGTTTGGATTATATGAACATGTGTGTACAAACGTTTACTGTTCAAATACACCCTGTTCTCTTCTCGGATTAATTATTTTAAACACCCTTTGTTAACTTTAGTTATTCGGATGGAATGGATGTATTATGGAACTAATTTCGTTATAAGTAAAAAAGATTTCATCTAGTATGTTACTTGATCATAATATTTGCTGCACGGAGAAAAATGAGTATACATTGCTTATTTATTAAGAATCTCTTCAAATTATTGGTATCCTGGTTAAAAGCGAGATTGCAGGCCTTACGAACGAATTAACAGGTTTTCGGAAGACGTGTTCGTGAAAATCCGTTTTTTTGCATTTCGTCAAGATTTATTATTAAGGCAAATGCGCTCGTATTTGCTTGATAATATATTATATCATGACGAAATGCAAAAATATTCGGACTTTCTATGAACATCGTGATAATATATTCGTAATTTACAAAAAAATTATCAGGAAACCTGTTAATTCATTCGTAGGGCCCGCAATCCCGTTTGTAACCGGATTACCAATAATTTGAAGAGATTCTCATGGGGCTGACGGATTCTATACGCATCATGGCTTGGTCTCTTTCAGCGTATCACTCGCCATACAATCTCAATGGGAATGTATGGCGAGCGATATTCTGAAATAGGCCAAGCCACGATAATACCTATAGCGCGTGGTCTGTCACAGGTTTTAATAAATTAGCAATACGTCTTCCTTATTTTTAATCAGATCTGCCTGTATTTTTTTGACCTCTACCTCAATTTTCCCTATTGTTTTATAAATATTTGCCAACTAAAACTATATTATATATATAACATAGTAATTGTTTTGGAATTTTTATTTTGTACCTACATACTGTGTGAATCAAATTCAGCAATATTTTTATTTATATATATTTTTGTTCAAGTGTTTTAAACGGTCATTTCCTGCACTATTTACGAGTATAATATCATAAATATTGTTATACATGTATGTAAAAGCCTTCATAGGCGTAACATAAATAAATAATGTATTGGCACAGCCAATAATTGATTTCGACCACAATATGCAACAAGTGTTCTGGTTGTAATTATTTTATCTCTAGATTAGAACTGCTATTCAATCATTCTATTTTCTTCACTATTTTGTAGTGAATTTGATTTTAAATCTGTACTACCCGTTGCTACATATTCAAAAAAATATTTCCCAAGAAAGTAATAAAACACCACGTTTGTGTAATATCAAGTAAATAATTTTATTTTCTTTTAAACATATTATAATTGAATCTTGCTTTGACACACTAAACTGAACTTAACTAGTGACGTTAAGTAGTTGAGTATCTGTCGTATAAGATAATGACATCAAATTGCGTGATTTCAATTCAATAATAACTAATAACTATCCCAATTTCACTATCATGACTTTCATCCATTCTTCCATAACAGTCATTCTCCACTGACGAACGTACGAGTGCTGTGGCGGTCTCTCGTCTCTGGCGTTTCTACGGCATTTTCTTCGTGGACCCGTTAATAATGAGCTTTTACCGAATCGAGTGATAATTTACTGGAGTCGTCTCACCGTGACGGCGAACGGTGGCCGGTCGGATTCTGCCACTTTTACTTTTTGTTCGCTGGCCGCTCGCAATAGGAATATCGCTCGAGACTGTTTCTTGGGAAATCAAACAAAATGTAATTTAAACATTTTCAGCACAGCGATTGATGAAATGGTAGCACGTAATGATTTGTTTTACAATCTGGTTCTGAATTGCCGCGTGGAATATAATATTGTGGCTTCTTTGATAGTATTTGTAAAGAATAATATGTAACGTTTATTTTTAAAGCTACTCTTTTTGTTATGTGGTTTCAAATTCATTCCTTGTGTAGTTTTGTTCTCTCCAGTAACTGTGTCACAATAATTATGACTAGCATATATAAAACCTGCTATCGCGGGTTCGATTTTTTTAAATAACAGAGGGCGCCACTACCGTCTACAACAATCAAAACTGTACAGTCATTCGGATAATAATACCATCGGGTTTAGAATGTAAAATCTATCATGTTAAGTCTAAAACTGTATTGATTTACTAAATAGGTTTATGGTTGCATACATCTGACCAATATAAATGTTACTTATGGTTACATGACGAACATACACAGGAGTGAATTTCACGTACCAATTTTCACTGCCAGAATTACACACGGACAAAATTACACATGGAGAGAATAACACCTACTGTAATTACAAAAGTCAAAAAATCTTTTTCAATTAGTTTTAGTTAACGTGTATGCTAAATAAATACAAAATTGACTTTTTTAATTCCAGGAGGTATAAATCTAAAAAATTTAATTGTGTAATTCCGTCCATGTGTAATTCTGGTAGTGTAATATTCGTACCTACCCACCTACGTGAAATTCACGTCTGTGTAATTTCGTCCCGACACCAAATGTTTATGCACGCAAATTAGCTTTATATAGGGTTGCCAGATGATAATTATTTGATAAAGGAGGGCAGAAGGGCCTAAAAAGGAGGATTTTCCGTAAAAAAGGAGGACATTCAGAAATTGAATGTCCTCCTTTTTTGAACGAATTTTTTATATTATTTTAATCATATTTAGCTGAGCTGCCAATTTTGGAAAGAAGTTCTTGGTTTTTTAACAAATAATCATAAAAATCTTCACATGTCATGTTTTTGAAGTTGTATTCAGTAAGAATTAAAGATTTAACTGACTACACACTTGGTATATTCCTCTCTTTGTTCCACTGAGTTATGCGTTATGTGCGCTTATACAAAAATAAAACTCGCAGATCTTGAGCAGTTATGAGAAACATTCAATGTTTTCAACACTTTTGAATTAGATTGTCCACTGCTCGTGCAACTTCAAATCATAATATGCTTCATCTTCATCTGATTTTGATTTATGAAATGAAATCAAGTTACAAAATTGATCGTGTAGCATTAACATCGTCAATCTCTACACCTCTGATGTTCAAGAACTCAATGCATGAAACTAAATCATATTCTAGGTTTTCGTTCTCTTTCAGCAATGTCATCCACTCAAAACATTTGAAATCTTCCAAGGGTTTTACCCATTCCATCAAGTAATCTTCACAAGCCTTGTAAACACTCAAAAAATCTCCCGCCAGTCCCGCCCGATGTTTAGCAAAAAGGAGGACTTACAGTAGGTAAGGGAGGACAAAACGTGTAAAAGGAAGACGTGTCCTCCTTTTGGATACCACCTGACAACCCTAGCCTTATGACGTTTTCTAGACTTTGAAAAAAATGATAATGCACTAATTTTCCATTTTTACCCCGGTATCTCAGGCAATAGTTACTTTAAATTTTTGCTTAACCCAGATTTATTCAAACCATTACATCATTTTTATTTTTCACTTAATTAGGCTAACAATCCCTCATCTTTTTCTTGTTTTGTTAGTGCTTATTTAATCTTCCTTTTTCGATTTATATCCACCGTGTCAATAAACCGTGTGCGTCCCAGACCGATTGCCTTAACAATTCTATTTGGGCCCCGACACCATAAGAGGGCCCGGGTCACCGTTAACTTGTATCTAGTACCTACGTGACCTGCGTTTTGATGTTCATCGTCTGGTCTGCAAACAGTTACTTGAAGGCGTTTCAACCACGTTTGAAACACGCATGCAATTTACTTTTGAATTGATGTTATTAGCTGCCCCCTTTCATTGCTGTATCTTTTATATTGACCCTTTTTAAATAAAAGAAAATATATAAAATTGGGTAGAGAGGAACACGCGACCTGTACGCAGTGCTTTACAACTATTATTATAACTATAATTTTGTATGTAGAATGAACCGTTTAGATATTTCATGTAAATTTGTACATCGTCTCTTTTAAATTTTATTTCCATTATCCAAGGCTTATGTGCTACTAATCGTTGTTTATTTCTATTCATGTTATCTAATTATTTTTGTTCAGTCCGCTTCATTTCACTTAGTCAATGTAATATTAAAACATAACGAACATGACATTTTTTAGGACTCACTACCCAAATTCAAACATAATATAAACTTTTCAATGCGCGTACATATACACACACTTGCACACACAGACCCACACATACAAACACACATACAAACACACATACAAACACACATACACAGCACACACTTCACCTGGTAATTAAGGAAAATACATACCACTTACAAGACAGTAATTCCTGTAAATTGTTTCACCACTGTAACTCGTGAACTATTTGTTTCTGTAATATCAAATAAATAAATGAAAGTTAATATTTCACCACCCAAAATTATTTACTTATATCACGTTTACATGAACCACGTTCGTTGAAGATACCCAATGTTACTACTTGTCGTAGGTCCATCCTGTTTCTGATATTCATTTTGTTCGTCTACCATATCCGTATTTATAATCTTTTCACGTGTCCCTGTTAGCAACCACAATCTCCGCTGGTCGATGATCCCTGCCTCATCAAGTTAATCTCTGTTTTTACTTCTACCGTCAATGCAAAAAGCTGAAGAGGACGATCCTCCCTCGCAACTGTCACGAGTAGCCCACAATCCGTCAGATAGCACGATTGATATCTCCTTGACCCTTTCCTAAATAACCTACTGACCGCAGTTCATAGAATACCATGTACATTTAGCTGATTCTTAATTATATTATTGAGTCATTCAGTGACCCTAAGGAAAATAAGCCGTTATAAAACAGTTGTGATGATTTTATACTTGATAATCACAAAACTGTTTTCTAACAGCTTAACGTCATTACAACTACTTTCCGACGTTTATTAGAAACATGTTGATGTGTTACTCTTACCTTTAAATTTATTTTAGATTACGTGTACACTGCAAAAGTGAGTAGTTTTTTTCCAAGTATCTATTTAATATAGCCTTGAAACTATATAGTATCTATTTATATAGCCTTGATAGTATATAGTATCTATTGAATATAGCATTGAAACTATATAGTATCTATTGAATATAGCCTTGAAACAATATATTATCTATTTATATAGCCTTGATACTATATAGTATCTATTTAATATAGCCTTCAAACTATATAGTATCTATTTAATATAGCCTTGATACTACATAGTATCTATTTAATATAGCTTTGATATAATATCTATTTACTATAGTCTTGAAACTGTATAGTATCTATTTAATATAGCTTTGAAAATGTATATAATTGTGCGTTGTATGAACGTAACTGAATCTTTATTATAACGATACTGCACTCATTTAATATTTTTTTTATATAGTACAGGCTTATCGGAAACTTCGTATAGTTAGATTAACAATCTCATGACTCATGACGTAAGTTGTGGACGTTTTCAACATATTTATCTGCATTGTTAACCAAATAATATAATATAGCCTTTCGCATACATTCGTACGTATTCCCTTTATTACGTTTTTTATTGCAGGTTTTTACTGGCTCTTGCAAGTAAAAAATAAACACGGTGTCTCAGCTTTAATTAGTGATAGCGACTGCCAGACTCTCTCTGAATAATACAAACTAGTGATTTCAATATATGCGGGTTCATAATGAAATAATAATAAAATACTGACAGACTTAGACTTTCTGACAACTTTGTTTTTTAATTATTTATCCAAGTTTGTGTCTATCAAAAAAAATACCTAACAAATCAATGAAACATCGTGTAGGTGAGTCAGACGGGTTGGTGCAGCTGCATCGTAATTTTATTACACTTCTTGGAATCAGTATCCAGTGTCAGAAGTGACAACTTATTTCGTAATAAGTCAAGGTCGCAAATTTCAACATTCGATCTCAAGTTGTGCGCGCATCGAGAACGAGGAAAGTTGTCACCCAACCAAATAGCCAACCCAGAAATATGCAGACAACGATCGGAACCAGTCAACACGATTAAAATATTTTAATTTTTATACATGCTGTTTTGGATTTCAAATTAGCCACGACCGACTTATTCAGCTTCGAATTTGCATTATGTTGTAATAATATATTCGTAATTGTGTTTCGATGAACCTTGTGTTACAATTTGATATCGTCCATTTTTAAATCGGGAAAATTTGTTATGCGTTGACAAAGCGGGTGAGTAGTTTATTTAATGCATGATTAGAGACGCTTCCATACGTTTGCGGCTGTCATCAATCAGTTCTACGTGAATATCGTATAAGAATCGATTTATCTTTAGAAATAAAATTACGTGTTCGGCTTGACGAAATTGTTAACAAGTTAATTATCATTTATGTTGATTTTACACGCTTCGCCAGTTGCGGAAAAAAATGTCAGTCGTCACACGTTCGCAATTTACTTGAAAATATAGATAAACCTGATTTATTTTAACATTATAAAGACTACTTAAGATATTGTGCAATGTTTTGTAAATGTGGGTTAGTCTATTTTACAGCCGGATTTATTGACAACGAAACAACCACAAAAATTTAAAAAACAAAAACTTCGGACACTATTTCGTGTACTCGTGGACATATTTGCAATTTGATCATGTGACATATTTTTTTAATTTATAATAAGAACAGTTTTTTTTCTTATGGTGAATACGCTGATATCTTTGATTTACTGAAATCACGTTATAATATAGTAAAACACAAGCGTGATCCTAGTTCCGCCTTCCTCGAAGGAACAGTTCTCTGGTTCTCTCGCCAGGTCATACCCATTTTGACTGTAGAAACTTCATTCTTGTTCTAGCCCATAGACATATGAATATTAGTAGACCTGCCCTAAGTGATTAAAAGCGTATTATCCCCACTCCCCATACCGGTTCCATTGAGCCGGCTGGGCTCGCGTTTGGCCTCAAATGAAATTTGAAAACGTGACGTCATCATTCTTGTGCGAACTATGGTCGAGGCATCATCGGTTCATTTTACTAAATAACACGGCAAAATTTTGACTTGTACTATGAAAACTGGTAAAAATAGATGTGAAAAAAGAGAATAAACCCAATTGTCGTATTACATTCCATATATAAGCATTATTTTACTTTATTTTAAGCATATTCACATCGTATAATATGAATCAGTTGTTACTATCACATAGAGAAACGTCTGGACGCGAAACACAAAGCTGGTTGGTTGCTGGGAAGTAAATTATGAACATTTATAAAAGTGTCTTAACTAAATACTCTGAAACTAACTACGACTCTGAAAATAAAAGCTGCCTTACTTTGCCGAATTTGGACTTCGCAAATTTGTTCATAACGTGGCGAGTAATTTGCGCTCCCATGTAAAAATGTCTATTCATTCAAAGCAGATTTTACTTTTAAGAAGTAAATGGTGATATTATAATGCGAGATGCCTATTTACTGTCAGATTGATTTATTGACGAATCACAGTCAGCTTCACTCGTTCCCTCGTTCCCTCGTTCTTCAACAGTTGATTTTACCCCTCGCCCATATCTTCTCGTCTATTAATTCCTATGTCTGTGTTCTAGCCCGACCTTACGGAGATGGTAATTGGCAACTTAAGCGGAATTCATTTTGCATACATGCACCGTGTGTACTCGCTCCTGGCCGCCTCCTTTATTAAGTGGTTTCAGTTATGTTGCAACGTAATAAACATACTTGGACAGAACGAAAAGTTGGGTTCATTACGTGAAAGTATTAGCTTATTAGCTTATCTGAACATTATAATATTTTACTTTCCTTTCGAGTTATCTCGTCACATTAAAAGTTCTGATGAATAGTTACTGGTCTATTTACTAACGCCCATTTGCATATATATAAAATTATTTTGTATGTACATATCGAATAAATTTACAGAAATAATTCAAAAATACTAATTTCGGCTGTGTGCATATCTTGCGTAACTATGGTTCAATGAACTCAAATTTGCTTTGAATTTAAGTGTCACTTTCAAAATTGAAACTCATTGTATAAATAATCAAGACGAGAGATAACGTACCCACTTACATAATAATATTTTTGTCATTTTCGAATGTGGAATTGATTTGTTAAAAATTCTGATTTTTCATTGGCCTGCGCTAGTATTAGAATAATATTCTAATCAAAGACCTATCCTGGGGTAAACAATGGTTTTTTACACAAATTATTGTAAAATATATTATCTAAATATTCTTATCTTTTCTTTTATTAGAAAATGTTACGTATTTATACTACACGTTAGAATTAGGTGTAATATTTTGTGGTCACGTCCTGTTTTCGCCACAGGAATGTGTTCAGTAATCCGGCAAATCCAGTACCCGTAGCAAATTTATTTCGGCTTTTGGGAGTTTTTCAATATAATCTATCCCCATTTTTATGAAGAAAAGTAACACCCTCTCAAAGCTCTATTTAATATCTCCCCGATTTGAATAAAGCTTGCTTGAGAAGTTGGAGTATAATGATATTTTTAAATGTCATATGTTAAAATTTGCTTTGCTTTTTACGCAACTTCTCCTTAAATTCTAAAAATAAAAATGCTTTGAATTTGAAATGTCATAAGGACAACCTTTGTCTTACATATTTACTAATACAACGGACTTTTATGACAAAATCTGCCACGCTACCGAAATTAACATTTCTCCGCTTTTAATCCCCTGAATCATATACGATTATACAAAAATGTATGTTTCAATTTTATTCCACTGATTTTAGAGATTTTTATGGTCAGATTATTTCTCTGTTGACTAAAATTAGCACTAATATTTTGGCGATATATTTCGCAACAAAGCTTTTAACTTCAAAAACTAAGCTAAATGAGAATATATGTTCGCTTTTTAACAACTTTATTTTTATTTTTTTTATGACTTTACAAAGATTTGCCGTTAAGTTGCAATGAAATCGTTATTTAAGTGAATAATATTGGTTAATGAATAAATTATTATTTTAACATACATATTAATTCCGCTCTTGGAATCTTAGAAAACCTTCAAATACGTAATACAAAAACAATAAATACATTCTCGAAGAAGTATGTTATTATAATAATTATAAAATTCTATTAGGTGAATTAAAACCATTTAAAAGTACACTTTATTGTATATATGACCTTTTAAGTGTGTAATAATTGTGTTTTCTATGAATTATTATCAAGAGCGTAACATTAGTGGACGGCTTAAATATATTTTGTTTTTAAAGTGTATTTGGTTTGAAATCTTTCTCTTAAATAATCGATCTTGCGTTTGAACTTAAATAAAACCCGTCCCTATGTACCGTATAAAATTAATATTTCACATGATAGTTACAATAAAATTATTTTCTTCATCCTATTGTAAGTTTTAAATATGTCACAAACAGTTGTGTGCACAGAATATTAAGTAATTTTTTACGGCCTTCGTGGTCGATGGGTAAGGCTCTTGACTGGCAAGCTGGAGGTCGAGAGTTCAAATCCCAACGTGCGCAAGTAAAATTTATTTGATTAATTAGTGATTATTTCACAAATTACTTATTCAAAATAATATAAGGTTTACTTGCGGCAAGTTCCAGAGTGGAAGATACTCTCCGTATCGCCCTGTTGTAAGACCACCATTCATAACTAAACTTTGCTTGAAAAGGCTTCAGCCTTGTTTGGTGACCAGATCTGAAAATCCAGGTACTTCTCCACCTTTCTTTCCTTCAGTCTCACAATATACCTCAATTGAGGATGCCATAGCCTCACTGGCTCCATGCTTTTGGGAGCAGTTGGGTCTCTTGTGCGGTTTCACATAAAAAAAACAACACTAGGTTTTTTAGAATATCTTTCTGATTTAGAACGAATGTTTGATTAACCATTTTTACCCCAATTAAATTTAAGCTTGTGTTTATCTTTTATTGAATCATTCGGGGCCTTGCTTGTTTGGAAGAATAATGTTATGCTACGTACACATCCGCGAGCCGAACTGCCGAACTGAACCTCAACTTATGGGAAAGAAACGAAGCAACCGCAAATGGCGCGAAACGCCGCTTGCAATTGATTCGTTCCTTTCCCGTAATTTGTGGTACGGTTCGCGTTTCGGTTCGCAAATGTACACGTACCCCAAAATCATAATATTATTATTTGTCCAGCGCTTTTTCCTCAGAAACCTTTACAGACAGAGTTGCCCTGTGCTTTCGTTTACTCGCATCACTCCAGCTCACAGGCTGCAGGAAATGAAAATGTAAATTTTGCAATTTATATTTATAGCAAAGTGTAGCGAGTCGTTCCAGCTTTCATTACCGCATAAGTTCTCTCTCTTGTTTGCCAAAATATCCGATTTCATTTGTGAAGCCACTCTTAATGTTTTTAAAAGCTTTTATTTTTTTATTTTCTTAATTCTTTACTTCATATTTTTTCCACAGCTCCACTTTACTGTTTTCACAATTATTGCATTCTTGTAGATTAAAAGGTTTTCTTTTGTTTAAATTTGCGAATTTTGTAATCTTATTTGTATAAGAATATTTATATAATAATTTATTTTTTTAAATTACGCATACGGTAACCACTTTTGGTCTGAAGCCCCAAAATAACGAAAAAAACCCTAATATGATAGTATCTCTAATCTTAACAAAGGGAATGCAATCTTTAGAGCACAGGCGTCGGGTGGGAATGCTGCCCTTATCCTACTTGTATTTCAATGGAATATGCTCCGATGAACTAGTGGCGTTGATACCACGTCGATGCGCACCTAACACGTGTACACAGTTGACGTTTGTCACACGAGAACGGGTGGTTTGTACGACTCGTTCTTGAGTTCCAACAGCTCGTCTTTGGAACGATTTGCCGGCCTCTGTGTTTCCTCTCTCCTACAAACTGATCAATGAAATAGTGTCCTTTCCATAAAAAGACCCTCCACCCAGCATATCCAAAGATGACTACAAATATGTTTTCGGTTGTAATGATGCGTACCAAACCCTTGTTCTGTTTCATCTATTTTCGGTTTGTTAATTTAATTTGATTATATAATGTTTAGATACAGATGGTTTAGATTGGCCCTACATTGCGCATTAATGTGTCATTCTGTATTCATTTCATGACCGACTATCGATGTCAAGTTTATGGCACGACCGAATTATCGCTTCAATAATAATTATTACGGATGCGTGGTTTAATTATTGTGACAACTCCGCACGATACCGGTTTTTGGCTACGTCAAACGAATTTTCGAGTGGAACCCTTTGATAAGGCATTGTAATACATAAAATTAATATAAAATAAGATTTAGTTTTTCGGAAATGATTTTTGGTTTCCAAGTCATCATTGCTTTGAAAAAATTTGACTGTCATAAATACTTAATTTATAGTTTTAATTACTTATTCTAATAATACCTACAAACCTCTTGAATTTTCACTTTAAAGTTTGTTGGCTAAATCGCCGCGAACGTAAGAATCAACTCTTATATTATTACAGTTTAATAATTTGGTTCGCTCGATGCTCACATTTTAATTATTTCTAATGAACGTATTGCTAAAATCACAAATGTTTCTAGAAGGATCCCTACGTATGTAAGTTATTATATTTAAGATTAATAAAAACACGACCTTACCATTAGAATATTTTATGTAAAACAGTTTGAAAATTTTAAAAACTATAAATTAGCGGTAAGAACCAGTTTTTATTTTTCTAGATTATGAATTAGTAACTTTCCGAGAGATCCCTCTCTAGAAAAATTTGAGACATTACTAAGAAATAATTAAAATAAACTAAAAATAATTTATCGATTTTCTAGGGCTGCTAGGGCAAAGTCGACCGTAGATCCGTCCATTGCGCCGGGCCGCGCGCCGAATATTGTTTTACACGACTTCATCACTTATGTCGTTAAGATTCCCATTTAATTAATTCCCTAACATAGCGGTAGTATGTGCATAATTAATTAGTGTGATCCATTTATTAATAATTTCTCAAATTTTTCATGTTCTTATAATTCTCTAACTTCTCCATCCTCTTCTTGCAACCCAATCTTGCAATCCTTGCAGCTATGCATCATTTTTCTTTTTTATATTATAGTACCTAATGTATAGATTCTATGTCCGCAAACTGTAAAATTCACCCGCCATAACTCAGGGTCTTCCCTAGCATGGAGGGTGAAATATCACAATAAACCACATGTACTCTCTAAATCGTAAATCAATAAAATAAAATAATAAATAAATTTTAGAGATTTGATATCGCAAATTCAACCGTAGGTCTTTCCAATACAGGGGCCGCGCGTCGTATATTTTTGTGCACGGCTTCACTTACATTGTTAAGATTCTGGCTTTATTTTAGGGTATTGTCTCATCTTAAACAATATTACAGTTTGGTAGGTAACGAAACATTATTATTTCCGACATCGGCGCTTGTACTGTAATAATATCACCTAAGTAGCTAAGTACGTAGATAATCTGAAACTATCATGACGTCTCCCCGGGGTAAGATTTCAAAACTCTCTCTGGCAGATTGCTGAAATGTTTTAAAGTAGTTAGCAACTGCCACTCATTGTGCTGGAGAATATTTTGTGAAAACGGTGTGTACGGTTGTAAACTGGAGCGGAACTTGGATTATCTGGACTAAAGTCAACACATTAACTATTATATTAGTTTTTTAACTTTTGGCTAAAATACACCGAAATCTGTGCATTTTTCTTATATACTACAGGGTTTTCCAATAAAAGGTGTTATTTTGAACAGCCCTCTATTTCGGTAGATGTTACTTTTGAAGCTTTCATTTTTGACATTTGACAAGTAGAAACTACGCCATTAATAAAAATGGAACGATATACGCTTCAACAACGCATTGAAATTATTAAAATTCACTTGAGTGAATCAAATGCAAATCATCTTGAGTGATGAGGCCCATTTCCACCTCGGTGGCTTCGTCAACAAGCAAAATTGTCGCATCTGGGGCTCGGAAAACCCAAGAGTTATTGTTGTAAAGCCTCTCTATCCTCAACGTGTGACTGTTTGGTGCGGTTTATGGTCCGGCGGAGTCATTGGACCTTACTTTTTCGAAAATGAGGCTGGAGCAACAGTTACGGTGAATGGATCGCTATCGAGAGATGATTAACGATTTTTTATGGCCGGAATTGGATGGTATTGATCTGGACAACGTTTACTTTCAACAAGACGGCGCTACGTGCCACACAAGCAACGAAACCATTGAATTTTTACGATTGAATATCAAAATAGCACCTCTTATTGGAAAACCCTGTATAATAATATAAGTGTAGTGAAGTAAAATGATAGCGTTGAAAGGCAAAAATCGGTAACCCAAATTCAAAGCATTAAATCTTAAAAACCCTCCCTTTTTGTTTGTATCGGTGAAATTTGCTTTAGTTCTTTACTGTGAGGTTGGACCATGCACTAGTAGGACAACCTTTATTTTTAATGCATGTGTTTGCGATTTTATCAATTTTGTGTAGCTCATTTAGTCATATTGTTTACAGCTATCAAGTCACTGGCCGCAAATCATATAAATATTAATTAATCGTCCTAATGACTCACAATGATCAATTGTTTTCATTGTGAACTGTTCCCATATCCTTATGTAGAGTAGTTGGCTATTACATGACCATAACTTTGCCGGAAAGCTATTGTTTATTTATTTATATATTTAACCAGGAGCTGTTTTTCAAATGAATTGTGTCATAAATACGTCGAGTGAGTGAATACCCCCTAATCCCAAAAAAATAATACAATATGTAATTCATTATGATTCACAATTTATCGCCGACAATGGTTTTATAGTGTACCTTTTATAAATAACACTGTAGCGAAGTTTAAATATTTTCATCTTAAACATTTTTATTCCGTCTTAAATATTTTCCAGTTTGCGACCTCACTCGGCTTTAAGGCAAAATACGCTTTGCTTGTCAGTATTGCATGCAAAAATTTGACGGATGAGTAAATACCTTATGGGTTGGAATGAACGTTGTGATCCTCGAGTGAAATATGAATCCTTTCAGTCTAGTGTGATTTCTCTAGGGCCTTGTATCCTAAAAGGGAGTTCCTTGTCTCCCCTCTTTCATTTAGCAGTCAAACACCGGAAGGATTCTTCCTAAATTGGGATTTCCTTTCATTTCGTTATTTTATTTTCCTTTCTTTTGTCCCACAACTTCCTTGCACCGAGGTTTGTTGAGGATTGTAGCTTGTATTTGAGGATTCCCAGTAAATACGAGAGATTTCCTCTGTCATATCGTGGAAACATTGGAGGCATTTTTTTTGAAAAATCGATGGTCGTATAAACATAGGCACCGTTGTAATATTAAGGTACGTATACATAAGCGAGCCGAACTGCCGAGCTGAACCTCAACTTACGGGAAAGAATTGAAGCAACCGCAAATAGCGTGAAACGCCGCTTGCAGTTGCTTCGTTCCTTTCCCGTAATTCGTGGTTCGCAAATACCATAATACCATAAGCCCCGGGCGGCTCTCGTAGGTATTTTCGTCTATTCTCAAATACACGATTCTGTTGCACCCATTCTTGTGTAGTAACTATGCATTCATGAATTTACGTGACTACTGACTATGTGTTGTTGCTATCGAAACACTTCCCAAATACCTGATCAACATACTTAATTTTCAATATTCGAAACTTTTCTAAATAAATCATTACTACATTTGCTAATTTAATAATGATGTTTTTACGTAACAGGTCTTGTGACCCATAAAACCACAAGTAACGCATTCACTATGCTTAGAGAGGTTCCGCGCAAAGGGTAAAACCGCATTCATTTTAATATACGTATCGGCAAATGTTAAAATATTGCCAGGCTGTCGAAGGAAACAAAGTATTGCTCCGCAGTTTACATATAACGGACGCAAGGAAATGGCTTTTGCTACCAGGTAAATGGTTTTATCACTACGAAGCGGTAATTGGATTTCGCTCTAGCTCCGAATCCAATTAGCAATCGTCCCCGTGTCCGAAGCCTTTGAGTTCGTCTACTTGTGAAGATATAATAAGCCTCGCCCCGAAGATATTCAATTATTCGCAGAGACCGCGGTGTTACAGTTCGCGAGTAAAAATGTGTATACTAAACGCTGAATAACTACGTCACCTCAAATTATAAATCAGTTTGCGTGTTTCGTAAGTCTGTTTTACTTCACGATGTTTTTTCATCGTTACAAATCGGTGGGGCGGAGTAAGCCTCTTACATTAGGTGGAATTCAATCATCAACTTTCTGAATCCTATTAGAAGTTAAATGCTACCTGTGACTCGATCGCGGAGAAGCCACAAGACTGGCAATAAGTGCCATTGTACGTTATCTATTATCACTATTCATTTGAAAGGGTTTCAGATTGTTATGCATCTTTGTCAGTGTGATGTCATTGGATTGTATCCACTTCGCTTGTGGGCAGCGTCATCGATATTTCCGAAACAAGAGATCTTTCAGTACCTATATAGTTCATCCCCGAAGCCGTCGAATTCCAATGATGCTGCGAGTATTAATACTTGCCGGGCGATTAATTCAAACAATCACAGCATCATCCAGATTCTATTATTCCTGGATGAGTGGTACGGGGAAAACCACCTGATCACTTTAAATATCTTCACTGGTTGTTCTGCGGTGTGCGTTCCTTATTCGTGAGTGGTTTCTGCATCCCGTGTCATTTGCTTTTGGTAACTCTCTGGGCCGGGCACTTAAATATTCGGTAATTTCGCCCCGGGCAAGGTTAGTCCGTCCGCGACTCCGTTGGTAAAACTCAAGGTGTCAAGGCGAACCACACGTCTGAACTCAATATCCAATTTGGTATTCCATCAAAAACCGTTCGTATTTTTTTCTATTATTGAATATTGGTCTGCGGCCAGCGTTTGCGGTATTAATTTCTATGGTAAAACTAATCTGAACGGGACTTGAATCGTTGAAATATAAAGTATCCAAAAACCAATAACATTTCTCGTCAATTCAATAAAATAAAGATCTCTCTTTATCGTACAATCTTCAGTTCCGAGAAACAAGAAAAATGCTTGTTACAAGTTACAACGCACCCACATTGTAATTATGTGTGTAATATAATTATATTATTATGGTACATCAGTCGTCTAGGTTATGTATTAAAATTAAAATTTCTAACTGTCAAAACATAATTTCGTTATCAATGTCGTCTAAAATGTGTAGGTCTCCATTTTAATTATCGAGTAAATTCTTAGCTTTTTTGTTTCCTCTTTGAGACGCTTATTATTTTCTATAAAATTGATCTCCCATTTCTCGTTTTTTTATGTTCTGTTGGCACTGAATGCGATACTCGTCGCTATAAATGTTATACTGTACCAAAATATTCCAGTCAATTTAAAAAATATTTTTTTATGAAAGTTCACATTTTAACTTAAATTCCGAATTAACGGTTAAAATAATTTTTAGTGTGCGTTTTTCAAAGTCCGCTAAAACGATCAAAATCTTAAAAAGAGGTGCACGTGACGTAATACGTACCTCGGTTTCGTCGGTTAACAGTAAGATCAATCCCTCTCGGGTCAGTATTAAATCAACAAATCATTATTTAAATATACGCGATATCCCAAAAAAATCAATGATTTTGAAATTATTTGTATACCGCAGTGGTAACCCGTGTGCACCTACGCAGCGTAACTTTGACAACAAAACTGTCCGCATTCTAATGCAGGTGGCCGACCGAATCTCTTACGCTGAAGCCAAACCAGCGTGATTTTGTGAGTTGTGAGTTGCGTTTTTTGAGTCGCGTGGGTCGGCAGACAACTCATTTTGCGTCAGCAAAACTGGAGTTTTATGCGAAACCGAATGCAGCGTAAATTATGCGACTCACAACTCGCAAAATTATGTTCGTTTGGCCTCAGCCTTAGGGCCGAACCACACTGAGCGTATATTGCGCAGCTTACGTCGCGTTACGCGTATACATCGCGCTACATACAAATTCTCCTGCACGGCTTCACCATGCGTATTATACGTCGTTACGCCTAGTATAATAGGCCCTAGAAGACTCGCGCGCTTCTTGCTGGCCTTTTTTCGCGACTTAATATATATTCCGCGTATTTTCAGCGGCTACAGCTATACTTAGCGTATTTTGCGTCGCGTATCTTGCGCAGTATTAAGATGAGTGAATGTGTTCTGAGACTTACGGTTTTAATCGATGTATTAATTCTTCATATAATCTCTTCTCCATATACATATGTCTATCTACTAAGGATAACCCCCCAGTAACGCCGGGTACACGTCAGCTAGATATATATAATAAAACGTGTTTATTCAGAATCAGCATTTGTTAATCTATCTCTATATACGAGTATGTTTTAAGCCATAATATAGTACACATTTTACTTTTGTTAGGAACTTGAAGAAATATTTCTTCTAAAACGAGTTTCTAATAAAAAGTAAATTCTTACATCAACTCGTTGATCCTTTTTGGGTATTGTTAAACTGCGCCCACGTTTCTCATGGGTTTAGGTGGCAAGAACCTTTTGTATGACTCGGAGCCCGCCTGGTTACGTAAGATGCGAGTGAGGTGGCAACCGGTAACCGATGAACCAACTACACCGCGGCCGACCCATTCTTCTCTCACAGCATTTATATTTTTATACAAACCAGTTAGGTACGAAGAAAGGAACCCGGTGAATGTGGCGTACGTTCAAGGCATTAGTTTGAACGTTTCGTTGTTCAAATATTCGTAAAACTCGACATAAGCTGTTTGAACAAGGCTCTGACTCAATGAATCCATCGATTTTTTCGCTAGTTAATCCCTCGCATTCCGCATTTCTACAGATATATAACATATCTCTCATGAACACTTTTAAGTTTTTTAGTTCTTAAAAAATATGTATTGAGTTTTTAGACAATATCTATAAATTTGTGGAACCGATACGGTAATTAAATGAAATTCCTACGATAGAAAAAAATCGTTAAGTATGTTCCGAAAATGATTAAAAAACAATTTTGATTCTGTTATTCAATATAATCACAGTCTATCTTTAAATGCAACTTAGAGATTTGTGTTCTATTTCGTGTTATATTCAATATTTTTACAATTTTCACTTAAGGCGATGCACTACGTCGTGTAATATTTTAAATTGAGCCGCTATCAATAACAACCCTTACGTAGATGGCAAGAAGGTTTAAATTCCCGCTTAACACCATCCGCCTGTTTTGATTTATGCAAGAAAAAAACATGGCCAAAAAGTGCCTTTTATTTTATTTTGTGGATGTTCAGGGATAAATATTTAAATTTTTTCCATCACTTTATAAATAACTTAATTTGCCAAATTATGCAATAAAATCATAACCGAAAATGGGTTCGTAATTAGGAGATTTTGAACTTTAAAGCAGTTTTCATAGGCCTTATACATTATTTTTTTCTGGGCTTATAAAAAGACTTATCTAAAAAATACTCGATTATTTCAAAGTCCAAGATGTATTCTACTCGCAGTATTTAATTAAAGCATCTGAAACATTTCTAGGCGATCATATAAGAAAAAGTTAAAGCAAATAGACATAATGATGAAATAAGACAAAAAGAGCTTCTGTTGTTGGAATTAAAAATAAAACAATTATCCGAGTAATTTTGTTTTTTTTTATTTTTTATTTCTTTTACATATTATATTGTTTTAAAGTATTATAAGAATGCTGTAGGTATGATTAGAAGTTTACAACCTTGCAAAGTACTCCTCGATAAGGAGTGTTAGCTCCAGGTGACGAGCACCTCGCTGATGTTTTTATTGGTGTTGAATTTTAACTGAGGTTCAATTTCTTGCACTAATAATGATATCATTTCTTTACTGAGACGAAATCTTCTTTGAAACTTCTTGGCACTGAGTGTTTCAAATAAATTTGTTCTTGTGTTTACTTCTCTGACTATATTATAATTTATTTAAGTTATTTATAATTTCTTCATGATCGTCAGAATACAAATCCCAAATGTTCATTGTGAATACAAATTAAAATGAGATAGATTTTAACCACAATCAGAAATCGAAGAGATAACCTAAAATTTTTTTGACAGTACTGCTTTATGAGTAGGGCTAAACACGTTTAACTCGGTTAAACAGCCCCTTTTGGGTATTTAACTTTGACAGTTCTTTAAACGCATTTAACGACTTAAATTTTGTGGTGCAAGACGCCAAGTCGACTT
Organism: Hesperophylax magnus; assembly: GCA_026573805.1. Lineage (NCBI taxonomy): Eukaryota > Metazoa > Arthropoda > Insecta > Trichoptera > Limnephilidae > Hesperophylax > Hesperophylax magnus. The sequence continues at coordinate 1,146,928 of JAIUSX010000041.1, read as the reverse complement.
AAATCAAATAATGTGTTTAAAATTATATTTAAATCAAATTTAACTTACGGTGCAAGCCGCCCTTAATGGGAGATATGTAAATACGTGTGTTAGAGGGAGCGCTCTAATATTATAAAATAACAATTAAGCAAAAATACTGAAAATATTTAATAAAACACGACTCGTGTGAAATAGAGCAAAAATTTCTCGATAAATGCTTTAGTTTAATTTAAAGATACACTGCGAATTTTTTCATGCCTATGACATATTAAATAATAGAATAAAACGTGTTTTTAATAATATTCGGAGCTTACTTTGCGTTTTTTTTTCAATCGGGGGAATTTCATATAATTAACGTTTCGGCATAACAATTTTTTTTAACTTAAAAACTTTTTATGTTAAAGGGAAACTTTTTATAAATCGGTAGAAATGGGAATGCGAGGGCTTCATTATTATATTTTTTTAAATATTAGCGCGCTCCCTCTAACCTTCGTATTTACATATTTCCTTTTCAAACCATATTTTTCTTATTTACGGAGCTTTAATTGTTACATAAACCAATCGACTGTTTTAATGGTATCGTCTCTTTTCCTTCTATTTTAAAATGAATCTCTTTATAGTCAAGGAAATCATTAATTCGTTCGTATCAATCACAGACATAGGAATTAATAGACGAGAAGATTATGGCGAGGGGTAAAATCAACTGTTGAAGAACGAAGGGAGTAAGGCTGACTGTGATTCGTCAATAAATCAATCTGACAGTAAATAGGCATCTCGCATTATAATATCACCATTTAGTTCTTAAAAGTAAAATCTGCTTTTGAATGAATAGACATTTCTACATGGGAGCGCAAATTACTCGCCACGTTATGAACTAATTTGCGAAGTCCAAATTCGGCAAAGTAAGGCAGCTTCTATTTTCAGAGTCGTAGTTAGTTTCAGAGTATTTAGTTAAGACACTTTTACAAATGTCTCATAATTTACTTACCCCAGTAAACAACGATGAGCACACTTGAGAATCGCTACATTGTGATGTGATAGTATATGTTTCTAAAACTGATCCATATAATACGGTGTGAATAAGCTTAAAATAAAGTAAAATAATGCTTACTTATGGAATGTAATACGACAATTGGGTTTATTCTCTTTTTCACATCTATTTTTACAAGTTTTCATAGTACAAGTCAACATTTTGCCGTGTTATTTCGTAAAATGAACCGATGATGCCTCGACCATAGTTCGCACAAGAATGATGACGTCACGTTTTCAAATTTCACTTGAGGCCATATGCGAGCCCAGCCGGCTCAATTGAACCGGTATGGGGAGTGGGGATAATACGCTTTTAATCACTTAGGGCAGGTCTACTAATATTCATATGTCTATGGTATCAATAAATGGTTTCATATTGAAGTATCGAACACCTTTACACCACTAGGCACTCGAGAGTTCTACGAGGCTAGTCATGACATGTTCTTCTATTGAACGGTTTATTCAAAGATAAATGAATGCCTCTAATCCAACGGTTTCCAATTATTTCATTAATCTCTGGAGGAAATTATTCCGATAAAACCACTTCATAATAAAACTCCTATAAGGTGGGGTAACAACGGCTGTGAAGCAATTTCTCTGAGAAACAACTTCCCCATTGATCACATTTGCTAATAAGCTATCATTAATTGGATCGTGTCAGTCAAATCATCTAGTGGCTGAACAATTTGATTTACTTAAAATGACTTGTCTATATTCTCTGAATGTAGGTGGAAGGCGTACTTATATCCATAATACACATTTGCTTTTATTTTGTACTAGCACAGACCTGTGAAAATTGACGTTTCAATGTTGAAAAATACAATAATTTTTCTATTAGAAATGTTATATTATAGGTAAGTATTTTATCGCTTTATTTAATTTCTTAACACAATCAGTTCCAATTTTGGATATTTTATTTCAATCCAAATTTGAGTTCATTGAAATAGCGTTACACAGGACAGACACACAGCCGAAATTAGTATTTTTGATTAGTAGTAATACCACTATTTCACCCTCGTATTTTGTACAGTTATAATAATTTCAAAGCTCCCAAGATCACGGTGAAAATGATTACGTGGACGCAGAAATTGCAGATAGAAAAGTTTGAGGAACGTATGGATCCTTGAATCTTTGCTTCTTTTTATCTATTATCCCTTTGATTGCGCATCGTTTGATATCTTCTGTTGCAAATTTCATAAAGTCAGAACAAACCGTCCTTGTGTTTTTTTTTGCACAAGGCGAACGAACAGATTTTCTGATTTATATTTTCGTAACTGTATGACGTTTGACATTTCGGAATATCAATTAATAGATAATACCTTCATTGTTGCCAGATTACTTTTTTTTAAAACAATATCGGTCTGGCTATCAACAGCGCGACCGTGCTCGAAAAATCGGTATAAATCATCGGCAGTTACGGTTAGTTATCGGTAACATTATATTTTATTCTAATATTCTACTAATCGCGGGTTATTATGGAAAATTGGATAAATGGGCTAGAGCACGCAGAAGCATCATTTATCTCCTGATAACTAATTACTTAATGGAGGAAATTGAAGTTTTTTTTTTATTTCTGGCTACCGACTTTCCCCTTGTTTAGTTAGAGAAGAATATCGTTGTAATCCAACTAAGTAACGCACAGTGCTCAATGTTCGCGTTTATTTCCCTGGGTTCCGTCACAAAACAGTACAGTGACACGAAGAAACTTAAACTAAAGTAACCTAACTTAATTTATCATATTTTGTTTTGGCACTATTTTTTGGCTCTATTTGTTATTTTAAATTCATCTATTTGAATTTCACTTTTGTTTTCGGTAATGAATGAATACAATTCTTTGAAGCGTAAATTACTCGGACTGTTGTCAATGACAGTGCATTCTTTAAACTTTTGGTGGCAATCACGTACACACACACGCGGAATGTACGCATTTCTCTGAAATCGGATGACATTACAGCAGTTAATATACAAATTAAATGTCGGTCCTACCTGATCGGCACTTAGCGAGGTTGGTTGAGTTGTCGGCTCCAGTTCCTGGGTAGGAAGGTTCAACCCTCAGTCAAACCTTTAAAAGACATTTTAAAATAGATGTATTATTATTTTTTTTTACTTATTTTTATATATTACCTATATTTTTTTTACGAAACTATTATATTTTTTGACTGAATCTCAGCAAATATCTGCTTAAATCTACGGTTCGGCGAAGTGTGGCGTCATGTAAATTGCAATTAATAAAGCTTCGTTGTTGCGTAATTTTTAACTAACTATTTTTAATCCTTGTCACTTTCATCGTGAGCTTTTATAACGCTTTGAAATATCAGTTAAATAGACGTGGCGCCATATTGTTTGTCGCATATTTTTGAATTAGAGAACCGGTTTTATGAAACGACCGTGAAATTCAGGTAGTTCAACTAGTATTTTTATAATTCTAAAAAATATAAAATAAATTCGGCGCACACGTCACCCATTCTTACATTATGCATAAATATCTGATGTATGATTTCCACATTCCGACGAACTGGTTTTATTCTACGATGATTCGAGTATTTTGAGGTTTTAGGTGAAGATAATTCAAACAGAAACCTGTTTATAAAATAAAAAAACGACATTTTTGTATGTATAATAATGGGTGAAGGAGGCACAGCAGAACAAATCAATTTTGCTCCAAAATTTGACACCACTTATATATTTCAAAAATATAATCGTTATGTATATTTTCGAATTCAATAAATCATTAAGCACTGATTAATTTTTGGCTTAAATTTATAAACAAGATCGAGATGAAATAATATAAGGTATTCTTTAACATAATATCGTTTCGCACGTAGACATATCATGTCATGGTTTAGGCGCATTTAGATCCCAATGTTTCTATTCTATTATTTTTTTCTTTTTAAATTAACCCATGAAAAAAAGTTTTTTTTGCTGCTTTGACTGAGGATTGAACCTTTCTCCCCAGGGAATGACTAAAATATGTGAACCGCGCCTATCTCTTAAGCCAAATCCATTGAATGTTACCGATATTTATTTCATGTATTAAGTGCTGTATTTTTTTTATTATCTCATCCAAATTCAGAGAAATGCGTTTGTATGCATGAATGCCAACAATAGTTGATAGAATGCATTGTCTTCGACAACGGGCATATATGCCGAGTTTCAGCTCGATCGAATGTTGGGAAGTGGGTTCATTTCCACTTCCAAGATTCGATTTCATTAATTCATTCCAGAAAACAAAATAGAATTTCAAATAGATGTATTTAAAAAAGCGTGGATGTGCCCGCATCAGGAAAGCGATGACAATACGAATACACATTTTGATTAAAAAAATACGTTTATAAATTATTTAGATGTAATAATAAATAAATAGTGAACCCACTTAGATAGTGGACGTTCCGGTCTTAGAGTGATGTTGATGTTACGTCGGGTTTCCTAATCCGTCATTTTGTTTTTTCCAGTCTTTATTTCACATAATGTACTTGTTGACGCGGGCTGGATGTAAACACGCTGAGTTACAATAATAATTGAATTATCCCCTGCTCTGCGTAGCCACAGGAACGGCACACTGTTTTTTCTTAATCGCCAAGTACTCCCTGGAGTGGCGTGTCGCATGACGACACAAACACTCAATGCTGGCTCGAGAACCATCCTGACAGATTTCCATGATAGATTCCACTAAGACATGTTCGGAGATAATGCATTCCTATAATTAGATACATTTTCAGTAAGTTTCTGACGATTTCATTTGCCTTCCTGGTTGACTTTCTAAAATGCGATAGCCTTTAAGATAGCGCAACGAGGAATTGCAACAAATTAGAAAGTGTCATTATCAAGTAGCTAAATTCAAGGGCGTGAATCCTTCAGTCGTTGTTGGGAAAGCCGACAGAGTAGATTATGAGGTTACAGTTGAGGTCGCTCGTTAACTTCCGGACGATAGTTATATTCAGAGTTAAGAGTAAGATACGGGAAATTAACAAGTTTTGGCCACTACTTGCCCCTGTAACAATGGAAATAAGGCTAGCCTAACAGTTTGCCGCTGCAGTCATGAGGTTATAGTATATAGAGCAGTCTGCATTATTCAATCCAGATATAGAGAGAGACAATGGCCGTGGGTCGCACTACACAACCGGCAGGACGGCCTCGCTTCTCCAGTATCATAATCTCCAACCTGGTCACAAGCCTCGCCCCGTACAGAGCTACAGACTTGGCGCTAATCAGCCGACACACGTGCCGTTTCAGATGTCGTGTACAACGTTTAATTATGATTGACGATTGTTATGCCCATTGTGCTGATTGCTTACCGGATCCGCAGCTCGCAACCTTGGGCACTGTGGCAAAATGCTAGAATCGGATTCTCGACTCGAACCTAATGATGTTTCCTAAAGAAAATCTACGGTAAATTATGCACAGCGTAATAAAGGCGACAAGTTTAAGGCCAAGCATTATGTAATAATGATAAATTTGATGGCTGAGAAATATTTTAGGCCCTTTAATTAAATACTGCGAGTAGAACACATCTTGGCAAGTCTTTTTACAAGCCCATAAAAAAACCTATAACAACTGCTTTAAAGTTCAAATTCTACTTACGAACCCACTTTCGGCTATGGTTTTATTGTGTAGTGTGGAAAATTAAGTTCTATAGAAAATGATCCTAAAACTCTTGCAAAATAAATCAAAACGGGGCGCTGATGTTAAGGCGATGCACTACGTCGTGTAATATTTTAAATTGAGCCGCTATCAATAACAACTCATACGTAGATGGCGAAAAGGTTTAAATTCCCGCTGAACACCATCTGCCTGTTTTAATTTATGCAAGAAAAAAACATGGCCAAAAAGTGCCTATTATTTTATTTTGTGGATGTTCAGGCACATAATATTTTTTTTTTTTCGATAATTTTATAAATAACTTAATTTGCCACATTATACAATAAAATCATAACCGAAAATGGGTTCGTAAGTAGGAGATTTTGAACTTTAAAGCAGTTTTTATAGGCCTTTACATGATTTTTTTCTGGGCTTATAAAAAAACTTAACTAAAAAATATTCGATTATTTCAAAGGCCAAGATGTATTCTACTCGCAGTATTTAATTAAAGCATCTGAAACATTTCTAGGCGACCAAATTTTTAAACCAAAAACACATGATTTTGCATTACTACGTATGGCATCGCCTCAAGCGGGATTTTAAGCCATATCGCCATCTACAATGATGAGTGTTATTATTAGCGGCCCGATTCCAAATGATACACGATGTGGTGCATCATATTAAGATCATTCTATATTATTTAACAACCAAAACATGTCATATTGTATCCGCTACTTTTTTCTGATTCCGTTTTACGTACATTTCCTATCTTTTTACAACGTGTAATAATGAATGCATTTATTGTCGATCAATAATACGTAATCTCTATTATTATTAATTTACTCACCGTCGGTGCTTATCACAATGCATCCGATTTAAAGTAGGCAAATAATATTACTTTATGACATTAAATAATTAAACGCTTATAATATAAACATTACGCACATGATTATCCTTGCCATTGATACTTGAAGATAATCATAATTTTTATGAATAATTATTGTTATGTACATTTAACTCTTGTACTTCCGTTCCAGGAATGTTAAAAAAGAATACAAGTTTTAATAGGTAAAACCTACCTAATATTAATATGCTGAAAAAAACTTCCCCAATAGTGTCGGTTTCTGCTGTTCAATGGATTCCTGTACTTTCATATTTATTATTCTTTATATGGTTTGTATTATGGTACGTATATATTTACGAACATAAACGCGAACCGAGCCACGAATTACAGGAAAGAAACAAAGCAAGTGCAAGCGGCGTTTCGCGCCATTTGCGGTTGCTTCGTTCCTTTCCCGTATGTTGAGGTTCAGTTCGGCAGTTCGGTTCGCGTCTGTATACGTAGAATTAGGTTAGGTAATCTCGAACTGAATTAGGCCTTTCCTGGGTAGGAGATCTTTCAATCTCCGGCCCCCCAGTGTGGTGTTTCTTAATTTTTTCCTAAAATGAAAATTTGAAATCAAGTTAATTAAATGCACAGTTTTGCAGAGCTAGTCGTGTAAATTGGGCCAAATGGCACAAGAAATATAAAGAAGTAATTTGCTAAAATTTTATGCCAACATTATTAGTAAGTAGGATCTAGCTATGCACAGCATGATAACGTTGTAATTTAAAACCCTCGTATATTTTTTAATCATCCGTGTTGTTTAATGTTATCAAAATGTATTGTATTTCGAATTAATAATATAATTTTTTATGAACAAATTGTTTTAATCGCCTGCAAAATGACTACCATGAAATTTCTGATTACCACATGTGGAGGAAACAAAATATCATTTCTAAACATTTTCTACATCATTATTTATAAATTATTGTGATGTTTTGTGGCGTTTAGTTGCTTAATATTTAATAGGTGTTGCCATTGGTGTATTTAAATTACACGATAAACAGACATTGTCGAAATAAGCATACACGAAACCAAAAGCTGGTGACTTATGGGAATGAAATTGCAAGATATTCTTTCTACAGGGTGGGGCAAAAGTAATCACCCGATGTTTTTTTGCTATAATTTTTTTTGTTTTATGATAAACTTTGGTACTGTTTGTTATTCTGCGTTCTTGCGGAGTAAACCGATTCATGTTTTGTCGATTTGTATTCTGCGTTTGTTTACTTCACAAATGTCAAAACCGAATTGACATTTGGCGCCATTTGCAAAAGTTATAGCGTTTTCCATTAGGGTGATTACTTTTGCCCACCCTGTATTTCTTTAATACAAGAATAATACAGCAAGTGTTATCTATGTCCCGATAAAGCCTTGGTTGTATCAGAAACTAATTTGATTTAAGTTTTTATTGTTTTGCAAGTATTTTAGTTGTTGCTATTGCGACAGTTGTTTTGGCGTTCAAGCCCATAAATAAAAATATTAGAGAGAAAAAAAAGAATAAAAACTATTATCAGTAAAAATTAAATACTTATTTGTAATACTGAATTTACACGAAGAAAAATGAGTATTGTTAATTTATTAAGAATATCTTCAAATTATCGGTAATCCGATTAAAAACGGGATTGCAGGCCGTTTCCTGATAAACTTTTAGTAAATTCGTAATTATATCGGAACACGTGTTCATGCACCTTTTTTTGATAAAATAACGAAATTTGAAAATGTTAAGATTTTTATGAACACGTGACAATACATTGCTATTTTACTAAAAGTTTGTTAGGAAACCTATCAATTCATTCATCTTAATATTTTAAAACATAACTTTTGAAAAGTGTTTTTTCCTAAAATAATCAAATTTCCGCCATACACGAATAAGCATATTTAAGTTTACCTACCCTTAATATAATGGTATATGTACTAAGACACTAATACGTTTTATCATATATATAGGTCATAGTGGCTTTATTCAATAGTTTCACCGACCGTCTTCTCTGATCAGCGCACAATGAGTGAAGTCTAAATATAAATTCTATGTATTGCAGATCACCATCAGCTACTTTTCATTGCACTGTTCTGTCTAATACTCTCGTTTGAACGACTCCCTTCCAGCATTATTATTCCACCTTTCCATTGGCGGCGACTGCTCAAAAGCCCCTTCCCACTCCCTCTTGTTCTGCATCTACTCCAGCATCCATTATGCGCCTCGCGTACTCCATTATTCCAGCGGTTATTTTAAGATGATCGAGTGCCGCTGTAATCGTAGACCTCCATGTCATGTATTTCTGTTCACATTGAAGATTAACGTACACAAACCAAAAATATGGAAATAATTTGAAATAGTGTTAATTATGTATTTTTATTAAAATACTAGCTGAAGTCCCAGACATTGCCGGGCTTTATGCAGAGTTTCTCGAAATCTAGTGAAGACAGTGACCGTCCTGTTGTTTTTAAGGTCGAGTTTGCAAAATGTCATCAATCTCGAAATAAAACTAGATTTCTGTAAAAATTAAATCTACGTCATGCGGCCGCCCGCCACACACACTCTTCTTTATATACGTTTGGTGACTTGGCAGGGGTGCCCGGATTCATGTGGATGAGGTTTAGGATAGGGCGAGACTGGTTTATGGCGACCTTTTGACCCCTCCAGCTGGACTCGACCCATCATTTTGCACCGCAGTGGGAGGGATGGATCCATAAGTCCACCACTCGTGGACACATTGAACCCCAAATTCCTACCCACCTCTCATACCTGTTTTCTTCCTGGAACTTCTCCTCTCCTTCCTTTCCCTAAAAAGACCCTCCACACAGCGTCCTCAAAAATTACAGGCCCTGAGGTAAAGTATTTTCCTCGGGCCTCCTGTGAGGAGCTTATGTAAATCACCAGCACGCTATGATTACATGATTCCTTTAATTATGAAATTTCTAAAAAATTCTGGTTAATGTCTAATGTTTAAAAGAAATACTAACATCCTCGGGTTGCGAATAACCTGACGGTATTTGAAAGTTTCCTACTACCACCACAGTAAGCGGAAAAATCTTACTTGTGTCATGATGGAGGGTTTAGCCAGCCGAGGATTTGAACACCCGATGCCCGAGTGGGAACCGGGCGCGATGCAAACTCAGCCACTAACCGGTCACCGAGATACTTGAATTATGATAATTTAAAAAAAAAATCTTCAAGCGCCATTATTAGAAATCAGTGATTTTTGAGATGTATCATCAGTTTGTCGCTATAGAAATGAGCCAACGATTTATTTATACATAAATGGGTTAATCAATTCTTTTGAACACCTCTTGTATCTTTTGTTTCGTAAATCATATATAATATATAATCGCGTGTACGTATTAATTGCTCTCGGAATTCTGTGTTTTTCCTTTGTCTTACCTCGTCCACGTATTATTATTATTATCCAGTTCATTCAATCCACTGCCAATGCCCTTGCGGGGAGTGTTACTACTACGTACTACTACTCGGTTGTCTCCGACTCCGGTGCGGTGGTCGGAATCAATGGTGGACCGTTACTCGAACTACCTTCATGGGAAGATGGGCACGGCCTGTAGCTCGCTCGCTTCCTGCAATATTTCTATCGAAGCGTAGAATTTGTTCTCTTCTATGTTGATGGTGACGGATTATTTGCCTCTGGTAAATGCAGTGAACCCGCTGGAGCATCTTGATCCAGCCTTGAAGCCTGAATATTTTAAAACTCCGTTGACATTGAAATTCTAGGCAGAAAGCTGTGTAGATTTCATGAACGCTCGAACTCACCGTGCTAGTACTTTTAATGGAACATACAACAAATATTTTCTGCTTTATTCTTGTTGAGATTTCGACGTAAAATGGAGTTTATTTGCAAATCTGTAACTTTTATTTGACTACCGACGTCGGTTTATTAAGAATTCTCGTTCCAAACTCCTATAAAAATGCGACAATTTTGTTAAAGATTTCGCTCTCTGAAGTGAGATAAAATTACTGTACTCTGAAGTTAAGAATTTTCTACGAGATATTTAGATAACTTTTTCTTTTTACCTCTTCTATCGTTCTTTCTCTTCGTAATAAACATCACTAAATGTTGACATTCCATCACGCTCTACGTTTTTAATGTTTGATGACTGTAATAATTAGCCTGCAATCTGTTTCATTTCGTTTTTTTACAGTGTTACAAGCAAAGAAAGTTTTCTCCTTTTACTTGGTATTTTGTAGACCCAACCGTATCAGTTTAGCTTCTCGCCATTGTAATCAAACTGTTATTATTGTTACAAGAATAACGATATTTATCGTAATTATAATATCATGTTTCGCAGTCCGGGCGCCATGTAATCACCTCGAAGTACGTAAATGGACTTCATTGTTTGCCTTATAGTTTAGTGGATGTTCTGTGTCACGGGAACCACTTTCATTATATTAAATGCGATGACTCTATAGCTTATCAAGAAGCACGTTTTTTAAAATAAATTAAGTAAGGTAAGCTCCATTTCAAGGATATCGTAGATTTGTGACTGCTGGCGACAAAAAACCATTCAATAAATTTGAGGTTAGCTGCTTTTATGCATTTTTCCTTTTTGTGGGAGAGGCTTCAGCAGTCATGTAAAATTAAATTGATGCGAAAAAGATAAACGTTTATGAAATGGAATAGTAAAGTTATCTAGGCTATGTTGTGAAGTGAAAGAGATTATCATTTATGATAATTTAAAGAATTGTGCCGTGCCGGTGCCAAGAATTTTTATTGCTCGGATTTATGACTCGCTTTTCCAAATAAATCACTGCATTGCTTTGAGTTTAGAATTTGTATTTTTATCTCTCGTTGCGAAATGACTTTTTGTTTCCTTTGAATGAAAATTGTTCTACTCCGACTGTGTAGGCCATGTTATCTTTTCTGGTGAATGCATTTTCCTCAGCATGATAACAATCACATGCTCGCTTCATAACCCCATAAATCTCTCCGACTGCAAGATATAATAAAAGTGATACAAAAAATTTTTTTATCATTTTTTTTCATAAAAAAATTTATATGCATTTTTCCTCGGTATTTTTCCCCTCCCATCTAAAACTCTCCTGAACAAGTCGTTCCATCTCATTCGACCTCTATATTGCGATATGGTTACGCAAGCCATCAATTTTCTCCATATATAACATTACGTAGTGAAAGATGATATATGATTGATATTCCTCTATTCGCTCTCATTCCTCCAAGGACACAATGCCCAGTGGCGTCCACATAGTTTTTAATCAAATGATTTTTTAAAAACATACTACGGAAGTGGTAAGTTTTCTCTAAGAATGGCTAATGTGCTATTGCATGTTGGTCGGATGACCTAAGCCACATAAAATAGACATTTTTGCATATTACAACTGGGTGAATAAAATTTTCACGTTTTTTTGATCGCACAATTATTGCATGAAAGAAAGCCAATATGTTGTTGATATTTATTTCGCTAGTAAAGTTGTACTAATTAATAATGGTGCCAACAGATGGCACTGATTGTTACATTCGTAGTAAAACAAAAGGCACGGCCTTTTTCGACACTAACACAAACGAATTGTCTCTTAAACGTGCATTGTGTACACACGTCCACTAGTATGTCGAATGAAGACAATATTTGAATACGAATGTGCGTCATTTTGCGTTCTTAGTTCCTGCATTTTATACCTTATAATAGTGCGCCCTATTTCTTCTTCGCGGTTATTTTTGAAAGTGCACATCGATGTCTTACATTAATTTAATAATTTTTAATATTATTTCTATTTTTGTACGAGTAAGTTAGGGTAGGCATTACTTACCTGCCTATATTTACGGCACGCCCATGGTAAAAAGATCGAATACAGACTCGAGCTTTAATCATATTATTATAACCCGCTGATATTAAAAATTGTTTGTAAAAAGTAATGAATTAAATTAAAACAAATTATTAGATTGGTTAGTATAATATTACAGCAAAGCGATGTTATCTTATTGCATGCTATATCTATACATAATTTTCATGCAAATTCTGACATTCCCTGTAAATTTATGTTTTCATACAAAACTATATCTTAAACTATATCTTGCACTTTTCGAGTCTTTTATTGAGACCAATAATTATGGAAGTCGTGGAGGCGCTGCAATAGCGCGGTAGCCCAAATTTATTTTTACTAAATATCCAGTCGCGTATTCGCGTCAGGCTATAAAAGCGTTCGTTTTCCTTGTCTGGTAACGCGAAATTCGATATTCCGTAATGCACTTGATCCCCTCTAGTGTTTATTGTTCTACCCGTTTTAAACCCATCTCTGCGGGGTATTGGAGGGGATTTCGATCTGGGTTTTTATTATTGCGAAGGTGGCGCTGAAATCCAGTCATTAATGTCAACTATAGCCGCAATTGAAAATTTATTGTATTGGTCGCTGTGGGCAGCATTCTATTCACCTCCTGAATCCTTGCAAAGCGAATAATATTCAATGTTTAGTTTAGCAGAGTGCTTATTTTACGACGTATGAATGGAGTGCTGATTTAGATATATTGCTTATTAAGTTTTTGAATTAATTTGAATGTTTTTTTTTTAAATATCATTAAAGAAGAAGATAATACTAATAAATCTAAACTAAATACGAAACAGAACAACAAACTAACCAACCTATCACGCCGTTTCCCCGTAGGGGTAGGCAGAGAGGACGGACCGCCAAACAACTAGGTCTTGGCACACACTCCTTGCCTCATTCACATTCATACATCGTCTCATACATACTCTTCTATTATTCTGACTCTTGACATGGCCCGACTCGAGTATCTGATTCACTTGGTCGTGTCATGTCTTCCTCGCTCGTCCCCGACTTCCGCTACCATTCAAATTTGCATTATATATTCTCCTTAGACTCCTTTCTTCGCTCATTCATTCTACATTACCAAACCGTTGAAACAGAACGAAACACATAAATATAAAAAGATAACGGACCGTTATCTTGTTTGTCATTGATTGGTATAACCTTCAAAATAGTTAAAAAGAAAAAGCTGTTCAATTTTTTTGTAAGCAAACTGCACATAATGATATTGATAAGAGACACGGCATAATAACCCAAAAATTTATTTACATTTTGTGTGTTTTCTATTGAAGACTTAAATACATTTACATGCCACCATTAAAACGTTTTGTTCATAATTATTTGCCTTGAATTTCTGTGATGTATTCGATACATAACATTATGATTAAAACTAACTCTTTTCAGTTATTTATAAGCCTTCTGTTAATGATTTAATGAATAAGAATGTAGTATTATTTATAGTATTTTTAATGCGGTGTGTAGGAGTTTCTAAAATACTTTAATCTCCGTTCAAAAGAGCGATCACATAAAAGTGATATAATGGCAATAAAATTCCGCATTGCTTGTGCACTTCTAATCCGGTCGCATTTTCCACCAGAATTGGGTTCAGACACAGACATAGGAATTAATAGACGAGAAGATATGGGCGAGGGGTAAAATCAACTGTTGAAGAACGAGGGAACGAGGGAACGAGTGAAGCTGACTGTGATTCGTCAATAAATCAATCTGACAGTAAATAGGCATCTCGCATTATAATATCACCATTTACTTCTTAAAAGTAAAATCTGCTTTGAATGAATAGACATTTTTACATGGGAGCGCAAATTACTCGCCACGTTATGAACAAATTTGCGAAGTCCAAATTCGGCAAAGTAAGGCAGCTTTTATTTTCAGAGTCGTAGTTAGTTTCAGAGTATTTAGTTAAGACACTTTTATAAATGTTCATAATTTACTTCCCAGCAACCAACCAGCTTTGTGTTTCGCGTCCAGACGTTTCTCTATGTGATAGTAACAACTGATTCATATTATACGATGTGAATATGCTTAAAATAAAGTAAAATAATGCTTATATATGGAATGTAATACGACAATTGGGTTTATTCTCTTTTTTCACATCTATTTTTACCAGTTTTCATAGTACAAGTCAAAATTTTGCCGTGTTATTTAGTAAAATGAACCGATGATGCCTCGACCATAGTTCGCACAAGAATGATGACGTCACGTTTTCAAATTTCATTTGAGGCCAAACGCGAGCCCAGCCGGCTCAATGGAACCGGTATGGGGAGTGGGGATAATACGCTTTTAATCACTTAGGGCAGGTCTACTAATATTCATATGTCTATGGGTTCAGAGTAATACTGAACAAAGTTTGGAGTAGTTCTTGAGATGATTACCGAATTTAATTCAGGTCAAGTGCCATATATCTCCAACTTCGCTTTATTAGAGATAGAGACTAATCTTTTTTTAATATTATTTATTTATTAATTTTCGGGAAATCGACAGTTTACATTTATTTCAGTTTAGTATAATATAGCCAAAATAAAACCAATTATGGATTTCCTCAATTTAATTAAGGATGCTTTATGTAAGTACAAACTAGAAACTAGGGGCAAAATAGATAATAATTGCCCACTTAAGGAGATTTTGACTTTGAAGGGGTGTAGGTTTAGTCCAAGAATATAATAATGCGAAACTTCGAATAGTTTCGTAAATAATCACAAAGTAATTTTACAACAATTGTCGAAAAAAAAAGTTTTAATTTTTGCTTCGCTGTGTGATATACATTTATGAGTGAGTTTCCGGTCACAGTGTAAAACTTATTTACGATTGCCATGTTACGGACATGAGCGTTGTGTGGTGGTCTATTGTCTAAAGAATTTAAAAGAAATGTTTTTGCGTGTGATGTGTGTATAATTCTGGACTTGCATCATCGTTAATCTAAACCTTTTATGTTGCCCGTGCAATGATTTAGCGTCGTGACGCTTTCTGGGGCGTCGCGCGTCGCGGCAGTGGTTTGCCCACCACACGCCCTCCGCGGAAAATGCGCACCCGCCCTTCTGGCAGCGTTCCCAAATATTGCGGTGGTCCCCGCTATCTGGCCTCCTTTTTGTCTTCGGCAGTAGTCTCGGAAACGCTTGCGTCCCGCAGAAATCTCATAATCCACAGCTAATCGGGGAAATTAGCCTGCCGCCAATGACTGCCGCCGTAGCTTCGGTAAAATGCTTAATTTTAATGGAATCCGAGAGTTTTAATTCGATCGTAAATAAATATATTGAAGTAATTACCTTAAAGTTCGGTCGCTAAGTTCTAACTAAGTATTATAAAAGTACTCGATTGGGGAATAAAGGGTAATTTGTTTAAGCATTGTGCCCAAGCGTTTTCATCTAATACATAATACTCCAAGTTGAAAGCCAAAAAATAATCAAATAAGTTTTCCTTTGGATATGATTAGAGATTTTCATGGCCAAAAGTATTATCCTGATTTTTTTTGGGTTATTATATCCTTTACAGGATATAATAGCAATTATTCTTCGTATCCTGTTTTTAAAAAATATTTATCAACACATAATTTTCGCGGTTTTGTTTTTAATATTTGTATGTTCTTGTATTTCTAGATATTGGAGAAAATATTTCTACAATTTTTTTTACTTTTTAAGTTTAATTTATATAGATTATCTCTAAGTATTAGATTTTTAAAATTTATTGAGATAATTACATTTAAATTATAAAATACAAAAACATTGACTTTTTAAAGGTTTTCATACCTACAGTAAATACATTTTGAAACAAGCGAACCTCCATTATTCTGCTTTTTAGGTAAAGTTTAAATCATCCTCCTCGGGATAAGAACATACAGCAACGGCTTTCAAGCTATCCTTTCTGGTAGTAATAACTACCGTTTAGTAGCACAACACATTATTTACTCTCTCATTATTATTTATCGTAGTCCTTAGCTTGCTTTATGGCATCCGACATCTAATAATTAAATTTCAGAATAACGTGTGTAATTATATCACTTTAATTGCTGTCTATTTATCAATAATTCATTGGAAAGCGCTTGTTATACATTTATTGTGTAAGAGGTTAATTAGAAGTGCGTTTCCGGATAAGCCGGATGTTTGAAATTTTACAGGGTTACTAAGCAACGACTTTAAATACAATACACATTAACTACATCATGATACCTAGTTAATATCTAACTTCGTCTATCTATGATTTTTTTTCTTACTGAACAAACATTACGTTGAGTTGATTAACCCCTCAAGCCTCTGGCATATTCTGTCAGAAAGTCGAAGTATTTCCGCTTTGAAATTAAGTCCAAATAAATGGAATGTTTCTGAAAGCATCCAAAAACCAATGTATGTAAATAAAATATAGAATGCAAACATAAAAAAGTTTTAAAAATGAATCACTTTACGTTTCTTCGTCCAAACACTGAACTAAAATTACTGACAGCGAAAAATACACTTTTTTCGACAAATGTTGTCACCTCATTTCTTTTTTGTTTCATATAAAAATAAGATTCTTAAATTTTTCACAATTTGCGGTCGGAACCTTTGGTTTCATAGAAGTGTACATTTAAATTCTTTTACGATTATGTTCTAGATTTTAATATAAAGCGCGGTGTTTTCTCTTTCTAACACCGTTTAGATCATATTTCTAACCTTGAAAGTAAGGGAGACACAACGAATTATATGAGACCATATGAGCTGTTCCCAAAAGCAAAGAAATTAGCCTGAAGGTTAAGTAAATATTTCAAGGCCTAGAGAACTCTTTTTCGCGTATTGAGTATAATTTGCCGAAGGTAAAGAAATTAGCCTGAGGGTTAAGTAAATATTTCAAGGTCTAGAGAACTCTTTTTCGCGTATTGAGTATAATTTGCCGAAGGTAAAGAAATTAGCCTGAGGGTTAAGTAAATATTTCAAGGTCTAGAGAACTCTTTTTCGCGTATTGAGTATAATTTGCCGAAGGTAAAGAAATTAGCCTGAGGGTTAAGTAAATATTTCAAGGTCTAGAGAACTCTTTTTCGCGTATTGAGTATAATTTGCTGAAAGAAAAGCTGTGCACATTTCACGATGCCAGAGTTCATCGTTCGAGATGTCTTTCTGTTTCATCATATAGATTTTTCAAGCGGTAACAAACGAGTCGTCTATTCTACATGATGTAAAAAACACAGTGTTCTTACTATGGAAATATACATACATATTTCTAAACCCAGACAATTACGACACCTTTATCACAATACGGTCGCGATTACTTATTCATGTGTATTCACTTATTCGTGCAGTACTTATATTGAACCCTGTGCTTGAGAAAATGATTTTGTTACCAATTATCATTCGTCCAGGTTTCAGGCAGAATTTAACTACATAAGTTGTGAACATAACATTATTAGAAATATACAATATCTCGAATTTCCCGTACCTAATGCTAAATTATATAATATATTATTTCATGCAAATTATTGATTTCATGAAAAAAAGTACAATTTCAATCAGAAACTAAGTTATTATAATGTGTTTGTTCAAAATTTTAGATGGAGTTGACGTACATTTAAAACATTATATATTTATTTACGACAGTTAATATTTAAATATTTCAGTGACCTATTCCGTTAATTGTTTAATTGAATTGTATTCATGTCGATTTTGACATTGTTAGTTTTTAGTACAAAGGCATATTTTCATTAGATTACTGACTTTCCTGAGGAATTATTAATCGATGGCTGAATTATTCCATAATAAATCATCGTTCATGCTCGCAACTACTAGTTTAATAATATAAATTAAAATGTTTTAACAATAGAAATGAGAGATATTGTTTTTTAATCGTTTTTCGTGTAACATTCCAAACAAATCGCTTTTTCTAACCAAAAACTTTCTTCCGACGCATTTCGCTATGATGCTTGGAGAAAGTATAACAAATCGTTAGTACATGTTTCCAATAAATTAATTTTACTTTTTACAATTGATTTCCTAATTTATTTCAATTAGTCGAGTAAGAAAGCTGTTAATATTTTAGTAGGTAGGTTAAATCAATACACTTTCAAATGCAATACACGATGAAAACGTTTTAATGCCACAGTAAATATAAAAAAATGCAAATATCTGTAATGCCAATGTAAATACCTATATAAAGTTGACTTTATACAGGTATTTTACTGTCATGGTGATAATCAACCACTGATTTATGTTTTGAAAGGTGAGCGAATAACTAATCGAAATGACAATTCCACACACCTTTATAGAGTGATATATAGTCATAGTCACTGTGTTGAGTTATCTTGGAACCGTTCGGAAATATGTTTAAAAATATTTGTCTGTAAATCGATTCTAAAATTGAAAACGACTTCCAAAATATAATATTGAGTTGGACTATTTCCGTTGGCCCGTTTGTTTTCCTTTGTTGTTTTGTAAATAAATAATGTAAAACCTCCCTGTCTTGGCACTTTGGATCTCTGCAGTCCAAATTAGAAAGCTTACTTTAAATTTATATTTGGCACAGCCTCTGTAGAGATCCCTGCTTCCTGCCAAGGGTCCCGACCTTGAAATGACCTTACGAATCTACATCGTCAGATTGCATAAATCTTTTTTTTTTCAGCATTTCGAAAAGCCCTATATTGGACTAGAGATTACTCAGAGTTAGTTCTGGATAAATACATTTTTAAAGTGTTGAACCATTGAAGAAGAAGATAATAATAACGAATCGAAACGAAACATGAAACAGAATAACACAGAAAAATAAAAAGATAACCGTTCTCTTTTTTATTTTTCTGTGTCTTATTCTGTTTCATGTTTCGTTTAGATTTGTTAGTTTTATCTTCTTCTTCATTGATATATTACATTGATGGGTAAAACCTTCTGCAGTTAAAACAAAAGTTATTCCAATAATAATTTAAAAGTCTTGCTTATTTTTTTTTTATTTCGCAAGTTTCCTGTAAATTGTACGGAATAATTTTCTGAGTAGATAGTCGTAATATAATGTATATATTTGGTGGTCGATGAAAGACGATTTACGAATATATTTTCCATTTTGTGTATATGATTTGAGGTAATGAAATAAATTACTCACTGTTCTCTCAAAAATGCCTTAATGACGGCTCTCTCTTTATTTTAATAGCCTAATTAACTAGCGTTTATGACTTAACTTCATATTTGTCTTGAAAATATCGCGTTACGACCAAGATACGTTCTAATGTCCTAGTTTATATTGCGTCTTTGATGCCTAAATATATTTCATTACGATATTATTCCTTCCACTATTGCATTCTATCACGGCTTATCATATTATTACGTTGAACAGATACGGTGTATTGTGCGAGATGACTGAATTGTTGCCAAGTTTCAAGCACAGACGAAATGTCATGAACTCGCGCGATAAACCGTTCCTCTCGCGTTTCTTCGAGATTTGTGTTATGCAAATTATGCAATCACTTTTTTTTCGGCTCACGATATCTCTGGCGCGATGAAATATGACGTAAATAGTAGAATCCGACCGATACTTGATTGGATGTATTCTTTTTCTTGTAACAACCTAGAATTGCGAAAAACCAGACAATAACAACCAATTACGTCAACTGAATAATGCAGATTTCCTTTTCACAAACTAAAAAAGTACTTCTAGATAACTGAATGTCGCTGTTGTTCCTTTTAGGAATTTACCGTCGACGCTGTCGTCTGTGTCCAAGCATTTATTCCAAAGATCATTCAGTCATTTCGATGTTTTCTGAATGGAATGTAAAATTGTGTCGATTATTGCTAACTTAGACCTGTGAATACTCTGTCTAGTGATTCTATTTGTGATTAACAAAAATACTCGTGCTTTACCTGTTCTTTCTTTTCCCGCAGAAGGTCGATCCCGAGCTCATCTTCACAAAGCAGGAGAAGATCGGCAAGGGGTCGTTCGGTGAAGTGTTCAAGGGCGTGGACAACAGGACCCAGCAGGTCGTTGCCATCAAAATCATCGATCTCGAGGAGGCTGAAGATGAGATCGAGGACATCCAGCAGGAGATCATGGTCTTGTCGCAATGCGACAGCCAGTATGTCACCAAGTATTTTGGATCCTATCTTAAGGTGAGTCGTCAATTATTAATTATTCTACTTATTAAAGAAATCTTATCAGGACGGAAGCAAGACCAGAATTTTTGAGAATTTGCTTAAGGCGATGCCATACGTAGTAATTCAAAATCATATGTTTTTGGTTTGAAAATTTGGTCGCCTAGAAATTTTTCAGATGCTTTAATTAAATACTGCGAGTAGAATACATCTTTGCCTTTTAAATAATCGAGTATTTTTTAGATAAGTCTTTTTATAAGCCCAGAAAAAAATAATGTAAAGGCCTATGAAAACTGCTTTAAAGTTCAAAATCTCCTACTTACGAACCCATTTTCGGTTATGATTTTATTGTATAATGTGGCAAATTAAGTTATTTATAAAATTATCGAAAAAAAATTAAATATTATGTGCCTGAACATCCACAAAATAAAATAAAAGGCACTTTTTGGCCATGTTTTTTTCTTGCATAAATCAAAACAGGCGGATGGTGTTAAGCGGGAATTTAAACCTTATTGCCATCTACGTAAGGGTTGCTATTGATACCGGCTCAATTTAAAATACTACACGACATAGTGCATCGCCTTAAATCTGGCGCAAAATGCTTGTTGTTGCTGCGCCATAAAATAGAACCATCAGATTTGAAATAAATAATGAAATCTACTATCTAATTGAGCAGGAAACCATGTGTTAAGGAACGTACTTGTCTTACTTTAACCAGTGATTCCTGACATTTACACACTTGACCTTAACACAAAGGTTCCAAAGACGGATATGGGCTGGTTTTGTGGCAATAATGTCATCCCATTGAAGAACAACCTAGAGGCAGACTATTACTTCATTTATACACAATATATTATTTAAAAAAATAACTCTTATATCCTATTTCGTTTGTAAAAACTATGGGAAAAAAGAAAAGAAAAAAAATAATAGATGGACTGACTGTGTAAGAATATTAGAGCAAGATCAACTGGGACTAGAAAAAAGACTGAAGGACTGGAGCCGGCAGAGAAGATTCGTGGAGTAGGTTAAATCCTTCTTTGGGATGTAACTCCGAAGTGATGGAAATCTCGAGTATTCTTAAAAGTTGGTGATTAGAGCCTGATGATAAAGTTAACTGTTTAGTGCGAATACCTAATTTAGTTCGTAGACCCGGCACACTCTTATCATCATTGCCAATTCGTCAAATCGTTTTGGTGTATCTGATATAGCCGTTATTATAAGTCACTATTGCCTCAGTGAGTATTTCATGTAGATTTCGTTAGAGATCTAGGTGACCTATGCACTTTATCTGTTTCATTTTATGTGGGAGGAGACTATGACAGGCAATGATACATCGAAGATGATGTCGATGCATCGTTATCGCAGAATATCTGTACGATTATCTATTGGTTATCTTTACGATTGTCCGAAATACACATTATCTTTGTCAAGTCACTATTTTTATTTTCATTAATGAAGTTGAACATTCCTCTTAGACGGGAAATGCCATATCCTAAAGGTACCCAGTCACTAGCAATGCTAGATTTGTATTTTATTTTGTTAGATACATGTAAATACCTACATATGGCTTTTTAAATCTTTCATTTGATATACTTTTATATCATTATACATAACGAAATTTTTGTGATTTCTTGGGAATAACGTGCAAACTAAAATAAATATATAGTTTCAACCAGTGGCGGAATGTGATTTGTGGGTGCAGTAAAGTCCTAGTATTAAAAAATGGCATTATTGGTGTTGCAGTCGAAATGTTTTTTTTTAGATAATTTGGTTTTTTGTATGAAGATTTTCGGGAAATCGGTGCGGTACACTGCCAAACTAGAATCCCTAAAATCTTCATACAAAAAACCGAATTTTAGAAAAAAAAAATTTACGATTAAGCAACATCAATAATGTCGAATTTTTCAAACTTCGAACATTCAAACACTCTCAACACATAATGCTATCATACTCAAAAGTCACCACTGGATTCATCGTAAAACAAAAGGAAGCATTTTTTCGTCAGTGATGTTATTATGCAAGATATGCAATAATGTTAACATTGAAGTATTTGTTCCTTTTTTGTTTTGTTGGCAGCAATTTTATGTATTTTTAAAATTATTGTTATAATTAAACAGTATGATTTACGTTTATTATTGTTAAATTAGGAATCGTTGCATCACTTAACATTGAGTCACGTTACCTTCGTCTATTCTACCTGTTATTAATAACGTTGGTATTCAACCCTATATATAGAACACGGTGAAGTTTTCATTGTGAATGTCTAAATGAAAGCTTATTTCAACTCGTCAGTCAAAATAATTTCCCCTTCAGTATAAATCAGTTTTATTGGAGACCATTTTCGTAATGGTTTCAAGACATTGACGTATTTTAATGCGGTCCCGATTTATCGTGGAAGTTACAAGACATAAATCTCCAAGCTCCATACTGTTACACGTATCTCCGACGAGAAGTATTTACATTTACGATTGGATTAGCATCGAAATGCCTTGCGAAATATCTGCTGTTAAATGGGTAAGTCGTTTTCTACTTACATATGTACATAAAATGAATTGATAATTTCGCCTTGATTTGAGATTTTATTACTTTAGTGAATATTTCGCGTAACAAAGCTTTGTACCAGGTACTGACTGCTCCTTACGAAAGCTGTAATTAGAAAAGGTTAATATAAAATAATAAAGGTAGTAAATTTTTTGAAAGCCTGCAAGTTGCTCGCTGCCTGTTTTGCAAAACTTAAATAGCCTAAGTAATTTCATCATAGAATTTATAACCTATGATGTATTTTAACCGAAATTTTTGTCACAACGCTCTTAGTTGGAGTTGTTATTTTCTCTACAAATTGTAAAGTATTTGAACTAATTAATTACCATTAGTTCACTAATAGGTTCTTAAACAACTAAAAAAATGTAAATGGCTAAATCTTTAAAGAGTTTACATGTCAAAAAGATCATAGACAGGATTAAAAATGAAACAAGTGAACCAACTCATCCATCGCGGTGTTCTTCAAGGCAGCATCTTAGGTTTATAATTATTTTTGGTCTATAATGATCTAATCATCTTAAATACGAATGGCACAGTTATAAAATACGCAGACTATACAGTTCTTCTCTTTCGTGGAAAATCTCTGGAAACTGTATGTGTATTTGTGCATGCCGAAGAAGGTGAATCAGGTTAAAAGCTGGCTAGACTTTATCTCGTTAAAATCAAATAATTCAAAATTTTATTGAATTCAAACTAAACAAAAAAAACGTAAAGAACGATAGCCTCGGCAACTTCGGTATAAATATTTGTAAAAATCTTAAAATTTTCATCCATTGTTTGATTACGCACCTACCTAATGATGTCGGAATACCGAATCCGTCATAACTCATTTAGTATTGAGCTTTTATATTGTCAAGGTTGTTTTGGATTGCCTGCGAAACGAACGCAGTATTGACATTTCGCTGACATTATAAATTAAATCATTGCATTGGGAATTATTATTTATTACTTCTCAACTAGGGACGCCCCCAGCGACCCATGAATCTGTGAATATTTTAATTTCTAGGGTGTGATGTGCTCAATTTAGTTACACATATAAATACACAATATTCCATTTGAAATTTAAGGGAAGTGAAATGAAGCTATACTTATTGTTCCTATTCTGATACACTTTTAATTAAAAACGGTAGGATACGTCTCGCGAACTAGTCTATTATATTCTCGGGATCGCTCGTATAGTCTCGCCTAATAAATGTAGAGCAGGCATAAGAATCTCTCAAAAGCTCGGATGCAATCTTAGTCATTTAGACGTGCACTCACTTCAGCGTTTTGCTTGGCACTCCTTTCAACTATAGGAAACATTCCATCAATGAGTGCATACTAATGTTTGGATAATTAGCCAGCAAGCTTGTTGCCTGGAAAACGTAGAATATGTTATAACCTTCTACCAGTACCATGTTTTATGGTACCAAATTATTCAAGTATGTCAATGCAATACATCACTAGATATGGGCACATTGTGCATCGCACCTTTTCTCGTTGACCATGTATCTTTTTTGAGTAACCTCTCACCTTTAATATTGGCAAGCCTTACATTCCTTGAGGAGATTGTTTCTATAGAGCGCTGAACAAAAACTGATGACTCTGTCTCGTACACAACAATAGAAACACCCTAGTTATATACATATTAAACAATGCCGACATAAAAAGTAATGTTGAGATGCAATCGAATGACGTAATGCCCCGTCATCTACCAATAACGATAATTTGATCTGACAATCATCTTAATACCATCATTGTACAAGGTTTTAATTTTGGAATCGAATATTTATTTATTTTTGCTTGTTTGGGGACACCGTCAGTAAACTGGTCAACCCAGACAATTTTATAATGCCTTTGAAGCGCGATAAAATACTATCAAAGTAGCAAAACTTAAACAAAAACATTATATTGAATATTAATTAAATATTCTATTACAAAAATTAAAACCTTGTACAAAACAAACAGAATTTTATATTGTCAAAATATTTATTATAAGAAAAATTATACAAAAATCAGGTATGATTACAAAATGTTTTCTACTTGTAAATTAAGTAAAACACTTTGCCCATTTATCTTATTTAATAGTTTCATAAAAAAAGTTTATTTATTTCCTAGGATTGATGAATGCGCAATTGATTGCAGCACCATTATTGTCCAACCGCCTTGGCTTTTACTCGTTATTGGCTCTCTGCGTAGTGAGCCGTTATTTATGACTCCAGTTGCTCTCCTTGCGGAATATTGGAAAATCTCTATGTGGAGAATATTGTTTTATGTCGGATCGTCCAATCGATGTCGTGCCTGGGCATTTCCAGCGAAAACCCAATTTATATTCAATACATTTTACGGAGTTCGTTGGCATTTTACCTTTTATGTTTATTTATTAAAACTGTTCCGTTTGAATTTTTATTACGTTTTTTCGCGGACGTGTTCGACGGAGACTGCTCTGAGACAAGACTGAATATTTTCAGTTATTATTCAAATCAACTTTAACATTCATGCAGTGTTCAATTTGAATTCAAATTGTTTATTAATATAAGCGTTGCCTGTGCTGCCTATAAGTTTGAAGAGTATGCGATGACATTTTCCCTGTTCGGTTTATTTTACTTCGTTATTCATTATGTTTTCCATCTGACCCTCGGAAAATTACCGATTTCATAGCATCACTAATATTCCATTGAATTTATCATGTTAAATGGTTGCCGGGTATCACTGTGATCTATGGTCATATTGATGACGTCATCATTTTAACGTTTTACATGAACCCCATGTGGTGAAGGGTTTGCTTAAAAACTTTAAAAATCATTTAGTGCGCATAATAAAAACATTTTTATAAAATCCAACGTAGTTTTCTCTGATACGGCACATTTAACCTCGCCGTGTTTTCCGTTTGACCTGTATTACAGCGTCACTAATATTCTCTGAATGTATCAGTAAAGAGTGCTGGAAATTTCTGCTCTGCTATGGTATGGAGTTGACCTATAATTTTCACGTTCTGTTTGATATACCCATCTGAAGTGCTTGCTCAAAGTACGGATTGTATACAGAGACGAGCTCAGAGCCCGTAATCCTTTCGCAGAAGTGCTTTTTGCAAATCCTGAAAGGGATCCAACACCAGCTCTCAGCTGAATGAGTAGAGCGTGGATGCTTACCCTAATGTTTGCAGACAAAGATAGCACTCAGGCGGAAGCTAGCTAAAAGACGGTTTTAAATCGCCATTTAAAAACGCTCGTGTCGCCAAGCTCAGGAATTTTTCAAGTGGTTGACATATATATCTTCCACAGTATTTTATTTGCTAACAATATGGCTTTGGTTTACCTTTGATCCGAAGTTTATGTTTCATTTCCATTAAAACGGATTGGCTTCATTAAACTTTTCTGACCATTAAAATTATACAAGTCACCTGTTTTCGTAACTTTGTTAATTAATAATTTACTCAAAGCCTTCTAAACTCTAGACTGCCTAGGTACCACGTGTTATCAGCCAGCCTTTTTCCATTAACTTTACGACTCAAGTTTTCATTCTTCCGCCAACCTATTAAAACCTGGTGAAGGGGTATTATGCCGGTTGCCTTTATGCCCCGAAGGCGGATACTAAGTCTCTTTTGAAAATCCAACCTACAAACAAAACCTGGCTTTTCCTGGAAAGTGACATTTCAGTTAAATTATGCCATTTCTTTCGGTGAAGGGAACGCTGTATTTTTGAGAAAGTGCCTAGCTCCTGAACTGTTTGGTCGTGCTCTGAATCAGAGTTTCACAGGGGTGATAACCTAACGCATGCATTCAGGTCACGAGGCTAATGGAACTCTTATCAATGCGTAACATAGATGCAGATACGATCAGGAACTAAAATAACCAGAGATCTTTACTTCAAACGAAACTTGGCTCATTCGGGAATCATTTCACGAATGAAAGTGGTAAATTGAATTAACAGCTAGTACAAAATTATTGAATAACAAGATTGATTGTTTTTTAACAGTTGTGTTATGCAATTTTGCCATTCATACTTGTAACTAAATTCAAGCTCTTTATGGAATGGCTTAAGGCTTTAAAATGAAAATTTATAATCTGAATGTTTAATATTGGAAGCGGTCAATTCCAGTTAAATATTTGTGTATTTTCACAAACTGAATACCGTTAAAAATCTTTGGAAGATTTAAAGTTTATTTTTCTGACTGTGATAAGCTTACTAAAAATATGTAATTTTTTAATTTTTTGTAAACGCCAATGTCTAGTAAAACAGCTGTCACCAACGTCTCCCGGCGTGACGTCAACGCCGCCGAGTTCACGAATAAAAACGAACTTCTCATTTTGGCGGAAAAACGAAAATAGCAGATCTTAAATTGTCATAGAAAATTAATTCAACATAAAAATAAAACTAAAATATATTATTATTGTGATTTTTTTTTCATTTTTTTCAAGGATAAAAAAAACGTTGAATATATCCTATTAGGAAAGCTGAACAACAGTAACATACCGCTTCTTCTCTTTAATTTAATTTTATAACTTTTCGTTTGAAGTGCACTTAGCAGAGGCAATTTCTAGAAAACTGTTCCGTTTCCTCCACTACCACATACAATTTATTATCTGATGTTAAATTAATATTTTTTTCAATCATCAGGATGAACTTAATATTGAATGAGGCTTTGGGTTCCGTGCGTAAATAAGTTTTAATTAAAGGTTTCGAAGTATGTTTTCCAACATTGTTGAGATTATCACGTTATCTCATTTCAAAATACCAGTTCACTAATGGCAATTATTACGGTGTTGTTAATTTAGCGGAAAGAAACTTGTTTTCTTTCTCTATAGCATACGAACGTGTATTTTATAACCGAACAACGACTACTATTTCTTATCATGGAGAATATCGTAATCAATCTGAAATTAACGATGTTCAAACCTAAAGCTCGTTATACACGACGGATATAATATTATATAAAAACGTCTTATATTTTTATACAAAATTGTAAATTATCAGTTGGATGGCCATGGTATATAAATGTTAATCAACTTTCATGTTCCTATCATTATATCAAGGTTCCCTCGTATTAAAAAATACTTCTAACAATAATAATAACATGGCATTTATATAGCGTAGTTTAGTGACATTTCACTTCAAGTGCGCATGTAGTAATGTATCAATAGATATTGTGACAATTATAGTACGGTTTCAGGTTAAAATTCAATTAATAAATAGATTACACACCTTTAGTAATTACTATGCTATGCTAGCTGATGTTTTTAATATGCCTCCATTGAAGTATAAAGCTGTAGGTTCTAATTAAACCTTTTAGCAGAGCATATTTTAACGAGGTTACTGCATAACAGGTTTTTTTTTGTTTCCTCTTTATTTCTTTGTGCTATAATCTTTTATCTTGTTTACTTAAATAGTATTATAAATATAATCTTATAATTTGACTTTTCTTTCTTCTATTGTACTATGACTGTCAATAACTATCATGTATGTAAATGGCACTTGTGCCTTCTTTTGTACTATGACTCACAATAACTATCACGTATGTAAATGGCACTTGTGCCTTCTATTGTACTATGACTGTCAATAACTATCATGTATTTAAATGGCACTTATAATAATATTGGACAATTTGTATAGCGCCGCTTTTTATTTATTTATATATAATTTGTACATTTATTTATAACAATTACAGGTAATATAGCCTAAGACGTTATAATTGTACCATTTATGCAGTGTATATGCAATGCCGAAAATCTCGCAAATGCGCTATAGGACACAAAAAATAAATCTATTTTTTTATCTACTGCATTCAAAAAGCACGTAGCTCTCCCCACAGGTGAGTTCATAAATAAATTAGTGCGGCTTGCTCTACTATATAGAAGATTGTGATGACGTCCTCGAGAGTGAGACTCTGGTACAAAAAAATTTTGTTGGGCCAGTATCTCATTATTAGATAAGTGACCGTTTATTAGTTGAAAAAAATATTAAGCAAAGCAATACCTCAATACCAATAGCTTTTGTGAGATATCACCTCAGGGCGCTTTACAGTTGATGCAGGTATTACAAACAATATAAATATTACAAAAATAAAGTGAAGTTAAGTTAAGTAAAAACAGGAATAGGTGAGATTCTGCAGCAAGAATCCTAGTTGGTAAAGAAACTGGACCAGCTGCTTGTGCCTTCTATTGTACTATGACTCTCAATAACTATCACGTATGTAAATAGCACTTGTGCCTTCTATTGTACTATGACTCTCAATAACTAGTATGTATGTAAATGGCACTTATGCCGTCAATTCTAATATTTATTTACCAGAACTTCAATCACGCATTTTCACAAAAAAGCTGGCCACGTGGAAAAAAACGTTAAATTTTCAAGGGATGTGGCACTTTGCGAGTGTTGCCACTTCTTAAAAGTGTCAGTGGTGATACCAGCAACAAAAATAACGAAGGAATGGCCATCATATCCAAGTTATTTAGAAGTAGAGACAACGTAAACATAAAAAGCAGGAAATATTGGAACTATCCCTATTAATATGGCAACCCACTGTACCTTATTTTCTTATTTTTTCTTTGTGTTTTCTTGATTTTTACAACAAAAAACGATAAATCACTTTGGAAATATTCCTAATGGGCGAAATTTGAGATGAATTGCTTTTATTTTGTGTATTGGAATTCGTTTTTTCTTCTGAATTTCGGTTTTCAAATCCGGACTGACTTGAAAGACAAGAATCGTTAAATGTTTATGGGATGAGTTGAACCACAGTTAATTGCGAATTTAGAATCAGTCACTCATTGGGTTTATAACCATTTCATTTAATAGAACCATTAAGTGTAGTTTATAATTTTCAGAGCAAATTACTTAGTTTTTTTTATCGATGGAATTTCATATAATTACTTTTTAACTTGGCATCAGAATAGACATTACATTTAAAAGTAACATATATATATATTTAAAGAGCTTAAAACTTAAAAAGTGTTCAAGGGAAGTATATTGAATATATCGGTAGAATTTCAATATAAGTAATGCAGACCAGATAAAGTTTTCTTCAGCGAGAATCAAAACACTAACCTCCACTCTAAGGCCAATCGTTAAAATACTATTCATATAAAATTCTCACGATTCCCAACGTTTTAAATGAGTGTTATTGATAGATAATTTGCTCCAAAGTGTCCAAAAGTAAAGCACAGGGCAGAGAGGTAGAGACCCAATCCCAACTTCGAACCGCCAAGAATCACGAAAACTCAGATCACGATTCTCGGACAGCTCCAGATCGAAGTAGAAGTTATCAATGATTATAATTTATAACATGACTTAACAGTTATTCGTGCGTGAACGTATCATTCAATAATTTCTTGGATAACTGAACTTGATTTCCCATAAATACATTAGGCATCCATGTTTGTCATTGAGTTATATATACGTAGAGTCTACATTCCTCGCAATATCAATGTGAAATATTGTTTCCGTGCAGGAAGTAGGAAGGGGGTGTGGCGACTGTCGATGTCGCCCGAATCCTTCCGACCGCGAAAGAACTTAACGAACGAGTCGAAGGTGCCGGCGGCCGCGCTCCGCCGCGCAAGTGCTCCACTAGTTTTTAACATAAATAAGTCAATTTATACGACGACTGATTATGGTTACTCACCGATGAAAGGTTATACCATTGTTATCCCTATATTTTCCAGTACGACTTGTATAAGAGTGCAAGGCTGATGTAAGCGTAATGAGTAATGAGCATATATATATCAATCTTTATTGGTATACATAATTAGAGTAAATAAAACCGATTTATTAAATAAACAATTAGATTTATCAAATAGCCCCACTTTAAACATATTCCTCTACTCCTACTTTTACCGCTCTTTATTAATTAGTTTTTAACCCGATTACCAATAATTTGAAAAAAATCTTAATAATTTAGTAATAACTCTGTTTATTTCCTCGCTCCTTCAAGAGATAGGTTCACTCTTTCGCTTTCCTAAAAAGGACCTCCACACAGCATCCCCGAAGGTGTCTCTTATTATGTGG
Organism: Hesperophylax magnus; assembly: GCA_026573805.1. NCBI lineage: Eukaryota > Metazoa > Arthropoda > Insecta > Trichoptera > Limnephilidae > Hesperophylax > Hesperophylax magnus. The sequence continues at coordinate 1,116,090 of JAIUSX010000041.1, read as the reverse complement.
AGTTATGTAAAAGTCGTCATATTGTAGTAATATTTTCGTTTGGCAGTAGGTACTTATGCTTATTTTTTCTAAAAAAGCTATTTAGTAATTTTCGTAAAAACTGACTTTGTCATACTTCGGTCCATATGTTCATTAGACAGTGTCTACTTTTCTGTAGAGCAATTAAATTATTATCATGAAAACAGCTTTTTATCATTATTTGATCCATTTTTGTTTGTAGATAAATGTTACCACAAAGGAATTTTCGCAAAATAACAGTTTTTATCTCACTTTGTGTTTTCTTTTGACGGTATGTCTATTTTTCCAGAGCAATAAAAATATTTTCGCTAAAAGGTTAGGCTTATCGGTATGTTGCAACTTGTATGTGCGTATTAGAACAACGTGCCCCGTGCCGTTAATGTACATACACGTAGGTATGTACGCACGCACTACGCAGGTACGTTAAATTACGATTGTACAATGTAGGCGGATACTAGGTAAACCGGATTGTACGGTTATGTCACGTTATGGGATGAGTGTTCTTGACTGCGTTCGCCTGTCATCAATGCGAACCGAATGACGACTAACATTTTCATACTATTTAGAATATTGTACCAAGTACCCGTTGATATATTACTAACTTATTGATTGATGCCGAAATATGGTGTTGATAAATAATAACGGTATTGTTAACCTATAAATATTAATCTATATCTAGGTTGCGTTCTTTTAAAATGTTTTTTGTGACGCCGCACAATAATAGTCCCGCTGCTCGGAGGTAATAAAATGATTATTTGTATTCTGATTTGGTAGCGGAACGTATCTACATTAATGTTTAACAGTGTGTTAATACACATTTTTTACTTTTATTATCATATGCGTTTCTTTCTTTTTACTTCAATGGTATTATTATTTTCCTTTTTTTAAGATTATCCTTTTATTTATTATTAGATCACGTGTACCCGGCGTTGCTCGGGGACTTATTTGGGTTAAAGTTGTCAATTCTAGTGTACCTGTTAACTGGGTGCATTTTGAAAGTGGAAATATTATAGTTTGACCGTGCCATATCTTCCTCGGGCGTCCCCGACTTCTTCAACCATTCACATCCAAGTCATACATTGTCCTCACCCTGTATAACACACTCTTCTTCAGAAAATCTACATTATATCAACTCTAATTGACTCAGCATTTCATTCCCGTGCAGAGATGCCGCGTAAAGTCTTCCTCGGCCGTCCCCGACTTCTTCTACAGTTCAAACTTCTCTCTAAACACTCGTGGCACCAATAAGAACAAGCTTTGAAATTTTATCAAATCAAAAATCAAATAATTCAGTTTATTGTAATAATAACACTTGACGCGTAAACTGCAATAATCTTGAACAAATTACTATAGAATCGAAATCTCCATCTCTATTATACTAGAACTAGCTGACGTGTACCCGGCGCTGCCCGGGGACTTTGAAATCGTTTGGGGTAAAGAGGTGAGAGGTTTGAGGTTGTGAGGCCTTTTTAAGATATACAATTCCGCAATACATTATTCTGATGTATATTATCTCATAAGGTTTAGCCAGCGTTAGCAATGTAGGCGCCCGAAAATATTTTTTTACGACGAAATATCGATTTTTCTCTACTTTCTGTTAATATAATATGCATGTATTATATACATAAACCTTCCGGAAGAATTTTTCTTTATTTTATACTATTTAGAGATAATGTCGCTATCCGCGTCTGTCTGTCTGTGTGCGTAGTTCTTCTAAACTATGCAACGGATTTTGATATTGTTCTCGGTAGAGAAAAGTCTAGCAACGCCGGGTACACGTCAGCTGGTTCTAACTTTTTTGTCTAGCCGATGATAGCTCCGAGCGAGTGGCTGTTATACGAGACACCAAGTTGGATTTACCCAACAGTTGAACAGTACTAATGTATCTACCTCTTATCGCGTGTAAAATGAACAAGACAGAAGTGGGTTTGTTTTAGCCGTACCTGAAAGGGCTATGACCTCGGAATAACAAGTACCAGTTACACATTGTTTGCATACAGAATACAGAGCGCGGGGAGATAGTGTTCGTATAATTCACTTGATGGAGCAGTTACCTTAACTCTAGTTTTTAGTATCCACATTTATTTATGTACTTTATAGCAAACACTCGCTTTTCACATTTAACTGGACAAAGTATTAATAGTTAAGTTATATGGATGTAAAGATAACTCAACTATAAAATAAATTACACAAAGTATAAATGCATTTTTGCGATTCTTATAATGATTTTTGTGACCGTTGGTCCACAGCTATTCTTTTGTGGAATTTAAATCTAACCTACCTTTTGCTATAATTGAGATTAACTTTTTTTGTAACTGTATTTCTAAGGACAAACATTTATGATAAGTGCAAAATGGTAATCTGGTTATAGCACGTCATTTGAATCAACTATGACAATTCTACTTGGAAGGTGATAACGCAAGACAGCATAATACCAACAAAAATACATTACTATAACACTTTTGGCCGTGAAAATCTCAAATCATATCTCAAAGTTTAGCTACTTTAGAAGGCACACTTGAGTTTTATAAAAAGAAAGCCGACTCTCTCCAAAATCAATAGTTTTTGGTTAAAACAAAAACTGTTTTAGAACATTCCATAAATCAATTAGTGAAATTGAAGTCTTGTAATTTGGGTGTGTTTATATGTCTAAGTAAAGTAACTTTACATTTCAACGAGGAGAGCGTTGCTCCAAACTTCTAACACACAAACCGCTTTTTCACATAACCTTAGTGCACATAAAGAAGTTCGCCTTCTCGTGAAGATGTTAAACCAGAAATCGTGCTGGGAGGCCGCGGGACGGCATTTAGCCAGGCGGGTGGGGGGCGAGGGTGGGGGGCACATCTGCAATACCCCGCAGCCTCCGCCGGTACTGCTACGGATGCTGGTGTTTTATCCTTGACCCCGTAACTCTTCCACTTATTATTACTTCTCCTGGAAACTTTCTGAAAGCTCGCCGTTTTTCGCCGTCGCGGCGAGATATCCAGCTATTCTTTTTTGAGCTTTTATTTATGGCGTTTGTAAAACAACTGGCAGCTGCAGTGGGGACTTATTTCATCGCCTGTAAAGGCTGACTTGGATATAAATCTTGGCGGCAGAAAATGTGATTTGAAATCGCCGCTTTTAAAAATTCGTTTAAAAACGTTCTCTTTTGTGGGGAGGAAATTTATATTGCCTTGTCCGACCTAGACGGGTGTTTTTCAAGAGACTTAAAAAAAAATTACGCCTTATGACAGCGCTGCAAAATGCATTCCTTTTGTCTGCATGTACGCAGTTCTTGCAATTATTATTCATTACAATTACCCATGAGTATTGCTGATTTATTTAAATCCTGTTGAAAACGGGATGGCAGGACTTTTCATAATGAACTTTCATAATATATCGGAACACGTGTTCATGCACCTACGTTTGTCCTTATAATATTCGCGATACTCATTTTGCTCCGTGTGGTACACTCGCTCGAGTCCCAAAGCTCCAAACTTTGACATAACCGAACAATGCCCCGTTCCCCAGTTCCCGTTGTCTTGGCGTAATGCCGCACCGATGATAAATAATTCCCGTATTAGCGCGATGATAACGCCGGCCGGGCAGCTGCATTGTGCGCTGTGTGTGCGCCGTGTTGTGTGCACACGCGGGGTAATTGCCGGCCGCGATTGTTTGCGCTTCCGGCGGTTCCGCTGTTCCGTCGGCCGCGCCCTCCCGTGCTGCGGCTCCTTCCGGCGAGGAAAACGCCCGGACCTGTGCGCAGAGATTATAAGAGAAAAAATTTCACTCGAAAATGTGTCCAGATACTATGAATAACGACTGCCTTCGTTGCGTAGTGGTTCAAGTATTTGACTTGAATCGGATGGTCGCAGCTTCTATTCCCTCTACAGTATAGCGTAAACATACGTTTTATCAGAAATTATTTTTGATATTACGTATTCTATTATCTCTAGGATGCCAATTTCACCCCCTCACAGCATCCCCAAAGATGACAAAGGTCGTAATGCTTTGTTCCAACCAATGGTCTATTTCATACTAAAACGAAAAATAATAGATAAGGTGAACTTAAATTCCCTCAAGGCCTCCTGTGTGGAATTTACGTAATAAAATGTCAAAATGGGAATTCTTCTGTTGATGTTGGTTTCAATAAGCCGACACATTATTTTTACATACGCATTGGAAAAACCATAATTCAACATTCATCTCCAGCTGCTGACATGAGTATTTAACATTGAGAGGGGACATAAGAGCACTTCAATTAAATGCATAAATTAAGTTGTTAATCGCCCTTGAGGTGATTTTCTCACGAAAACGGCGCTTTACAAATAATCCAATTATTATTATTACTATTCATGATTGCTATTAAATGAAACAAAATGTTATAAATTTTTTTTACGTTCGACCCAAGGTTAAATACCATAAAACACTATGTCATCTTTGGGGATGCTATGTGGAGGGTCTTTTTAAGGAAATGAAGGAGAGGAAGTTCTGGAAAGGAAAAAAGTATGAAGGGTGGGTATGAATCTAGGGATCAGTGTGTACAGGAGTGGCGGACGAATGATCTACCTCCCGATTTGGCACGCCATATAGCTGGTGGGCATGCGTATCCTGAACACACCTCACCCGATGAACCCGGGCATTCCTACCAAATCACAAAACGTAGCGAAGCTCTTGGGGTGACCTATGACAGAAGTGTTGGTTATCCAATAAATGGGCACTTTTAGCATTATTCACCCGAATGAAAAACCTGATATTCAGTTTGCTGAAGCCGCGAAAATTGTTGAATGGTGGGTTTTCTGTCTGTACCTTCTATGTATTGTTTTCAGTTCAGAGTGTTATTTCTGTAATTCCAGCGAAGCACATATACATTTAGGAAGATAAATTCTAATCAAATCTGTTTTACCGCCCAACATAAAATTTGCTTTTGCTCACCTAAACACGCTCATTAAAGAACATAAATATATACCATTAAAATTAATACCGGAATTAAAAATGGCATTCCCAATTAACTGCATCTAAATTTCTCTAATAAACAGTAATAATAATAATATATGGATGATTTGTGTAGCGCCGTTTTTCTGTAAAATCGCTCCAAGAGCAGTGTTAATTTCAAATGACCTCCCCATGTAAGTATCTATATCTATATTATCTGCCTATACACATTATAAACCGGTCAGACCGGTCGGTGGCCGAGTTGACATCGCGCTTGGGTCTCACTCGGGCGTAGTGTGTTCAATTCCTCGGCTGGCTAAGTCCTCCATCACAACACAAGCAACATTTTCAGCTTACTCTGGTGGTAGTAGGAGATTTTCAAATATTGTCAGGTTATTCTTAACCCGGATATGTTTGTCTTTCTTTTAAAAAAAAAATATAATAATACTCGTATTTGTACATTCTAACGCCCCATCTCGTTCATTGGTCAAATGATTTGTACACACAGTTTTGCATTACTGATCGACGAAACCGGTGGATGCAATCCGTTAGCCATAAGTTGATGATAGTTTGTCTTGCTAGTAATAAGGTAGATCATTGTAGAAATACATTCTATATTTGTAAAGCGCCCTTAATGTGACTTTTCATTTAAGCGGCGCTATATAAATATTTTTACTATTTTTTATATAACGAACGAATAAATTTTACTTTATTATACAACGAACCGTCAAAATAATAACCCACTAAGAACGAAAGATTTGTGTCCACATTCCTAAATAGTACAATAACCTAACCAAGTAAGAACAAAATATGGGTGTCCGCATTCCTAAATTCTACCTAACCTAACCAACTAAGAACAAAATATTGGTGTCAGCATTCCTAAATTCTACCTAACCTAACCAACTAAGAACAAAAGATTAATGTTCGCATTCCTAAATTGTACACAACCTAACAACATAAGAACAAAATATCGGTGTCCCCATTTCTAAATTGTACCTAACTTAACCTACTGAAACAAAAGATGTTTCCTCATTACTAAATGTTAATTTTGCTAGCTTTTGCTATATCACGAATCTAAGCCCGACTTCTTTTCTATTTGACTCACATTTTTTGTCGTCTAATTCGGCACAATCTTAATGCGATTTTAGTTGACGTGACTTTAAACTTTAATGGCATACAAATCGGCGCACAAGTCTCTGCTGTTTCACGTTCGAGACGTGATGATATAATAGGAGATGCGGACGATGGGACGTGATGCGGATCTGCCGGATATTCCGCATCAACAAGGTGAAGGTCGCCCTCCTAACGTTAGCTGCACTTATGCTGCGCAGTCATTATCGAAACGACATTATTTCATACAAAATTAAAATCAAATAAAGCATTTTAAAAAGGTAGTATTTTGTTCACAAAAAAAGAACGACTACAGAATTTGATTGGATCTCACTGACCTGTTCTTTTCACAGTAGATTAATCGTTTAACAAATAAATGACAACTGAAAAAAATTCTTATTAACCTGACACTACTCTCCCTTGCAAAGTCTCCACTAATTAGTAATTTAAATAATATATATAATAAGCAGTAATTGTTGATTGAGGTACTAGTACATATTGAATCATTTGGCGGGTTGGAAATAAGCCGACATAGCTCAGTGGTTACAGAGCACCTGACCGGACATCAGAAGGCACGGGTTCAATTCCCGTTGGCGGCATTTATTTTTACTCGGGAAATATTTTCAATTTGTATTAATATTTCGGGCGACTAATTATTGCTTATAATTATTTGATATGCCAAGAGGATGAACACATTTATACAATCTTCTTCCCGATAGCCTGAAAACATAGAATAGAATCATATTTAAGAAAAAACTGTTTAATCTTAAGATTAGATAGCCAAATCAAAATGTATGTTGCTTAGGAAGTAAACATAATGTAAAAAAAATAGTGTCTACTTAAGTTAAGCAAACGAAATATATGTATTTTTAACTTAAACAAAAGACCAAACGTTTCAAACATTTTTTACTTCAAATATTGTCAGGAATCACTGGTATAAAATATATAATTCAAGTAGGTTTCTTAAAACCCAATATCGTAATAATGAAAAATATGATAAAATAGCTGCACACGTATTATTTTGAATCAATTATTTATTTCTTTTTAGACAAAATGTAGGTATAAAATGAAAGATGGATTTTTTTAATCAAAATTTTTATTTTTTATTTTTAAATATGAAATGAATCCAACTAATTTGACACGACTTTCGGAAGCGTCAAAGATAATTTCGAGAGTGGAGGCGAGGTTTTTACTAATGCCTTCCCTGTGTAAAAAACGTAGGCAGCGTGTGCAAAAACCTGTTTAATTTAAAAAGACCCTACAATTAATATAAATAATTTTGATTAAACCAAAAAAATAAGTTTCTTGCTTATTCCCATATTTTTATTATTATTAGCTGATCTAAGCTAGGAAACTCACATTTTATTTCCGTATCGATGTAGGTAGCTACCTATTTTTACTGTTCACTTCGTCGGCTATTATTTGTGAAGAAATTCGTTTATTCCGCAGTCATCATAAATTCATGTAACGATGTTGCGATATTCGTCGATTATTTCTCCTTCTGTATAGCTCAATTCACAAGAGGTGTATTGCAGTGCTATGCAGATTTTACCACTTTTATTGAATCTGTTCCAGTGACAGGTTTCTTAAACTTAAAACAACTGTCATTATTAAGATTTCATCTTTGAGCGACGGTTATTTTTTGTGAAATTATTTACTTTTATTAAGAAGTAAAATTGAGTATAATGGAGTTTGATCAACATGCCGTTGCAACTTTTCGTCTTAAAAATCCATTATAAAAACGTAAGCGTCTTGTGTACCCCATGTAAGTCAAACTGACAGCGCGCGTGTACAAAAAGCTCCTAGCGTTGCTGGGTCGCCATGTTTCAGCGTCTCACATTTTACTTCATGAATATATTAAAAAAAGTTTTTTCATTAAATTAATGCACTCATTATCCTGGTTTGACAACATCAATTTTGTTGCAGTCGTATCTTCATGCCTATGTTTTGTATACAGGGTGTTACAACACGTACCCGAAGGAGTTTAACCAGCGATATATTTGGAGTAAATTAAAAACAAATAACAATATATTTTTCCATCACTTCGCAAGAGAGTCGTTTGGGACAGCCCAGCAGATCATGTGATACACACTCCGTCTCATTCCAGCAGCACGGTAATGGATGTGACGGAGGGTGTACCACGTGCTACCGTCGCGAGGTGTAGCATTGTGATCATTGGCGACTTGTGATATAATTTTGTTTTTCGTTTTAATTTATAAAAAATATAATCAGACCGCAAAACGACATTAACCCTAGATTCATAACCTTATCTAAGAGGAACATTATTCATAAACATTCGTCTCACAGACGACTAAATATAAGTGACGAGTTTTGGGGTACTTGTAAATAAAATAAATGAATTAAGTATGGCACACTTTAATATGTTTAATGAGTTGAACAAAAAAAAATAATAAACGAGTTAAAATTAAATTTCATCGGTACATTCCACACACATGAGGCCGCGATGGTCCATGCACATATACTTTTTGCATTGCTTGCATTGGAACCTTGTCATATGCCGTTTTTTATTATCACAAAATCCACAAACCTTTTTTTGAGTACCACTTGGACCAGATGTGGTAATGGTAGGCATTTCATCTAAAACTTCGGCGATTTTCCTTTTTAGGCATCTCTTCAAAGTTGGCATTTTGTGTCTTTTACGTAACCATGTCGTTATCACTGTCGGAATCTGTCGGGACCATTTCATCTAATTCAACATGATCTTCGACATCACTGATGTCTACGTCCTTTTGCTGACTGGTAAAATCATCATCACCAGAATCAGATAAACGATTCAAATGGTCATCAATTTGCCGATCATCCATTCTAAAATAAAATAAAATAATTTGATGTAAAATACACAATAATACTATTTAACGATAAAATAAGATGTAACTATAAATAATAACTCATATAGAATAATAGCATATACTTACTTTTACTCTGTATAACCAGAACTCATCAAAAACAATGTTTTCAAAATAACTTGCAGTGTCGTCAAAAGTTACACTATTCATAAACATTTGTCTCTCAGACGTTCAAAGGTCTATAACTTGTCCACAAGACTTCACTGCGAGGCAAGCACACCCGCGTTACTAATGAACAAACGATCTAGGAAGGTACTTGAGAGGTCATCATTCTGTCTCTTTCACTCGAGACACTAGAAACAAATTTACGTTTTGTGCGGTCTGTGGGACGAATGGTTATGAATCTAGGGTTAACGGTTTTTACTCCAAATATGCTCAGGAATCGCTGGTTAAAATTCTTCGAGAATGTACTGTTCCCCATATAGAAATAAGTACTGTTGTGTTCAACACATATTGCTTGAAGGATGTTTAGGTAAAAATCAATTATTTGCGTTGCTAATTCTCACATCTAATCCCCGCGACATGTATAATTTGTTATTTTATTTTTCATTAAAGAAATAAAGTAATTGCAAATATAAACGTATTTAAACTGGGTTTTTACATATTAAGAGATGTGAATACTACTCTTCCATAAAAGCGTTAGCTTGGAAGACGAATCCAAAGAAAGTAGATAAGTAATATACTTTATACAGAAAATGGTGATATGGGTTATTTTTAAGTGTAATTCACGTGGAAAGAGTTTTTTTGGATAAGTTTGTCTTTAAAAGATTTTTTCGCAATGTTCAATGTTTAGATTTTGTAATTAATGCTCTCGTTTAGTTTGTTTAGTTTCTTCCGTTATTATTTGTTATATTACTATAGTAAACACCGCTGCTTGACACGATCGTCAGTCGTCATGCCAAATTATACCTTAACCGGCTAACTTCACTACATAGTTGTCGAGAATAATAATCGAACGATCTGCTTTCTAATTTTCTCACGCTAAAAAAACATATGGAAAAATCCTTGAAAGTTGCCATAATGATGAATATATTTTGGTCTAGAATTACAGGCGATAATTTTTCCGATTATATTCTTTCTCCGTGCGCCGAAAGATTATGTCAGGACCATAGAATAATGAAGAACACGAGAAACGCAATGTGGACGTGTTTCGTGATCCAAGTCTAGGAGATTCTCCCTTAACTCCTCAAGCTAATTTGTTCGGTTTTGGGAACAAACGGCTATTACACTTAGAGTTAATTAGTTCGCTTTTCAGAACAGCCCACATGGTCTCATATAAATCGCTGTGTGTCTCCCTTACCGCCATAGTAAGATATGAACTGAACGGTGTAAGAGAAAACACCGAGCTTTGTATTCAAATATATAACTTAAACATAGAATAATTTAAATGTATACCCATATGAAACCAAAGGTATGAGGTCTGTTTTGTGCTGTAGCAGAAATACTAGGATAAAAATAATGCAACGCCAACTCAATATTCTAAGTGTGTGGCAACGTTTGGTCTATAATACCTTAGTATTTATATACAAGTTAAAAAATAAAATGTTACCAGATTATATGTTAAAAAGTCTATGGCTATCCTACGAAAAGCTGCAGCGATTTTAGGCTTCCTAAGACCAATTTATCGGCAACACAAAACAATATTTATTATAAAGGTTTCAAAATGTTCAATGAACTCCCTTTAAATGTTAAGTAAGCCAAAAGTCTTTCGTGGGTTATGTCTCAATGTTGTGAAGTCTAAACACCAGTACGTAGGTAGTAGAATATTTTTATAGTAGTTTTAGAATAGAGGTAGAGGTACACTAGATATAAAATGATAAATTTTATAACTAAATAAAGTATACTTAGGTTCCGACCGCAAAAAAGTGTGGTGACTTTGATGTTTGTATTATATTTGTCTAATTTTTTTTTCGCTATCAGTAATTTTAGTTCCGTGTTTAGACGAAAAAACGTAAGGTGAGCCATTTTTAAAACTTTTTATGTTAATTTCAAAAAGTTTTTGTTTTTTAGTAATAAAATAAAGCTTTTTATTTATTTATTTTCTATCGGAAATCCATGCAAATTTTCCGATTTTCTTACGGCAGCTTTAAAAAATATAACGGTCAATATGCCAGAGGCCTGAATGATTAAATTTCAAACGGAACTGAGTTTAATCATCATGATAAGACATCAGGTGCTAAATGGACTGAAACCAGAAGATAAGAGTCAGTGGCGACATCGGTTTCCATTAAAATCTACGTAGAAAGCATTTCTAGTGTCTATATCTGTTCAGTGGTCAGGACTATAATCAAAGAAGGAAAAGTATTGCATGTAGAACGGCGATATCATCCACCCACATAATTCATAGCAATATGGTAATTTCGACTTCGGTGAAATAATGTTTAGTTACTTCCGGCGTTGAAAGATTGGAAATGGAAATTGACTTCGAAATACCAATTTACGACTGGAAGACTTTTCGAAGTTAAATTTTTGGTACCTACCTGACTCTTGGTGTAGTTACGAGTACCTAATTCTAATTTTAGATTGACCTCTATTACAAGAAATATAATTATTTATTGTTGGTTTAATGTTTAAACGTCCTTAATTTATAATTGTTACTTCAAACTCTGACCTGGAAATTGACCTTTCTCTTGAAAATCTGCCCCTCGGCTGTCGTTTCCATAAGTTTCCAATTGTTTGGGACGTTTCGTCCTCGTGCCAATTACAGGGTCAATTGTCTAGAAGTTTGAATAGTGCTCTTTCTTGAAGTTTTGTGCTTTCGTTACATCGACTGTCATTCTAAGTGAAATATACTTCGGTGTTGACCGGGTGGTGAGAGGTCACAGTTGAGAATACAGGTGTTTATTTGCTTGAAATGGTACATAACCAGTTCTAATACTCAACATTCTTCTCTCTCTCTCTCTCTCTCTCTTGCTCATCCTTTTAACAATAAAAAGAAAATATTTCGAAAAGTAAAATATGGACAGACAGAAAACGTCGCATTTTTAAAAATTCCCTTTTAATGGTCCTTATCCCTAGTTATTAGGTGTATTTAAAAAATATACTTTTAAATGTAAGTTCGTTCCTCAAAATGTGAAAAATGTTTGAGTAGATGTTTTGATTGAATTCTGTAAATGGAACTACGAAATATGCACACATTACACACTGTTTGACATTTCCTATTGGCCGCTTTTATAATAATGGCAAAGCAACGACACGTGCCGTTGCCTTGTCTTGTTCTTGCTTCATTCTCATTTAATATCATCTTTTCAAGTCTGTATTTTGTCAAAACAAAGATAGTGTAAAGCACGTCATATTCGTTAGATTTATTTCCCCATTTTCTCCGAAGCACTCTGCTCCCAGATCAGCTGACTTCTTTTCGTATATTGTTTTTATATTTCCCTATCGTAGTATGCTATAATATTTCTCTGTACGATCCTTTGATTTACGTAATTTTCCCCTCCTGCCGGCAGATGGCGCGCAGTTGCCATAGTTTTAGTTATTGTAGTCTTAAAACTTATTCGTCTGAAAGCTTCTATATATAGACGGCAGGGCACCGTGTCGTGTGAACAACTAACTGGAAAGCTCCCGAAGGTTGCTGGTTGCTACGCAAAGGAACTCTTCGGACAGTCAGAGCCTTATGGCTCTTCTTGGCGTACATATTTTATTTCACCCTCTTTGAGTTTATTCTTGATACTCCCAGATATTTATTTTGTTTTATGCAATATTTATTGAACGCTCGTAATGCTTTTACCAATATAATGCATATCGAACAACAAAGATAAAATGACCATTTTTACTTAGTTAAAAATTACAAAATATATACAAGTTTAAAATTAAAGACATGCCTACATTAGATACATCCAAAACCTAATTATTTTTGTTTGTTCGCGACGGAGAGGTTTTGAATATGTCGAAAAGATTTTGTGTAGGTATTGGCAGTTCGATGAAAACGCTCTAGTGGTGAGTGAATAATTTCCCTGAATGATCTTTTTGAAGGAAATGAAGTTCTGGGAAGGAAAAAGTTATGAAGAGTGGGTAGAAATCTGGGGGTCAGTATGTCCACTGTCCAGGTCAGATGCATCCGCCGTCATGACCTGGATAAACCTAACCCCATGATAGAGAACCACTCGGGGCGCCCTATGGCAGAGGTGTTGGTTATTCAACAAATGGTTTCCGGGGGCGGCGGTAATCATACCCACCTCCCAAATTGATTATATGCATAGTTTGACAACATAGACAATAAACACACACGTTAAAACAAATGTTTATGCAGAAATGAAACATTGGTGCAGGGCCACAATGTTTTTGTTGTCTGTAGCCGATGGAAACAAAAAACGTTGTGGCCCCGACCAAATGTTTTTTTTTTGTCAGATGTTTTGAAAACATTTGGTCGCTGGAGACCAGACTTTATGGTTGTCACTTTGGAAAAGATGGTGTAGCCGAGTAGACTTAACAGGGACAATCTATAAAATTATTCAGTAATTATAGTCGTAGTAATAATGGTTCTCCGGGTAGAAAGTAGCGTTAGTTTTGAAGTAATATTTGTTTTATTTAAAGTAGGTAACATCGGGTCATGGAAGATTTAAAAGACACCGGCACAATTCACAATCGGATACGATTTCAGATGTCGCCCGAGCCAAAATGTTTGGTTATCTTTTTTTATTTGTTTCGTTGTTGCTTTTCAGCCAACTCACCGTGTCGCCGGTTGCGTAGATGAGAACAATGGATCGACCCATAAAACACACGATAATAGTTAAATTATATGTTTTTTGGCCAAGAAAGCCGCAAAAACAATAATTCCCTGCTAATTCAATCGAAACTTGATTCATAAATTCATTATTTCTTGTCGTGCGATGTTCGCTGTATCGTGGGTAAATATAATTTAATCAAATAATTGCACTATCTATTCAAAAAAATATTTTTATTTTTTTACTCGTTTAAGTCCGGGAACACGTGATTAAATACTACTTTGTGCAGCTTCCGATGATACAGTTCAGTTTCGATGTCAGTAAATAGCCATTCGGTGTCAATAAACGGTATCCGTGCTCGAGGGGTGAGGCTCTCGACGAGCAAGCCGGAGATGGCATGTTCAAATCCCGGCGTTCGCTTGTAAATTTTAATTAATCAATTTGTGTTATTTCAAAAATTTAGTCATTAAAAAAATTATATATATATACAGGATTTTTCCAATAAGAGGTGTTATTTTGATATTCAATCGTAAAAAGATCAATGGTTTTGTTGCTTGTGTGGCACGTAGCGCCGTCTTGTTGAAAGTAAACGTTGTCCAGATCAATACCATCCAATTCCAGCCATTAAAAAAAAACATTAATCATCTCTCGATAGCGCAATCCATTCACCGTAACTGTTGCTCCAGCCTCATTTTCGAAAAAGTAAGGTCCAATGACTCCGCCGGACCATAAACCGCACCAAACAGTCACACGTTGAGGATAGAGAGGCTTTTCAACAATAACTCTTGGGTTTTCCGAGCCCCAGATGCGACAATTTTGCTTGTTGAAGCAAAATTGAGCCACCGAGGTGGAAATGGGCCTCATCACTCGAGATGATTTGCATTTGATTCACTCAAGTCAATTTTATTAATTTCAATGCGTTGTTGAAGCGTGTATCGTTCCATTTTTATTAATGGCGTAGTTTCTACTTGTCAAATGTCAAAAAATGACAGCTTCAAAAGTAACATCTACCGAAATAGCGGGCTGTTCAAAATAACATCTCTTATTGGAAAACCCTGTATATTATATTTGCGGCACGTTCCAGATTGGAAGATACTCTCAGTATTGCCCTGGTGTATGACCACTATCCAGAATTGAATAGCCAGGTACTTTCCCACCTTACTCTTCCCATCTCCTTCCCCTCCCCAGTACCTTCAGACTCACAACATACCCAATTGGGGATGCTATAGTCTCACTGGCTTCAGACGGTTAAAAGCTGTTGGGAATCTTGTGCGGTTTCACATTAAAAAAAAGAAAACACTTAAAAAAGCCTGCAACTGTCTTGCGGTACCTATATTGTAGGTATTTATTTTATTTCTAAGTAATAATGTGAAAAACGTTATTTTTCAGTCATTACTAATAATACTGCGTAGGGTTAGCAGCGTTTAGCCACGAAGTCAAACAAATTGCGCACACGCGCCATGCTCATTATATTTAAAACCTACGGTTGATTACTTTGTTTTTTGTAGATAATATTTTTACACGTATCATTAAATAATTCGTCGAATTACAAAATTACAACACTGACCTCACCTTAATAATGAAAATTTACTTTGAATAATGATTGTACTAATAATGGTGGTTATCTCGCAGTAATCGATCGCCATTGGTCGTGGCCTTTGATGTCATCATATTTCATTAAAAATTATAAATGTTTTTATTTTTACAGCTTACAAATTGCTTAAGTTATTTATTGCGAAACAGTATTATATTGTTTCCCACGATTTTTCTTTATTAAATTATTGGCAATGATTATTTTTATCGCGTTTGCATGTTGTATACCTACACGTAGGTTCAATATTGCCTTATTGATTACTCACTCGAAGGTATTTTGTGCCATTTGCGTCATTCATGTTTCTTTCGTCGCTGAGATGAGATTAAAAATGTTTTATAAACATTATGAGCTACACACGTTTTCATTTTAATACGGAGTAGGTATATACTAGGTACCTACTCGCTCAAAGGCGTTTTGATCCATTATCGTGAATCAATTTTCTATCATAATTCGGTGAGAGATTGAGGTAGTTCATGAGCGGAGAAAGGAGTGGAACCAGAATATATGACGCGAAAGTGAGTGGTAGAAGACGTCGAGGACGCCCGGAGAAGTCATGGCCCGATCAAGTAAATGAAATACTTGAGCTGGATCATTTCTCGTGTCGTGTATGAGGAGTTTAAGAGCGGGTTAATGGAGAATGGAGTAAAGTAGAATATATGACGGTAAAGTGCATGGATGAAGAAGTCGGGATTGCTCGAGGAACATGATTACGTGAATCTAATATGTACCTGAGTTGGGTCAGTATTTTATTTTAATCGCGCAAAGGGCTTTTACATGCAATGCAGTATATCTTACTATGAAAAATATCAATAAAAATTTAATATAATAGTTATAACAAAATATAAGTAACATAGAATATAACAGTTAACTAAATATAGGTAGGTAACATAAAATACGAATAGGTAAAATGACAATGGCAATATTGATCATAACGTACAAAATTGTTGTTAATAATAATTTATAAATTAGTTAGAAATAGTTTGCACATACCGCGTTTGAAGTTTGCTAAGTTCAAATTGTTGTCAAATACGTACGTTACATTTCGTTTAAATATTTGTTACCAAGAAAATGTAAACATTGTATTGGGGAATGCAAATTTTAGTTGCAATGATATGAATATATATACATATATATGTAATGTAGTTACATGAAAAATATGATTTAATAACACATCTGCCCTGATGATGGACACTGCAATGTTGTCCGAAACGTTGGCTAAAGAAGGAGTTAGCGCAACACGGCATAACACCCCAAAAACAAATAACAAAAATAGTTACATGTAGATTTATTAAATGCAGGAGGTCACAACAATCGACTTTAGAGTTTTACAATTTTAATAAAAAGATTAGAGTATGTATGATCATCTTGCCTTTGTATTGTTAATCTATTTTGCATTTTTTTTAAAAATTGAACTGTTTGTACATGCATATGAACAATCTGTAAAGTGTAATAAATAAAGAAGATGCTTGAATAGTAATAGTATTAATATTAAAAATAATTACTTTCTAAATAATTTTTGCAAACAAGTGACTTAGGCATTAGCGATTTCGAATCCCTTCTCGGTGTGACACTTTTTTTTTTAATTGACAACAGTTTTGTAACGAAGCAACGCGCTGTTATTATAAGACGTGCATTGCATTCGGTTCCGACATCCGGACGCCAAAGGAAGCGCACGATAGTCTCAAAACACAGGCGGCTGAAGATGTCTGGTACAGATGCGGCTGCTGTGGATTATCATTTCCCTTGTAATTTCTTTGTCGCTCTAGTAAAATGTCACATCATCCTGGATCAGATGACTTAAACTCAATTTGTTCTGTCTTGGATTTATGTGTCGGCGCAACTATTTTTAGCCTTTCGTTTCCACCATGAGCGATAGATAGAACATTGATTTATCCCTTTGACTGTAAAAAACAAGACGCCATATTGTTCAATAATTTAGCTGTTCCAATCGATCCGCTCATTCTCGGCAGGCAACTTAACTGCTTTGGTCAAGTCACAATCTCATCTTAATATTTCTCTTATAATTCTTGTAACTTTTTTCTCTTTATCTTATGTACTAAAATTTTAGCGTCAACACTAATTCAGTTATATAACTAACAACATGTATGCATTCGCACACTACCAATGTATTACGATTATCATCTACGAACAATGTATGCCTGAATATTAGGATAAACAGAGTCATTTTTATAAAAAAGTAGCTTCCTTTATAAATTAAACATTAGAGTACGGTGAAGGAGGAAACGATCGGGTCCTTAGAACGCCATGGGAAAGTTGTGAGCAACCTCCAATGTTCAATAATTTTCATTTGTTCATTAAGAAAAAGAGTTTTCAAATCTCTGCCGAAGTCGACCGATAAAAGTAGTAGGTATATATATATTGTGCCTGCACTTTATCTAATCTTTATCAAGAAAATTGTAATGCACAAACGCACGGCATGCATTATGCAGATATTATCAAGTAATGCATTCGTGTCATCCGGGAGTGCATTTCCTATCCGAGCCATTCAGAAGAGATCACGTTCTTATATAACTACTCTATTGGTGAAAGGCAAAATTATGCATAGGTGCAGAGACTCGTTGCATTAGTTGCATTAGCGCAAATCGCCTTGTAATAGGCGATTGTTACATTGGCTTCTTGTACTATTATTATCTCTATTTCTTTGTTAATTTTACTTTGTTACATTAGGGTGGAAAAACCTTGCTTTGTGATTAGGTGCAAAAGCAATGGGAATTAATTATGTTAAAAGTTGTGGTTTTGCTTTTCCATCAAATTACAAATACACATAGATTTTTATTTACTGTTATCAAGTTTAAATTGTAGAACTACATTTTAGTTATATATATATTCTTCTTCTTCTTCTTCCTAGCACTATCCCAACTCATTGCCTAGGTAGGCTGTTGGGGTCGGCTCTTCTCGTTCTCAGGTTATAGCTTCTTCGGTTCTGAGTGTCGCTTTCATCTAGGCCGTTTCTTTGTAGGATTTTGGAGCATTGGGTCATCCAGGAGTTCTTTGGTCTACCTCTGGATGACTGTCTTTGAAGCTCTATAGACATTGCCTGCTTCACTGTGTGGTCTGGTGGTCTCCGTCTTATGTGCCCATACCATCTTAACTGTCGTTCCTCTAGCTTACTGTTTATGTCAGTGACACCCAGGCTACCACGAATGCGTGAGCTTTTAATTTTATCTTTTAATGATACTCCTGCCGTCCATCTAAGCATTCGCATTTCTGCTGATTCGAGTTGCCTAGAGTAGGAGTTGTACATAGTCCAGCATTCGGAGCCATACATTATCGCGGGTCTAACAATAGTCTGGTATGTCTTTCCTTTAAGTTTTATTGGCATTTTCGTGTCGCACAAAATTCCAGTTACGGATCTAAATTTCATCCATCCCACTCCTATCCTATGGTTGACATCCGCTGCACATCCTCCGTCTCTGTGGATGAGTGAGCCCAGATACTTAAATGAGTCACAGTTGGCTAATGTTACTCCATCCAATTGCATCGAAGGAGTTACAGCATTTGGGTCTTCAAATGGTAAATACAAATATTCCGTCTTTTTCCTGCTAATTTTTAGTCCATTATCCTCCAGGATCTTTCTCCACCTTTCCAGGCTATTTTGTAGATCACAATGATTTTCTTCTATCAGTACTACATCATCTGCAAAAAGCACTCCGTTATATATATATATTCAATAATATTATTATTCAATTTACACAAAAACAGTTTATGCGCAAACATGCTCTGCGGTGTAATTATTATCACGCGTGCTAGCTGTTTCGACTTCTGAAGGCATTATCAATCTGCTGTGAACCTACAAGTACATACGGACGATATTTTTATATTATTTCCATGTATGTACTTATAATGAAAAACAAATTGTTTTAATTTTTTTACCTATTGATTTCCGAGTAAAATATCTGAAATTATTAATGCTTATTAATAATTTCCTTGTAAGGATATTTTTATATGGCATAATTTTTTTTATCAGTTAGGAAAATTAAGCTAAAGTATGAAGTTTTTTTGTATTACCCATTCAGATATAGGTTGTTTTTCACTTCACCCTAACAAGTCAAGTAGGTACTACGACGCGTATTTTGTGTTTTGAAACACAAAATGTCTTAAAGCTAAATGGAGATTTCCATGTAACTTCAGTGTTTCCACAGTAAATGCATAAAGTTTTTTCGTTTTTCTTCTTTTAAGTATAAACTGGCCTGTGTAGTAATTAGTTTAAGTTATAATTATTGCATTAAGAAGGTGGGTAGGTACCTACTATGCTTCCACCTCTATTTAAACATCACAATAGGGTTTATTCCCTCTCCAAAAAAAGTTAAGCTTAGTGAAGAGGTCTGTGTACTATAAATCTTAGGGTTTATAGTTGATTTTTTTCTTTTAATACAATCTTTAATCAATTTTATTAATAAATTGTAAAATAATTATTTTTCTGTAATAAAAATAAATACCTACTGCCTACGTGCTTTGGTAAAGCAAGTACTTTCTGTTATTAGAAAATATCAATTTAAATATGTAGAATAATTTTAATATCGTGGTTTATAGAATTTTGTTTTAATAATTTCTTAGTGCTCCTGTCTTTGTTAATGCTCTTAGTATACCTTTTTTTAGTTATTTATTAAGTTAAAAGAAATACATATTTCGCTTTGTTAACTTAAGTGTACATTGATTAAAAACAAAAATAATATTTATATAAATAATTATGGTTTACTACCTAAGTAACATATTTTTCTTAAGTAAGAGCATTTTGGTTTTGCTCATTGATCTTGAGGGCAAACAGTTTTTTCTTAAATATATTTATTCTATTTACGGTTGTCAGGCTATCAGGAAGGAGATTATATATGTGTACACCCTCATGGCCTATGTTTCTTTTACCACACTCTGTCTTTGCTGAATTTGTGTATAATTTATTGTGTTGTCTTGTGTGGTGGTCATGTACTTGTGATGTTTTCATAAATGAAGTATTTGTGTGTATGAGGCCATTTTGGATTTTGTGAATTAATAGGCATATGTTGTATTCGTACAGTTTTCTAATTTTAAGTAAGTTAGTTTCTTGGTATACTCTTTTGGTGGGGGTATCTGGTCTATAGTTAAAAAGTTTTTTTATAACTTTGTTTTGTATTATTTGAATTTCGTTTAGATATGTGATGTTTGTGTTTCCCCATATTTCTATGAGATAATTTAGATGGGATTGAATTAAACTAAAGTATAATCCCCTCTTTACTTGTATTGGTAGAAGATGGGCTATTCTACCAAATACACCAATTAGTGGGATAATTTTTTCTTTTACTTTTTGTATGTGGTGTTTAAAAGATAAGTGTTTATCGATATGAAGTCCCAGGTATTTTTCACTATCTGAAATTTGTAGGTTTTTTCCTTCTATTTGCAAAGGTTTATGAGACGGCGTTTTTCTTTTTTGTGAACTTAAGATCATGTAATTTGTTTTTTTAGTGTTAATAGTTAATATATTTTTAATTAGCCAGTTATTTAATTTATTAAATAAATTGGCCTTGGCCCAACGCATTACCCTGCGTTGGCTATTTGATCAAGATGGATGTGGAAACTATCGCAGTCGCGCAATTTTATTTGTACAACACTTATAATTAATATAATATTATGAACTCCTAAATAATCACTCACGCAATAATCAACACTACTGTCTCCGCTGAACGCCGTACTACGTACTGAAGATGGGGCCAGCGTGTATGGGCTGTTACAATAATCGGGCTGGCCGGCCAACTTTGACGGCCAACGCGTGCATAGGTATACGATAAGTGGTCTTGTATACGTTGGGCCGACGTGTACTAGGGGCATAATATGAATCTAAGAAAAAATGCGATTTACTTATTATATAATCAATGATATTGGAATGACTTATAAATACATACATATTTTATAATCTTTCATATTTGTATACCGCCACTTAAGTAATCTAAACATGTTTTAGATATTCTATGTTATCACGAAGAAAGTAAAGAATATAAAATCTTTGAATCTACTTATGATCTCGTTATTTGATAAACATGCCTAATTGTTTATTACAATCCTGTAGATTGCTTTCCCAACATTGTTATTACAATCCCAACAGAGTGGTGCCCCGGTAAGGCAAGGGTCCTGGGTTCGAGTCCTAGATGTGAACGTATTCTTCTGATTTTTCTGTTTCAGATTTTCGTTTAGAAACCGTTAATATTGTCTTCAATGAGTAAATTAATACATTTGCATGTGAAAATATATAACTTTGCAATATACTTCAATACTTAATTATGAAAAAATCAATCAAAATTTCGATTACGATCCAGAATGGGCAAATAAAAAAAATGCATTGAATTACAGAATAAAGGTACTGTATTTGCATCTCGTTCAAGAACGAAAGATACTGTCAGTAGCTCTCTGACGAGTGATCTAAACATTTTAAAATCTTTTGTCTCTGTATCATGTATCACGTAATAAATATATGATCTTTCTCCGCTTCTTCTTCCCCTCACGTACTTTCTCCTGCTTCAAAACATTCCGTAAAATTGGGGATATCAAAATTCTACTGGCTTCGGGAAATTTAGATATCTACTTATGCGGAAGTACATATGACATCTTTAGTCCAAATAGCATCTTCAAAGTCTTTGAATCAATAGGATACGTTTCACGAATTGATATGGTAATTAAAAGGCACGAACCATTGATGTATTATACTTAGCCAATGGCACGAACCGATCGATGCAGTTTGGGCGGTCTTCACCCATCAGTGTAAAGACAATCACTGATAATGATGATACTGACATGTGTTTATATTTACGTGATATTATATTCGGAAATACATGCTGGTAACATAACGAACAAAGGCCGCCCACGAAACGTCAATGCTAAGAATTGTATTCTTTGTGCGAACTATTTTGGTTCGGTCCAAATTGGGGAAATCAATCATTCGCGTTCAGCTTTATTTTTATGATGATGACTCGAAATTTCCCGACTGCGATTTTGC
This sequence comes from Hesperophylax magnus, assembly GCA_026573805.1. Classification (NCBI taxonomy): domain Eukaryota; kingdom Metazoa; phylum Arthropoda; class Insecta; order Trichoptera; family Limnephilidae; genus Hesperophylax; species Hesperophylax magnus. The sequence goes on along the minus strand of JAIUSX010000041.1, from coordinate 1,093,929 downwards.
AAATTGCCAGCACTGTTTCCAAAACGCACATTTCTTTAGTTCGTATATCCGGATGTGATTTATTCGAAGATTATCAAGAGAATTGCAATGCTGTTTCTTTGTCCCATCACTATGGCCATTTAATTCACTAGATTGACCTTTGAATTATTAATAGAATGTTTGGTGTTCTGGTAGATAGTATAGCAGACTCCTTATTTACCAGTAACTTGAAGTTTAAAAAGGTGAATTTCTACATACGTGGTGACTTTATTTAACCAACTAACCATCACGCCGTTTCCCCGCAGGGGTAGGCAGAGAGGACGGACCGCCAAATCGGTCTTGGCACACACTTCTTGCCTCAATCACATTCATACATCGTCTCATACATACTCTTCTATTATTCTGACTCTTGACATGACCCGACTCAAGTATCCGATTCACTCGGGCGTCTCTGACTTCTGCTACCATTCACACTTGCGTCATAAATTCTCCTTACAATCCTTTCTTCGCTCATTCTATCTACATGCCCAAACCATCTAAGCGTCCCTTTCTAAATCTTACTCATTACGCTTACACCAGCCTTGCACTCTTTGCGGATCTCCACATTTTTATTTACATATTTCTATATATTTTACTAGCTGACGTGTACCCGGCGTTGCTACGGGTTGTGAAGATTTGGAGTAAAGTTTAGAGGTTTTGAATTCTATGATAAATATCGTTATTTCTCTGTTTTCTATAAATATTATATTTGTATGTATTATAAATGTAAACCTTCCGGAAGAAATTTTTTAAATGATAGTGAAAACCCTATCAAAAGCCGTTGCGTAGTTGAGAAGAACTAAGCGCTCAGACAGACTCGGAGATTTATTTTCTACTATTTAACGATTGGTAAATGAATGCAATTATAAATAAGTTCAATTAATAACACATATTTCAATAGTGTCAAGCCAGAATGATATTATTTATTTATTTTGTAAGAAACAAACAGCTTTTATATAATATGCAGTGATAGATATAAATATACAAATTAACTAAAGTCAAGCCACAGAAGTTTCTTATGTTACAGTGCATTAGAAATGAAGTTTTAGTTTCTTAAAATTATTAAATAAAATCACGGCAATCAGTTTTCAACTCAATTCATGTTCATCTAATTTTAGTATTTAACCATACTAAATATTTAATATGGTTGGGCCCCATGTAGCGGATTCTATTTCAATGTTTTTTTTTGGAATTTTGTAAGGGTTATAAATTGAATTGATGGGTCGCGGGTGGCGTTATATTTATCTCGGGGAAGTTACTCCCTTTGAATTATTTTATGTCCACATTAATAATCCCATTCTCATAAGCCCTGTTTATTTATACCAACATTGTTCCAATTGTACTGTTTTATTGAAATCCATTATGCTGTTTTATCACAAGCAATCATTTTGATGAGCCACTGTCATTCCCAAGGCATATTAACTAACTTTGTTTTGTGGAACTTCTACCATGTTAGGTACTATCTACTAGCTATATACCTTCATGGTGTGATTTTAAATTTCTTTCAACCTTACTTATGATTTATCAAAACCAGCTGGTTTGTTACGCCTGCATCGAAAAACAGACAACAAAACGCTGTTTGCCGTTTTATGTGGGGTTATCCCGACTTCGTGGCGCCCTCTATACGTCTATGCCCAGATGAAGGGGCGGCCAACTGTTCAGTTGATCCAAATTACTGCGCTTCCCTTAAATATTGTAATACACAAGAGAGTCCTTCTCTGTAATGTCCGTTGAATATTTAAGGACATTATAATTCAAAGCGTACACTCTTGAGATTAATTTAATTAAATTGAATATTTTTTTCAATATTCGGAATTCTCTCTTGCGAGCAGATAAAATCTAAGTCTTGTTGTGTATTTTTTCAAAGACTTTTAATTTAAAGTCTCACCACCTACTGGAGAACAAAAATATGATGTATGATCCTTATCGTTTAGCTATAACATATCATGTTTATTGTATCATAGTCCATTATGAATATAACATAAATTTTAAATATGTAATTGTGTTCATAGAACATACCACGCAAATTTGATTAAATAGGAATGAACAACAAATTAATACAGTACAGTTCAACAATATGTTTCGTTTCGCCTCGTAAATCACACTACCGTAATTTTTCAAACAAATCTAATACTGCGATGAACTCGGGTCAAGGTTCTCAATGATCCTGGGTCATTGTACTTTGGTATCTGTTGTGTGTATTTCAATGCGATTACTTGGAAAAAAGCATTGTAATACGTTGCAACTCTCAGAGTGCATTCTGTTCGTATTTGTACACCGAATGACATCTTGTATTGAGCACTGACATCATACTTCTCTAAAGACTGGCGGAGCAGACTATACATAATGGGAGACGTGCTGGATTGTCCCACGAGAGTGCCAAGAATATAGTCTGTTCAAATTACAGAATCCCACATCTCACGCAACGACGCGCCGTTCTGCAACAAAACATAATAATGCGCAACAAAAACTCAGAGGCATGAGCGCCTACTAAAATGTGTTCAATCAAGTGTTAAATTAAATTTTCCCAACTATCTAAAACGTCTCCCGTGTATTAAATGAACGAAAACTAAAAATAAAATATACAAAAGTTGTTTTTTGAGAACTACCCGTTTATTTTCTACAAAGTATATTTCCGCAGTATTTCCGCAGTATCGGCAGGTTGTTGGGTTAACACGTACTGGTATCATTGATGTATTATATTTAGATAAGACACGAAGCGAATAAATAGGTTCCGCTTTTTTACTTCCTATTGACGTCCAACTCTCCCAACGCTCTAACTAAAACTACCGAATCCGGTCTGCGCTCACCGCTTATCGCTTTCTAATAGTCATTCAAGTTTGGACGAGATATTAGTATGCAGTAGCGCCTCTAATAATTGCACTGGTAAACATATTTTAAAATTCGTACACGGTGTATGATACATTCGTACACATGGGTCTAACTGGACCCGAATTCAATTTCAATTTTTTATTTTTGTTATTTGTATTTAAATTTATTGCAATATTATAATTTAAACCAAGTGATAAAATTATCCAATAATAAGGTTTTTTTTTTGTTATTTGTTTTTGGGGTGTTATGCCGTGTTGCGCTAACTTCTTCTTTAGCCGACGTTTCGGACAGCGTTGCAGTGTCCATCATCAGGGCAGATCCGGTAGATCCGAAGATGTGTAAATTTACACGGCATAACACCCCAAAAACAAATAACAAAAATGCTTTTGGCCGTGAGAATCTAAAAACTTACCTAATAATAAGGTTATTCACATAATAAAATACAGGTGTACAAGAAGACACACTCTTTTTATTGATATGGTAAATCCATTAATTTATTATTTTTCTAATAAAATCTTTTAAACTTAAAATAAAATCTCCTCCAAACCTAAATTAGGACACAATCAATTAAATCATGATTTTTTCTTAGTAAATATAAGTAGAGAAAAAATAACAAGCATCCTATTTCGTGATTTTTTCGTAATAGATGTAAGAAAACAGTCTTTGAAAATAAACCCAAACTAAAATAAAAATAGAAAGTTATAAGCAACTGTTGGTGGGCTCTCTCTCTGCAGCAGCTGGTCCAGTTTCTTCACCACCAAGGATTCTTGCTGCAGAGTCTACATTTTCTATCTTCGTCGAACGTTACAGCGGCGCTGCCAAGGTCTGGTATCTGTGAGAGGATATTGTGTCAGCGCTTGGTTAGCAGCAGACACATACCTGGACGGATGACGAACCTCGTGCTGGCACTGTTGGTGGACGCGGTGGACTCTTTCGCTGCAGCAGCTAGACCAGTTTCCTTACCACCTAGGATTCTTGCTGTATAGTCTCCATCTTCTATCTTCGTGACACCTTTTCCTGTACTTCATTTTACTTAACTTATTTTTGTAATATTAATACCTGCATCAACTGTAAAGCGCCCCTGAGGTGATATCTCACAAAAGCGGCGCTATACAAATGGTCCAATAAATAAACAAACAAAAACTTCGTGTTGCAGACATACTGCGGTGAACTTTACATAATATTTCCCATTTTGTGCAGATTATGCTAGTTTTATTGTCCCTTTTTAGGTAAAAAATAGTTAAACTCACGGTATATATGGGTTAAATCTGACCCAAGAGAGGACACTGGACGCGCGTGCACCTACGTTGCAGTGTTGCAAATGAATAATACTGAGCATGTTGTGTATGAATATCGAACAACTTTTGAATTACAGTCGATTATAGGTTTTTCGGGGTCTATTTTGACCCGTGTATACCAGTTAAGTTTTAACATCAATTCGCGTTACCAGATAGCAGATCTTTACTAAAAACTTATGTTCAGGCTTTACCGTTTCCCAGTGGTCGCAGTCTAAATGACCGTATTCAGGCATTAACCCAACCTAACCTATCGGGGATTAAGCGACGTCTGTTTTCATCTGTCACTGTATTCGTCGCGCATGTTGCATCCCCCCCTCACCCCCACCTCGGTTATCTTCACGGGTTCAATTGAAATAACACACGTCTCAGGTATTGACTTAGTCCTCTTTCAATACACGCCATTCTTAGTGAAAATGTATGAAATTAATATTACCATGTTTTTTTCTCTAATTGTCTGATAGAATATAGAAATGTGCAAAAAAATTTTTACAGACAGATCTATGAACTATTGTTCAAATCTTTGTATGTTCTTCTCATGTACTAGTATTAATTGTAGTTATCGCCCCATATGTTTCAATGGAATGTTTGCATCGCTTCGATAAGTCTATGCCCGATAGCAGTTAATTCAAATTAATATTTTCATCGTCTACAGTCTACGCGTTTGATGAAACAAGTCGCTTCTGACTCGGCAACCAATGGTTTTACAAGGAAAAATGGAAAGCTTTCTATAAATCAAAATAATCGAAACGTTTTGGTAATTTTATTTTCAGCACAATATTATTTTAGAAAGACTACATCACATATTTCGCTATTTTATCTACAACGTTAACTTGATTATTTATACATTTATAGCGATATAAAAAATAATGTTAATCTTATTAAAAATACTAATTTTGGTTGTGCCTCTGTCTGTAACTCCGTTTGAAATGAACTCTAGAATTTTAGCTTTGTATAATAATTTTATAAAAAAAAAATATTTTCAGAAATAAATTAAGTACCTACGCTATGGTATGTATTATATTTTGAACAGAAAATCATTTTAATTGCCATTTTAAAAATGGGATCTATCCCATTTAGAGATAATAATGGTTCCATATTATTTATCTCCAATCTGTCCCAATTTGACCTCCAGCGCTCCCAACACTCTAATTCCGAACAACCGGAAACTAAGGAATCCGGTCCCTAGCTTCCCCGCGCTCCGCTACCCATACGATAATAGTGGAACACGTTTCGACGATATGTTATTGCAATAGCGCATCAATGACTATCCCGTGGTTTTCACGGGTTTACGCCAATTGATGATAGAAGTACGGAGTTTCTCCATACAAAAGACACTATTCATGGAGCTCTATTATATAATGCAAAGAGTTTCCAAGGACACAGGGCAACGGAGGATTTACGTTAGGCTGTGAGAGAATATTAGTGCCCGGAGAGTATAATAGAAGTGTCGGTGCGGGAGGAGCGGGGAAAGTTACAGGTTGACGACCCTCCTCTCCGTCTCTTGTCCCCTTCCCCCTCCCCCCTCCCCCGCCACCGGCCGCTGTCGGGGCCTGGAGACTGGAGACTCGCCGTGCAGCGTACCTTATCCTCATATTATATATTATTATCCCTAACTAACTCTCCTCCTCTGCCGTGTGCTATGCGCCGTCTAATAAATCTTCCCGGTGAGGGCAACCTGATATACAAAGGATCAGTCACCCTCGCGAACTTCTAACTATTTCATGTCAAATTGTGATTGCTTCGCGTTGTGAGTGCCGCAGCCTTTGTTATGTTTTCGCACTCACCTTATGGCTAACACACTTTCTGTAAGGCTCCCTCTAGTAAGCATTTAAAAAGAATAAGAAGACGGTTTCAAAGGGAGGTATCTTGATGGGAGCGTGCTAATATAAAACGCTACTTATTTAAAATAGAGCAAAAATATCTCGACAAATATCTTAAGTAGCAGATGGTTTATAATTTAAAGCACGCTTATACTGCCGCGGTAAATAAAAATACAGTGTCTTCATTGAGAGTCTCAAGGAGGACACTGTGTTTTTAAATACCGCGGCAGTATAGTACGTCCACTTATTGGAATTTTTTAAATGTAATTTTTGTTTGTATTATGTACTGCACAGACAGTGTTTGTCCCAATCCACATAATGTACATTCAAAATTATTATTGTTTTTCAAAACACGACACAATGAGTCAAACGTTCCATTTTGAACTTAAGAATTCTGAATTTAGTAAGTGTCATTTAATCAAGCGATAAAAAATGATTTGAAGACGGCCATGTTAAAATTCTAAGCAATTTTTCCATTCTGATATCTTCTCAAAAGATTTTTAATTATTTTATTGAATATTCACGTTTTTTTGTAATTACTTTTGCCTTTAAGGCGAAGGTTAATGCTAAATCACTATTTTGATTAATATTTATAACGAATTGGTGTACATTATGAATACCTAAAAATATGCTTTAGATGAATTGAAAGTTTTCTTATCGTTTCGCTTGAGTAGAATACAAATAAAAAATAAATTACGTAATAAAAAATAAATAAATGTAAACTACTAAAAAAAATATTTTTTAAATAGAAATGTATGAACGCGTAAAGGAAACCACTTAAAAAAAATTACAGTATTATAGCTAAGATTATCTGTGACAGTTTCACTTGATTAACTTTTTTGTTTTCTTATAAAATAATTTACAAAATAAATAAAAAACAGTTTTGTGCTTGAAATCGAACGTTACTAGACTCCGTTTGTCATGCGATTTTAATGCCTTTTACCTACAATATAAGGTATACACATATAAGAATATACATATTTTTGGCTTGTAGCTTCCTCTTAATACTGCGTTTCGATATATTACTGTTATCTCTCCGCTTGTAAAATAGCTTCTCATGTTGTTCCTAACTCTTTATCCTTTGTTCCATTTGTATGCAACTCCAAAAGTGTCAATCGACTTGTTACCAACAGAACAAACATTAATTTTCTACGCTAGCCTCACAAGATGAATGATTCAATCGTAACCTATCGAGAGCACTGCTTTCTTTGCGGGCTTTTATTCTCAAAAAGACAGAACTTCCTGTGAGAAATTAAGTAGATATATCTCAAAGCTTCCGACCCAATACTTTAGACCAGAGGTTCCCAAAGCGGTATGGACCCCCAGGGGTATGGATATTGGCTTGCTGGGGGTCTATGTCAGCGAGAAAAAAATTTGGGGGTCCACGAGATTCTAATGGGGGTACATACGAGCGGACCCCCATTTACCTCAACTCAATATTTAGGAGTTCCGTAAATGACACAATACATCTAACACAAATAACACAGTTTACGTAATACTAATAATATACTGAGAAATTACTTTGATATTTGTATGTTTTTATATCGTAAAGTTATTTATTGAGGTATTTAAATAGAGTCTACGTTCCTTTTCTCGTCAGAATTAATATATTGAACCAAAACATTGCACATTGGAAGCCGCGAATTTTCCTAGTTCCCCAACTTGTTTTTGAAAAACGTCCACGGTAATAATGACGTTCAACATTTAGATGTACTTCACACAGACTTCAAAACTAAGTTTGAGGACATTTTGACTGTGGAAATGAAATGTTAAAGAATCGGATATCATATGACAAGAAGAACTGATCGGAATAAGCGCTAACAAAGAACTTAAGGGGCAGTTCTGTAGGGCCAGCTACAGAAAGAAATTCCCGTTGCTTATCCTGCTCCATTTTCATTTGGTGTAATACCTCACAAGGGCGCCCCTGTCTGCACAATGCAAAAACAGAGGAACTATAACGCCACCCGGTTGTAGGGCAGGCAAGGGAAGGAAATCTTTTACGAAAAAAATAAATATTATCACATGGGACGTTAATAGTTTTAGGAAAATTAAATATTCGGCAGTCAGGGGGTCTTCGGAAAAAAATATGGCAAGTGGTCTACGGGGCAAAAAAGTTTGGGAACCTCTGCTTTAGACTTAGACCTTAGGCTATTACTTTCCTGTTTTTATGTACAATTTTTTTTAATTGTTTTAATACCTTGCCTATTATTATTTTTTCCCGCCAGATATCACTTGCCCTTTTAGTAGAATTATTATTCATTATTAATTAAATTCTCATTGTGTTTCGGTTAGCATTGTTGTTTGTCGTGTTTTGTTTAAAGTTCAATTGTCTCGATAAATGAATATATTTGTAACGGATGAGTAATTTTCGAGTGAAATGCCAGTTCATTTACCATTTTGTGAATTGAAATTAATTATGAACCATTGGTACCTGCGTGCAATACATTCAATCAGACTTTAAAAAATGGTATTATAAAATACAAATCAGAAAGGACATTCTTCAACCCATATTATGATCCTTATCCATACCGTTGTTAACCCTTAGAAAAAAATGTTTTTTTTACAATGTTGCATGTTTTAAAATTAACCCCGCTAAAAATACAACGATATGTTTTAAATGTAACCCTTGTAAACTTGGAAAACTTATACAGGGTGTTCAGGGACGTACTTCACTTACTTTAACCAGTGATTCCTGACATTTTGGAATTCGATGACTTTTTGTGTTTTTTTTTCAAAACCAACAACGTTTTTTTCTTCCACATGTTGTAATTTGTCATTAGTGACCGACCAACCGCTCAGCCCATCTAACTGTCCAATAGCTACGATTTTTGTGTTTTAATTTACATTTATTACTCTAAATAATGTCAGGAAACACTGGTTAAAGTAAGTTAAGTACGTCCCTTAAGAACGTGTATATTAAAATGATCCTCCTTACTACCAACCAGTTCTCAGAAAACATTTTCATCACTTATCGATTTATCAGCAGTTAATTGTTTTCCGCCATCATTTTATAAGGTAATGATTACGCACGATCCCAAAATATCACTTGTTTAAACTTCTGGGCGTATTTGGATACTGTTTAAATGTTGATTTGGGCCTCTCAGAAGGTACAGACAAATCGTAATATTCATAATAAGCCATTGTTTACGCACTGTAAAGCCGCATTCATAAGCGTTTGACATATTTATTTGCCACGGTTTTTTTTACAGTTGACCAATGGCAGTAGTTTGCGACAACAATGGCGCACTTTCTAGTAGCTCTAAATGGCTAGATAACGACGGCAATCTGCAATTTCTGCCCGGTCTGAACCCGGCTTAACGATAATACTTCGATTGTAAACCTTATGATAATCCAGAACACATGTTGTAAAAGCGATATTTCACTTATCGAGTGGTGGTTTAGTGATATGTTTACCTAGCTGGAGCTCGTTTTCTGCTTTATTTCAATTCGTTGTTTATATTACAACCACCGCTGTGAGAAAACCTCAAGCGATATTAGTATTATATTCACGTTTGATTATTTGTAAAAAAGAGAGTTCGGTACAGCACTGTTATTGTGCTTATTATTGGCAAAAAGCTAGTAGATACAAAAAATTCCCCGCAATGTGCTTTCTCGGTTTGTTTTGTAACTTATCAGAGCTTTGAGGAGATTACCAATTTAAATACTCTGAACGTCTAACTGAAGTATTCCCATTCACTTAAAGCACACGTAGAGTTTAAAACCATAATAATTATGTTTATTATTTGCTGGAATTCAATTCCTACTTAATTCGATCATGGTGTGAATAAATTCGGGGTATATTTTTTTAAGAACGATATAACTTTAAAGTGTAAAAAACTGAAACAAGGTTTACCCCTAAAAAAAATATATCGAAATATCACGGCTGTTCTTGGCGAAGCTTATTCTAGATGTCTAATTTTGGGTCACCTTATCGAACACTGCTGGCTGATGTCACGAATAACACGAACAATATTCCAAAGCTTTATTTTTTGCTGGTTTCAACATAAAACGGTGGCTACACTTAGGCCTTGAAAATAATCAAAAGGTTTCAAATCGCACGTCCTTTAAGACCTACAAAATATAGCGAAATGGCTGAAATTAAACAAATTAAAACTGAATGTCAACAAAACAAAATATATGGAAATAGGCAACAAAACGCATAACACAGAGTTAAAATTGACAATTAATGACGAAAAAATTGAAAAAGTAAATGAAATTAAGTACCTGGGTGTGATACTAGATTCAAAACTAACTTTCGCAGCAAATTTTGAATATGTGCTAAAGAAGGTATCTAAAAAAGTCAATTTTCTTAGAAGATTAAGAAATAAACTAAATGGAAACACTACAGAGCTGATTTATAAAACTATAGTTGCTCCACATTTAGATTATTGCTCTACTATGTTGTATTTGGCCAATGAAGGAAACTTGAACAAGCTAGATGTTATACAGAATAGAGCTATGAGATGTATACTAGGAAAAGGAAAATACGCAAGCATAGATCAAATGAGAAAACAGCTAAATTGGATTTCTATAAAAAAGAGACTATTATTTAATGTGTTAATTTTTGTACATAAAATCATGAACAACCAAATGCCAAAATATTTTAAGGATGAAATTGTTTTTAATAGAGATGTTCATAATTACGAAACCAGAAATGTAAATAGGATTAGATTGCCACATATGAAAAAAACAAAATCACAGAACTGCCTAATGTACAAAGGACTAAAAATGTATGATGAAATGCCTGAAAGTCTGAAGAATGAAGGAAGAATGAATGTATTTAAAAAGAAATGTTATATTCATTGTAAACATATGTAAAATTACAAAATGAAATATGATCTTGTTTATATTAGTTTATATTCAAATGTATAAACTAACTCAATAAATAATTAATTTCTCTAAAAAATCAGCTCTCCATTGACTGTGAAGCGAGTTCCTGCCTCATTTTGTTGAAAAATAAGGTCCAATGATGCCACCACCGCACCAACGATGCATTTTTATCGATCTAATGAATGTCTCTCTCCATATGCAGCGATTTTGATTTTTAACAAACACATTAAGCCAAAAATGAGCCTTATCTGTGCACACAATTTTGCGATAAAACTACAATATAAGTTGCGCGAACCGATAATGGATGATTCGATAGCGTTGTTCAAACGTGTGATATCTGATAGTAAGTATTATTATCTTAATCACTGTACATTTTAAGATCGTTATAAACGGAAGTGGCACCCTCTGTTATTTTCAAAAAGGAACGTTCAAATCGACCTACTGATCTAAAATAAAATTAAAAAGTGAGCGTAGCTATGATAGCTGTAATAAAATACTTCTTACTGTTTGATTATCATAATTGATTTATAATTTATTTTTTCATGTTTTCTATAAAACGGTTGTACATTACGGAGAAGAATACAAATTTTAAGTACATGTAAGTCACAATAGATAGTTACAGGTCTGTAAGTTACGTTGAAAAAATGTATTGTTGGTTTAATGTTTTTCCCTGCCAAACAGCATTTGATTTAGAAAAAAACTTATGTGAAATTTTACCCTCGTTCGTTGGAGAGGTCACACCATTTTAAATGATTTCTCCTTCGTCGTACACGTCATGTTTTATTTTTAACGAAACGAACCTACATTTAATTATTATGAACGACTCTCGACCCTACAAAGAAATACCCTCCCCTCGGTCTAAGAGAGCTGCCCTATTTCCCATATATAGGAACGAATTCTACATCAGGTCGCATCCTTGAAAACTTTCCACCCGAGGAATCGTTCCGCCAATTAAAACCCCAAGCCAAGGATACCTGAACTAAACTCGCCTCTCATGTCATCGTCTTAATGATGCCGCCCTATATCTAATACGACTTCCGTGAACTATCCGCCTTGGAAATGTGGAATATAAAAGATTGGCTTTCATACCACTGAATGTGACCACATTAGTCTGGTTTGTATGAAGACAAGACTGTCACAATTGCGTCATATTTGCTTCCCGCTATCGTAATCATATGTATCGGTGATTCAATCCAGTATTGTATTTGTACACCTTTCTTAAAATAAATGAGTTATTTATTATACGGTCAAAACTATTTATATTGCGTAGGTACGGGAGTAAACAAATAATTTTTAATATTTTACAGCATAACTTGCAAAATTACTTGCGGTATATCATGTTAAATTCCTGAAGACCTTAATTTTTCGACCCCTGGAGTGTTTTAACCTTTGTATTACTTTTGCTTTATTTATTTGCTCGTATTAATTTTGTTAGATTTATCTACCTTATTACTTACATCGGCGGGCAATCTAGTATACAATTTATCAACGTCTTTGCGATTCTTCCAGCGATGTGCGTGATCTGCAAAGCAATCAAATTAATAGCATTCAATTAGTGCGTCAATGATATCTCGAGTTAAACGGATTTTGATTGGAGGTCTATCGATTCACTGATTTGCTTTGAACAAATTATGTATAAATCGTGGCACAATAATAATTTCCATAGGGCCTTGAATTATCCAACTTCCTTGTTTTGATTGAGTCGTCGAACAAACATTTATCGAGTTTTAAAAGCCTAATCCCGTCGGTAATGCAACGTTATGAGTGTTAGATCAGGGAGGCCATCGACGGAATGGCAAATGACTGCTATTTACGATCATACTAACTTTCTTTTAGTGGGTTCTTATTACCGTATCAAGGTGGGTTTTTCTTCAGTGCAACATTAAATTCCCAAACTCAATATTACTAATCTCGGTTGTCTGTGAGTTAGTCCTGCGCGAATTCTCGTTCAATGAACTCAAGTTTTTGCTTTGAATTTAAGTATCCTATTCTAAATTGGAACTGATTATTTCTTTACGTTAACTCTACACAAAAAGGCCTATAGAAAAATAACTAACTGGATTTCCCAAAACTGTTCATTCAAAAGATGAATTCTAATCGTCTCTCTAATTTGTCAATAAAAGTTTATAATAACGTGATAATTTTTTTTTTACAATATTTGATTGGCATTGTATAAATTCTAACAGCTTCACAGATCCTACAATAATTACAATATCCCATGATTTCTATAATCTACTAATTTTAATAAAGTACTAGTTAATTTTAATATACTGCGCCGGTTTGAAGATGTCCGTTACAGGGTTTACGTTTTTTGATTGGACCGGTTTTATCCAATCAGTATGTATAAATCACTCGAAAAGAATTTTTAAAATTAATGAATGTAAACAGTAAAAACAAACAACGAATGTAACATAATTAATTTTTTTTTTAATTGAATTGCCAAAAAGTGCGACACTGCACTAGTTAAAAATAAGAAAACTCCATAATCTTAGTCACATCACACGACGAGCACCAAATACAAGATTACCGAACTAATAAATTTATGCAAGACGTGGTAGTAATTACAACCGGTACAATATCAGGCTTTTATTGAACGTCTGAATCGTAAACGTTGCATCACAATACCTACGCCTTTACATTGATCTATGTTCATACAGTTGCGAATACGAAATTCCCTTTCGCCCGTTATGCCGAGTTCACACGAGGACAATAAAGAAGGCAGGATAATAATGTTTCTGTCTCAGCTTCGTGAAGAGCCTCGAACGCGCAGACGGGACAACAAATCGACCGCAGTTTTAACGCGGAACGCTGCGAAAATGGATACACGACGACGCGCGTTATGAGCTAGTTGTCGATAAATATTATACATGTATAGGAATTGTTGGAGGACGAAATAAATAATAAAAAGAATAACTGTGGTTTAGAAATTGGATGCGGCGCAGATCTTCACCGGAATTGTCTGCAATGATCCTTAAATAATCAAAAGAGGAAGATCCTCAGGAGTTTTATTTCCATATCGGCAACATGTGCCTCCACCTCGTATTCTCTGCACTGTTTGTCCTTGTATGTTGCGCAATCGATGCGTCAAAAGCTGTCGTGTTCGCTGTATATATATGGTTAGTAATTTAGCAATCTCTTCCTGGTTCCATTAATGTGACATTTTCATCACAAAAATGCGCAGGAGCGAGACATACGCGCGGAGCGACCGGCTATTGTCCTTTGACACGCGGACAATGCGGCCGGGCGTGCTGGTGGGAGTAAGACACTGCCTTCCGGAGATAGCTTGCCCGTCTATCTCTAGAACAATCGTCCTGGTCTTGGTCGATTGTCTTCTCCTCCGTACTTCTGTTCACACTAGGAAAATAAATCGGAGCTGGGACAAAACAATATTGTCATGTCCTCGTATGAACTAGGCATTAGTGTTATGGTTACGCAACTATCCCACACACACCGAATGCCGTGAATTATCTTAATCAAAATAATGTGTCACCCGATTTGGCGAGGTTTTCCATTACGCGTCTCGTGCGATACTGCCTCTGGAACGGATACGCCTCGAGGAACATTAGCGAATTGGCATTAAAACGGCTCGCGAAATATCACTGGAGATCACGCCATATCATTATTTGCCCCGGTGACTCCCTACTCCCTGGCCGTGAGGAGCGAGGATTGCTGGGTTCCATATATACACAGTATAATTCGTTGCCATTATGGTTCTTCGATATCTTAGCTACCTTTCATTGATTCATGATGCCAACTTTTGACTTTATTCCCTGTCATGAAACTTTGCTCGTATGTTATCGTTCTCATGATAATTTAACTGCAAAGCATAACAGTCGTGAAATTGGCACGTGGGAGTTAACCCTTCAGGCTAATTTGTTCGCTTTTGGGAACAAATCATATATGGTCTCGCATAAATCGTTGTGTCTTCCTTTCTGTTGTTGTTAGAAATATGAGATAAACGGCTTTAGAAAGATAAAACATCACGCTTTATATTAGAAGTTAACATCAGAACAAATAAAATGTGCACTTTTATGAAACCAAAGGTACCGACCGCAATTTGAAAAAGACCAAAAAAGTGAGGGGACGATAACGTTTGTAATACATCTGTCCAATAAGATAAGTGTGTTTTTATATATTTTTTGGTTATCAGTAATTTTAGTTACAAAAACGTAAGGTGAGCATTTTGTATTTTTGATGTTAGCATTGAACATTTTAATATTTCTAATAATAAAATAACAGAGCGTATTTCATCTCCTTTCAAAAACAGTTTTCTGTTACGTTCCGAAATATTCCAATTATTTGGATTTTATTGCAAAGCGGAAATACTCACAGTCTGACAGAATGTGGCCTGAAAAGTTAAAATGGGGTGTTTAATCTTGAGTTTCGTCTGCAGTGTAGTAAGTAATCTGCTATTTATAATACTGTTTAAACTATATACATATTGTTATCTAATTGTAAGTCTATTACAAAGAAACAGTTTTTTCATTATTGTTTTCAATTTATCTCAGAGTCGGACACACAAATTCCACCGATGAGTTCGATTCACCAATTGTTGCTCCCTAGCATAGGGCTCACGTTATGTTGTCATATCCACGATACCCATATATAATTATATTATATATAATATAACAGTGTCGTTAGCGATGCGCCATCAATCACCCGGGAAATGTCAAATACAAATTCGTGTCACGCGAAATGCGGAGGGCCGCTGGACAAAAGGAAAAGGCTTATGGGCATTGGGCACTGCGGGCAGGTGCCACAGAGAGTTGCTCGATGTTAACAAGGCTGGGGGACACAATGCAATTTGTACATCATTTTTCGTGTGGACTGGGAACTGGGAGAGTGACGCGAGTATCCGCTGACTGCTCTCGAGGGAATAATGCACAACGCACAAAGCTGAAAAAACGCACGTAACGAAATAATACCCTTTTTGAGATTATCAATTAATTTATTTTTGTTTTCTCTTGTGATGCTGGTTGAGTGATTCATATTTTGGTTTCGTTTATTTTCGAACGTGAATGGATGAATGCAAATCTCGGAAGCGGAAATTAACCCACTTCCCGACATCTGATCGAGCTGTAACTCGGTAGATAGACTCGCTGTCGATGACAATGCATTCTATCAACTGTTGGTGGAAATCACGTTTATACACGCGGACATATACGCATTTATCTGAAATTGGATGACATTGTTAATATATACGAAATAAATGTCGGTCCTACTTGATCGGGATATGGGACAGTTGTTAGAGCGGTTGACTCCAGCAAGGGAGGAAGTTTCCATCCTCAGTGAAGCCATTTTTTTAAATTATTGTTAGACAAGTTCACAGCAGTTAAGAGCAGTCCCTGGGAATGAAGGTTTATCCTCAATAAAAAAAGATGTATTATAGTTAAAACTTGTTTTTTTACTGAGGAAGGAATGAACATGAGTCTTGAAGAGACCAATATTTTAGGAGTGAATAAACACAGAGGCACCGAGAGTATTAGTGGTATTCTATGTCTCGTTCATACTCTACTATCCTGGCGTTGGCATTTTTTTTACGTGAGTTTAACACGCCTCAAAAATGCTTGTACCACTGAACATAAAAAACGGGTACCTATAATTAAAATAAGTCAATAGATTTGCACCTTATTCCAGAGTGGAAAAATAAAACTATCGCAAATATAAACGCTATCACAACTTATTTATGTTTATTTAGAGTCGAATATACTCTCAGCATCGCCCGGGTAAAGACCTCCATTCAGATTCGATAACGCATTAACCATTTTATGTGGCCAGACCTGGTTAGCCTGACTCATACACTTTCTTCATAAAATTCTTTGATTTGGGAATACCATTGTCCCACTGGCTACGAGCATAGTAGATACAAAGGATGTAATCTAGTATGATCCAGATCGTGTATGTCTGATATGACAGATGCATATAATCTTAAATAGCATTATTCAATGAATCTTTCGATCACTTCTTATCTCTTTAATGCACCAATCTTTAATTGTCTCATGAATCACTCGCGGGTCTTGTTGACTGAATTATATTTTTTGTTGTTGCCGCCTTATCGGCTCGCCGGACCTGGAATTGAATAATAGATTCACCTATTCCAATGACTCCAATCAGCTGATCCTCCGCTATATGAGTCACTACTTAATGCGCATAAAGCTCGTAATGGGGTCATGCCATGTACCAACCATGAACCATGTTGTTTTACGACATAATATACCTACGAGCTCCTACGATTGAATGTCCGCGTAGATCTGCCATACCTCCGTAGGTAGAAGACGAGACAATACCCTAAAATAAAGTCAGAATCTTAACGACGTAAGTGAAGCAGCAGTGCACAAAAATATGCGGTGTATTGGATAGATCTGCGGTTGAATTTGCCCTATCAAATCTCGACTTTGCTCTAGCAGGCCTAGGAAAATGTTAGGTTTATTTTATTATGAGCGTATTATTAAAATCTCAAATGTTTATAAAGGGATCCCCCGGGAAGTTACTAATTCATCGTCTAGAAAAATAAAATTTAGTTATTTCCACTAATTTATAGTTGAAAAACGATAAAAAAATTCTAACCGTTTTACATAATATTTTAATGGTATTACACATTTTAATGGTAATGTCCTGTTTTTGTAATTAATTTTAAATCGAATTAACTTTCCTCTAGAAATATTCGAGATTTTAGTAATACGTTCAGCAGAAATAATTAAAATGTAAGCGTCGGGCAAACCCCCGTTATTAGAGTCTTATGTCGTCTTGTGGAATACATCTAATACGTATTTTGGGATTAATATCATTTATTAGTAATTCCAGGATAATCGATCTCATACGGATTTGAGACATCGTTGCAAATACCCATTTCTATACGGATTTCAGAATATTTCGAAGGTAGATATATATGTAGTGTGTTCAATTCCTCGGCTGGCTAAGTCCTCCATCACAACACAAGCAACATTTTCGGCTTTCTGTGGTGGTAGTAGGAGATTTTCAAATATTGTCAGGTTATTCGTAACCCGGGAATGTTTGTCTTTCTTTTAAAAAAAAAAAAAAGAAAAAAAAAAATCCTATTATTTTATCCGCATTCTTACTAATTAATTATGTACACTGGCTACTAGCGACTTACATTTTGAACATTTTGAGTTATGAGCCACTGTTTGTGTAGATTTTGATATTTAGGCCCTTTGAACGATGCAATAAATAGCCGACACCAAAAAAAAATTGCAACATTGAAAACTAGCAGATTTTAATGATAGTAAAAATTGTAAAAACTAACCACAAAAACTTTAAATAATGAGTTTAACGAAATTAAATAGCTTAAACATGCCTCCTGATGTAGAAACAGTGGCGGCTCGTGACTTTTGGGTGTACTAGAATACCAATATTACGAAAACTGGCATTATTGATGTTCTAGCCGAACACGTATTTTTTTTTTCGAAAATTCTGTATTTTGTATGAAGATTTTAAAGAAATTCTTGCGGCGCACGGCCAAACTGAAATTTCTTGAGAAACATCATAAAAAAATTGAATTTTTGAAAAAAGAAGTTTTTTTAATTAACAACATCAATAATGTCTAATTTTTCAAACTTTAGCACTCTGTCACACTCAAAAGTCACGAGCCGCCACTGTTTAATAACCCTCGCTTTCGCAGTTGTTAGTCGATTGATTCCCATAATTATATAGGATTATACTTATTCTGTTTCTGGTGGTCGACCTTGATGTCATCGCTTTCTAGAACAGGATCGGCCGGTCCCGTTTAGGTGCCCGCACTACCCGCCCACGTGGTGTCATGCACCAAACCACGCTGTATAATAGGTAGATATCTACTAAAGATAAGCTCGATTTGTTCTCTCCCCTATCCTGATAATAACATTATCACCGTATTATACTTTAAAAAAGGTATTACGTATTACCATGGTAAACGAAATCCCAGAGGCGTATTTGTGATACCATTTATTTTACCGTATTATTATCTAACGATGTTTGCACCCCAGCTATGTTTTATTTACCTCATATCTAATATTTGTTTTTCTTTTTTTCGCAGGTAAGAAAAAAGTCTTTCAAATGTTCAGCGATCTGCGAAGGTAAGTTTCTACTTGGCAGTTAATCCTTGACGCGACGGTCGTAGTTTCTACTTGGTAGTTAATCCGTGACGCGAAGGACGTAGTATCTACTTGGCAGTTAATCCGTGACGCGAAGTACGTAGTTTCTGCTTGGCAGTTAATCCGTGACACGAAGGTCGTAGTTTCTACTTGGCAGTTAATCCATGACGCGAAGGACGTAGTTTCTACTTGGCAGTTATCCGTGACGCGAAGGTCGTAGTTTCTACTTGGCAGTTAATCCATGACGCGAAGGACGTAGTTTCTACTTGGCAGTTAATCCTTGACGCGACGGTCGTAGTTTCTACTTGGTAGTTAATCCGTGACGCGAAGGACGTAGTATCTACTTGGCAGTTAATCCGTGACGCGAAGTACGTAGTTTCTGCTTGGCAGTTAATCCGTGACACGAAGGTCGTAGTTTCTACTTGGCAGTTAATCCATGACGCGAAGGACGTAGTTTCTACTTGGCAGTTATCCGTGACGCGAAGGTCGTAGTTTCTACTTGGCAGTTAATCCATGACGCGAAGGACGTAGTTTCTACTTGGCAGTTAATCCTTGACGCGACGGTCGTAGTTTCTACTTGGTAGTTAATCCGTGACGCGAAGGACGTAGTATCTACTTGGCAGTTAATCCGTGACGCGAAGTACGTAGTTTCTGCTTGGCAGTTAATCCGTGACACGAAGGTCGTAGTTTCTACTTGGCAGTTAATCCATGACGCGAAGGTCGTAGTTTCTACTTGGCAGTTAATCCATGACGCGAAGGACGTAGTTTCTACTTGGCAGTTTTCCGTGACGCGAAGGTCGTAGTTTCTACTTGGTAGTTAATCCGTGACACGAAGGACGTATACTTGGCAGTTAATCCATGACGCGAAGGTCGTAGTTTCTACTTGGCAGTTTTCCGTGACGCGAAGGTCGTAGTTTCTACTTGGTAGTTAATCCGTGACACGAAGGTTGTATATGAACTTTTATATTTATTGATATTTTATTTAGTTACATATGTCTTAAAATAATTATATATCGTTTAAAGTACGTACTACAGTAAAAATTGCATGTGCTAGATTGTGATTTTGTGCAACAGTTGTGAACTTACATAGTGGCAAAATTCCGGATATATTAGCGAAACCTGCAGATCTTTGCCAAATTTCTCGATTCGCTTGTTTTCAATGACAACTTTCATGTGACTTTTTTACTTATACATTATTTTTTCTGTTGTTTTTCTTCTATTTTATTTTTCATGTTTATTAGACGGTTGATACATATTTATTCTTTGTAATTTTTTAAAGATAAGCGCCTGTCTGTCGGGTAAGCACATTATAAACAAAATTGTCATGTGCATCACAAATAGGGTTACAACGGAGCTCTCAGCGGCAGGTTAATAACATCGCAAAACAATGATATTCGAAATTTCCCCTCGTTGGAAGCTTTTTTAAGCTATCCCTTCGCGTTAATGAGAAAACATTACAAAATTCAATTAAAAACTATGTTCGCGAAAATATATTTGAGCCAAATGACTGGCGTAAAAATATGCATCGCTTCATGCGGTAAAAATACGAAACGCTTTCCGAAAATTCCCCGCAAAATGTCGGCTGCAATGACATCCACGGACTCTAAAGTTTGCCTCCAAAACGTAGGAACCTATTTGTACTAACTTGTATTTTTACCGCCGGAACCGCTCGTTTATTTAATAACTGCCTGGCAATTCAACATAATATTTTGGAGGTTAAAATACCGAACCAAAGTTAATGATTTTTTTTTTTAAATATCACAAATATGGCAAATATCTGGTACTGCTTGTATTTTATTTTGTAAATTATAAAATATAACTAGGCGATTGTTTTTCATGTTTTCAGAGACAACTTTGGTAATTATTTCTTAAATAATTTCATCAGTAGAAGGGGCAAAATTATTATTTTTTAAATTACCATAACTCACACGGAAAAAATGAGTATTGCTGTCATGAAAAATCGATTTCTAATAGTTTTCCACCGTGTTATTATTATTAGGTATGTAATATAAAAAATGAACATTTTATAATTTTACTGGAATTTTCTAATACAAGTCTAAAACATGCTGATATTGTATTTGGGTTAACTCTGTTTGCGATACCTGTACTCCTATGCGGCGTACCTAACCCACTCCATTGATAGCCAGTCAGATAAATAAAGATAAAACAACTGCCAATAAACAGTTCGCCATTGTAGCCACGGTAACGTTACAGCGTTATAAAAATGGTCAAAACATAATCGGCTAAAAATAGACTCCCGGATGCGTTTTACTCCCGTCTGAATGCGGCTATTCACTCAAATACAACCTGTCGATTGTGCACACGTACGAAATAATCGTTTCAGCTTAGTAATGTCGCTCTATCCTCTTGTTATAAGAGATATGGAGAGCGTTTCTCAACGTACAGAGTGTTTATTTTTTAACCCTTCAGGGTTTAAAATATTTTTACCAACAAGTCCCAACGACGCGGTGAATTTTCTTGGGATTCCGGAATGCTCCCGAGGTATGTGATACATATTTCTTATTTTTGAAGTTATTATAAAAATAAATACCATTTTAGAGACTAGATAGAAAAATAAAATTTCGATATCATTTTGACTTCAAACGTTCATAATTTTGAAAGAATTCGATATTTAAAAAACATTTTCCCTTTGTGTGGGGAATTAGTAACAAAACTGTCACTTCACTTTTTGTACCGTTTATACGATTTAAAAAAATATATATATTTTAACTGTCAATGAAAAAATCCGCACAATTTGCAATCGTACTCTGGACAATTCATGTATATTTCAGATAAACTGAGAATAATAATTATTTATCTTTCCATCAGCAAACAAATCACTACGCATTATAGATAAAAAAAGTTAAAAATACTTAATAATATAAGGACGGCCCCATCAGATCTGTCCTTCAAAACCTCTAATGGAATATGATGTTTGTAGCTAGTAATGTATGGACTCCCCGGTCAGATCTGTCCTTCAGGGCCTCTAATGGAATATGATGTTTGTAGCTAGTTATATCCTTCCGAGGCTTGAAGGGTTAAGCGAGGATTGAATCCGCATCAAATTCCGAATCTATATCAATTTTCTACGCCCTCAACTCTTTCCGCGGTCGGAACCTTAATGTGTTTTCAGAAAAGTCCTAATGGCACGGCACGAATCTGAATAGTAAAAACTCTGCACTCTCCATAAATCAAATAATAATAATTACATACAAAAATATACAATAAGCTCGCTCACCGGGCCAATGTATAACAGATTGTCGGTTAATCTCTCGTATCTCTCGGCTGTTTCTGTAAAGTGGAATTTGTACTTAAAAACCAGCCAGGAATATGCACTGTTTGTTTTTTTTCCGTGATGCAAGTTAAATAATGTTAGCCTGACGAATTTATCGATTTTGCTTCACCAACTGCTAGGTACCGTCCTTTATTCATGATGTAAGTTATATGTTAGCCTGCCAAATGTATCATTTTGGCTTCTCTGAATGATTTTGACCAGTACCTACTACTCGTAGGCCATTATATTATTTCTAGTGTTCTCTTGGCACTCGTTTTATGGGGAAAAATTCCATTTGTTGAGTTGTCCACTAAAAAATGAATGTTTGAATTCTGTATAATATTATCTACTAGTTATTCCACGACTTTGTTCGAGTTTGTCAATGGTCGAGGGACAAAGCTCTCGATTACAAATCCGTGTTCGCGTGCGCAAGTAAATTTAATGTAATTAATTTGTGTTAGTTCACAATTAATTCATAAAAGAATAATATGTATTATATTTGCGGCACGTTCTAGAGTGGAAGATTATCTCAGTATCGCCCTGGCGAAAGACCACCATTCGGAATTGAAAGTATGCTTGAAATGGCTTTAGCCGTGTTGGTGACCAAATCTGATTAGTCGGATAATTCCCTACCTTCCTCTTCCTCATATCCTTCTCCTCCCCACTAGCTTCAGCTTCACAACTTACCCCAATTGCAAATTTCATTCACTTGTCAAAAAATAAAAAAAATAAAAAAAATAGAAAAATAATGTACACACGTTGTATTTTTGACAATAAAGCAAGTGAATGTTTAAAAGTTCCAAATCTCACCAATGGAATACGACGTTACGAGCTGAATATTTTTGATGATATTCCATTAATTATGTTTCTTAATTGCTGACATTTCAGCATTCAACATAGTGAAAGCTGAAAGAGCTGTACTCACGACTGCATAATTTCAGTTTTTACTGTTTTCTTGCACACAGTTTTTCCTCGTTTAAGTTCGTATCATAAAATTAATTCTCCACATACAGAGTAAATAAGATCATTTTGATATAATAAAATAGAGAAACAATATAAATATTTGGGACATTACTTAAATGAAGACGTGAGTATAGTCCGTCTTTTATGCTTCGTTTGAAATGTAATTTTTGAAATAATCAGTACGAAGAACGTATTCCAATGTTAAGGGTTTATAATTACGTTTAGACAGGTTCATTTTTATTCTTCATGACACACAAAATGCTTTCTTACAAATAGAAAACATTTTTTTTTATCATATATGACATCTCAACACGTATTAACTAATTAACAATGAGAAATAATGGCCGCTTACAGAGTACAGGCCGCATTACTAATATCTCCTTTACACTATACTTTTTTCGTGCCTATCATGGGGATCCATCTGAAATAATCTTCGCTATACACGATCATTATTTTCATACAGATAGTTGCCATTAGAGAAGAAATAATATTTTGGGACGGTACTAAATCGTATAAAAATGGCAACACCTTGAACATAAACATAGATTACAATCATGAAAGCGTCTGTCACACAGTCACAGTCGTTTGCGAGCTGTATCACGTGCTCGGTCGTTATCCAATCGATTTTTTTGTTTACCCGTTCTTCGTTTGAACCCTTTTATCATAACGATTTCTATAGGTACCTATGCCCCGGAAAAATTGCCTACCTGATCACCATATCTAGATCGATATGATATTCTGATAATATATGAGGTGAAACCACCAAAACACGGCAACTGAGATGCCAAAGCAATATCTGTCACAACTCTGTCTTTATTCATTAATTAATATAATTATGTTACAATATGAAGTTAACACACATAGATATTCTTTATTCTATGAGTTAACAGTAGGTACGTTTGTAAAGTTCTCGTGTATGATTTCCTCAAAGCAAAATGCACGTTACGTAAAACAATAAGAGATGAGAAATTTCAAATAATGTTCGGCAACTTAAACTGTACGAAAATCGACCAGCTACCAAAATAGAACACGTCCTTTTTTTCATCCCGAATTGCTAGGAGTAATGGACAAACTTGACAATAAAAAAGTATGGTGTAAAGCAGTCCTATCAGAGTCGCTTGAATAATTAGATAATTTAAACTGTTAACTGTTGTCGAAATGGCAATGGTCGTTTTGCAGCGATTTTACGTCTGAACGACTTCCGCAAGCGATAAATATTTATTAGTCGTTTGATTAACTTGTCGTTATTCTGCAATCTGTATGCCGCTCTTCCTCCGTCTTCTGTCTTCAGCGCTTTTCTCTAAGTGGCAGATTTGAAATTAACTCCAGGGATTAATCACTTTAATTCATTCGTTATCTCTTTTGTAATAAAATGGTTGTTATTTATTGCAATGTTCATTTTGACGCTGTAAACGTGGCGTGAGAGAAGCATTTAATTTATACTTGTTTCACAGCTTTCGTATGGTAAATTAGTGCCGTTTAGTTTTACGACTTATAAGCTCGGAGCACGTGTTAAAATGCAACGCTGAGAAGCAGCTGATAGGAGTTTCGTGGTCAATGAGCAGAACACCAAAATAATGATTTTAAAACCGAAGCCTATGCATATTAGCCCGGCCAGATTTGGAACACGTGAAGTAATGAAAATAAAATAAAATAAGTACGTTAGATTCCGTAACTAGATACACGAGGGAGACCATTAACGTTTAAAATCAATTCTGCAGTTATTCTTAAAGAATATAATATACAAGCTATAAATTAAAATATATATTTAAATACCAAAGTGTTTTTTTTTTATATTAAAACTTAATATTTTGCTATGACTGAAAATGGAATCAACTGCTTGGAAGGCAACTATATTGACCACTACACCACCATCATTCGTAAGAACGGTGGCATAAATTAATCATAATATGTACAGTGTACAAAATGAAAACATTGTTACGTACATCACAACCGAAATTTTATATTACATTATCATATTATTAATTCCATATTATATTCACAATACCTACCAATTTTTTTTTAAATCCATTACGCTTTAAGTAGATCTCCTCATTTTTTTTAATTAATTTCGGCATTCAATTGTTTTATTTTCACCTACTAATAATGTGCATTTAAATGATACCTAGTATATTAAATTTATTTTATTGTTAGCAGCAATACATAAATATTTTTCAGTAGTTTTCACGCGTACATGCTTATCTACTATCTACGTTTAGTGCGTGATTAAAGATACGACATCTCATAAACGGAGAATGTTTAAACGAAAATGCTTGTCGGATTATTTGGCATCTGACTCATTGCGTTATTCCGGCCACGCGGCAATGGCAGGCGTGCAATAACAACGACATTTCTCATTTTCCGCGCAAATCTCGCGGTGTTGCAAAATAATTTATTTTTTTTGCCAATTACAGTGCGAGCTAGAAAAAGTGTCATGCCAGCCACTAGCCCGCGATCCGCAGTCCGCCTTTAGTCGCTCTACCGTAAAGGAGAAAAACAAGGGAATGAAAATGGTGCTATTGTGCTATGCCCGCTGCGATTGCGTCACGGTGGATTTATTTCTCATACACACAAAACTGGTGAACCCTGCCTAAATGTTGGAATGCCTGATGTAGTTTACTGAAATTTGTTCTGAAATGCTAAATGCTAGCTTCCGCAAAGCTTTTCCTGAAGCCATTATTCCACACTAAACTATATAAAAATCTAGTGCCTACTGATGTCGTCTAAATTCTAAATAACGATATACTAGTTTACGATCTTCAACACTTTAATCGAACCCCTATTTTCTAAATAACGATGACATTACGATATAGTAGCTTACTGTACTAGATCTTCAACACTTTAATCGAACCTCTATT
The DNA here is from genome assembly GCA_026573805.1 of Hesperophylax magnus. Lineage (NCBI taxonomy): Eukaryota > Metazoa > Arthropoda > Insecta > Trichoptera > Limnephilidae > Hesperophylax > Hesperophylax magnus. The sequence continues at coordinate 1,067,946 of JAIUSX010000041.1, read as the reverse complement.
TTCTAAATAACGATGAAATTACGATATAGTAGCTTACTGTACATCTTCAACACTTTAATCGAACCCCTATTTTCTAAATGACGATGACATTACGATATAGTAGTTTAGTGTACTAGATCTTCAACACTTTAATCGAACCCCTATTTTCTTAATAACGATTACATTACGATAAACTAGTTTACTGTACTAGATCTTCATCCCTTTAATCGAAACCCTATTTTCTTATGAAACAAACAATACGGCTTATTTTTTCTGTTAAATGGATGTTTCTATATGGTTTCACAGCTCACGATTGAATTCGATTTAAAAATAGTTTACTGTACTAGATCTTCAACACTTTAATCGAACCCCTATTTTCTTATGAAACAAACAATACGGCTTATTTTCTCCGTTAAATGGATGTTTCTATATGGTTTCACAGCTCACGATTGAATTCGATTTAAAAATAGTTTACTGTACTAGATCTTCAACACTTTAATCGAACCCCTATTTTCTTATGAAATAAACAATACGGCTTATTTTCTCCGTTAAATGGATGTTTCTATATGGTTTCACAGCTCACGATTGAATTCGATTTAAAAATAGTGGACTTACACATTCCAGAAGAAGGGCTGTAAAATATTCATGGCTCCGCGTTCTAGAGTTCTTGCTGCTACTACCATAAGAATACTGCGGATGGTTGACGGCCTCTGTGGTCAAGGGGCAAGGATCTCGACTAGCAAGCTGGAGGTCGCGGGTTCCCGGCTTGCGCAAATAAATTTTATTTGATTATTTCACAAATTACTCATTGAAAATAATGTGTATAGTATATTTGCGCCACGTTCGAGAGTGGAAGATACTCTCAGTAACGCCTGGTGTAAGACCACCATTCAGAATTGAAACGTTGCTTGAAATTGCTTTGGCCGTATTTGGTGACCAGATCTGAATAGCCAGACACTTCACCTACAATATAACATTCCTCTTCCCCATATCCTTCCCCTCCCCACTAACTTCATCCTCACAACTTACTCTAATTGGGTATGCCTTGGTAATGGCTCCAGACGGTTGGGAGCAGTTGGGACTCTTGTGCGGTTTCATATAATTTATTTTTTTAAAACGTCGTGAAAATCAAAAGGTTAAATGTAAGTTGGAGTATTCATCGTAAATTTATATGATTACACTTTTGTCTGTTGTTTTTTTTAGTCTCTCGGAATCTGAATTTGCATGCGAAAGTTGTCGGTACGATTCCGGCCAACGTGTAGGCCAAGGCTCTCTAGCTTGTCAAAGGCAAATCAATGTATCAATGCTACTCCACAATCTCAAACCATGATAATATAATATTCGCCATGAAAAATATGATGGATGGATCTTAATCTCTCAGTTTTCTTTTCTGTGCCCATTCAGGTTCAATAAATTTTCATATCGGTCGTATCCTCTTTCCTTAAACATAAATCATAAAAAACACTGTATTTTTACTACTTGGATTGTAAAGGCCTCGTGAACCTTGTACCTGCGTTACGGCAGCTCTGTTCCGACTCGCTATTTCTACTTTACGTCACGGCATCACTTTTTTCTGGAGTAAGATTGTCGTCACGTGAGCCCATCGTAAAAAAACTTTCATTGATTTAAAATACGCTAGACGGCCAACCCGCGATCCACGAGACGATCAAGAAAATATAAACGAAAAAGCTACATAAATACTTATTCTAATCCGAAGTACCCGGTTACAATAAATAATTATCATCATCTGCCCAAACCCTTCCTCTGTGTCCTTTCCGCCTCTTCTAGATTTTTTTAACAGTGGTGCACGGAGGAAAATTACTGACATAAAAAATGCTAATTTATTCAAATTATTCGCATTCCTCTTAAATACGGGACTGCAGGCCTTTAACGAATGAATTTGACAGATTTCCTAATAAACTATCAGTAAAACACTTGTTTTGGCGACGTCGGAAGACGTGTTCATAAAATTATAATATTTTCGCATTTCGTCATTATGTAATAACAGGATAAACGCAGCTGCATGATCACGTGTTCCGATAAATTACAAAGTACTAATAGTTTATTAGGAAATGGTCTGCTGTCACCTATCTAACAGGATTTTTACAAAACCAGTAATACTCATTTTTCTCCGTGTGCCTTTTGGTTACAAACTGTTTTGTCGGTCTATTATCTTACGCCTTCGCTACACGTTCCTCTAAGTGAAACCATCTCAGTTTTACATGTTCGTTAATAACGACTCTTCAACCCTTTGATATCTCATACGTATCCCTTCAAAGATTATTCTAAAATATATATTACCCTTTCGCTATTCTATTGCGAGCGCTCAGCTCGCCCAGTTCTCGATAAGGACCAAATCCAAGTCCCAGAAAAACGAATTCAAAGGAAAACAGTTCTATTTGCTTTGATTTAACCATGACACTGATCGCTGACACAATCATTTGGGAAAACGGGTTGTTTTATCTTCATACATGGAGTTATTGTAGGTTCCTTAATGGGTAACCTTGTGTATTCTTTGTCAATGCTTCTCATGCACTGAAAGTTTACGGTGCCTAGGACAATCACCCCCACGACCCCACTTGCAAAGGGTAGAAACAGGTAACTGACAACTCGTCAAAAGGGATCCCATTTTTATTTAGATTGTCATTTAACCCTCGTATATTCTCGTAGCATCTTTCTTTGTCAGACCGAAAAACTTGATTTCCTGTTACTTGACTAAAAAAAACAAGTCTGTCAAGCTGAAATACCACTAAAACAAAGGAACTGTTCCTTATGGCTGGATATGTTTAAAATTAGAATTTGATCTCTTTGTTTGATTTTTTCTACTCGTTGGTAATATACTGAAAAAGTTTTGTTTGCGTTCAAGCAAAAGCCTCACGAAGGTAGTATGCAAATTTTACAAAACAATTTTACTGTTTTGGAAACGACGAAAAGGAGACATTCTTCGTAATTATTAACCGAAGATGTCGTATTAAAGCTTTTTGGATGGTAAAAAACAAGCGATTGAATCAAAATTACGTACCTTCTAGTGTGTTCACTTGACTTAAAGTTTTCGAAATCCTTGATATTTAAAATTGAATTATCGTTGCACGAGCATTCAGACGTTGACCTATTGATTCATATTAGGTGAAACAAATGTCAAGAGGAGAATGGTGGTTCTACTTTGTACAATAATAGTAGTTATTATAAATTTATTATGAGACATACCTAGTTTGGTTATGGATTATTGAAAACTTTTTTTTTACATTTTTATTATTTTGTTTCGGTAAAATTAATGACCTTGAACTCTTTTATCGCGATTATTCAATTGGCATCGTGCTAAATAACAAATATTTATTAATGTTCAACATCGCTCTGGAATCAAGTGTCAATTAAATATTAGGTATTTAAAAAAAATTCCGTCCTTGAAGTTTAAAGTGATGCTGTAACTAAGCGACGTTTTATGAAATTGCCAGACAGCCTCCCTGATCGAGGGGTAAGACTCTAGACTAGAAAGCCGAAGGTCGCGGGTTCAAATCCCGGCGTGCGCAAGTAAATTTTATTTGATGAATTTGTGTTATTTCACAATTTATTAATTAAAAAAATAATATATAGTATACTTGCGGCACGTTCCAGAGTGGAAGATACTCTCAGTATCGCCCTCATGCAAAACCACCATTCAGAATTGAAACGTTTGCTGGAAACGGCTTTGGCCGTGTTGTTTCCTCTTCCCCATCTCCTTCCCCTCCCCACAACCTTCAGCCTCACAACATACCCCAATTGGGAATGCCATAATCTCACTGGCTCCAGACGGTTGGGAGCAGTTGAGACTCTTGTGCGGTTTCACATTAAAAAAAAAGAGTTTTTCGTCCTTCTAGTGTAGGTGTGTTGGTCAGTACGGTAGTCATTTTTTCCTTTAAATTTTTGGGGTTTAATAATACTGAAAACATTAAAGTTTAAAAAAATGTTTTGCTTTTGTTCTGACGGGTACTTCAGGATTATTTTTATTACTTTTGTGTTGTAACGAGCTGCTTCATGTGGGTGTTTGAGACAGATCCCCATCCAATAATCCCATATTCTATACGTGATTTGCAAAGATCACAGTAGACTTTATACGGATCATTTTTACTTATATTCCGTACGTTTCTAAAGAAATAAATGAGCTTTGTGAGTTTCTTTGTAAAGCAATTTATGTGGGAGTCTCATTTGAGATATTCATACATAATTTGGTTATACAGTTTCTAGTTTCTATTTTAATAAAAAATGTTAAAAGGATTTACCCATCATTTTTAAGAAATAATTATAAGCCTGAAACACCCATTTACATTGAAAAAATCTTTCGAGATAAAATACATGCCGCCGACGGGAATTGAACCCGCAGCCTTCTGGTTGCCGGTCAGGTGCTCTACCGATTTTTTCGATTTATATAGATTTTTCAGGCTAGTAATTATTCCTAAAAAATAATACTTATCCTTTGTGCTATGCATAAAAAACTTCTATCTTAAACAATCGTTTATCAGTAAAAATAATTCAATTATTGTTCTCGCAATATTATTTACGGGTGTGGCGGAATTCCAATTGTTATCTTTATTGTTATCAGCTGTAAATTTACAGGAATGCTTTAATCTGTCCTTGAAGTTGATAGGTGTTTAACAATGATCATATCACTTCATTCAATCATTTAGAATAATACATCGTTTTTGATTAAACAAAAACGTATTGGAATCTTTCTTTTACTTTGCCTTATTTCTTTGAGACCACATTAATAAATCTTAGGACGGGTTGTTTCGGAGAATTTGAACAATTCATCAAATTTCAACGTTCATTTTCGGGTTCTGTGAAAGACTTAGTCAAGTTCTGTTATTATATCATTGTAAGCTAGTTGCTTGACAAAACTGAAATAAAAACAGAACTTGAAAAAATCTTTCACAGAACTTGAAAATGAACGTTGAAATTTGATGAATTGTTCAAATTCTCCGAAACAACCCGTCCTTAGTTTGCTAATGTTTTGATAAGGATTAAGTATTTTCCTCGTCTATGGTGGAATCGTTTTTGCTGGTGTCTACAGTTACTACGAGTCCGCGGTCGGTACACGGCACCTCGGCATCGTTTATAATCCAGGTTCGGCGATAGCGTGTGATTTGACAGGTGTATGTATGTATTGCAAAAACCGTTCATTTGGTCATGTCCCGTATAGAAACAGGCTTTTTTCTCCATTGTAATTTGCTAGCATACTTCTTACAGCACACATGTGATCATACGCCCATCGTCGGTTCCAAGGTGGGCTGGTTTTTCGAATTAATTCATATTTTGTGAAATAGAACCCATTCAGTTATTGGTTCCATGGCAACTCGGGACAGTAGCAATTCAACACACTTTTGAAAAGTGATAAAGTCATCAAATGTGATGAATAAAAATATATCATGTGAACCTAACCTAACTTTACCGGGTTTTTCCGTCACTTTTCATGAATAATCACTTTTGTAGAGGGTGTTAAATTGCCACTGTCCGGAGTCGCCCGGTTACCGAATTATTACGGTGACCGGATAAATCATCAAAATAACCAATTAACACACCTCACATCGAAACGATTTTATTCAATTTCTTCAAGTCATGAAAAGTAGGTTAAATAGGTACGTAGTTTACAGGATAGTTTAGTTAGTTAGTTATTTAGTTTTTTTGGTTTACAGGTTAGTTTTTTTCATCGTTTTTGACTTTATACCACTTTTTAAAGGTGTGTTGAATTGTCATTGTGTTGAGTTGGTTCCATGACAACTCAACACAGTGACAATTCAACACACTTTTAAAAAGTGATATAAAGTCATTAGAAACGATGAAAAAAAAATTTAAACCTAACCTAACCTAACCTAACCTACTTAACCCAGTTAATAAAGTTTTTGTTTCATCACTTTCCATGACTTTATATCACTTTTTAAAGGTGTGTTGTGTTGAGTTATCATTGAACCAATTATTATGCACCTACTTCGTGTTTAATTTAGATTGATCGATGATTGTTGATCGTGTTGATCATCTTCTAAAGTCGAGAAAAACGCGAAAAATATAATTTCAATAATTATCATATTTTGCTCTTTCTGACCACTTTAAATTAAATTTTATAACATTTTGCCATTATTTAAATACGACTATGAGCGCTTGAGGTGATTTTAAGTAAAAATTGCGCTTTAAAAATTATCCAACTATTATTATCGAGTTAAAAATTACTAATATTAAATATTAATAATTTATTAAGAATCTCTCAAAATTATTCGTAATCCGGTTAAAAACGGGATTGCATGCCCTTAACGAATGAATTGATTGGTTTCCCAATAAAATTTCAGTAAAATACGAATGTGTTATCAATGTCGGAACACGTGTTCATAAAAATTCCGATATTTTCGCAATTCGTCATTGTATATTATCAAGGCATACGCAGATGCATGATCATGTGTTCCGATATATTCGGGATGAGGATATGTGCTCAATGATGTTACAGGAAGATTTAAGATTTATCAAGAGATTTTTAATAATTTTTTTCTCTGTATCAAACCAAACCTTTAGCATATCTGGCAATTATTATTATCACTAATGGAAACTACCAACTTATTCACCGTAATGGGTAACCCTTGTTTTGTCACATCGAATAGTTAACAGCCGGTACGAATGTCACACACTCGAAACAGGCTATTTACTGCAAATATAATCGAATTCCACTGTGAGTAAATAAATTCCTGCCAAATAGCACTTTGACCACTGGGGAGGTAAACCGATAGAAGTGTGTTGTGGGCGTGTCCGTGTGCCGATGTAATTTTAATTTTTCTTACGTCTGTTGAAATTGATCAAACATTTTCAAATATAGCAATTCCTTCCTTGTTTATGTGAATACCACACAAGAGTTCCAACTGAACTGAATGACTGTCTGGTGCAGTTTGATGGAAGCACCCTCCCCAATAAAGACTCTATTGAAATGCTTTGAGTAAGTATATCATACCGGCTCAAGAATCGGGCCCCTGTAGAAGCCCGAGTAAATCTGGCTTCCAAGAAACTGGGTGTCTTGTATAGTAACCATCTGCTAACCCTGTACAAATCTCAAGTACGCCAAACAAATGAATTTAGGAGCCACCTCTGGGCTGGAGCCCCACAATACATGATAAACCTACTTGATTCTTGCAAAGTAGGGCGGTCCGTCTGATTGACAATCCATTGTTAACAGACGGATTGCCTTCTCTAATGCAAATACGCAATGTGGGCATGCTGAGTCTGTTCTACTCGTATTTTAATGGAGCATACTCGAAGGAGGTAGAAGCATAAGAACGGTCCGGTTCTTTGACCCGTTTTTGGGTAAGACGTCTCGTATGTTGAACGAGCCACCGTCATCTGTTTTTACTCCTTCATATAATACCTTATATGAAGGAGTAAAAACTACTACTCTACCTTGACCCGCCTCACAACGCTGCCCAATCGGGTGGCGAAATAGCTCCCCTGTCTTTACAGTATACAGATAGTAACGCTCTTGTGAGGTGTTACATACTGTCCGGACTTGTGTGGGACTACGGCTTCCCCAATTGGGGTATGTTGTGAGTCTGAAGGAAGTGGGGAGGGAAAGGGGGTGGGAATGAGGAGGGTTGGGAAGTACCCGGCTATTCAGATCTGATCAATAAACACGGCTATTGTCATTTTATGCAAGGATTCGATTGCCAATGGTGGTTTTTTTACCAGGGCGATACTTTCTACAGACTTTCTCGAGCACATAAATAATTTCATTGGCCTGTCCGGCAGTCGAAAACTTGATTTTTTTCTTTCAAATCGGTATAGATAAAAAACACGTTTCTACGGATTATCTATTCAGTGACGTTGACCTACTATGGTGGATGCGTACTGGAGACTTGTTAACCACTACTCCATAAAGTGCATCGGAATTTTTATAATGTAACTTCATAATTATTTACAGAGGTTTAATCGATATTATCTGCAATACTGTCACAGTATTGCAGATAATATACATTCCTTATGGCGGTATCGTTTGTGTAATAAAGTTACAAATATATTATAGTTATTAGTTATTAGCTACCTGCGTTTGATTGCATATTCATGTTGGTACTTAAAATGGGGAATTTGCGAAGCGTGTAAGCTAAAGATAAATAAAAATAATTTTTGTTGAAGGATAATGATGACTTTTTAATTAAAAAATGCACAATATCATACCTACATTATTTGATTTCTGTTAATGAATATAGTAATATATGTGCTAATTAACCGCTATACTCGTTTATGAGTAGAAATCTTTTTAAGTAGATTCAATTCTTGTTTATGAATAATGTAATTTATAACAAGATTTGTTTTTTTGTTGTTATAATTTATGATTAAAAACTTTCCACTTAGTGGAACAAAGTTATTAACTTCATAGTCATAATAATATAATGTGACGATGTAATTCCACAAATAATTAGTTTTACACATTAAGAAATATTTTACTAAATTTATATTTGATGGCCATGTTTTATAATAAGGTCCCTTTTGGCTAGTTTGTTATTACAAGGTTTTATCTAAATTCTTTTTCTGCATCCAGCTATGTCATCTTTGGGGATGCTGTGTGGAGGGTCTTTTTGAGGAGAGAAAGGAGAGAACATGGGTCTTGAAGAGACCCATGTTGTAGGAGGGAGTAACACAGAGGCCGGGAAATCGTTCCACAGCCGAGCAGTTGAACTCGAGAACGAGTCGTAGAAACGACCTGATTATATGTGACAAATGTCAACCGTGTACATAAATTGGGCGCGCGTTTGACGTGTTTCCTGACTATACACCGGTGTAGAGTGATAAATATTCAGGTCTGATCACTCAGTACGCATTGCATCATTTAAATTATCTTTCCTACTATCATTAAACTCTAAATTAATTTTGTGCGCAGCATCGTTTATAAAAAAAATTCAGACAACTCTGTTCGTTTCCCTCCTCTGATGCTCCAACTGTACCTTTACATCACATATGAGGTATGAAGTAAACCTTACAAACGTTATACAATCATTTTACTCTGATAAAATTATTTATCTTCAGGGAGGAAGAGTTTCCATACAACTCTATTTCCCTCTTTTGATGCTCCAACTGTTTACATCACATATGTAACACAACTCCAACCTTTACATCACATATGAGGTATGAAGTAAACCTTTCAAACGTTATACAATCATTATACTCTGAAGAAATTATTTATATTCAGGGAGGAAGAGTTTCCATACAACTCTATTTCCCTATTCTGATGCTCCAACTGTACTTTTACATCACATATGAGGTATGAAGTAAACCTTACAAACGTTATACAATCATTATACTCTGAAGAAATTATTTATCTTCAGGGAGTTTCAATACAACTCAAGGTTTATTTCCCTCTCCTGATGCTCCAACTGTACCTTTATATCAATATCCGGCCGTGACAGCTGCCTGTCGTTCAACGCGTCCTAGCTCTACCTAAATCCCGATAGCGCCGACAAATTACTCGTGTTATTGATTCCGGCTCTCTCCTCGCTGCATTCGTATTGATGCCACTACTTCATAGTCATAGACAGGTTCATACAATGAAAAGCTTCGCATTTCACTTCCGTCGCTCTGAAAGGTTCATTCCCGAACCTGCTGATTGGATTGCATTCAATCTATGCCTGTTGACAGTAAAGAGAAAACAGATGCGGGCTTTTATTTATAATTTATTTACATTTTGTCTTACTTACTTGTCGCAAACCCGTGAAAAATCACGGGATAACAAATCAGTTCACATTTTTAAAATAGCAATTGAAATAATTTTCGGTTAAAACTATTAAGTTTTATGGGTACTTATATTATTATAGGTACTTTAACGCTTGTCTGAATTCTTCAAACAATCAGTTCCAATTTTGATAATGGGACTTTTGAGCATAGTTTGAGTTAATTTCACGCATGAATAATCAACCCATATCACAACCGAAATTAGTAAGTTTGGGAGTTTTTTAACGTGATGCCGCTGAAGAGTCCCAACTGTCCGTTTTCAATGGAATTATCGACAGCATCCCCCCATTTGGTGTATGACTGAAAAATGTTTTTGGGGGAAGGCGAGAAGAGGAGGGTTGGGAAGTACCTGTCTATTCAGATCTAGTCACTAAACATGTAGCTCTAAACATTGAGCCACGAGATCTTCTTACAACTCTGCCTAAAACCACCAAGTATTCTTGCTGTGCTACGGAGGATGTCATAGGTATATTAATTGGTTTATGCGAGTTGTTTTTAGATATTTCTTGATTCTTAACTGTTATATCCTTGATATTAGTCTACGAGTTCACTCATAGATTGCACTATATTAATAAATTAGGTTACCCACAGATGGCGTTAGCTGTCGAGAATAATAAGATAGCGACCTCAAGGTCGGGGTCCAGATTATTCCAACCGCCTGCTAATTAAGATATCAGAGCCATTGTCAATCTATCTCTATAAAAGTACAAGTGTTTTGTTGAAACCGGAGTTTTATTGATTAAGAGAGTTTGTGAGAAAACCCCGGAGATACAACCTAAACAAAGAAAAATGAAATTTAAATTTTTGCACAGTTGTCGAGGTATTACTCCTTACTAATATTGCTGTACTCTCCTAAACATTAGAGCTACTTTAGAATTATCAGGTTGGGTTAGCTGACGAGGGTGACTTTAATACCTATGAATTTGTGACGTATATAAATATGAAAGCACTTTGATAGGTTAAGAGAACCACTTATACAAAATAATTTATTTTGTATTCCTGAAATAAACTCCCATTCTTATTGCTGAACCTTATTTTGAAATTTGGAACGGTGGGGGAAACTAAATGTCTTTTCAGCTTTTCCCTGAGGTGAGAAGGTGATACGTTGAATGACGCTATCAATCCGCCCGTTTGCGGGAATGCCGGGCTCTCAGTACATTCAGTAGGTGTCGGGTCGAGAATACTGTCTCTTGGAAGGTCTAATCCTATTTTTATAGCCCCCCGGGGTAACTGTATGGGCGGTGCTTAATTGTGGCCCGTAATTGACCTCCCTTTCGTAAATCGTAAAGCCTACGCAGGCACTTCTCTCCCTCAGCCCTGTACGGGGATAGATATACATTCCATAGATTAATCATTTTCAGAATATAGAGACATCATTTAGCTTTGCAATAACTAGGTAAGTTTTGGAAAGTTGTTAACCCCTCCGACTTTTCGCGAACTTGAAGCTAAAATGTCTTTACCGAAATGTCAATTTCACGAAAACGTTGTGTTATTACCGCCTCACAATCAAAGCTCTATAAATGAAACATTACTGAACGGAGCCGAATAGTAAAAACTGTTTTAGAAAGGTTACAAAATAGGCTTTCAAATTGTTGTATCATAAATAAATATTAACATTTGTAAATATTTAAATTTAGAATGGAAACATGAAAAAATTGTAAAAATGACTCACCTGTAATGTTTTATGTAAAAACGATACTAAAATCACGGATAATGTAAAAAAAAAACACTTATTTCATCGTACAAATGTACAATAAACAATTCTGTCACTTCACTTTTTGACCATTTCATACAAAATATATTTTTAAAAAAATAATTAAAACTGGGAGGCGGGTCGGCACGTCAAACGGCTTTCTTGGCGTCGTTTTACGATTTGGCGGGTAAAATTTGCTTCCACTGAGTAGGTCTTTTTACGGGTTTCTATGGATAACTTTGAAAAGAGATGTGAAGCTTCATTTAATACGAATATTCTACTTTTTGTTTTAGGGATGTCACTAGAAGAATAACGGAGTTATGACGATTTTTGTGGAAACACACGCGTTGACGTGTAAACACGCTTATTGTACTTGACTGCTATCGTTATTTTATCGTGTATATCTGCTTACGTTGCTGACCGGTTAACTGTGTTAATTATCATTTTATAATAAAGTGATTATCGTACTTCGTAACTTTTGGAAAATCCTTTCAAAGCACAGTATAAGTTAAAATTAAATTAATTAAAATCAGTTATCTGTGTGGTGTTTATTTTGCTTTGATTGTTTATAGAAACTAACGCTTTGGCCATGATTTGATGAAGGTATTATGTACCCAGCACAAATCTCGTTGAAATTTAGGTACCACAACCACCCACGGATAAAGTGATTTTAGTAAGTACTACGCAGAATAACACATATAATCAAACGTTTCGGTCTGGATAAAAACACAAGGTAGAGTTTTTTCTTAACTTAATAAGATCAAATCAAACAATATATATACATTAAATATAATCATTACCCCTGTTTTTTTGTCTTTATTATAATATTTTAAAACTTCTTTAACATAATAATCAATTCACGAAAATACTATAATAAAAAACACGCGAACACCCCAGCATAGGTTCTCCTTGTGAGGTGTTCACGGAACACTGTATAAATCACTTACAGTAGATAAACGTCATTTTTGCGAAGTAAATTTGTTTGTGTGTTCCTTGCCGGTCAATCCGCATTGGATATTACCATTTTACTCCGCCAGAGTTCGCATGAGCGTTACCATCTGTCAAATCGGAATAATCAATATTACGCGAGTTCTACTGTTCACAGTACGACTACTAGGTATATATTCTCCTATTTAGGATGTCTGCTATTATTACTAATATCTACATCATTAGTAAGGATTAAGCACAATCATTTTCATCAAAGAAGAAATTATCAATCATTTTAAGGACACCGGTCGGTGGCCGAGTTGACATCGCGCTTGGGTCTCACTCGGGCGTAGTGTGTTCAATTCCTCGGCTGGCTAAGTCCTCCATCACAACACAAGCAACATTTTCAGCTTACTGTGGTGGTAGTAGGAGATTTTCAAATATTGTCAGGTTATTCGTAACCCGGGAATGTTTGTCTTTCTTTTTTTAAAAAAAAAAAAAATACGTAATAAGTACACTAACTATGTACAGTTTAATATTTAGTACCTTATAACTTGTTGTAAAATGTACTATGAATGTCTAAATAATAAAGTAGAGTACCACTTTTATCATTATATAATTATCTATTTTATCATATTTTATCTATTTATCATTATCATTACGTAATATTATATAATTTTACATAATATACACCATCTGCATAAAATAAATATTGTTTCTATTATAATTCAATTTTACTGTAAAATACCCAAATAATGAGAATTTGAAGCTGGACAATAGATTGTTTGACCTCTATTATTTACAAAATATTGATCGGATTTATCTCAAATGTCTTTGATTTTATAATGCATGTAACACCTTCGTGCTTTCATCCACTCGTATCTTCAATTATTATCATTATTTTGGACATCACAACATACAGTGTGAAGTTCCAAGAAAAAGCTCACATCCAATTCCTTGTGCACATTTTTGATGCCAGTCCAATATATATTCAACGAAAATATTCAAAAGTTAGTAGGAAGATAGACTAATTCGGCTTAACAAAACAATCAAAATACCCGCGTTACTTGCATCTTTATTTATATTACGGCTATTAAGATCTGCACATCCGCTGTCAACATCTAAAATATGTTGCAAGTTGTTAGATTTAAATGGATCCGTCACCATCGTCACGATGCTAGTAAAGCCGTGATGACTGTGGGCATAAAGAAGGATTATTTGGAACTAACTTACCAACGTGGCAAAACGAATCTAACTAAATCTAAGGAATGCATTGACTCTGGTTTAGAGTTATATGGGCCTGATGTAACCACATTTATTGCAAGCGGCAAGAACTGCCGACTTAGTTGAATATTATCAGAAGTAATTTCGAACCATTCTGATAACTTTATTCATTCACGTTATCTTCTATAGTCGGGAAAGTTAATAGATTTGAGAGATAGCGTACGTAAGGAAATACGTTGCAGACCACAAATAGCTCTTATTTATAGGAAAAGTTAAATTCTATAAGAAACGAACATTTGTACTTAGTTTTAAACACTGTTCTATTTAATCCCATTTCTGTAAGGAAATACGTTGCAGACCACAAATAGCTCTTATTTATAGGAAAAGTTAAATTCTATAAGAAACGAACATGTGTACTTAGTTTTAAACACTGTTCTATTTAATCCCATTTCTAAACTCTTGTTAAATTACTTTCGAGTTTAAATTAGACGGTGTGCTGTAGAAGTGACAGTTGAAATTTAACGGCCTTCCTCACAAACGACCAAATTATAGTACTAGTTTTTCGAAATCTTAGTTTCAATCTATGTCTTCAATATCTTATAAATCATAAAAAAACCGAAAATGCAGCTCCCCTACATATATATGTCTACTCTTTTAAATACCATTTTCTATCGATCTCTGTGTTTTGATTTCTATTTATATTCGCTAAACCTTGCAATAAACATCTTAACTTAATATCAATATCAAGTTTGTGTTTAGGGAGAATTGGAAATAAAACCATGGATATCGATTGAAAAATGTATCGTTCTTAGGGTGGGTAATAGAGTTGCTTTTTTTTGTTTTTTATCGCTCAGATCTTCGATTGAATCTTGATTTCGTAATACTTACGCGAAAATTTGGTCGCTAGTATGGAAATCCGTAAATGGCTAGTATGGAAATCCGAGTGTAAATTCGATTGTATTTTGTAAAATAATTTTGCACGGAAAGAAAATGACTAAATTCGTTTTTATTTTATTTGTTTATTGTTATTGTGTTTAATTCATAGAAATCCGTTTTACAAAAATATAGATTTGAGTATTAAGTTCTGCAACTATTTAAGCTTTTATTATTGTGGCAGCTGTTTTGGTATTCAAGGCCTTTTTCAAACTGCGGTTAAGCCACGTTGATCGGACTTATTTATACGATTTTATTTTCCCCACCCTGTTTTTATAAGTGTGACGTTTTTATTAATATTTTTGGTAAAAACCTATTTACTTAGAAAATCATTTGCGTGAGTCGCCTTTCGTTAAATTAAATTCGTTTTCCTATTTGTCCGCCAGCTCGTATTATACTGGTAAAGACGTATTTACGCATTTAACCTGAATATTGGTTAGCGCCAAGCTGAAGACGTGACATAATGCGATCGTCACCGGTTAGTTGGTATTTAGTACCTAGGACAGTGTAAACAGTAGGGGAATCTATTTGCCCTAATGATGTAAGCATGTCCCAAGGCCGTGGTTGGTGGCCGAGCATAATGTCGTCGTCACCAACCTTGCTTGTTTGTCCGCTGCTCATCATCATGTATATATTAGGTATATAAAATCACTCCAACCGCTGACCTTTTTTGTCATTTCACTCAATATAATGTGACACTGTCACTAAGAGTCTGATCTGAAACAACAAGAGCTGAATACTGTATAACTTATAACTAGTAGTTCTGTGAACAGTAGACCTCGCGGCCAAAAAAGTATGTTTCTAACTTTATTTTATTTAATAAATCAAAACAAAAATCATAAGATTTGTAAGCAGATACTCAAATACCTACATACTGAATTATAAACCGTACATTTTATGTAACAACATAGTATACAAAATAAAAGTCATTATTTCGATGAAAATTCTTTTTTAAAAATTACTTCCATGTGTTATAACCACTCGAACGATTTTTGGCATACTATGGCAAGTTTACAAAACGTCTTGAGAGATCGCTAGCCATTGTGAAATGTATAGAACCTGAAAATATTGGATATACGGTGGATTCATTGGCTTTAACCGCAGTAAGCAGTTTATATGTTTCCATATTCATATTTTGATTTGTCTTGAAAACTGAACACCCATCGCTCGAGAAGTTAATAACACAACCAAAGTTAGCCATCTAGCCAAAGTAAGGCTTTCTTGAATAATAAAGTGTATGTAGAAGATTTTTGAAACCGTTAACGGAACTTACAAATAAAATTACAGACTCGGTCAACAATAAGATTCGGACTCGATACAAGTTCCATTAAAATATTTTTATTTTTCAAAAAAGCTTAAGAAGAAAACGAGTACCTTTCGATGGTCTCCAATGCGCGCTTTTTAGAAATTAAGTGTTTTACAGCTCGCAGGTCTCAGGTTGACGATCAACGGCGTGATGTGTTATAATTTTATATGGGTAGGTACTTACGATATTGCTAACGGAAGCATTCATTGATTATTTAGCACTTTTCACACGTTAACAGATTGAACCGTGTAATTGGTCAGATCACCGTACGCATGAGAGTACTATATTATAATTTCCCCCACACTGCATGTTGTTCAGCTGTGACGTCGGAGAAGTTGCCAGGTGGGTTTGGATGTAAATTCTTTTTCGTAAAGTTCTATATATGTTATGAGATCGAGCAACGAATGGGTAAAACTTTTTAATTTAAACGAGACAGCTCGTCGGAATTTTACGTAACATCACTTCATACAATTTTACCCAAGTTTGTAACCAATTTAGCTTCTTCAAGTCTTAATATATCTAAGAACTGTAAACATATTATTTTATTCCGTATCTATTTACCTGTAGAATAAAATACTTGTTTTTAAAATGTACTAGTATGTTACCTTGCTTTTAACTATAGGTACCCACGGCTATATAATAAAGGTTCACTTAACACAATACCTCTGTTAACAGACCTCGCGTCCAAAAAGGTATGTTTTTAATTTTATCTTAATGAATTAAAGCCGAAATTTCCTCTCAAATCTTGTGTTTTGTAACTATGCACACTAATACCCACTAAATTATAAACCGTATATTTTATTTCATATAAAAAAAATTAAATACGGAATTGTCCTAAAGAAATGTCACTGTCTTAATGACAATTCTTTTTTTAAACATTTTTTACAAACATATTTAAAAACAATGCGAATAAAAGAGTTCAAATAAACACGACTATTTCAATTCGAACAAAGAACCCTTACTGAACCATTAAAACGGCCACCATGTTGAAACGGAAATGGGGCCCACACACAAATTTAAAGACAAAATTTATTTATTGCAAAACGGTCGATTTAAAACAGGACTTCGCTACTCTCAGTCAATTATTATTATAGTTTCTATGTTTTGCAAATGGTGTTTTTGCGACCTAATGATATTTTTTTCACCTCATTTTCATTACAACTTCCCTTTGTTATATTAAAAGTTGTTTAGCCTGTCGAAATATTCAAAAACGGGTCGAGCTCTTATCTTATACGTCTTATCTGATTATGTTTAACTGTTAACTGTTCGCATAACCTTGTAATATTGTTTCAGCATTGTAGAAATGACGTAGACCTTTCAAATAATATTTCTTGCCCTGATGTGACATTTGTATCGGCTCGTACTGACAATGCCGCAGAATGCATCACGTTTGCATTGTATAATAAACCTTGCACAAATCATTCCGGCGGCTCTTGCCATATATATTTTGAAGGTGCAATAAATCGCAATGTCGGCGAATGTCATTCGCCGTCGAACTTAACAACTTTCGTGCCTTGTAAACTTTGACTTTTGGCAAGGCGGATTTAGCCACTAACTGACTAAACGTTTTACAGTCACGATTATTATTAGCAGGATACTATTTGAATTTTAACACATTTACTTTGCTGCGCTATGATCCGAGTTTCTAACAATGCTTACTCACTCTCGGAATTGATTCGCCAATAATTAATAAATTGTTACTGTCAGTAAATTTCATCGTGTCACTCCCCAAAATATCGACTTCATAGTATTTATAGTTAAAATAATAATCAAGGTTTGCAATATTGAAAGCCTGCCAAAATTATCGAAATCGGCGTGACGTCGTACGTACCTCGGTTTTGTCGGTTAACAGTAAAGTCAATCCCAATCGGGTCTGTATGAAACTTTTTTTTTTGTTTTGATTACAAAATTAAGATTGACAAAAATATGAATTATTTTGAAATAATGTGTAAACCACAGTAGTGACTCGTGTGCCAGTATACAAAGCGCAACTTGGCACAAAATTTTCCGCATTCTTAATGCATGCGGTCGGCCAACCCGCAAACTAGCCGTTTAAGGCTAAGGACTCACGGAGCGATTTTTACCCGTGCCCGCCGCGGTTGCGGGCCCGCAGCCTTTGTAGAATGCAGATATTTATGTAAAAAATTAAAGCACATTTCACGACGCGTTTTACGCCCGCGGCGTGTGCGATTGTTTGCGGGGCCCGCTGCACCGGCGGTCATCTTGTACCGGCGGGCGCGGGCGCGGCCCCGCAGCCGCGGCGGGTTGCTCCCGCGCGCTCTGCGATCGGTTGGCGGGCGAGTTAGTGGAACTCAGTCTTGCAACCGCCCGTCTTGCGATAATCAACCGCCAAGATTGCGGGCGATAACCGCGACCGCGGCGGCTGCGTCACCGCAAAAAAGAGCGGTCTCGTGAGTTTTGAAAATAAAACTCCATTCCGCCACCGCAGCGGGCGCGGGTAAAAATCGCTCCGTGAGTCCTTAGCCTAAGTGCTGTCAGAACCCGCCGACCAATCACAGGGCGTTTGAGAGTCTCACGGGTTTAATCATTTTTAAATGACGATTTATTAATTGTACGTGTAATTATATATAATAAAACTTACACTTTCAGAATCAGCTTTTGTTGATCTACATGAATATATGTTTTTAAGCCATAATATTTTTCACTCAAGTTGCTTATTCTATATGACACTCGATCGGTTAAAATTTGTTTGTTCCTTTGACATCATATTATGTATTCTCATTTATTTTCTTCTAATTTTTCATGCAATGACTTAATTGGCAACATTTTCACATTTTAATGTCCTTAAAATAATCCGATCTATGTGAATAAATTCGTAACTTTATTAATTCAAATGTAGGTATTATTTATAATTTAGTGCTATGCGAATGTTGCTTAATCCTCTTGTCTGGTCAATTAAGACCTGGTATTGTGACATGTCAACTCCTCGCTACCCTTTTCTCGCGCCCTGACAGGGACAAGGGTAGGAACACCTCCCTTAGCTTACTTTACTTTCGGGGACAAGTATAGCCAACATTCGGTGATGTAAAATGGAGCTGCCCTAAGCTATGTAAATAATTAAGGATTTCAATTAGGCGAATCTGTCACCCTTTCGCCGGCGTTCGAATAATTGAAAATAAAACACACATCATTGTGACATTTTCAATTAGTCTTGATTTTTTTGTATACTGTAAAAAAACGAAAATTTCAATGAACCCAAACTTAGAACTTAGAACTTTTTACGGTTCGAGAGTTTTTCCTCCTTTTATTTTTCCAACGGGCCTTTATTCACGTTTTCATTATTTGTTTCATGGGAATTCGGTGAAGTTTCAAATTACTACTCAAAGTTATCTTCTCAGTTGTTAGGTTAGGTTACACTTGACTTCTCTCCGATAAGGATTGTTTGTGGATTGTTCGAATAACTTATTTGTGTTTTCACGAAACCGTTTTCACGTGAACGTTATTTAGAGTGATTATCTTTTATCTACCTTCAATGGTGGTATTAAAATTCCAAATTCGTATATTATCTGTAACTTCTCTCGATACGTATGTGCTGGCGTCATGAAATTTTCGCATCTTTTTATGTACACACATTCTAAATCAACGTGATCATTTTCATCATAAGCTTTGAGATATCCATTTAAGGGTCAACTTCAAATTATTTTAAACTAATTTAATTATTTTATGAAAATACACTTTTGCAAGTTATGCATTAAAATATGAAGACAAATTGTTTGTTTGCGCCCGTACATACGCAATATTAATACGAATAAATAGTTTTGTTCGTATAATAACTGAAATTTTTCAAGACAGGCATACAAATACAATATTGTATCGATGATTCAATCCGATGTTATATTTGTATCCCTCTCCTGAAAGAAGTGAGTTTGTATAGGTACAAAACTATTTATTCATATTGCGTATGTACCGGGCAAACAAATAATTCATCTTAATACATTGAAACAAGTTTTTTTTTCCTAAAATTATTAAAGTTGTGCCATCTATGAACGAGCGGTTTATGAATAATTTTAAACAAAACGCCATTATTATTAAATCATTTGTTCTAGATGTTTCATTCAGAATCTCTGTAGTGGTTAAACTGATTAAGCATATATTTTTGTACAGTACAAATGCCAAAAAGGTCGAATTGTCGACTTTTATGGTTTTCATGTCACTGTCAATATTTGCTCTTGATAAAATAATTAAATACCACCATTACTATTGCCATTTCTGCTTTCGACTTGACTTGATTTGTTGACCAGTTAAATGTTTACTATAAATTACTAATTAAATAAGCCCAAACTAGTCAAACCACGCGGCAAATTTAGATTTAATTATATTAGATTAAATACCACGCAAATATCGGCGCCAGTGGTATTTTGATCCTTGCTTTATTGGGCGTGTAGATGATTTCCAACATTACTATTTAATAGTCGAGATATAATGAATTAAATTAATGGAATCTGATTTGTAATCTTGGCTTATGTTTATAAAATGTTCGATTGTTAAGATTAATAATATTACAATATTAATAATCTTAATTAACTTTATAAAATGTCCGACCTTTTTATTTATTCAGTAAATATTTCATTTGAAGGATTCTGTGATTATTACTTGTGCCATCAATTTATATTGAACACGTCGACTTATCGAAATTACCACTGTTGACTCAAGTATTCTAAAATAATATTAATGTTGGAATAATTTGTATAGCGACGTTTTATGTGAGATAATAATGATGGTAAGATTAAATAAAACGATTATTATTGATAATAAATTAATATTATTACAGTGATTTGTCAATGATATTCTCTAACTAACTAACCATCACGCCGTTTCTCCGCAGGGGTAGGCAGAGAGGACGGACCGCCAAACAACTCTGTCTTGGCACACACTCCTTGCCTCATTCACATTTATACATACTCTTCTATTATTCTGACTCTTGACATGGCCGGACTCAAGTATCTGATTCACTTGGTCGTGCCATGTCTTCCTCGGGCGTCCCCGACTTCTGCTACCATTCACATTTGCATCGTATATTCTCCTTACACTCCTTTCTTCGTTCATTCGCTCTACATGCCCAAACCCTCTAAGCGTCCCTTTCTTGATCTTACTCATTACACTTACATCATTCTAATTTTGGGGAAATATTCCCCAGTCGAAGAAAACAAAAAAAGAAGGCTGGGAAGTTCCTGGCCCTGGCTATTCAGATTTGGTCGTTGAACACGACTAAATTCTTTTTAAAGTTTTTGTATTTTTCTTAATAACATTAGTTTTATTCAATTTTGATACGGTTTTAGTTCTGCTGTGTAGTTATTATTTCGCGTGACAGCTGTTTCGCCTTCCGAGGGCATTATCAAAGCCACTTATATACGTATTATTTTTAGATAGGTGTTGATTATCAAAATCTATTGACAAATTTGCTTTATTTTTATTATCGATGCCTTTATTTATTTGAGTAAATCATCGGAAATTATTAATGGCTATTAATCGCTGTAAATATTCCCTGATTGTGCTCTATTTTTGTATTGTTTAAATTTTGACTAAAGGTTTTCAATTATGGTATTTTTTCTTTCGTGCATAAAATAAACAGTAATGTAGCGGCATGCTACGAGAACGATCGATCAGTATAGGCAGCGCGCATTACACTTGGAAGTTCGCGCCAGTCTACCTACGCCATGACCACCACCACCACCAAGCACCTCCACCATCGTTCATCTCTGCTTCTACGGTATCGAGCATCTCCACCGATCATCTCCACTACAACGCGATCATCGACCAGGGGGGATCCATCATCAGCAACAAACAACAACTACATTGACTACTCGATAAAGACTCTGTGATACTACCACATCTTTCATTCGTTTCTGCCTACCGTCGCCCATTGTAACAATACCCTCTTAATATTCGGAGACACCTTGCCGTCATACACATAAAACTACTAACATGCAAGTTAGCATTTTAATATGGTGCAGAATTGAGTTTCGGTGTTTACGAGCTTGATACGCGTGGGTGGTTATTTCGCCTACTGCGAAGATCAACCTCTATTGATCCGCCCGTTTGACATTGCTGGCATACCTGCTCGAATTCTGAACAAGGAATTAACCACTTACAAATACGGCGTGGTATTAATAGACCGAACATTACTCCAGTTCCTGCAGACTGTAGACAAAACAGGTGTTAACATGGCTTTGTCCGAAACAGCTTTAACCATGTTAGATAACAGGGTAGATATCATTTACCAACCTGTTGGGAATGTCTTTTCACTTTTAGCATATCGATTGTCGCAAGCCAAAACAGCCTAAGTTACAAATCGCAACTTTTCAGGAGATTAAAAATTGTAAAAAATATTCGTGTATCTAACTAACTAACCATCACCGAGAGAACCGATCGCCAAACAATTCGGTCTTGGCACACACTCCTTGCCTTATTCAAATTCGTTTATCTTCTCGTAGTATGTACTCTTCTGTTATTCCGACTCTTGACATGGCCCGATCCAAGTATCCGTTTCACTTGATCGTGCCATGTCTTCCTCGGGCATCCCCAATTTCTTCTACCATTCGCATTCGCGTTATATATTCACCATATAAATGAGTGTATTTCATTCGTTCATTCGCTCTATGCCCAAACCATCTAAGCGTCCCTTTCTTAATCATTTTTGCATTATCTGCGAATCTACACATTTCTCACACGATCATACATGGTTTTACCATACACATTTCTCTCTACCATACATATGGATTTCATTTCTACAGCATTCAGTCTAAATGGTAATTTATTAATTTACAAGTGATTTTTTCTTCTTATAGGAATGGAAAAAAAGTGTAATATACCTAATTGCACGGTGAAACCGATCCATTCTAAAATTAGCTAAAATTTAAAAAAAAATCATAATGGAATTCTACCTTAAATTATGATTCAATAAATCAGTAATATAAATTAGTATTTTTTACATCTTAATCCAATTATGACCAAAATAGAATGTTTCTAATTATTGTCTAATGATTGTTAGAGAGCGTGCGATGGAATGTGGGTTTTCTATTTCAGATCTTATTTGGGATTACTATTTTGGTACATGGAAGAGACATCAGGTCCTAATATATTTTGTTATAAATGGCTTTTTGTTTGAACTGTGAAGATCTGTTGACAGGTGAGTAGTATCCAATGGCTTGCCGTCCATAAATACTGATAAGCTGTGCCTACCCTAAGAAAAACGAACCATAGAAAGAATTAAAAATATAATTTAAAAATACAATAAATGTCTGATCAAAATGTATTTTCACGTGAATTTGGTAAATAAATGTACGATATTTTTTTTCAGTTGACGGTAACAATTAAAGTAAGATGATATATATATTTTTTTATTTCACGCCTATTAATGCTTTTACATATATGTAAAATATTTACGAAATTGTACACGAAAATAGTGCAGGAAACGACTATTTAAAACAATTGCACAAAAATAAATATAAAGTCAAAATATTACTGAACTTGATCCACACAGCAAAATATCACTGAACTTGATCCACACAGCATGCAGGCACAAAACATAAAAAATCCAAAATAATTTTTTTTTCAGTCGACAAAAAGTTTTGTTAGTCAAATTAAATACCTTTATTAAAATATTCCACTACTTGATTAAAAAAACTTCAATAAGGTATGCTTACATACTGAAATTGATGTACTAAATATATCAACAACATCGTAGTAGCTGTTGAATCCGTCAAAATGTTAATTATGTAGTAAAATGTTAATTTTCGAACATTCAATGCACAATTATTTTTTTACCTGAACTTGAAAAACTACAACCAGCCTATCTTTGCTCTTAAAGCAATGCATAACACTGGTAAGTACCTTTACATTATTGGTGTAATAGGAAAGATATTTAAATGTTAAATAATTCACTGTATTTTTATACTAATAGAATAATAAGTAATCATTTAAAATTGTGTTTTATATAAAGATGTACGGTGTAATATAAAATTCACACGGTATTCGTTCGGTTGTTGAGTGGTCGTATGTTTTGTAAAACGTCAGATTTGCTCATCGGAATAATGCCCCTGATTGGCATCCGTCAACCAAAAACATTTACCATTTCAAGTGACGAAAGCTATAATGCTGACGTTATCCTGTCACACAATTTTATCAATATCGTCACATTGACACCTTGTTGGTTCCCGCCTAGAGCCTAAATTAGTTTGTTCATTATCTCCTTTCCCTCTTCCATTCCCTCCGCCGTTAACTATACTTATTGTGTCAACTGTCGAATGTTTGATCGTTCGTGATTGATACGTGACTAAAGTACGGTTCTTCATAGCTTAATAATTATTATAACGAGGATTGTTCTAAATCCAAGTTATTTTATCTATACTTTTGTATACTAAAGTGTAGTTTACATTACCGACAGATTATTTATTTTTTGAAGATAGTTGTTGTGTTTATTTCTTTTATGCCATCTATTTTTTTCTAAAACTCTGTCTATATTATCATTTTTATTTTTTTTATTTTCATAAAATGGCACCCTTGTTAAAAGAGCTCATGTGCAGTTGTGGACGTTTTACACGATGCTTTTTTTTTCATCCAGTTTCCATATGGGTCATCTTTACATTTTTATTCGGAATGAAAAAAGAACGCGTGCTGTTACTGTACCGGTTAAAATGGTGTACATTATAATGGTGGACAGGGCAGATGTATAAAGATTGTGGTGAAGTGGGTGCTTATGTTTGTAGATGTGATACCGTGTTGCAAACTCAAATCCTCTAAGACCTAAGAGATTTAATTTAAGATGGTTTTTGCGTTTAGTTTTGGTGTAGCCGTCAATTATCGGATACCAAGAACTATTGCCCTGTCGTCTTTATCAATATTTATGAGATTTTAAGATTTTAAATCGCCTGCTGCTAATGTAATGCTGTACGAAACGTAAGCTAAAGAAGGAGGTAGCGTAATCACACGTAAAGCGAAGAGTTTTTTTGTTTGCGTCCTGAAAATTCAATGTGTCCCTACATTGAATTTTCAGTTTGAAAAAAAGCATCGTGTAAAACATCCATTAGCATAGTTCTATATTCAGGTGACGATTTAAGAAAAACATTTTTTACTGAAACAAATATTTGCAAATTGACCTTCTTTAAAGTCTTCGTTATGTAGCTGTAAAATCTTTTTCCTTTTAAAATTTAATTCTATGCCCCCAACCTTTACACGCTCCTTCGTATCATTCATACAAGTATCTCACCCTTCTTTCTCAAATACGTCATTTTAGAACAACTCGAAACACCGGAAAACTTGTAAAATATATCTTCCAAGAGGTTAAACTTCGCCCATGAAATGTTGGGAAGTATGCTTTTTAAAGGTTATATTATCGAAGCCAAAAAATATGCAAGCTTCCCGGGCTTCAACGTATTTTCTGGCACATTAAGCCAGCCGGAGATTGGGCCTTGATTTTCCCTTTTGAAACGGATATCGGAAATATATAAACTTTTATGCCGGAGGCATGTAAACACGAACAAATTTCACACAGCCTATATAAGCCCATAGGTAGGGAATGTACCTTTACTAAATATGTACACAAATGTTACATACCCATTGGCAAGGTGTATGTGTAAAGTTCTAATCCAAACAATGAATTATTTATTGACTGCTGGATTTAAGTTTTAATTATTAACAAACATAATAAGTTTAACCTCTCCCCGCATTTTCTTATTGGTATACTAGCTGACGTGTACTCGGCGTTGCTGGAGGTTATCCTTAGGAGATAGACATATACCATCCAAGACTGTTCTGTAGGCCTTTTCAAGATATACAATTCTATAGAACATTATTTTAATGTATCACATAAGGTTTAGCCAGCGTTAGCAATGTAAGCTCATGAAAATATTTTTTTACGACTTGATTACAAAACATCGACTTTTCTCTACTTTTTTATAAATATAATATGCATGTATTATATATGTAAACCTTCCGGAAGATTTCTCTAAATTCTTTCAAAATCCTTTGCGTAGTTTAGAAGAACTAAGCGCACAAACCTACAGACGCTGATAGCGACTTTATTTTTTACTATTTAGAGAGAAAGGCTTCCTTAGACTCGAAAACAGCCTTTCTTCTTCCGGGAGTTCATTCAAATATCGACTCCTTACTTTGTAATTATTCATTAAAATACTTATTTCAGTTGTGACTACGGTTCAATGAACTCTACAAATCGGAGTTTCTTTGAATAAGTGTCATTTTCAAAATTGGAAGTTTTTGTTTGGATAAATTGAACAAGCAAAAAGTACCTACCCACACTATAATATTTTTAATTGATAATATTTTTTTTAAATTGGAGCTGTCACGAATTCTGATTATCCGTGTTTTTCAATTTTCTTTCTTCGGGTCTGCGCTAGTATACCCCCCTACAGTGCATTATTCATAAAAATATTAATTTCGGTTGTGAATCCAATTCAATGAACTGTAGAAATCGAAGTTTCCTTGAATAAGTGTCATTTTCAAAATTGGAAGTATTTGTTTGTAGAATTGAACAAGCGAAAAGTACCTACCTATAATATAATATTTTAAATTGAGAATTATTTTAATTTACTTTTAAAATGGAACTGTCAAGAATTCTAATTATCCTTGATTTTCTATTTTCTTTCTCCGTGTCTGCTCTAGTATACATAAACTTTTTTATTTTATTTATCAGTAATATCTTAATATGGTTTCTTTTTACATACTTTTCGTACAATCAACACGAGCGATGTAACAAACGCTTCAAACTTATATTACGACAGACGTGACACTTTCGCCGTGTAATAAATAACCACCGATTGCGGTTAAACTCTCACGTTTAGATTAGTTTCGTGATAATTTCACTTGATTGATTAATATATTTTGTCGGATTGTTCAGTGATAAATTTACTTTGGGTAGGTAGGTACCTGCTTCATTATGCCAAATTAATTAAGGCGTACGCCAAACCAATTTCACGCTGATTACGCGGAACGTTTTGAGAATATAAATTGAAAACGTAGGTACCTCTTTGAACAGGTATTTTCAAAAATATTTCTTGTTCATATCGATATTGATGATTTCGAATGTTATTTAAAATTTACGCGAAAACAACCAAATTAAACCATCAATTCTGATGATCTTAAACTAGTGAGTTCTTTTTTTGTACATATTAGGCAATTCACTGCTTTGCGCAGTGAGTTCTTTAAAATTGATTCGAAAGACTACCAAAAATGAAACAATCACTGCTGCTGATTTTACCCTAGTGATATTTTAAAAATTTATGTTAGAAACTATGCTTGCTTCATTGTTTATTGTTTAAAGAAGAAACTACAAATGAAATAATAAATGCTTATTTGACTAGTGATTTATTTAAAATGTATGTGAAAAACTACAAAATTAAACAAATGATTTTAGCCTAGTATAGTGAGTTTTAAAACTGTTGCGAACAACTATCAAATGAATCAATCAATGTTGATGATTTCGGTCTGGTGAGTTAATAAAAAGGTTTTCTTTGCTTCATTATTTGTCGTCGAAAAAACATACCGTATTATTTATAACACCGTAAGACTTGTTTAATGTAAAAGCCCTAAATGCGTAAATAAATAAACATGTCAACCTTTTGAAAACTTTTTTTTCTCTATATTAATCTTAATATGATACAAATAATAACAGATACAAAATATAAAGTTTTTTAAAATATATTTGTACATCGTGTTACACTTTTGAGAGCAACGCTCGTGTAAAAAAAACGCCGAAAATAAAGTTTTCAGAAACTTACAACTTAAAAAATAATAAGTAAAGAGGAGAAAAGAAATGAAAAATATATAATGCACTAGGTATATCTATATATTATTAGTAATAACTATACTAATAAGTATACTAATAAGTAAACTAATAAGTATATTAATAACTAAATTGAAAAATATTTTTTAAATAGTTTTTTAATAGTACTTTTGAATAATTCGTTTCTAATCATAGACATGAGAAATAGTTTCTAATCTAATATTAATCTATGTGGGTCATATAATGGTGCTGAAATTATGAACTAGTGACACAGCTTTCACTATTCAATGAAAAATTTTCAATTAAACTTTTCAGTTATCCCCTTTGATCGCGATAACGAGTCTTTTTTTTGGCGTGTGCTGAAAAATACGATTTGAATGTTATTTTTCTTTTCTTTCATTTTTTCCTCCGATTATTTCGCGTGTCGCCGCGCTGGGCGGAAACGATATACAGATCCGAATAGGAAACATATTGTGGCTTCGACTTTGAAACAATTTCGGAAATATGTCTTCTCTCACGCGAAAGAAGACACGATAAATTGAAAATGCCTTCCAAACTGCGAAATTAAAGTAAATTCAGACATATGAATATTATGTCTGTGAGTAAATTGTAAATGAATTGTTACCGTTGTAAATGAATATTGGAACATTGCAATTTTTTTTTTGAAAAAATTGTGGAAATAATGAATATTATGTAATTCTCAAGCTCTAGCAGTATTGTGTATAGTTTCTACTTTGTGAATTTGGTTCGGTATCTGAATATAGTACCTACCTATTATTGTTTTTTTTTATGAATATAAAATTATTGATAATGACCTTTTTGCACTGTGAAATTACTCATAAATGAAATTCTGCACTCTCGTCACGTCGGTGTCCGTGTCATTATGTATTATTCTTTTATGTGAAACCGCACAAGAGTCCCATCTGCTCCCAACCGTCTGGAGCCAGTGAAACTATGGTATACCTTATTTTGTAGGTAATAGACATTAAAATCGCTTGACAAACGGAGTCTAGAAACGTTCGATTTTGTAAATAATTTTATAAGAAAGCAAAAAAGTTAATCAAGTGAAACTGTCACAGATAATCTTAGCTATAATACTATATTTTTAAAAAGTTGTTTCCTTTACGCGTTCATTCATTTGTATTGAATTTTTTTTGTAGTAGTAATTTATATTTTTTACTGAGTAATTTTTTTATTTGTATTCTACTCAAGCGAAACGATAGAAAAACTTTCAATTTATCTAAAGCATATTTTTTGGTATTCATAATATACACCAATTCGTTATAAAGATTAATCAAAAAGTGATTTAGCATTTTCGCCTTAATTGGGGTATGTTGTAAGGCAGGAAGTAGTAGGGAGGGGAAGGAGATAGGGAAGAGGAAGGTCGGGAAGTATCTGGCTATTCAGATCTGGTCACCAAACACGGCCAAAGCCATTTCAAGCAACTTTTTAATTCTGAATCGTCGTCTTACACCAGGGCGATACTGAGAGTACCTTCGACTGAACGTGACGTAAGTATACTATATATTATTTTAAAATAGTACTTTTTTTTAATTAATCAAATAAAATTTGCACCCGGGATTCGAATCCGCGACCTCCAGCTTGCTAGTCGAGAGTCTTACCCCTCAACAAAATTATAAATTCTAATGTTATTATTTTTTTCTGAACTTTATATTTATTCGATATTTTTCCTACTCGCCAGAGTTTCAAATTCTGTCAGCAAAATAGAGTAAAGTAAATAGAATACTGACACAGACGCTGTGTTTAGTGTTTATGCATTTGCAATTTTTCATTTTAAAGTCTCTTTCCCAGTCTTCACCTCCCTTTAATTTACTTTTCCTTCTCTACAAAGCAACGAGGGAAAACTTACAAAGCTCGACTATTATGATCTTATCGCGCGACTTTAAAGGATTTATTTAACCTATTTAAATTTCAGTTAACTTAACTTCTGTCTTCCACGCCATGTTGACAAATTTAATAATATCTAAATTTAAATAAATTTGAAACCAATGTAATTTATCATATTTTATATTTCTGCTACAAAAAATTCTTCTCGCAATTTTTTTGGCAATATCGCGTTTTTATATGACTTTTCGTGCTCGCCGTGACACCAGAAAGATAAATATAAATATTTTTGTTTGTTTAAACCCTACAATTTAGGGCCTATGTGAGCCTTCCGCTAGTAAAGAAATACTATTGTACTTATCATTATTACGACACGACGTCGTGTTCGTGACAACAGATCGACATCAGTTTGATACTTTGACATTTACGGGGAACGTTTGGTAACGCAGTGGTTCTGTCTAACATTTTTTGCCCCAAACAACAATTTAGTTTCTTCACCATAAGGGTTTCTTTACAACAATTTGAAGGGATTTCATTTTCACTCCTGTTTCTGACATCCCTGTGAATTCGCATTCAAATTCGCCTGTTATCTGTCAGTTATCATCTTTGTATTATAAATCTCCCTTCTTACGTCCTCCCCTCCTCTATGGGCGGAGGAATAATTCGTCTTTAATTTCCGAGTATTTCGACGAGATTTTATTATCTTGATTCAATTCACCCTGTCAAATTTTAACATCGTAATTATTATTCCCAGCTGAATTTGTTCCTCATTTTTACCCCAAGATGGTGCGTATCAGATACATAATTTTTTAACATCTTGTCTGCAATTGTGATAATTATATTAATCTCTCCTTATTATTTTTTAATGATAAACTAATGTTTATAAGACAATGTTTTTATCCATAGCGCAAAGGATAACAAATTGAAAATATCTCCCATACATCTTCTATATAAAGTTGGTTGTTTACAGGTGAAAAAATATAATAAGCAGTAATTGTTGATTGGAGTACTAGTACATGTTGAATTATTTGGCGTGTTGGAAATAAGCCGACGTAGCTTATTGATCCAGAGGACCTGACCGGACATCAGAAGGTGCGCGTTCAATTCCCGTCGGCGGCATTTGTTTTTACTTGGGAGATATTTTGTATTGATATTCCAGGCGACTAATTATTGCTTATAATAATTTGTTCTCTCTCTCCTGTTTAATATCTCCGAAACAAACTTATTACATTCATTTTTATAACCCATTACTGTAACTTCCAACATAACCTCTTTGTTTCACTACTCGTTTTCCATCCTAGACTATGTTTTCCCGCCCATAATCTATCTGCCAAAAACAAATCATTTGCTTTTGTTTTGAAAACTTTAAAAATAGAATAAATTCAGAGACAAAGTATGAAAATCTATCCCATTTTTATTCTATAATATATTTTTTGTCAGTTCCATATCTATTATCAAGTAGTTACTCCCTTTACAAGTAGTATTTTTCATAATATGCAAATATTTTGTAGGATCTTGCATAATTTACTGAGGGTTTCAGCTTACATCACCGTTTTCCTATTATAAGATCTTTGGGACGGCAGTTTTTTGGGTCAGGAAAGACCCAACTTTTTTGGGAAACTGCTTGAAATCTATTTTTGATTTAGAAGGCTATTCGGGAAGATGGATATTAAAATCATGAATCTTCTTTTAATATCCGAATAGCCATTTCAAAATGATTACCCTTTCTTTATCCAACATCAGATGTTAAAATCTAATGAATTCATCTTAAAACATTAAATATATTGCGAAATGTTTTATTATTTTACGATATTCTAAATATGTCTATTTGAATTTCTCTTTTGTTTTCGGTTATAAATGGATGCAAATCTTGGAAGCGGAAATTAACCCACTTCCCGACATCCGAACGAGCTGCAGAAACTCGCGAGATAGACGCGTTGTCGATGACAATGCATTCTATCAACTTTTGTTGTCAATCACGTACACGCACGCGGACATATACGCATTTCCCTAAAATTACAGTAGTTAATATACGAAATAAATATCAGTCTTTCACCATCGGCTCTAGCAAGATCTGTAACGCGGTTGACTCCGGTCCCCAGGAAGATGGGTTGAATCCTCAGCCAAACTATTTTATTTACTTGTTATTCATTTTTTATGTTTGAAAAGACATTTGAAAATACATGTAGGTATTGTAAGTCGTAATTTTGTTTTTGTTTTTTACGGGTTTTTAAAAAAAACTTTAATTTTAGTCTCACTGATTATGATTTTGAAATTGAATAAATTTATCTTAAGAGTACCCATCTGTTTTTAAAAAAATCTGAAAGGGCACTGTTTAAATTTATGAAAAATTGAATATACGAGTATGTATGAATATGTAGTTCAAATTCGGTGCATGATAAGGAATGCGAAAAAAATTAAATTATAACATTTTTTTATTGACGCTTGATTATACATGTCTGAAATTTCGACAGGAATACTCGATCCTTATTTAGAAAGAACACGGAAACATGATTGCAGACATCATTAAATTCAATAAAAAATGCGTGCGGGCCTCATGAAAGAAATTGCCCGAAGAAACTTTTATTAATTACATCATATTCTAGCCATCTCTAAACATTAGTTTACAGTAAAAATAATGGTATTAAATGTGCTAGCTAATGATATACTAATAAACGCGTTTTAAATTTTATAAGACTGATAAATAACCATTTTTGTATCATAAACGGTTGTTTATTAGTTGTGTAGAATTTAAAAGACATTTATTTGTAAGGCCCTTAGTGAATTAACCTTTAAATATAACTATATTTTAAACAATGAAAGTTTTCACTCGTAGTCAACTTAGTACCGTGCATACCTCCTGTTTTGTCCTCCTGAATTTTGAAAACTTTCATTGTTTAAAATATATTTGTAAGGCCCTTAGTGAATTAACCTTTAAATATAACTATATTTTAAACAATGAAAGTTTTCTGTATATACCTTCTGTTTTGTCTTGAATTTTGATCAATCCTGACATTTTTATTATTATCATTAATAAGTGGAACCCAGAAATCTCGTCCAACTTTACAACAAAATCCCGAATGAAATTATTAAGATAAAAATATGATTCATTTAAAAAAAATTTATAAAGTATGTCAACCTCAAATGTAGATGGTTTTGTGTATGTTTTTTAATATGTTTATATTTAAAGATAGCTTATGTTTTGTAAATAATGTTAATTTTTATATAAATTATTAGCACACACAACGATGTGAGCTAACTTAAGATGAATAAAAATAAATAAAAAAATCTTTGCGTTGATGTAATATTTATTGTACGGGAATCGAAAGTGCAATCTTCCGACTCAATTGAAATGTTTAGATCACTGCCATATGAAGGTGATACGAAGGAATTAATAGCACAGTTTAGTCTGCATAAATACCCACCTACCAGTGTCAGGATTCCATTGAGGTATTTTGGTTACCACGCCGCGCCGCTCTCGTGAATTCGAATTCATTGCTTTGACTTTTCGAGACAATCGCTGTCACGGACTTGTTTTTGGAACGTCATGTCACCGCAGAATGTCTCTTGATTGCTTTAGTTTCTTGTTTTGTCACGGTAATACATTACCTTTTTGACATTCGTTGGGAATTAACGGACTTTAATTAAATGCCGTATTAATTTTGTATTTTCCTTCATCAATTGGAGAGGGGTGGTGGCGCAGAAGGGGCTACCGATGTTTTATTTATGTTTTTTTTATTTTTTTTATTTCGTTAAGGCCAAATCACATAATTCTTTACGACTAATTTTATTATTTGGCCTCGTTTGAGACTTGGATTGGAAAATAAGAATCAAACACATTAGGCCTTGACTTATTTTTTCATAATTATATTGATAGTTCAAAGTTCCATAGCTCTTGACGGAAATTACGTTACGTGCTAAAATTAGGCGAGTTAAACTATGAAATCCATATAGAAAAAGTATTGTAAATTTCATGATACCTATAGAGAGTTTTTAGTGAGAAATAAAAACGGTGTTCTATTATACAATTGGTGTAGGCTTTCACATAATTATAGGAACTAGCAAATAAAAACCCTATGATGCCGTTTGCTGTTTGAAAACTTCCCGGTTCTTTTGGAAAATAACAAAGGGCGCCACTTTCGTTTACAAAAACCCTAAACTGTACAGTCATTAAGATAATAATACTATCCAAATAATTAAGTGTCCTATATTTTTTTTTGTATATTCTTGTAGTGTTTTTTGACTTTGACCACTAACATAAACGTGGGTATTGATCGGTTAACTATACAAATTGAAACTGTACTTTTACCCGTATATAGTCTAGTAAATGTCAAAGCATTTTGTGCTAAATGACGGGGCTAGTTTGTCAATTTAAAATCATGAGTGCGGATATCAGATAATGCGATCTATTAATGGATGCGATTAAATCATCTAAGTTAGTATTCAATTAGAGCAACTTTGTCTATTTGGAGATGTTGAATAAAAACGATTTCACCGACAGCTTTATTCAGAAAGCTGACTTTGCAAAGTTAAACATTGCATTGAACCTGCGAAGAATAAGAAAGGCATCTTTATATTTATTTAGATTAATTTATTATTATTACGTTTATACTTATTTTCTTCAGAATAAAAACACCGATATACCTATTGTACCTACATGCATAAAAACGAGTATTGCTAATTTATTGAGAATTTATTCAAATTATTGGTAATCTGGTTAAAAACAGGATTGCATACCTTCTGATGCACTTGTGCATGACAAAATTCTGAAATATTCGGATTTTCATGAACACGTGTTCCGACAACATGATAATAATATATTCGTAATTTACTAAAAATTTATCAGGAAACCTATTAATTCATTTGTTAAGGCCTTCAATCCCGTTTTTAACCGGATTACCAATAATTTGAAGATATTCTTTCATTTTTCTCAGCGTAATTTAAACTTATATGATAATTTCCTTAATTTAAAATTTAATGCAAAATGACGCGAGACAGACAAACCGTGAGAATCGCCGTGGTACTCGTAAGGGTCGAAAGGAAACACTACTCAAATAATACGCCAAGCAAAAACTGCGCGATACGAGAGTGAAGAGGTATCACTGAATGTCTACATTGAGAGCATTAGAAAAAAGCTACTTTTTGTATGCATAGTACGAAAATGTTCAGCGCCTGGGTGGCCGCAAAGTGAAATAATTTGAGTTACGTGGTACTGAGAGCGTGGAACGTAATGACCAATTTAATTTCATTACTTATTTATAGTTATATTGATTGATGTGATCTCTTGATACGTGTTTAATTAATAAATAATGTCGGTGACCTGTTCAACCAACGTGTGGTTAAAGGTACGAGACATAAACACTCAATAAAACAGACAATAATAAATAAGTTAGTTTTGTTCCTTGTTCGTTCCGTCGAAGGCTTGTCGTTTTCTTTTGCTGTTTTTTCTCTTTCTCCTGACGATAACTTGATAAATACACGGTTTTTCTACTTAACTTTTCATAAAAAAATATACTTCTTAGATTTCGATTAAATAGGTAAAACGCGTCAAGCTACGAAATGAAAACGTTACAGGAGACGATAAAAATTAATATTTATGTATCAACAAATCTTATAGTTTATATAATTTGTTTTACCAAATTTTAATGTAAAATATTGCCTATTTAAATTATGAAAACTTTACGGGTTTAATAATTTTATCTAAGGTTTTCTAGAAATAATAAAAAGTTTTTACTCATAAATGTAGTTTTTAGTATTAAAAATGGCTTAATAAGCAAAAAATACCAAGAGAAACATTCTCAAAAATGTTGGTTGAAATGTTTTACCAATATAAGTATATATTTTACCAAGTCATTCGAATAGAATTAGAATAGTCGTTAGAATAGGTTAGGTTAGGTTAAAATATACAATAATTATTAAGAGTCGTGACGTCAATGATGAGCCTTTATTTCTAAACTTGACGACTATTGATGAATAATGTGATGTTTGTTTGCAGGGCACGAAACTATGGATCATTATGGAGTACCTGGGCGGCGGGTCGGCGTTGGACCTGATGAAGGCCGGCAGCTTCGAGGAGATGCACATCGCGGTGATCCTGCGCGAGGTGCTCAAGGGCCTGGACTACCTTCACTCGGAGCGCAAGCTGCACAGGGACATCAAGGCGGCCAACGTGCTCCTCAGCGAGATGGGGGACGTCAAGCTGGCTGATTTCGGTTAGTTCACACATTAAACAACATCTCTGTGTCTCTGTACTCCCGGTACTGCAACAAATACTTATGGAAAATAGCGTCAAGAGAGTTTGGTCGAATCTTACGTGGAGCTTTAATTTTACCGTTTGAATCCATGACTGCAGGTAGAAAAATGTGTATGGCTGATTTATTGAATCCTGTCAAAAATGTGATTGCAATCCATTTCCTAATAAAATATAAGTCATGCAGGTGTCCTTTTTCTGATAAATATAATGACAAAATGTTACAATATTAGAATTTACAATAAATAAATTTTTCAATGTTGGAATGCGGGTTCAGACATCCCAATAACATATTCGTGTTTTACCGACAATTTGTTAAGAAACCTCTCAATTCATTCGTTGAAGGCCTGCAACCCCGTTTTTACCAGGAATACGAATAATTCGACAAGATTTTTCAATATTTTATATCAGTATGTTTGTTCTTCTTCATAATAGAATACCCCATATACTAATCCGTCTATTTGTGAGCAGGTGTCGCCGGCCAGCTGACCAACACCACCAGCAAGCGCAACACGTTCGTGGGCACGCCCTTCTGGATGGCGCCAGAGGTGATCAAGCAGTCCTGCTACGACAGCAAGGCGGACATCTGGTCGCTGGGCATCACGGCCATCGAGCTGGCCAAGGGCGAGCCGCCCAACTCGGAGCTGCACCCCATGCGCGTGCTCTTCCTCATCCCCAAGAACAATCCGCCGCAGCTGACGGGCAACTACTCTCGCCAGTTCAAGGAGTTCGTCGAGGCGTGCCTTAACAAGGATCCAGAGAATGTAAGCACACTTTACCCTATTCAAAATGTGTTTAATTACACGTATATTTAACACGATATTATACACGATACACGAGTAAGCAAACAATGTGAAGAGAGGCAGCTTGTCCGAGTCGAGGATCGCGAATGCCCGAATGCCACTGTTTTTGGATGAAAGCGGTTGTGACGTTTTCCGCTAGTTGTTTTGTGTTTTTGTCTGTGGCCAGTAGTGGCTACATATACACACCAATGACAACTGTTTTTAGATATACCTCCAGTTTTAAAGGTAAATTCTGGTAAGTTCGGTACAGCAATCTGTCGAGAATTTCACTCACAAATACCTAGAATAAACCGCGAGAGACCGCGGAAAGTTTTATTGTTAAATTAACTCTATTGTGTATTTTAAAGTCTTTTTCATTATTCACCCCATACAAGCCTATGTCACATTGGAAATCTTGTGTTGAGATTCTTTATAAAGAGAGGAAGAAGTGCACCAGTTTCAGGAAGAAAAGGAACGGAAAAGTTGGGCGCACCAACGAGCCGTAAAACTTTCCGCTTTTATGTCAGAAAATATCAACCGTTGGTCACGCGTTTGGCATTATTATTTGTAGAATTTCTACCGGTGCCGAAGGGATCAAATGAACTAAGAAGCATCTTAGATGTTTTTCAAATAATGTAATCCTTCCGGTTTAATACAATACCCAATTAAAAAAAACTTACTGTCTGTAACTAACTAACCATCACGCCGTTTCCCCGTAGGGGTAGGCAGAGAGGACGGACTGCCAAAAAACTCACTCTTGGCACACACTCCTTGCCTCATTCACAATCATACATCGTCTCATACACACTCTTCTATTATTCTGACTCTTAACATGGCCCGGACTCAAGTAGGTATCTGATTCACTTGGTCGTACCATGTCTTCTTCGGGCGTCCCCGGCTTCTGCTACCATTCACATTTGCATCATATATTCTCCAGTCATACAGTCTCTAACCCCACAATAATAAACTAATGTTTAGTAAGTGAATACATCTTTTCAATGAAACTATAAAATAAAATGTGTTTGATGGTCTTTGCTTTTAAACCCTAACGAAATAATAGCGTAAGCTTTGGCTAAAACATTTATCGCATCCTTCTAGCCTCACTTTTCTTCAAACGTCTCGAAGCTTCCAGAAGACCAGTTTCGTTCTTCGTTCCACATAAGTTTAGCCGGAATAATTGGTAGGAATTTCCATTTGCATGTGAAAATAGCCCCCGTCTGTTTGCTCTTTTCGTTCTTTATTAACGAAGTTTACTGCCGAGAGACAAAACATGGGATTACTTACATCGGCAATAAAATCTTATTACTTTATCCCTTCTTTTTAACTGGATAAAGCTGTGGAATTTAGTAGCTACCAAGTTATTTTGATAGTTTGTGTTATTTTCTCTGTGCGGAGGAATGTTACGAGAATTCGCCTCGATAACTGGCTGGGGATTTGCTTTATGCACAAAGGAACTTTTAAAACATTCTTTTTATTTTGATTCGCATTTAAAATTATAAATTCACCAAAAAATGTTTATTAATAAACATGCTAATTTCGGTTGTCAGAGCATAAAAAATGACAATTTCTAATTTATTAAGAATCTCTTAAAATTATTGGCCATTCCGGTTAAAGACGGGATTGCAGACTTTACGAATTAATTGACAGGTTTTCTGATAAACTTTTAGTAAATTACGAATACATTATCATGAGGTCGGGACACGTGATCATGAAAATTCGAATGTTTTTGCAATGAAAATCTTTGTATAGTCATGTATATTATCAGGGCGAATCGATAAATGAATGTTTTATTAACAAGGCCTGTTAATTGTAAGGCAAAAATCGATTTCTCTCCATGTGGGTGATGTAATAATGATATTCCTACGAAATGCGTAAAATTATTCAAGTTCAATGAACTTTTCATTTCAAACTCTGAACTGATAATCAATATTATATTATAAAAATATAAGTGTACGATGTGCGTGCCGCTAAAACTCAAAAACGAGTCCCGATACGATCAAGGGAGTTATATGGTGTGGTAGCCCTCTATCCCCCATCCATGAAGAAGGTTCCCGTTTTAACCTGAAGGGCGTGCTTTTGAAGATCTAAGGGCTGGAAGTTTCGCCCTCTAGAAATTTCTAGAACAGAATTTTCTGAAATGTTCCGGAATAGTCTGGAATGATTTAAAAACGGGATTACAGGCCGTTTCCTGATAAACTTTTAGTAAATTCGTAATCGTTACAATACATTGCTATCTCTAAATAGCAACGAAGTTTGATAGGGTTCTCACTATCTTTCAGAAAATTTCTTCCGGAAGGTCATATATATACATGGTGTCCGGAAACTCGTAGTACAAGCGGGAAACTGGTGAATTTACATAAGATTTGGAGTCGATTTTGTAGTATATTTTTTTTTGATTTGAGCTTTCGTTTTCGAGTAAATCGAGTCAGAAGTTGATTTTTTTTTGATCAAAGTCTTATAAATTATTACTGAAGATCAAAGTACCCAACTAATTAAAACTATTTAAAAATTTAAAAGTAAAACAAATAATGACGAAAAAATTTGAACCCTGAAATAGCCGAAAAATATATTTTTTTGTTTTTTTTTTTTTTTTTATAAAAATTCTCAAATCAAAAAACTTTATGTTTATTTGGGTTCCCCGTGTGGTATGCATTCTCCAGTTTCCGGCTTGTACTACGAGTTTCCGGACACCATGATATTTATACACATTTTTTTTATTTTATTTTTTTTATTTTTTTAAATTTTTTTATATATTTTTTTTTACATGGATATAATATTTATTGAAACTAGAGAAAAGTCGAGCAATGCCGGGTACACATCAGCTAGTAAGTATGTATATCGTATCAGACAAGCGGTTAAGTAGGTACCAAAATAATTCAAGTAATATATTATTAATTCAAGTATTAGTATTATATCATTTTATTAATATATTATCCTTCACTACTATCAAAAAAAATACTACAGCAAACATACATTTATGTACAGTGAATTATTTAAGTACTAACTAACAACAACATTTATGTACACTCCCCTTCCATACACAAGCAAATGCTTTCAATGGAAGAGTAGTAAAAAGACCCAAGATGTAAAATGAATTATGTACCATGTAAACATATTATTAAAAAAAAAAAATTAAGAATTTCGAAATGTTTTGTTTAAATAAGAGTGAAATGATATGTAACTGATACAACGCTCGTGGTTTCACTAAACTAGGACCAGCGAACATACTTTAGCGGAAATTTGTTTTGTTTCGATTAGACTGGATATAACATGTCTTGTATTTTTATGGTGTCATTGGATTGATGTCGTAATTTTCAAGTTTGCCAACATTCGGAAGGTAAATTTCTTATTTTGATTAGCAATGATCTTGATGCAAATATATATATTAAATACTTTCAGCTTTACAAATCCCACACTTACAATAGGCTAGTACGCGTTCCGTATTACTCCACTTTCACTCAGTTTCAAAATGTATCGTTTTTAATTTACGCAACTTTAAACGCTTCTCAGTTTCTCGCGGTCAATAAATTCTAACGATTTATAAATATGGGGTCGTACTAAAAATATTGATAATTTGTAAGATGCGCTTCGCCCGTAAGTCAGTCGAATACACTGCCTCCAGTTGTTGCGAGCTCCGGGTATTAGTTTGTTATTTCTCAACCCAACCCTTATCAAACGTACCCGCTTTATTGTTCAGTCGGTGCGGTGTGGGGAAGTTGGGGTATGGCATGAAGATGCGGTGGCGCAAGGACTGATCCCACTTGGGCTAATGCAACCACTGCTCCCCAACTCCCAAGTGATGAAACAAAGCACCAACATTACGCAGAATTGCCGAGTATCTGTCTCTGATTTTATCTATAAAGTGAAATTTGAAAGTTAGACTTATGTGATAATGTTTACTGAGTTGTATTATGCTGCGTTTACATTTGCGAGCCACGAATTATGGGAAATGAACGAAGCAATCAATCGCAAGCGGCGCGCCGTTTCAAGACCTAAACTCTCCATTATTGTCTTTATTATTTGTATTTTTTTTTTCAATTTACATTTTTATTAATTATTATACAGTATACAAGGTGTTGATATACCTGATTTACTTTAACCTTTAAGTTTATTTCTGAGCTTATTTGGATTAAAAAATGTTGATAGCATTTAGGTCTCCGTTCCGGTGACTTTTTTTTCATTCAAACATTTCAAAAGCATTGGGTATTGGACAGTTACGTGCCCCAGCACCCATTTTGAGTAATATAGGAATCATTTCTTGCATAACCAACAACTCTGCCATAGGTCACCTCAAGTGTTTCGCTACGTTTGATGACTTAGCAGGGGTGCCCGGGTTCGTGGGGTGAGGTTTGTCTAGGTTTTGGCGGCGGATGCGTCTGCCCACCTACTGGAAGACTCTGGTTGAGGGAGACCCTTTGACCTCTCTATATTGAGGATTCAAGAGACCCATCGCCCTGTATCGCAGTGGGAGAAATAGATTCATACGCTTACTTATACGTTACTCCTGGACACATTGACCCCCAGACTCCTATTCACCCCTCATACCTGACAGGCAACGAGGGAAAATATTTTCCTCTGCGTGGAGCTAATGTAAAAAAAGCTACCTCATATTCAGTTTGTAGCACTTTGAACAAAATGTATTGAAAACGTCTCTTCGCGGAGAAAAAATTACTGTTGTTTATTTATTAAAATCCGGTTAAAAATGGCATTTGCCCTGATAATATATAATGACGAAATGCGAAAATTTAATTATTTTTATGAACATGTGTTCCTACATCGCGACAATACTCTTTTGTACTAAAATTTTAACAAAATCAATCCATACTTTAAGAGCCTGCCCCGAGAGCAGTCCCGTTTTAATTGGATTTCAAATAATACGAGTATAAGAGATTCTTAATAAATAAGTTTTCCTCGTGTATTCCCCTTGCAGTCCCTATTTCCCCCAAATCACAGTAAGTTATTTTGGTTTTGCGTAGGTTTTATTTCTTATTCGTAATTTTGACAAGCGCTGATCATCTGAGGCTTTTCAAACCTTTCAATAATCTACCGCTTTTTCACGCTTCTGAGTTTTCCTCGGTATTTTTAATACACGTTTACGTACATGGCCGGTCAGAGGGAAAGGGAGGCCTACATCACATTTCACCGCTACACGTAGATGCCATACCTGTATATATTTTTATATGAAATAAAACACCCACTTTTTATGAAACACTTAACGCTTTTTGTCAAAGCCATATTTTATTAACTTCCTTCATGTACAACTCCGAGGAGCCTTAAGGCCAGTTGTTTCACAACAACTTGAACAATTCATCAAATTTAAAAGTTAATATTCAAGTTTTGTTATTAATGAACTTTCGCAGACCTTGAATATTAACTGTGAATGTTTACAATTGTTTTATTTCTGAAAGTCACAAGGTATTCTACGAAAATAGGAACTATACAGGATAATGTATTTTATCTATAGGAATAGATAAAAAATACATTATTCGTGGTATGAAATTCTTTATTGTTACGAATTTATCGATTGTTTTATTGATTAAATTTACTTTGAAAAGTATTGTCGGTTTTCTGTGAAAAAATATATCGTGAATTACGAGTGTATTTTTCCGTGAGAAGATGTAAACACGATACCTTCACAAAATTCGATTGAAAGTAGGATTTTCGACTGCGAGATTCACACAGAACATGATGCCAGAATGGGATCTATATAGGATAAATTATTTTATTTTAAATTTGCACTTACGCTCCTATTGTCCACATTCTATAGTTGGACTCTGAGCAGTATTTGAGTTGGCCACACCTGACAAGCGCATAGAGAAACTTCCCGAAGATGATTATATGACCAATTATGGCGACCATTGTTCAATGAGACAGTTCTCGTTCCGGGAATAACATCGCCATCGCACTACAGACTGTAGAAGTGCACACTGCACTGCACTGCTCTGCACTGCACTGCACTGCAATAGTGCATTGTGATTGCATTCACGGACCGCGGTACGATATTAATGGAGAAGGCAGGCAATTCCGACGGTGGCCTGCCATTATACGACTCGTATTGCGGAATAATCACTGCTTTGGAAATCATAAACCATAATGCAGGTTGGAATGCGTGACTCTCTCCCTCTATTCTCCTTTCTTCTCCTCTCCTCTCTTGTCTCCAGCGGCGGAGCTCCATTGATATGGAATCGTAGTCGATGTAGCGTAGCAGAGCTCACGTACACGTACAAATTACGTAATTTGTATATGTTTTTAAGACGTATTCATGCGTTACGGATATCTTTGTAAAATTGAAACTTATTACTGTAGCCGTATAGCCTATTGTGATGATATGATGGGAGGACTTTGCTGGATTGATAATGCTTTAAGGAGCACTTTGTCAATTTATCAAAATCCGAAAATCATAAATTTCTCCAAATCGTTTTTAGGTGCATTTATCGATTTTGAACTAAAATAAAAACAGCATGATCGACGTGGATACGTTAAGCTAGGTGAATCATCTTCTGCCAGATAAACGCTTATTTCAATTTTTGTATATATCATAGTTTTAAGTAATTATTAAAATTTCAGTTAACTATCGTTATCATATGCACTTTGCCCGACTTTCGCACAAAATGTATCAAGCCAACGCAAGATAAACGGGCATTACATAAATACCTCGCGTAAGTAGTGATAAAAATAAGATTGTCTGTTGCGGGCGAACAACGGGCGGGCGGCGTGGATTTGATTACTATACAAATCTACAGTTTATTCAAAAAGATTGAATTTCCCTAGATTTTTGTTCTTTTTCCCTTTTTGCTAAAAAATATTTTTCTCCACTAGATCTGGGGAAATTTCACTACATATCACATCACTCTGGCCACTGAACCAAACGAATGATTACACAAAATCCTCATCCTCGAAACCCCCCAGATTTATAACTTTTTCCAAAAAAACTCCCTTTTATCCCTTTTGAAATTCCAAATCCCCCAGATCTGGGGACTTCTCCCCAGATATGCCACCACTGACATAAATGTAGGCAATGCAGTCTTTAACTAAAATGAGTCAGCTTTTTATCACATTATTATTGTTATTATTAACACCTGCACTCGGGGCTATTTAGCGTATAACATGTTGTTTTTCAGCGGACGTGAAAATTGCGTATTACATTTAAATATTTTGGGAGGAGTACTTAACCCAGTGAAGAACATAAAAAAATATGTGTAACGAATTTCGTCGGTTATTATTTGTTACAGATCTATCTCTTTGCAGGTTATTATTTATTTCTAGCTCAGAACCGTGAAAAATCACGGGATATTACGTTAGTGAAACTACTTGGTAAATAATAAAGCTTTCTTGGAAACGGAAAAGGGGAGACCCTTGAAAAATCACGAATTCCGACTTGTCAAAATCAACCCTAAGAAATTGAAATACAAGAAATATGTGCACATTTTAAATATAGAATTAAAATAACTTTATGATTAAAAAATATTTTATCATAGGTATGTATTTTATGGTTCCATATTTCATCAAAATGACAATCAAACACACCTTTAAAAAGGGATACAGAGTAATTGAAAGTGATGAAATAAAAACTAGGTTAAATAGTTACCTATGTAACCTATTTAACCTAGTTTTTGTTTCATCACTTTTCATGACTTTATATCACTATTTGTAGGTGTCTCGAACTGTCATTTAGATGAGATACCCGATCACCATATTTTATCGCATGTACGAATTCTTGACACAATCAGTTCCAATATTGGAAATGACTCTTAAATTCAAAACAAATCCGAGTTCATTGAACCAGAGTTACAATCACTCACCGACAGACTCGCAGCCGAAATTAGTATCTTTAATAGATATTATTTTGCATTATATATTGAAGACCTTCTGCAATTAATTCTCTATCTTTATTATTTAAATAAATTATTTTATATTTTTCCTATATTTCAGATAATAAGCTACACTAAATGTAGCTAATTATCTGTGCAGTAATGAATTTATAATTGGTAAATATTTGAGTCATCCGCTGTGAAAAAATTGTTGAATGTAAATTATTATTATAATTTTTTTAATTAATCTAACGGAATATAGAAAAGATATCACGTAAATGTTGTAAAAATAATCATCAAGATAATGTA
This sequence comes from Hesperophylax magnus, assembly GCA_026573805.1. Lineage (NCBI taxonomy): Eukaryota > Metazoa > Arthropoda > Insecta > Trichoptera > Limnephilidae > Hesperophylax > Hesperophylax magnus. The sequence continues at coordinate 1,023,394 of JAIUSX010000041.1, read as the reverse complement.
ATGAATCATGAATATTTTATTTATTATTATGTTGATTAATGTGGAAAAAAAATCTACCTTCTCCTGTTTTTATTTTTCCAATTCTCGATTTAATGACACCTAATTATAAATATTATTACTGTTTCGAACAACATTTCATTATGTTTAGATTCATAAATAATACTTAAATTGAAATCTATTGCCCGTTAAAAATAAGTTATACGTTTTTAACATCACTTTGAAAAAATACAAAGTTGTTTTTGTCCAAATGAAGGCGAACTTCGGAACTGATGACATTGATTTGTCCCTCATAAAAAAGGTGTCTTATTATGTTATAAGTTTAGTGCCTGGTCAGTACGGAATACAATTCTGAAGTATTAGCACCTTGTATTGTATCGTGCCAGTTTTAATCTTAATATTGTCTTGCACAGTTTATTTACTTTTGAATACTTAAATCACAGTTAAACGCTATTATTAACATACTCTGTTTTTCTATTATTTACATAAAATGGCTGAAGATGAAGATTCTAATGTAATAAATTAATTGTTTCCAATGTTGAGTACGTAATTGTTGAAGATAATTTGGTTTAGATGTGTCTTTGTAAAGAGCTGTTTTTCCTTTTTTTCCAGAGACCAACTGCTAAAGAATTATTAAAGTTCCCGTTTATAAGAAAAGCCAAGAAGAATTCTTACCTGATGGACCTGATAGACAGATATAAGAAATGGAAGTCGCAGAGAAGTGAAGAAAGCGAAACAGAATCAGAAAATTCAGACTCGTAAGTAACATTTTCAACAAGAAGTTATTGTGTTTTTGTTCTATATTGTTTTATGTGAATACCACACAAGAGTCCCAACTGCTCCCAACCGTCTGGAGTCACTGAGACTATGGCATCCCGAATTGGGGTATGTTGTGAGGAGGGGAAGGAAATGGTGAAGAAGAAGGTAGGTCAGTTTCTGGCTATTCATATCTGGTCACCAAACACGGCTAAAGACATTTCAAGCAACGTTTCAATTCTGAATGGTGGTCTTACATCAGGGCGATACTGAGAGTATCTTCCACTCTGGAACGAGCCGCAAGTGTTATATTATATGAATAAATTGTGAAATAACACAAATTCATCAAATAAAATGTATTTGCGCATGCTGCGATTTGAACACTGAGCATTTGGAATGCTAGTCGAGAGCCTTACCCCTCGACCACGGAGGCCGTCAATATGTCGTAAATAATAATGTAATTTCAATTGCTAACCAAAGTTCATTAGTTTGAGACATTTTGCATTATGAGCAAAGTGCAATAGGTTTGTGAACGATTTTAATTTACTGGAATTGTATAATTCTTAATTATGTTATATGTATTATGGTACTTATACATTTGCAAACTTAAACGTGAACCGAGCCACAAATTACGGGAAAGGAACGAAGCAACTGCAAGCGGCGTTTCGCGCTATTTGCGGTTGCTTCGTTCCTTTCCCATAAGTTGAGGTTCAGTTCGGCTCGCTTATGTATACATAGCATAATATAATATTATGCTATGTTATATTATAATTGTAGATGTTAATGTCCACTGGAGTTATGAAAATGAAAAGAATAATTGAAATTTTTTTAAAATCTTTGCTCTTGTTTGTGTCTTAGGTTAATATTTAACCCCTAAAGCTATTGATATTTTGCAATTTATGTCTCATAATAAGAACTGTTAGAATGCAGATTGCGCGTAAAATATTTTCACATTACATTCGATTTCAGATAAATTCGCTGTTTTTGAAACCAGATAAAAGATTTTTTCAAATTCTATTACAAATCGATGTATACAATTAAATGTCTAAAATATTGTTCTTCTGAAGTATGTTTTTTTATTATACTATATACCATGAATATACGCCGTTGAGAGGTACAAAAATTATGTATATGGAAGAAGATAATCCTAATAAAAATTTTAATTAAACATGAAACATGAAACAGAACAAGATATATAAAAAAGTAACGGCTGCAACGGGAGATACCTCTTTTTCTTCATTGATCAAATAACACATTGATGGGTATAACCTTCAAAAGTTAAACAAATAAATTGAAAAATTATAGACTACTTGAGGAAAGCAGCTAGTTAATTATACACTACTTGAGGAAATTGCAGCAATCATAAAACCAAATGAGGGGTCAAATATTTATATTTCCTACCGGTCACAGATAAGCTTGAAAGGAGTAATTAATTGAAGTGTTTTTTTTTATGATTTCCAGAGAGGAATCAAACCGGCAAGACAGTGACTTAGAAGAGCCATGGATAATGACGGTGAAGGGTCTTCACGGTGTCAAGACATCGCTGCTCATGTCAGGTGCCGAGGAGGAACGGGAGAGAGACAGAGAAAGGGAACGCGAACGGGAACGTGAACGGGAGCGCGAGAGAGAACGCGAGAGAGAAAAGGAACGGGAGAAGGAGAGGGAACGGGAGAGGGAGAGAGAAAGAGCGGCCCTGGTTCCCCCGCCAGTGGTGAGCCCTGCGATGCCACCACCCCTGCAGCCCCCCGCGCTCCCCACAACGGCGCCCCCGTCCCAGCGGAAGCAGAACGGCTCGCTGGGCCGGCCATGGCACCAGAGGCCAGAGGAGCCCGTGCAGCACAATCACAAGTACCAGCAACACGTACCGTCCAACAATGTACATGATAAAATTTCGGTGAGTTCTTCTATTATACTTGTTGTCCGGAAACGCATAGTAAAAGCAGAAAGCTGGTGAATCTACATCAGACTTGAAGTCGATTTTGTGACAAACAACCTTTTTGATTAGATCTTTTGTTTTTGTGTAAATCGAGTCCAAAGTTAGAATTTTTACGTCAAATTTGAAAAAAATTATTCGCCAGGGGGTTAATACAAAACCTCCTAGATCACAAGGCCTGGACACTGAATAAAATCAGCCACCTAACTTGTATGAGAACCTCCGAAAAATCTATTTTTATTTATTTTTTGAAATTAACCAATACATTTTAATAAATAAGAATAAATTGAAAAAATAAATTAAAATGAAAATTTTTGTAAAATCCCATACAAGTTAGGAAGCTGCTTTGAATGAGTGTCCCGGCCTTGTGATCTAGAAGGTTTTTGGTTAATATCAGCTGTTTTAATGTCTTTTAATATAACCAGTCGAACAATGGCTACCCATATTTAGGTGTCATCGCTCTAGGTCTTGAGTGATGGTTGCCTAAATTTTGGTGGACGATTTTTTCAATTTTATTTCAATTAGATACAAGCTAGAGAATATATACTCAGAATATTTTCGTATCCTGGGGGTGGGGGATAGCATAAAATGTTGCATATACGGAATGTAGTTGCTAATACATGTAGGCCAGAAGTGGGGTTCCTCAAGGGTCCCACCTCGGCCCAATATTTTTCTTATAATTCATCAATGACATTGTTGACCAATTTAATGATGTAGAAGTTCTGCCAATTGCCAAATTTAACAAACTAACTTAGAACAACTTCATCAATGGTGTGAACAAAATGCTTTATTTTCGAATATTCAGAAATGTCAAGTAATACGATTTTCCAAAACTCGTTTTAATATCTCACATAAATATACATTAAATAATATAAAATTAATACCAGTGTCACAAATTCGTGACTTGGGTGTAATATTCAATGAAAACTTGACATGCATTGCACACATCAACTATATAAATAATAAGGCTTTAAAGATGCTTGGCTTCCTTTGCATAACTTTAACTGATTTTAAGTCCTTAGTTTGTATGAGAACCCTCTATATTTCATTAGTCAGAAGTCATGTGGAATATAATTCACCCCTTTATATATAGTAGTACACTCTAACAATAAAGAAGGAGTTCAGCACAAATTTCTTAGGTACGTATATTTTAAGCTCAGAATTCCAATTGATTACAAAGAATTTTTCCTCATAAAACATTAATGTGTAACATAAAATCAGTCAAGTAAATACAACCATCAGATGGTAATCGTAATAAGGCCAAATGAGCCGCAGTACTAGTTAGTTAGACACATGAAAGGTTATTGTTATAAGCCCTAGTTAGTTAGAGGATTACATAAGAATCCATAAAATCAAAACAAAAAAATCGTTAATTATGTATTGTTTCATAGTGCTTTCACACAAACGAAGTATTGAATTCCGTAAGTCTAAACTTAAACTTTAGTCAGTCTTAATTATGTCAGTTTGATAAATCAATTGCATATAATTGCAATTGCATCTCCTGTCTGACAGGAGAATTATCTCAGACTTGGTTATGTTACACAGAGTCATTAACAACATTATTGACAGTCCTGCCATCGTTGCCACTATTAAATTCCATGTGCCGACTAGGAATACAAGACAAAATAAAACATTCTTCTGCAATACATTCACAATCAACTATCAGACACACTCACTGACCAATAGGATGCATGATCTGGGCAACAAGTCGTCGCTCTAGTTTGTTTTTATTGAACAGACCAAAACGTAAATCGGGAGAAATAGCGCTTCAAAGTTTTTTTTACGAAAAACGCATATACAATGAAATTAGCTCATTGTAAACTTACTAAAATGATTTAAAGTGATGGAAATTATTATTTTTAAGTAAAATTCGTTCCAAATGTTTTAAATTACGCAGAAAACACATTTTTATTTTGGATGTATGACAAAATGTTGGATAAACACTCTCGGAATGTTGTTTGATTTTGGTGGACTTAAGACAAACTGCGTCTTGAAAACACATTAAAAATATTTTTTTTATTTTTTTTTTCACTTGTATCGTATAAATAAATGATTTCTAAGAACAACTGCATACTTAACTCAATTTCGCCAAAAATGGTCTGTTGGACAAAAACTAACTAGAGCAACGAAGTATGGGGTTACCATTGATATATTTATTGACTCCATTTATAGAATTAAGCATAATGGATACCAGCACTTTGTTGAATCCTACAAATTAGAGTAGCATTGGTGATATAGTTTTAGTGATTTGTCTTATATGTAGTATTGTTCTAGTTTTTATAATATTTTATGTTACTGTTTCATGTTTTACTAATACTATTTTATATTCATCAGCTTTAAATTTTTTTTTGCTTAATTTTCGATAGCTTACTAGATATATTGTGTTTTAAAATGCATGTAAAAGCCTGGCTGGGCGTAAAACCAAATAAAATAAAATAAAATACACAGATATCTAATGGCTTGAATACTATAATGTCGCAAACATGAACTATATCCTTGCATTTGCAGTGTTGAAGAATCGTGCCCATGCACGGTAAGAAACAGTAAGCAATAGTGCAGTGTCGACCTTACACATTAATTTTTCCTTCGGATATTACCTCTACTAGTTAGTTAAAGACAAAAATAAACATGTCACTTTCTATTGTCTACACGTTGGCATTTTACGAAATTTAATTTTTATTTATTGATGTTTCTTGTCGGCCCCTACGGGTCAATAAATACTACTAAAAGAATAATTATTGAATTGTCAATAACAACTGTTAAAATATAATAGTTCTGATAAACCTCACTTTATCAGCAGAACTGGTGACAATTTAACAGAAAAGAGCGTAATCAATACTTATTGCAAAACATGACATGTTTGATGTTATATTCGGATTAGTTGTCTTTTTTGCCAAACGTAAATGAGTCATGGTGAACTCTTATCATTTTGCTTATCTTAATTTTTTATTTGAATTTTCAGTCTTCCCCATCTGCAATATCCGCCAACGACAGGAATAAAGAACATCGGGATCGAGACGGCGAGCGAGATCGGGAGAGGGAGCGAGACCGGGATAGAGACCGGGATAGGGAGAGGGAAAGGGAGAGAGACCGGGAGGAGAGAAAGAATGAACAACAGCAGCACCGGGATAAGAGAAATAGTAAAGAGGTATACAACACTCAATTGATAACTAACTAACACCTTCAGGGGTAATGTAAAAAAATAAAATATAGACCATTAAAAAAATCTATTGCCATAATTTTAGAGGCAACTTTGGCAATTATTTGTGAGAACCCTTAACTAGAGTTGTGATAAAAACTTAAGTAAATTGGACCCATCATACTTTTGTGAGAACCCTTAACTAGAGTTGTGATAAAAACTTAAGTAAATTGGACCCACCAAACTTTTGTGAGAACCCTTAACTAGAGTTGTGATAAAAACTTAAGTAAATTGGACCCACCATACTTTTGTGAGAACCCTTAACTAGAGTTGTGATAAAAACTTAAGTAAATTGGACCCACCATACTTTTGAAATTTATTTAAAAAATCATCACACGTCCGATTTTGATTAATTTGATCTTACATGTCTTCCAGGAGGTTCTCCAACAAATTCTTACGTCCATTCTATGGTTTAGTTAATTATTTACAAATGAAGTGATTCATTAGTAATTTTGACTTTTGTTTATTTTGATTTTACTAATGTTTTGAGTCTTGAAGGTCTGTGCATTGTTTTTCATTTAGAATTTTTAATCCACAGATGTCACCTTTAGACCATCGGGGGACAGGAAATGGGGGCACTGGAATGGAGAGACAGACAAGCCCCTACCTCACACAACTTATCACTCCACTGCTACAAGAGGTAATCAAACATTTATTTATTTATAGAGAGGAGACGATTTACATATAGAAGCATAGAGCTTAGGCCATATTTCACCTCATTCCCTTAACCGTCACCCGGTCCCTTTTATAAAGTTCACCAGGGTTGTCATTGTGTATGTGGCTATGTCTTCTGGTTCCACAATGTGTCTTCCCAGGTTTCATCTCTCCTCTCCAATCCCCATTGGTTCCCTGAAGGCCCCACAAGGGAAGAAAGATTCATCTCTCTTTTCCACTCTCCTTTGGTTCCCTGAAGGCCCCACAAAGGAAGAGTTCACGGAGGTGGCGTCATCTCTCTCCACTCCTCCTTGATTCCCTAAAGGTCCCACGAGGGAAGAGGGTCTCATCTCTCCTCTCCACCCCTCCTTGGTTCCCCGATGGCCCCATGGGGGAAAGAATACACTCCCCGTTGGTTCCCTGAAGACCCCAGAACGAAAGAGCCCACTCCCCCTTGGTTCCCTGAGGGCCCCACAATGGAAGAGGTCCTCATCTCTCCTCTCCGCTCCTCCTTGGTTCCCTGAAGGCCCCACGAGGGAAGAGACCTTCGTCTCTCTTCTCCACCTCTCCTTGGTTCCCTAAAGGCCCCACGATGGAAGAGGACGTCGTCTCTCCTCTCCTAATCAAACATACTAATTTCAGTTGTGGGTTTTTGTATGTGAGTGATTGTAACTTTGGTTCAATGAACTCAGATTTTTTTCAAATAAGGGTCATTTCCAAATTGGAACTCCTATGTCAGGAATTCAGACAAATGATTAAGTACCTACCTGTATCATCAAAAATAATAATTTCCGTTGTGCATTCGTGCTGCTTAACTCTAGTTCAGAGAATTCAAATTTGCTTTGAATTTATGTAGGATTTTCAAAATTGGATCTGATTGTGTGAAGAATTCCGACAAGCAATAAAGTACCTGTGCATTGTATAATATTTAACAGAAAATTATTTTAATTGCGTCATTTTCAAAATTGGTACAGATTTTTCAAGAAGTCAGACAATCTGGTGATTTTTAACGGGTCTGCACTAATAATAAATATAATTATTAATTTCAAAACAAAACTGGTTTTCTGAGGAATGATCTTAAAGGTCCGATCCCTACTCATCGAACCCACAAATGGTTTGATGGTTGTGTTTGTATTTGTTTGTAGCTCCAGAGAAAGCACAGAAGTTCTGGGGGCGGCGGAGGGCCAGGCGAGACGGCCATCAGCGAGCTGCGGCGCGCCTTCGAGTCGGCAGAGCGCGGCGCCCCCCTCATCACGCAGGCCTTCGTGCACCACCTTCTGCAGCGTCTGGCCACCCCACACTCCACACCCCACCACTGGCTCAGGTACTAAGCACGCAGCTTACCGTACACCCCACGCATCAGATACACTACCTTGCCTGTACAGAGCTGCCACAACCTAACTTTATCAGAGTCACTCATTCACCCGTCCCACTTGGGATATAATTCAGAATGCATCTAGGTTCGTGCCTCTAGAAACCTCTCAACATTTCTCTAGATATTTCTTTAGATACGTCTCTTGACCATTCTATGGACGGGTCTCTGGACGCCACTTTAGACATTTCTCTAGATGCATCTTTAGATTTGTCTCTAGATAAATCTGTAGATACAGAGCTGATAGAAGACAGCTGATAGCAGTACCCAGAATAATACGGAGATATCATTCTTAAATTTGAACTTTAATTTACGTGAAAGTTGCTCAAGTGGTACATATGAACCCTTATACTGATATACTACCCCGCTTTTCAGCTGTTAAAACTTTGTAAATTAACCACCAAAGTAGTGGAAATGTCTCTGTCTTACTCTGATTGTACATCTTTCAGAGCTGATTAATAAACCCAATTGAAACCGATAACTGATTCTGTGACACTTTACAAACTAATGCTTGCATTGTTTATTTTATAACTACCCGTTATAGACATATTTGTAGTTTGCAAGAAGGATTCAAATTATTAGTTCTCATGTTGAAAGTAAATTATCTATGCAGATAAAAATTGTCTGTGTCTTTGTGTGCTTGCTATATCTATGTGTTTTAATTTTTTAATTATTTTTCTGTAAATATTAGAGGTGTGCCATGGCTTTAAAAAAACAGGAAGTAATTAAAATGATTCAAACAGTTTTTTCCACACAAAAGATTGGTGTTTAAATAAATAATTATTATAAAAGTAATGGCCTTCTCCTGGTGAGTACATATTATGCTATCACACCAAAATGGGGTTGTAAATTAAGTCATCTAGTTTGATATTTGTACATTTTCTGCTCAGTGCCTTCAGCAAGTAGTGGATGTAAGAAAACTAAAAGGGTATAGAAGGGTTTCTTGTACCATTGTGAAAACCAAAAAAATACTCTGTTATTCTTTGGGTTTATGACTTTCAAATACCTGGCCATGGCCGTGTTCAGTGGATTATTATTTTTTACTTAAATATATATTTTGTTTGCCTGTTTAATAATATTCTGTTCCCTAACACCTCTGAACTTTATTGTTCATCTGTTTTGCATTTGTTTGTGAATGGATTGTTAAAAACAAAATGTGCATTGTTTCATAACAATATTGCTTTTGTATTTAGTGTATGTGTTATATTCAGGACTCCAAAGTAAGGTCACCTCTTGGTATATTTTTGGTTTTATTTTTGTATTAAAGTAAAGAAGTTGATCCCATCCAACTGCAACCATCTTTTATATTCCAATATTTGGAGACCTGAAGATACATCATTTTGTTTGTAAAATAGTTTGTGTAGTTTTAGACATTGTAAATGATAAATAAATTATAATAAAAGGTTTGAAATATTTGTAATATTATTTTTCTTTCTCCGATAATATGTGATTTTTTAAGGAGAATGAATGTAAAATATTAATGGAGAAATTATCATGGAGAAGCATTGCCATGGGTGCATTACAAATTTAATTCAATTAATTTAGTTTTACAAATAATAATAACGATTGCATTTAGTTATTTTAGAGAAAAAAAAATGTTTTTAATATTGTGAATTTTTTCTTTCAGGGACTTATCCTAGACTATGTGAGAGAACAGCATAGAGCCTTTTCTATATTGATTGTGTTCTTTGAAAGTTCTTTTGTTATATTGATTGGGTTCTTTGAAAGTGTTGCTTGGTTTTATCTATTCTCATTGTCACGTGTTAACTAGAAGAACCACATTAAGTATCTATAAACATATTACTTGTTTAGTCGCACACAACACACAATAGTATTTCCAATTTCTTTAAGACGAATTTGCATTGTAAACTTTTGATCAGTAATAATAATTCCTTGCAATTTGATAATTACAAAAAGTATAGCTCAGCAAATAAATAATTGAAAATGAGAACATGTGACAGTGTGTGATTGCATTGAACTGGAATAAATTTTATTTTATTATATTATATTCACATAGAATATTTAATTTAATTATTACATAATGTGTATGAGAATTTGTTTTATTTTGCTGTCTTATATATTTGATTTCCAATACATAATAATAATGGTTGTAAATAACATGTTACCAATGTAATGTGAACTATGTATTTTGTTAATTGAAATTGTTTATTTTGTGAATTTCAGAATAATACTTATTACTTTCGAGACTTTTTGTGGAAAAGTCAAAGGTGTTTTATTTTCACTGTATTTTTGTATGAAATTATGGTTTGTCAGTAACGTTGTTCAAACTTTATAGAGATAAAAAATTATATTATAAAAATGGTATTGTTTGTTTTTGGTTTTTAAATTATTTTTTTAGTAAATCTTGTTTGGTTAGTTTTCAATATTTTCAAAGTCAGTTATGAGCTTATGGATTGTTTAACATATATTAGCTAAGTACGTAGAAAGTGAAATACTTAACACGTTATGCATAGATAGTTTTATTAAATAGAAAAATGACTATATCAGTCGGATACGACTCGGACAAATTCTTTCTACAATTTACTTGCTTAATGATGTATTACAGATGGAACACTTTACCCAAATGTTAGGCGAATTTGTTAACTCTTACAATAAATTCACCATTGTTTGGTGAAGGACCAACACCAGTAGAAGTCTGTCCGACTGATGTCAGAATGAATTACTTTAAAAATACTGATAAATGACAATACTAGTTTGGCTGAGGCTATTGTATTTTCTGATATGTAGATGGCGGTCAACGACCCCGGATTTATTTTGATTGCCATTAAAATCTAGCTTTATTAATACTATTGCTAATTTTGCAGGGATTTTTATAAATAAATATAAAAAAGCAGTTACATAAAAATCTGACCATTTTTGAATGTATTATAAAATATAGAAAGTTTTCCCGCACTTCAAGTAATCAAGTACGAGTAAGGCTTCAGTGCCATATCGTAGCACTAGCTTTGCCATTGATAATTAACCACTCTCGGTATTTTGCAATCAACTAATAGCTCACGCATAAAAACTCCACGTTAGACTAAGGATTTCCAGTATTTGAAATTAGACAAGAGACCGATCAGTGATCAGTGATCAGTGGTAGATTTCCTAACTCATTACAATTATTAATGTCACTTAACTTTATGGTACACCATTTGAGTGTAAATGTTTACGAGATATTTATCAATTTCCTTGGTGTTTGAAGTTTTGTGTGATTCCTAAATAAATAGTTGGTTCGGTTAGGACAAATATTTACGTTTATTTCCTGAATAGGGCGGATGTTTTATAGTTTGTGAAATAAGCCATTCCTTTAGTAGTCCTCATGAATAAAATGTCTGAGTAGAATATTTTCAGCAAAGTGTTTGCCAATATATTTTGCGCATGTAAGCGGGTCATAAAAGTAGTTGATCCGATTTGTAAATATGTAATTTATAATTCATAGCAATTTATTAATTTTATTACATTATATTGGAGATGAGAGTAATTGATTAAGGATGTTATATACATATATACTATAATATTTTTTGCAAAACTATCAGATTATAAATAGTATTTTTTTAATCATATGTAAATTAACAACAAATATTGTACCAATATGAAAAATTCCATTTAGGTAAAGTTAGATTATGCTTAAGAGAGGATCTTAAAGGGTACCATCAGTTAAGGGCACACGTTTCCTATCAAATCCGCTTCCCGTCTTCTGTCCCACGGTCACTTGCTTTGAGAGAGGATCTTAAAGGGTACCATTAGTTCAGGGCCCCGAGCACAGAAGTTTCCTATCAACTCCGGATCTCTTCCTCTGTCCGACGGTCACTTGCTTTGAGAGAGGATCTTAAAGGGTACCATCTGTTTTGGGTTTCATTTTTTAATGTTTCCTAACAACTCTTTTTCTCTTCCTCTGTGAGAGGATTTTAAAGGGTTCATTAGTAGTGCAGAGCTTAGAGCACAGCCGCAGGCGTTTCCTATCAACCCTGTTTCTCTTGCCCTGCCTTAGAAATAAACCACTCTGGGCTCCTTAAATCATAAACAGTGGTTTTATGTGTTCATGTTGTGGTTTGGGTTCATTTTTATTATTTATATATTTCTCACTTGCATAGAGAAAAAATAATTCCTAAAATGCTGTGTTTTCATCAAATAATACATATAGCTTATTCCTGGTGTGTAAACCTTTCTCTTTTCTGGCATGCCTAAACATATTATTATGTCAAAAAAAAAAATTGTTTTAGAAACAAACAATAAAGGATTTAGTTGATAATATAATTTCTTTAAAAAAAACATATTTGTGACGTTTATATCAATTATTATTATTGATCAAACAAATGATTTGTTATATATAACACTTGTAAAGTAACAACCTTTCTTCCACTGTCTATGAATACTTTATATTGCACTGTCGTCTATTCCGTAATGGAGAGGTAAACTACAGTAATACCGAATCCATGAAATGGAGTTACACTTTTAGCAGTCCATTGTCTCCAACCCTTTAGTTAAAAGCTGAGCAGTCATTCTAAGTGAATAGTCTTGGGTAAAACGCAACCGCCTTTATAAAATTGTCATTTGGGGGTTCTGTAGTTTGCTTGTAGTATACAGTTTTGTGCATTAGTCATGTTTATAAAATCATTTAACAAAATTCATGTTGTGTTACAAAAATAATGTTTTCACTATGCATTAGGTCACAATAAAATTATATTTGTATTGTTAAATGTTAACGTTTCCGAAAGCAAAAGGTGGTCACCACCACACAGTGGCGGCTCGTGACTTTTGAGTCTGCTAGAATGCTAATATTGAAAAATACAAATAAAAGTTATTGATAATGTTTTTTTTTTCAATGATTTTTGAAAAAAAAAAATTTCAGCTACACCATCAATAACGTCATATTTTTAAATCTTAAAACTCTGACACACTCAAAAGTCACGAGCTGCCACTGGTATTGCCTAGTACATGAATGCTGCCATTTCATTAAAGTTAATTGAATGGATAGGGAAAGCTCTACTGAAAAATAATTGACTTCTTGTTTATAGTAAAATTGTTTTAGTTGCATTGTTTTTATGAACAAAATGCAGGTCAAATACCATTGTAACTTATGGACCATTGGAAATATATGGGACCTTAAGAAATTTTTATTTGAACTGAATATTTCAATCAATATTTTTTTATCTTTTTTTTTATTGTATGGATTTTTCTTGATCGTACCTGCGTATATGTTCGGGTGACAGCCGACTTTTGTTCAGCCATATTGTTGCACCAAAATTGTATTCTTAGATGACTCCTCAGCCACAATTTATTTATTTATTGTTTTAACAATTGTATGTTGCATTATGTTTGATAAATAAAAAAAAATCGTTATTTTGAATTTTCATTATTTTTATTTTATTCGTCACAATGAGATATTTGAACTGGGCTTGCCAACTTACTCTATTTCAAGTAATCTATGTATTGCAAACGTTTAAAGTTATTTATGCTGTTTTGATAATTTTTCAAGCTGACAACATTTCTGTCTTGGCTTATTGTTGATGCGATTCTATCTTTGTGTACAATTCTATGAATGATTTTTTTTTCCTCTTTTAGCCATTAAGTTTTTTTTGTTGTTTTCTAATGGTTTCCCAAATTATAATTTTTTTTCATTCTTTTTTATACAGTATCTATTGTTGTCTTATATTGAAGGTTATTTTTACATGTAATAGTTGAAATTGATAACTTGTTGAATTTAATTGTTAACAAAATAGAATAGAAACGATCGGAACTGTGTGAATTAGGATGATTGAAAAGAATTATTGTGAAAAATGCAGGTGGCTCGTTAATTTGTAAATTTTAATTTTTTTAATAGGAACTAATGTATGATTAAATATTATTATATCCACGGTATAGATATCTGGTTGTACAGAGATATACTTACTTAATAAATTAAAAAATATACGGATTTTAGTTTTATTCTTCCAATATTTTATCACTACCCAATAATAACACCATTGAACTGTTTAATTATTACTGTTAAAAGTTAATTTACGTTTTTTTAATTTAGTAATTATGATACAAACATGAAACGTTAATTCAATAAATATTTATAGATTTAAGCGCTAAAGAAAAAAGTTATGTGCTCCTGAAAGTAGGGTTACTGAATGTCGTGGTAGAAGGTTTGTAGAGGGGGTTGTCTCCGCGGTCCCACTTGGCCATCTGCCTCTCCTTCTCAAACCTGATGTACTCTCTCTTGTCGTGGATGGAGGTCAGAATCTTCCAGATGATGAGGATTCCCAGGCCAGCCAACACGGTGCCACCAACTACACCGAAAATCACCGCTGAAAATATTATTTGAATGATTAGTAAACAAGCATTATAAGTATTGTTAAAATATTCAATCTTCAGATACATATTGAAACCTTCTACTCACCCCACAAATCGATTTGAACACCGCATCTTTTTTCTTTCAAGGCATGTACTTTCAAACCAATATTGTCTTCTTCATATCTATATTTGAAAATAATTGTGCACCCATTATCGGGCACTAGACAAATTCGTTCGACATTGCTTTCTTTATTGTCAGTAACCACAGTTTCATTAATATAGTCCACAGTCTCGGCTTCAAAACCGGTGCACTTGATACTACAATCGCTTTCATCGTATAATCCACTCTTATGTATCTGACACTCGACGCAATGGCGTAATTCGTCGCATCTAGTTCCGGTGCAGTGCGGGCATTCTTCACAGTATCTACCGGAGTAGCGGAACTTGTCTGTTAATTTGCACTGACAGGCCCCGCAGACGCAGTCCCCATGTCCGGAACAGACTTCCTCCGAGTCCTGGGCCATGCAGGTAGAGTTGGTCTCCCGGCACTCGCAGGCCGGCCCGCTCCAGCCCGACTCGCACCGACACTCTCCGCAGTCGCAGCGCCCCTTCTCTGCACCCGAACATAATAGCCCTCCATATCTCTTGCAAGAGAAGTTATCGCACTCGCAATAAGTTCCATAAATGACTTCTTCTGGATTAGATCTTTTGACGCAATCACATTTGCCACACTTGCAGAAGCCAAGACCTGAGCAGATGTCTCCTGCCGTGGCGTTTTGACTGCAGTGGCTGGTGTCACCTGATATGGTCTTAGCTTCATCGCCGGAGCATTCGCAAAAGCGGCCGTAGCGACCCGAATCGCAAGAACACACTCCGCATTGTAAACTTCCGCTTGCATTGCAACTTTTGGAGTGTGGTTCAAAACCTAAATGGCCTTGCTCTTCACATGGACATTGACAGATAATGTCCAATTCGATAGAAAGACTTTCATTCAAGGAGCCTGGTTTGATATTAATAACTTGGTTCCATTCCGCCTTGTTGACGGGGCAACTCACTGCCTTAATAATGGCTGTAAAGTTAACTGTGGGTCTCCCGCGTAATCCTCCACATTCATTTCTTTGTTTTTCCTCTCCTCCTAAACAGTTTGAGAAATACTGGATCTCCACTGAACCTCCAGAGTCGTCACTAATAGTTATAGAGTCAACGAGTTTCTGGAAAGCAAACAACATTTATTATGTATAAGTAAATGTCATCGGCCTATAAGACGCTATAATACTTGACTAATTTTGTGCGCCATTACATTACATATAATAAATAATGTACATAATATTATAAATAATGCACATAATATTATAAATAATGAATTAGTCATTAGAATTATCTAAAAAAAACAATTCTTACATCATATTCAGCTTGGACAAGATCCACAATGTTGGATGAATCCTTTGTTAGTGTTCCATAAGATGCTCCGTATATATTATTTTTCAGCATTTTATAGGTTTCTCCTTGTTTTGAAGTAATCGCAAAAATAACATTGATGTTATTTTGTCTAGCAATCTTATCTATCTGAGCAATGGACGGGTAGTCGGTGTGAAGGGAATTTGTATATGTGCCGTATTTATCTAAGTGACACAGCTCATCGTTAGGTTCAACTATTCCAGCAAGTTTTCCATCTCCAGCCATGTGGAATCCAGCGTCAGTGGAGAAGATGACGAGCCTCCTGGCTTTGGGGCGCCAGCCGATGTCCTTGGTGCACACCATGACTTGCATCAAGGCATCCAGACCCCCTTCAGGGTAGTCCATGTTTCCTGACACCGGAGCAGACTTTACTTCTTCCGAGAACAAGTTGGTGTCCGTTGTGAGAGGCATTTGATTTTTGTAACTATATGGAGGTGCACATACTATGTTGTTGGGAAGCATGCAAGGTTTCTTCAGCCTAGAAAATAATTTTTAATTTGAGCCGGAGTAACTGGATTTGTCATATATCATATATTGATTGGCTGTGCTAAACACAGATGGCACTTGTAGCATTAATTCAGAGTTATTGATATTACAGAGAACTACAGAATTATTATAAGCTCCCCGAGGTCAAGCTCAAAGAATGATTCCTATCGTCATAGAATACAGAATTCCTATCGTCATTGGCCTACTGGCTGTCTATCCAGCTTCACTATAAATACATCGATGAAAAAACAACATTGTTTGTTCTCCGAGTTTCATTTGAAGAGCAATCCAAGATTCCGGGAGATACACGATTGTAATTTTTTTTTTTTTTTTTTAAAGAAAGACAAACATTCCTGGGTTACAAATAACCTGACAATTTTTGAAAATCTCCTACCACTACCACAGTAAGCGGTAAATGTTGTGTTGTGATGGAGGATTTAGCCAGCCAACGAATTAAACACACTACGCCGGGGTGGGACCCAAATGCGATGTCAACTCGGCTACCGACCGGCCAAATTTTATTATTCTGCGTTTACACATAAAGATTACCTCTGGGATGTAATATTAATGCCTGACTTGTCACAGGAACTCCTTTCAGTGAGACAGGCATAGCAAAAACCATTATTACAAATTTAATTGGTCATGATAAATAAAAGAAAAAAATTGATAGGTATGTGCGCCATCAATGTCAGTGTCGGTATGTATTGTGCTAAATTGAACAAATCTCACTAAACTGACTCAACACTCATCCCCATTGATTGCGCACAGTGTTCGCTATTATGGAACTGCATTTGATTTACTTACTTTTCAGGGACAGTACTAACATACGGCATTTCAGGCTTATCAACAAAGCTGCCGAAACCCAGTCTGAAGTTGTTGGTAATATTCTTCATGACGATAGCAAGTTTATTTCCAAGTGCTGACAGGGCATCCTTGTCGTCCGCCATGGAGGCTGACAAGTCCATCAAGTAGTACAGATCCACAGGGTAACTCATGGCTTGCTGATACTGTAGATCAATCCTTTTTTGTTCTCCCTGTCTAAGAGTGAGACGAATCTTTTGAGGCTTAATCTGGAAGACAAGAAATGAAAACATCATTTCGATTACAATGCTGGTTATACTGAATGAATTTATTTTCTTACTCGTCGGTTATACTTTGTTTGAAGCTTGAGGTTGGTGAGATGTGTTGTAGAAAATAACATTTTAAAGTAAACTAAACATGAGAAGAAGAGAATATGTAATAACAAAAAAAACAGTGTAAAAACTGTAGACACAAGAAAAATCTAAGCGCAACAATCAATGACATTACAATATATGTATACAGACTCGCTGTAAAAATCTCAAAGTGGCAAGAAAAAGTACATCCATTGTAGTGCTTTTGATTTTATAGTTTGTTTAGTACTAAACTGTCACGCATCGCGTAAGGTTGTGTGCTACTTCTAAATAAATTGCCTTAAAATAGTGTCAAAATGCCCTCATGTGTGATGAGGAAGTATTTTAATTACTCGGCAAATAAAAGCTAAGGAATAACATTTCATGTAAAATCACACATATTTCACAATGTTTTGCCTTCTGAAGATTATATGCTTCGTAGAGAAAATGCAAGGCCGACTAGATTAGGGGTCTGGGGCAACAGCCAAATTACAAAGTCAGTGCTGTCGCCAACTAAACGTCACTGTTTAAAATAGTCTAATCACTCTAACTGCAGTAACAATAAGTATCAACAAGAATCGTCACCATTAGCAAACTCTCGTTGCTCTATTTTGGCACAGCCCTGACTGGATCATTTGACAACTCAAAATCCCTCTGGCGCCCAGGCTTGTAAATCTAGTTGGCCTTGGGGTAGTATTCGACGCAATTTTTGAATGCCGAATGCCGCCCAGTCCTACCGTTCATTTCGTTCTTACACATAAAATTTTTTGAATGTCTATTTTTCTCATACATTAAAAACTTTTGTATGAAGTTTCTTTATTTTTTTCCTTTTTTACACATTAAATAGTTTTTGGGCTCTAGCAACTGACAAATTAGACTCGTTCCGTCGGAGTAAAATTATATATGAACTACAAACCTGAACGGCTTCTTCTTTAGGTGATCCCGCAGTAAGGTCCTTGTCTTCAATCACTTTGACCGAGCTGACAGGGTTGAGGATGTGCTCCTCCGGACACCATCCTGCTGGCTGCTGGTTGATATTGACGCAGCGCACCAGAGAATCGCTGTCTTTGGTAGACCCAACTGTCTGAAATATCAATATGTATATATATAACTTCTCATTTCAATGTACATACTAAAATTTCTTCAAAAATCGGTATTACAAGTGGAGAAGGCCCTTAAAAGTTAAAAGTGAATACAAAATATAATTTAACGTAACTGGACTCTGTTTTAATTACTATTACAAATTTTTTTAAGTATATTTTATTTAATTATAGAATTTTAAAATTTTATTACTAAAATCATTGCAGCTTCTCGTAGGATTTTCATGAACTGGTACTAAACATAATATGGTAACATTTTATTTTTTAACTTACAAATAAAAACTAGGGTATTTTAGACCAAATGTTGCCACACACTAAGAATATTGAGTTGGTGTTGCATTTTGTTGAAAATTAATTTTCTCCTTCAATAATTTTTGTCCGGCTGGTGGGAATTTCCTATTCTGTTTATGGCACTACCTTTGTAAGATTTTGGTTATGTGAAACATTGCTATCCATCGGGCACTATGTAAAATTGTAATAAAATCTGCGAAAGTAATGCGAAATTCGACTTTTGCAAATTTGTTCCTTTTTTAAATCTTCTTTTGTATTACAACTCATCGTCAATTTTGTTTTAAAAACCAATAAATATGTTTATGAAGGTACCTAGTTACGAGTATGTGCATATGTGCACGGGGTAAATTTATAATAGTAATTCACAACTTTTTCAGCTTTGCTTATTTTTCAATCAGCCCGTGACTCAGTGGTTTTAATTTTTTTTGTTGAGGAGGAGGGGGTTGACAGCGAATTTCAAGATATAGGATTTCTGTTGATATTTTAGAATTTGGTGTTATGCATACTGGATCTTCAAATTTAGTTCCATTTAGTGTAGCATGCAGCGTAAATTTCCCAAAACTAAATACAAAAAGGTTCTCAGCCAGGGTTTTGAAGGATTACCCTAAAAATTTTTCTCTATAGCCAGGTGGGCCGTATGAAATTGATATGCGGGCCATAGGAATGGGGCCGCGAGATGTGCATCACTGATTTATGACAAGTAAAATTTTACAGCCGAAAACCAAAACAATCCCGCAAGCTAGTTATTTATGACAAGTACGATTTTATAAGCGGTAGGTACAGTACGCACAAGGTGGTGATAATAAGACTTAGTCATATTTTTCTTGGAAGCTTTGAAAAAGGATATTATAGTTATGATGCGTTGAATGTTTTGAAGAGGAAATTGAGAAGCATGAAAGCGAAATCTTTTAAACAATGATTGATAATATATTTGAGTAGTAAAAGTGTATTTTTTTTTAATAAGTAATACCTACTCGTATTTTGAAAATATACTGTACTTTTGTGAATATTTTGATAGTAGAGGCAGGTAGGTAGGTACATACAACTTTGGAAAAACCTATTTTGGATATAACAAGTAAGGCTGATTTTAGTGTCACGCCGACCGCACGCGCACCGTCGGCGCTGATGGTCGAGATATATGAACTTCTAGGAAGCGTTTTTGAATGACGCGTAGCTATCAGCGAGCATGGTGGTCAGCCCTGATGGCTATGCGGCCGTACGCGTCGCGCGTCGGCGCCGCGTAGCTGTCGGCGCTGACGATCGCACGAGCGCCTCTGCTTTCAGTGAGCGTTATAGTGTCGAGCGGAGCAGACACCATCGCGTGTACAGTCAAGGCGAATCGCGAAGTCATTGACATTCGAAAGTAATTAAAGATTTTGCTTTCGTCAGCCCTCAAAGTGCCATATAACAAGACAAAGTCTCCAGCAACGGCTCTCTGCTCAATCAATGGATGAACATGGATTCTTCGTCGTCGCCGGTTTTTATTTTTTTGGGATAGGTAGTACAAAGCAGCAATAACTAATACACTCCGCATTTTGGTCTTCGACTGTACAGTAAGGCGGTCAGTACGATCCTGAAACGAGCCACGCTGAGCCTCACGAACTACGCGCTGATCTATGAGCGCTGATGGTGAGCGTGACACTAAAATCAGCCTAATGGCTATAAAGAGCAAATTTAGTTGGTTCCCTCGTGCTGGTTATAACCATGTTAGACTGTAGTTATATATAAAATCCTAGAAGTCAACTGTCTTTTTCATTCCCCAATAGCAGTGTCTCATTTAAATGAAAGAATCCTGAAAATCGTCACACAAAAAATTGAAAGTTGGGAAAAAAAATTACAATATTTAAATTTTACTCACTGAAAATTCACGAGCCGCCACTGCTTACTTACTACAGTGATAAATTCTTTATACATAATGTATATTTTTAGAAACACACGGTTTAATTTGTTCAGGGATTCTTTATTATGTGACACTTAACAAGAGCGCCCCTGTCTGTACAGTGTAAAGACAGGGTACTATGTCGCCACCCGGTTAGGCAGTGTTGTGAGGCGGGTTAAGATAGAGGCATTTACATCTGGAAGGGATTTATTAATGCGGGTCTTGTAGGGGCCCGGATTGCATGAAGGAGGGAAAAAGAAGGATGCCGATAGCTTGTTCCACATATGAGCCGACTTATCCAAAAGAGAGTTGAACAAATTACCCATTTTCATCAACTGTGAATGGGTATTCCGCTCGTGTCTTTTGAGTTTCACACACGTGCACCGGGGATCAATTAAAATACCTTAAGAACAGACTCAGCACGCCAACATGGCATCTGTGCATAAGAGATGGCGATCGGTCTGTTAACAATGGATTGTCAATCAGACGGACCGCACCCCTTTGCATAGAATCCAGCAGGTTTATCAAGTATTTTGGGGCTCCAGCCTAGAGGTGGCTCCCTAATTCAATTGTTGGGTGTACTTGAGATTTGTACACGATTAGCATCTGTTCACTATTGAAGAATCAGCTAGACCTATACAAGACTCCCAGTTTCTTGGTAGCCAGATTTACTCAGGCTTCTTTGGAGTCCTGACACTGATATACGCCGGTCTGATATACTTACTCCAAGCATTTCTATATTGGGGAAGGTGCTCCTAATCGAATCAAATTGTACCAGACAGTCACTGGTCTCCCTTTTTTCAAAATCAGACACTTGGGTTTTTGAGCTTTACCAGGTTTGCTTTACCCCAGGCACAAACCTTCTCCAGGTGGTGGTCTACTTTTTGTCTCAAAACTTCTCGAGCTGTTTGGACATCATAAGTGGAAGAAGGCTTGTCAAAAAGATAACTCTTGTGAACGGTGCTGTCGTCAGCGTAGCAAATTGGTGCAAATTGAACGAGATATGCAACAAAACAGCGTTGGTGACAGCACTGATCCTTGTGGCGTAGCCGCATTGATTTGGTGCAGAGGAAGAAGAGCCGCCAACTACAGTCTGAATTGTTCTTCCCTTGAGAACATCCGCAATCCAACTATGCAGGGTTTTAATGGATCCCGTACATGTAACAGGTTGGAGATATCCAATTGACGGTTTAAGTTTATTCAAAACGCTACAAAGAACCGCCCCCAAATATGCATCACATATCCGAACAGATCGCCACACAGTCGGTTTCTTCGAAATCCACTTTGTCGATCGCTAAGGATGTTGTTATTCTAGAGATATGCGAGCAATTGGTTACTAGCCACCCTTTCCAATACCTTTGAGAGTATGGAAGTGTATTATTCATTAATTACGATTATTATATATTATTATTCAAGCAGCTTATCAACTGTAAACCGTGTAAATTTAGTGAATCTGCTTAGCAAAGTGAGTCATCTCGCTGGATCTGTGTGGTGACCTAATCGTCACCTAAGTTGTGGTGTTACGCCAATAATGATTTACTGAATATTTGTATTTTAACTAAACATTACAAATACTTTAATCCGGTTAGAAAGTAATTTACATTGTTCATAGAAAGCAATCATTTTGAGAATTGATAAAAATAAAATAAAACTTTTTTAATTTTTAATGTTAATATTGCACAATATTACCAACCATCCGGAGCCAGTGAGACTATGGCATCCCCAATTGGGGTATGTTGTGAGGCTGAAGATAGTGGGAAGGGGAAGGAGATGGGGAAGAGGAAGGTGGAGAAGTACCAGGCTATTCAGATCTGATGTACTTCCCCATTTCCTTCCGCACCCAACTACCTTCAGCCTCACAACATACCCCAATTGGAGTTGCCATAGTCCCACTGGCTCCAGATAGTTGGGACTCTTGTGCGGTAGGTATTCACAGAAAACAAAAAGTTTTGTGTTTTTGATTTTAATTTTTAATTTGAGCTGTTAATCTAGAAACAAATCGAATGACTACTGTTAAATTTCAAAGTCATTATACATACCGGAATGGCGCACCAGACACACCCCGAAGTCCTGATGCAAGCTCCGCAAGTCTCCTTCAGTAAACAAGAAGATGGGGCAGTTCCATTGCAAACCAGTAATATGCCACACAATATAATTGCCAAATACCACCGCCTAATCATATTGCTAACCTTTTTTAATGGCCACCTAAACTGTATCACACCTGAACACCAATCAAATACTGACTACCAATATAGTTTTAACGTGATAAAACACAGACCACAAGCTGTGGTTAAATACCTATAATTTCACTAATTATTTATGTCATATTGTACTTGTTTATATTACACAAAGAATATACCCTTTTTACATAATATATTAATTATTATTTATGCAAATTGGAAATTAATAACTTGTATTATTTTCTAAAATACATTTCGTCTCTAAATATGACAGCACAAAACTAATGGGTAGTAACAATGATAGCCTTACATACTGCATACTGGTCAGAAGTTAAAAAGTTGAAATCAGTATTCCTAAACATTTGAGTCTTAGCTTTTGAAAACTAATAATATACAACGTAAAAATCATAATCACAAAACTCACCGCACTATTAAATTAAGTAAAAAATCCATTCTTACAAACAAATTATGCTTCGGCGGAAACTGAACCAGCAACCGTCATTCTAAAAGTCGAATTTGTAGACCGTTACACTACAAAGGTCGGGTGATAGAGATGTTCTAATTTACAAATTGTCGAATGCTAAAATAAAATGCTGTTAAAGTTTACTTGTTCTACCGGTATTTCAATGGAAGACGCTTCGAGGAACTAACGTCATTGATCCCCTCGACATCAGCCACATTACTACAATTTTTTTTAATATTATGAAGCTAAAATAGCTATCTGTTTTAATAATATTGTTTCATATTCATTTTAACGGTTCAAAAACTTTGTGTATAGTTTTCGATAGCTCACTAGGTATATTCTGTTCGGTAAAATCCATGTAAAAGCCCGGCTAGGCTTAAAACCAAATAAAATAAAATATTGTCATCAATTTGTATTTTTCATGTTCATATAAGTAGTTTTAACAGTTTGAGGGACAGCAGGATGTTATCAGCTGTGGTTAGCCGTGTTTTATCAAAAGGAAGTGAATACAGAATGATCTTTGTCACACTGAATATGTTGTGCATGGTATGCAGATAAAAAGGAATTTAAGGAAAAATGATAAAATTACATGCCTACATCATATACATAACTATAACATATACATAACTTTATCTGCTACCATCGAAGACATGATATTATGTGTCCTTCTCGAGCTGAAGATATCATAATTTACTATATTAAGTATATAAATCACATTATGTACTTTGTACCTTATAGTTTTTTTAAAGATAACAATTTTTTTTTAAATATGTATGTTTGTCAAATCACCCAGATAGGATAACTCAAGTGGAATAAAACCAAAGATATTAGAAGAACGAGATATGCTATGTTGGCCGCAGGACCGTAGGCGAAGTACTACCTAATTAGGGTACTTTGAATGCTGTCGGGACATGTACGCACAGAAATCTCTTCTATGTATTAGTGTGGATACCTTAGCGTAAGCCAGGGCTTCCCAAACTTTTTTCAATTGTGACGCCCTTGGGAAGTTGCCATATTTTTGCGACGCCCCCCCCCCCGCGGTGACTAAAAATCTAAGCCCCCCGCCGCTCATTTGTACCAAGCGTAGTATTCACGTTACCTAATAACAATTTGTCAGAAAAACTCCAAATTGTATATAAATTTTTTATTAGAAAATAAAGAACACAACATAAATACAAAAATGGAAGCAAACAAAAAAGATAAAAAAGCAATTTTTTTCTTTGGTATTAATGAGAAGGATGTGCTTGCTTTTCTGAGCATAGTTTCTCAAAACGAGGTTGAAGTTTCGAAATCGCCACTCTCGTCTCTGCCTCTAAATTTATTTTTGATCTGTACTTATTCTTAATTACTGCAACTGCAGAGAAACCTGTCTCACACAAGTATGATGTCGCAAACGGAATTAAAACCCTTAACGCTGCAGTGCTGATGGAACGATATTCTTGATAAACTGAGCTCAAAAATTCAAGTAGCTTATCCTTATTATATTGCAGCTTAAGGCTGGAGTCACAGGACAATTCTATTAACTGTTCTCTGTCGAAAGTGTTGATGGTGAGGTCGACTGGAAAGGGTTTCTAACCCAGTCATATTGCTCCAGATTTTCGGGAAAATATTTTTCAAAATGTTCGCTCAAAGATGACAAGTGCTGTGTAAATATTATTTTTAAAGAAGGATCGAGAATTTCTGTCGATTTTTCTTGTAGAATGCCTTGTAAAGCAGGGAAACATTCCCACCGGCCGCCGCATCATCACAATGTGCGTGGCGCTCACTTGTGTCGGTCGCGTCAACACAGACAGCCAACCTATTAGCGTCTCCCACACGCACACTTCAGAGCGACCGAGTCCCGCGGCACTTCAGGCGCAGAAAAGTAAAGACCGATAGGTTTACAGCGCAGTTCACTGTGAAACTTTTCTGCGCGGCGCGCAGCCTGAAGTGGCGCGGGACTCAGTCGCTCCGAAGTGTGCGTGTGGAAGACGCTATAAAGATTGCGTCACGACGCCCCTGGGATGATCCCGCGGCGCCCCGGGGCGTCGCGACTCACAGTTAGGGAAGCCCTGGCGTAAGCGAAGGTGTGCAGTAGTATTGGTGAACAAAACCGGCGACACTGGGCAAAACAATTCCACACAGTACGAACTGCTCATGGCACATCTCGTTTTTCTAATATCTTTGAATAAAACAAATAAAATCGAACAATAGCTTTTGTTCAAGGACTTGAAAAACTTAAAAACAAAAATTAAATATAAACACAAATCAATCACTAATTCAAGTTAGTTTTTTTTCATTCTTAGTGCAGAAAATAGCTAAGGGTGATGCTGATGATAAATTAATCAGGAGTCTGCAATAGGAGTCCTCAATTATGAGTTATCTCACCAAAACCATGGTTTCATTAAATTTATTCCCCCAACCATCCAAAAAATAATATTGGACATTGCTCTATAAAACACATTATTCATGTAGGTATCAATCATGGTAGTCATGAAGCCATAAGATGTGCAGAATTCCTCCGCTTTGCCTTCTATAAATTTCCCCCAGGATTAACGATTGGGTGACCTCATAGTTTAATTCAATTTATTATTTCAAAATCATGCATTTTTTTAATTATTTGTAAATGCGAATTACATAAATATAAAAAGTAGGTATCAACTATACTACAGGGTTTGCCAATGAGAGGTGTTATTTTGAATAGCCCGCTATTTCGATAGATGTTACTTTTGAAGCTGTCATTTTTTGAAATTTGACAAGTAGAAACTACGCCATTAATAAAAATGGAACGATACACGCTTCAACAACGCATTGAAATTCACTTGAGTGAATCAAATGCAAATCATCTTGAGTGATGAGGCCCATTTCCACTTCGGTGGCTTCGTCAACAAGCAAAATTGTCGCATCTGGGGCTCGGAAAACCCAAGAGTTATTGTTAAAAAGCCTCTCTATCCTCAACGTGTGACTGTTTGGTGCGGTTTATGGGCCGGCGGAGTCATTGGACCTTACTTTTTCGAAAATAAGGCTGGAGCAACAGTTACGGTGAATGGATTGCGCTATCGAGAGATGACTAATGATTTTTTATGGCCGCAATTGGATGGAATTGATCTGGACAACGTTTACTTTCAACAAGACGGCGCTACGTGCCACACAAGCAACGAAACCATTGATCTTTTAAGATTGAATATCATAATAACACCTCTTATTGGAAAACTCTGTAGTAGTAGCCTGCCTTTTAAAGGTAGCTTCATTAGATGCTAAACATGTCGATATCTAAATTGATTCTGTTCAAGAGCAAGATTACTCTCCCCACAAGCAAGTTAGTCCTGCAGGCCGGGAGATAAAACAGTCTTTGCTGTCAGTGACGGAGATAACCGTTGGGAACATATAAATAATGCTCTCCATAATAGCCAAGATTTCAAACCATCTGCGATTCAGTCTGAAGCAATGTGTACATCTCTTCTGACCTGCAGATGGTTTATTCCGAGTGTACCTAAAAGAAGGTCGGTAGGATAGAACAAGGGGTAGTAGCCATATTCCCTCGTGTAGAGATATCTCAGAAATTCCTTCTGAACTCTCTCCAACATGAGAGAATTCTTTACCTGACCTACTTCCAAGTCTACTCCGTACTAGTGGCAGCTCATGACTTTTGGGTGTACTAGAGTGCTAATATTAGAAAAAATGTCATTATTGGTGTTGTTGTAACTGAAAGCGATTTTTCTTTTCTTTGAAAATTCGATTTTTTCTATGAAGATTTTCAGGAAATTTCAGTTTGACCATGCGCCGCACGGATTTCCTGAAAATCTTCATACAAAAAATCGAATTAAAAAAATTGTTTTCAGCTACATCAACAGTGCCATTTCTTGTTATAACAGTTATCTTGTTAGCACTCTGGTACACCTAAAAGTCACGAGCCGCCACTGCTCCTTACCGAGGAATTAACTCCTCAGGCCTATTTTGTCAGAAGGTCTAAAGCTGAGTTTTTCCGCTTTGCAATAAAATCCAAATAAATGGAATATTTCTGAACATAGCCGAAAACTTTTTTTGAAAGGTGATGAAATACGCTTTCAAATTTTATTATTGATGTTTTTTAATAATTTTATGTAAACATAAAAAAATTAAAATGGTTCACTTTATGTTTTTAAACTAAAATTACTGATAAAGAAAAATTATCAAAAAAAAACACTTATTTGGACAAATATATTATAAACGTTAATATCACCTAATTTTTATTGTTTTTTCATATAAACATAACAAATAAAAAATTCTCATAAATTCTTTTTAAATTGCAGTTGGAACTTTTGGTTTTATAAAGGTGCACATTTTAATTCTGCTGTGGTTAACTTCTAGATTTGAATATAAAGCGAGGTGTTCTCTTTTTAACACCCTATAGATCATATTTCTCACCAGAACAGTAAGGGAGATACAACAATTAAAAGTGAACAAATTTAATTAGCCTTAAGAGTTAAATAGAAGTATGAGAAGCCGGGTATCTTTAAAAATCCTTGCACTGTGTAGAACAAAGCCCAGCATTCTCAATGAATTGCCACAAGCCAACTCAATATGAGCATGAAATGTCAGCATACTACTACACAATCCAACATCCTTCAAGGTTGATTGTACACCGGTAATACCAGGTATGACACGCCCTGGTAATTGGTGTTGGGTACAACGGGAAAATCAAAATCAACATGTTAAATAAATATATTTTCATAGAAATATTATGTACAGTTAATAAAACATTAATAAAAATAATAATTTAATATTATTTAGGATACTCGTGCGGAAGACTCTAATTCTTTTAATTTTCTCTCATGTAAATTCTTGGCAAAGTTGGAACAGGATTCATCATAAGCTGGTCCGGGTATCTTGCTCGGTGTGCTCTTGGAATGTCTTTGGAAATAGATGATGGCTGACAGTAAGTCCCAAATCTTAAACTCAGGCCATAGAACTTCAGTGAAGTAAAGACACGTATCGGATACCTGAAAAGTAAATTGAGAAATAAATCTTTGCGGTCATTATTGTACAGTGAAATTATCTTATAAGGCTTTTCAAGAGGTAGCAAAAAGCCATTTGGTGGGTTCCAAGTTATGCTATTTAATTAATTTTTTTATGGGAGAGAAGAAAAATTTCATTGATTTCCCACTTCGCAGTACTGACAATTATTACCATAATTAGTTTATTGTAACAAAGTTATATTTTCGTAGAAAGCTGTCACTTTGTGAAGCATACAATATAATACAATAACTTTGTAATACACAACTAATTTCTTGACTCCAAATCCTCTGACATTTTGCAATATACGTCTTATATGAGAAATGTCAAAATGCAGATTGTACGGAAAATATTTTCACATCACATTCGATTTCAGATAAGTTTACCGTTTCTGAACGGATTTCAAAATAAAATACTGTTCTTGATTGCAGATGAAAGACTCTTTCAGATTTTATATTACAAATTGATATATGAAATTAAAGATATTATAATTTTGAATGCAAACAAAGATACTGATTAAATAAAGTTACTTACCGATGGTTTTTATCATGTAAACTGTAATTACAACTTTATACGAAACTAAAATAACTTATTTAATTAGACAGAGGTATTATAAAAGTTATTGTCATTTAACTTTTTTAGTTTCATGTAAAAATATTTATTAAAAAAATTGTAAACTTAGAAAATTATTTTTTAATAGCTAAATGTTTGTTTCATGGAATTATTTTTAATTTTTTCAGGAGCGCAATTATTTTCAGTAAATTTTAAACGCAAACTTAAAGCGCTGTATTCTCTCTTTTTAACACTGTTTAAATCATATTTCTCACCGAAATACAAAATGAGACATCTTAACTTATTTCCCAAAAGACTCGACGACTGTTTGTTGTCTGTGAAGAATATAAAATCGTGGTGAAATATAAAGTTATTGTATTATTTCAAAATTATAATTTAGCTTGACAGTAGCAGTTGCGAAGAAAGCTATTGTATTAAAAAAGTGTTTCGAATTACCTGCCAAAGCATAAAGTCTGACAAGCGCAGTTCCCCCGAGGTCCGGACAAGTAAATCAGGTGCAGAAAGCTGCATCGCCTCATCCATCAGCTGCTCCGTGACATCGTCAGGACTGAGAAGTCCATCCTTCACTCCTTGCACTATATCGCCAGCTGCAGTCGCTATTTCATCACGTCCTGAGAATAAAAAATCTTAATAAATTGTTGCCATAAAAATTAATACATTCACAAAGAGGTAGATTAATTTCTTCAATTTATAAAAATATGCACAACGATTTATGAAAATATCTACATATTTTGTTCATATTATTATCTTGGTAGATTCATAAAAAACATCAAGAGTTACTAAAAAATAATTCATTTACTACTTCTATAAGTTACTATAATTATAAAATGTGTACCAAAAGCAAACGCTATACTACGGAGGGTTGATAGGACAACTCATGACATACCAGAATATCATAATATGATTTTAGTAAAAAGTTGTTAGTTTTCAAGATATTTGCACTTTGCATTATGTGAAAATTTTAAACTTTCGATTAATTTTTCACAGCTACAAAATTCCATATTTTAAGATTCTTACGCATTTTTTATTACGCAACCCTGAATAGCACTGAAATTGATTACAGTACAAAATAAAACTAAGAGTGCCTGTACCTTTGGAAAATAAAAAATAATTTTGCCCAATTCACGAGTTATTTTTTTTATTAGCTAACGTCCCAGATATGACCCAGAGGCAGGCTGAGGAAGAGTTGGACGGGATGGGGATCAATGCATAAATTAAGTTGTTAAGCGCCCTTGAGGTGATTTTCTCACGAAAACGGCGCTATGTAAATAATCCAATCATTATGGGAAGGATGGAGGACTGGAGACGAATGGTGAGGAACCACAGCCAGCAAAGGAGGCCAAATCCCATTCTGGAATGTTGCACTCAGATGATGATTTATCATAATTTAATAGTAAGCCATTTTAACACTGTGTTAGGCGACACATTATGCTATACGCATCATGGCTTGGTCTATTTTAGCACATCGCTAGCCATACACTACCAATAGGCGTGCATGGCGAGCGATACGCTGAAATAGGCCAAGCCACGAAAATATAGCATGCTTATAGCGTGGTCTGTCACAGGCTTTAAACCGTTCTCCCTAAAAACAGTAGGAAATGCTGGCATTATCGCATTTCTACGATAAGGTTATCATTGCTCTGGGAAAATTCAAAGTATTGAATGCAGGCAGTAGAAATGCACGGAACCACTTTGTTTGCACCCTTTTACGATTTTGTGTCATCAAGTTTAATCACAATGATGTGGCTGTTAAACACTATATGTAGTGATAATGTATTATGTTGATGGGTCCTGTGCATAAAGCAGTCGATTTGAAAATTTCTTCTTAAAAGTTTAATATTATTGTCATAAAAAAGCTTGAAGCATTGATAATGTATTTAAGAATTTTAATGATATTCTAAATTTGTTTTAAATTAAAATTATTCTTGTTTGTTTTTGCAAGGTGACAGATTTGCACGTAAAGTACTTTGTTCGTGCAGGACCGTCCAAATGTAATGCAAACCTGTATAAGCGAAGGCAATGTTCAGGCGGGCCTTTTTGTTATCTTTAGTAGCCAGCATGGTCTCCGCAAGCAGTGCTCTCAGGTCTTGTGGCAATAAAGATAACCTGCCAACTATGCGAACACACACACCCCTCTCAGTTAGCCGTTCTCTGAAAGCATTAAATAAATTGCCATTAACTTAACACATTCAAATTCTTAGAATGCCACACAATGGTGCAGATAAGATGGACTAATAAATGAGGCAAAAGTGCATCGGGACCTTGAAGTATGTCACTCTATTCGCATAATAATATATGTTCTTTAAGGCCCTGTAGTAAGGGTTCAAAGATAGTTTGATTGGGACATATGTAAATACCAATGTTAGAGGGAGCGCAATATTAAAAACCGATAATAATTCAGCGAAAATGGTGAAAATATTTAATAAAAAAAGACTCGTTTGAAATATAGCAAAAATCTCTCGACAAATGCTTTAGTTGCATTTAAAGATACAGTGTGATTTTATTCACGCCTATAACATTAAATAATAAAACAAAACGTGTTTTTAACAATTTTCAGAGCTTACCTTGCGATTTTTTTCGTTCGAGGGAATTTCATATAATTAACGTTTCGGAATAACAAATGTATAGATATTATCTTCAAAAGTAACTTTTTTTTTTTTTTTTGGAACTTAAAAAGTTAATGCGTTAGCGAGAAACTTGTTATAAATCGGTAGAAATTGGCTATGCAGGGGCTTAAAAAACCTTTTCAGTCGTTTTTGAAGGGTTGATCAAACATAACAATAACCACAGAGGAAGAAAATATGTGGATAAGACTGGATAAAGGCATAAGCAGGTACTTGTGTAAATAGAAAATGTATTTACTTCTCTTCTAGAAGTCTTCGGAATTTTTCCCTTGCGAGAGACATCAAAGTGTCTACTTCTTCTTGACTTCTTTTGAAGTTTTCTATACTAAATGCGTAAACCGTCACTTGAGGAATGCCTAGATCAAGACACCACTGAAACAAAATTATGTTAATTTTACTTCATCTGAAAAATAAATTAATCACCAAGAAGCAGAATAATTGGCAACACTTAACGGCAAATTATTAAAACTTAGTAATTACAAAGAGAAAAGCTTTATTTTAATATGACAACATACCCTGAAATCTATGCAAAGGTAATACGAATTTCAAAAGTTTAAAGAAGATCTTGGGAATAAATTATTACAAGTTGAAGAATATGATTTTTCATGCAAGCAGAAAATGTAATGTTGAATTCAAATACCTGCAGTGTTTCAGCTAGTTTATCAAATCCCTTAGAATGACCTTCGCCCTTTTCTATGTGTTGCTTTTTCGCAAATCTCCTGTTACCGTCCATAATAAAGGCAATGTGTTGTGGGACCTTTCCCGTTTTAATAATTTTTACAAATAAGGACTGTATCCACGAAAGAGTGTTATCCCTGATCCAAGACATCTTGGTGATGCGATAAAAACGGGATATACAAATAAAAAATATAAGGAATCGATACAGGGGAATGATAGTTAACACGGAAATCGTTTCGTGTCTGTAATTTTATAAATAAAACTTTTAAAATAATTTTAATTACAGGTTATGGCTACAAGCGGTTATCGGATTTTTGACATAATATTGACAACTCGAGATGTGTCAATATTTGTCTTTGTCTATGGGCACTATCATAGACTAGAACCGTTTTTTCGTAGTTGAGAAAAAAATAAAGTTTTATTCAAAAAGCATCGAGTTAATTTTTTATTATATTTTTTTGCTAACAAATGCTTACACGCTCATTAGCGGCTATTAACCTTCCACTTCCACCGAGAGACGGAGAGACCTAACCTAACCTAACTTAACCCGAACCAAGACCAATTGGAAATTTTTTTCGGGTCTATTCGAAGTCGTGGTGTCCAAAATCCGTCCACTACCTTGTTTTCGGCTGTATATAAATTATTTAAAATTTTGCAATTTAGCTTCTCCACGTTCACCTGGAACCAATTGTGAAGTTGATGATTCTACTATTCCTTTGTCTAATGTTGCTAATTTTATTTATGCTCAATCCACCTTTTCACTTTAAATTCAAATGTAACTTCATTTTTTTCTGTAAGAATACCTAATATCGGTGTCCAGTGTAACTTCATTTCCTTTTGTAAGGATACCTGACATCGGTGTCCGATTTGGGAAAATTTGTGATTCATTTTTTATACGAACGTTGAGTAACGACACTTAATAATGCAGGATTTTTGTTGAAGAAGGTATAAAAAGCTATCCGAGTTTGTGATATATGTGAATCATCTTGCATTGGTAATCCATATGATCCCATGAATTCTTTCATATTAACTCGCGAGTACTAACTGTGCAACAGAGAAGAGGCTTTGTCTAAATTATCTGACTAAAAACTTCTTGTGCCTATTAACAAAAAAATATTGCCTAATATGTGTTTGGTTTGGATTAATTCTGAGGGGCATATTTTTTTTTTTAGATGCAATTATTAAATTCACTGTGCCTTTAATAATTCATTCACATTGTTATAACTCTACTTAAGGGAAGTTAATAATTAATACTATTCATATAAAATAAAAGGAGGAACGAGTAAAAGGAATTTACTTAGTTGTAAACACTATTAAAAATTTATTTAAAAAACATGTATAAAGAAGGGTGAGTCTTAATCTAGGTTAATACTAGTCGTAAATTATAGTTCTTATATGGTACCGCGGATCTCCATGTTCGCACTTATCACTGATACACAAGAGCGGCAACTTGGGCTGGTTCCGAAGGGCGGAGTCGGCAGGCAGCGACTCCTGAGAGGGCAGCTTCCTCGTTGGGATGTCCTCAGCACCGCTCCAAGGGGGAGAGCAGGAAGTTTCTCGGCGGAGGCGAGACGGTAACTTCTGCTAGGGCAGCTCCCTGGTCGGAAGAGCCTCGGTGCCGCTCCAAAGGGGGAGAGCAGGAAGTTTCTCGGCGGAGGCGAGACGGTAACTTCTGCTAGGACAGTCCCCTGGTCGGAAGCTGCCTCGGAGCCGCTCCAAGGGGGAGGGCAAGATGATGACTTCCGAGATGATGACTGCGTGACTGTTGAGAACTAGGCGAGATCGTGACCGCCGAGAGGGCAGCCTCCTGGGCGGAGGCGCCTCGGCGGCCGCCCCAAGGGGGGGGGCGAGAGCGTGACTCTTGAGAGGCGAGAGCGTGACTGTCGAGAGGGCAGCTTCCTGGTAAGAATCGCCTGGGCGACCGCCCCAAGGGGGGGCGAGAGCGTGACTGTTGGGTGGGCAGCTTCCTGGTAGGAAGCGCCTGGGCGACCGCCCCAAGGGGGGGCGAGAGCGTGACTGTCGGTTGCGGAATCTGTTGAATTCGCCCGCGCTATCTGGCGACCGTAGCGCGCCTGTGGTGGGGTGCTGAACTATAGTGGTTCCGCTTTACACCACTTCGGTACGTTGTTGAGTCCGTGGCGCTGGCATCGACATTCTCACCGCTAGAGTTACTATTATTTTAAAAGATGTTAAAATTTGTACAAAAGACCTTCAAAACAATTACAATGGCCTAGCCTTGGGCGAGGTTTTTACTGCCGGGTCGCTGGCTTAACGTTCCCATTTCAGAATTACTACTTTATGAGGGTCTAGAGATAAATCTGCCGACTAATGGGTGTATTTCAATATTAGCTTTCTAATTTTTTATTGCGATTTCCGGCCACGCTATTGACTAAATATTTCGGTCTAATAATACCCGACTGCCGCCTCCATCTGCGTGTGAAATTACAGAGACAGATGCGGGCGCACGTGTTTTGCTTTGGCCTTTCTGTGAATTCAAGTCACTTAGATACCTAGGGACATATCAACGGTGTGCAGATATCAATAAGAAATTATGTGGCAAAGACACAAGACCGTATAATGGACCAGATTCCACGAAGAAAATGGCCGTACTATGTTTTTTAAAGTATACTAAATATAGAAAGAAATGGTTATTCCAATAAGTTTATAATATTTTTCTAGCTTTTTTTTATTTACTCGACGTCATAATGAATATTTTTCGACACCTTTAAAATGTGTATTGTACTTGCATATTCTTGTATTTCCTGTTTATGTATTTTTATATTGTCTTGGTACACCTTCTTAATGTGTTTTGTGCTTACATATTCTTGTATTTCCTGTTTCTTTGATATATATCTTAATATACAATATATATTTATCATTAATAAAAAAAACTTGCATAATTTTTTTTTATTTTATGCAAAACATATAATATTCAACCAAAATATCATTGTGGCTCCCTTCTTATCAGACTCAAGAAATCATTTTTGCTGATAAGGAATACATTACCAATAATGTCCTTACATTACCAATATCTTGTAAAATATATGTGTAAAAATGTAACTCATATTAAAACTTACGGTTTTTTCATTTTTCTGTTAAAAGCAGAGAAATATCAAAATTCGCTACTGTCGTACAAAGCACATCTTTACATTTCATATTTGATAATGTTATAAATGTTCTGCATTTATTTAAAGGATTTCAAATATCAAGTCATTTTAATTTATTTTTATGACAGATTGATTGTTCATTGCTGAACAACAACTTTTCACCTGATTTTTTTGGGGATATTTGATGAGATAAAGAAGAGGATACGTTTTGAAATTTTTCATACATCCTCCACCTCGCTTCGCGGCTTCGACATGTTTTTGAATTATTTCGTCAGCTTTTTAGGTCCATGTATGGTGTTAGGTCCATTTGGGGGTGAGCCCATAGTCCTTGAAAAATATTGTTTTCAAAATAGTTAATGGGATGGGATCACCGACCTCATATTTTCTATGGTATATTGATATTATGTTCTATGGTTTATATTTGACAGCCGGTGAAGAACTCAACGGATTTTATGGCCTGTCGATGGTCTATCGTTTTAACTGATGTTATAGTGTTAATTATCGTCCATAAATACTGGTTAAATCTATGTCATTAGGAAAATGATGGACACCGCAGAGGCTCCGTTTGATTTAAAAGAAATTAAACGTGAATTGCGCATAGCTATACAGGAATGTTCGCAGCGCGGGCTTATTCAAACTGTCAAGTGGCTTTCGGAATTAAATTTCGCCCTCAAATCAACGTCAGAAGGAGTTGTGTTTGCTCCCGATCTCAAAGAAGACGATGAAATTTATGATGCAAATTACATGCTATCCAAAAGTCTCTTCGATTGCCAGGAATATGATAGAGCCGCATATTTTTCTGAAAAGGCTACCAAACCTAAAGCACGGTTTATCCACCTGTATTCTCGTTACATGTCTAGTGAGAAGAGGAGGTTGGATAACATGACGGAGGTTGGCTGCACTCCGGATGCCAGCAAGAGCAAGTCGCTCAGAGAACTGATGAATGTTTTTAAAGTCGATTACGCTGCTAAGAGTTTAGATGGCTACGGGTTATTCCTTTACGGCGTTGTTCTGAGGAAGTTGAATCTTCACAGCCAAGCGATTGAGATATTGGAAGAAGCGGTGAACCTGGTTCCCTGGCTGTGGGGGGCCTGGCTGGAGCTGTCCACCCTCCTGCAGGACCGGGAGACCCTGGAGGGCTTGAACCTGCCCCGCCACTGGATCCTCAACTTCTTCCTGGGCCACACGTATCTTGAACAGAAACTGCTGGACGAGGCTATTGAGATTTACGAATCACTAAAGAATAACGGCTTTGAGAACTTCACTTACCTGAATGCTAATATGGGTATTGCTTACCATGATAGTAGAGGTATGGATTTATAATGTCAGATAATTTTGGTATATTTTTTAGCGATTCAATCTTCCATATAATTTTTGGTAAATATACAGAAAATAGGAACATGTTTAAAACGCACATTTTATAAATAATGTATTTTAATAGTTATTTTCTTAAAATTAAAACCGATTGTTACTTGGCGGCCATTGTTATTGGTGTCAAAGTGTTAAGGTTAGTTTTTTCTTCTCTTATTTGAACAAAAATATGAACCAATAATCCTAAAATAGGTTCTTAGGTTGTCAGTTTGGGTTTAATTAAAACATTAATAAAAAAAAAAACTAACCTAAAAAAACTATGACAAATTAGATGTCAACACATGGCGTAAAGAAAAGACGTCAAATATCGTTTTTTTTTTACGAAATAGTTATTAACCCCTCAGGCTAATTTGTTTGGTTTTTTGAACAAACAGCTTTTATCCGAACAGTCAATTTGTTCGCTTTTCAGAACAGCTCATATGGTCTCATAGAAATCACTGTGTCTCACTTACCACCATAGTTAGAAATATGTGCTGACAAACTGCTTTGGTAGATTAGCGGGTGTTTATATTGAAGAATGAACTACACAGCGTTAGAGAGAAAAAAATACCAAGCTTTACATTCTAATATAGAAGTTATTTTTTTATTTATAGAGCGAGACGGTTTACATATAGTTCCCGTGAGCACTTAGGCCATAGGCCCATTGTGCTATATCCCATTTTACCTCATTCATTGAACAGTCACCCGGTCCCCTTTATAAAGTTCACCAGGGTTGTCATTGGATATGTGGCTGTGTCTTCTGGTTCCACAATGTGTCTTCCCAGGTCTCATCTCTTCTCTCCAATCCCCCTTGGTTCCCTGAAG
Organism: Hesperophylax magnus; assembly: GCA_026573805.1. NCBI lineage: Eukaryota > Metazoa > Arthropoda > Insecta > Trichoptera > Limnephilidae > Hesperophylax > Hesperophylax magnus. Next base: position 986,062 of record JAIUSX010000041.1, on the reverse strand, counting down.
GCCCCACAAGGGAAGAGAGCCTTATCTCTCCTCTCCACTCCCTTTTGGTTCTGTGAAGGCCCCACAAGGGAAGAGTTCACGGAGGTGGCCATCTCTCCTCTCCACTCCTTCTTGGTTCCCTAAAGGTCCCACGAGGGAAGAGGGTCTCATCTCTCCTCTCCACTCCTCCTTGGTTCTCCGAAGGCCCCATGGTGGAAGAGTCCATTCCCCGTTGGTTCCCTGAAGGCCCCACGGCGAATGAGTCCACTCCTTCTTGGTTCCCTGAGGGCCCCATGAGGGAAGAGGGCCTCATCTCTCCTCTCCACTCCTTGGTTCCCTGAAGGCCCCACGAGTGAAGAGGCCTTCGTCTCTCCACTCCACTCCTCCATAATATAAAAGTTGACCACACAATAATTAAAATGTACACCTCTATGAAACCAAAGGTTCCGACCGCAATTTGAGAAATATTTATTACACTTTCTTATTTTTTAATTTTCTGTTTTTTTCGTTTAATCAGTAATTTTAGTTCAGTGTTTAAACGAAAGAACGTTAGTTGAGCCATTTTTAAAACTTAAAATAAATATTAAAAAATTATGTGTTTATCTATTTAAATATAAATGCAAATGTTCGTTTGCTCAAAATCTTAAATCTCTGAAAGATCTTCACCGAATGCTTTGAAGTTTTGACACTACGTTGCATTCAAAGACTCGCATGTTTTTATATACATGCTTGTGGATCCCCCACAATGCTTCGCTATTGCTAATGTCTTTCTCGGGCGCCTCCGACCTCTTCAACCATTCACTACTGTATACCTCAATTTTACTGTTAAAAAACTACAATACATCGACTGTAATTAGACTCCGTATCTCATTACTAGGTCATTAAGTATTTCTAGGGCGTCCCCGACTTCTTCTACCATTTAAACATCTCTAAACAATCCTGGCACTAATAACAACAAACTTTCAGCGATATCGGTCGACTACTTTTGAGTTTTGCAACCACTTACTGAAGGCTGAATTTTTATATATTAAGATTTGAAACCAGTTAGAATTTAACTCAACCATTTGGAATGCATTTTATTATATAAGACGTTGTCCTGCCACAGACCGCCTTCTATGTAGGGAAGTTAAAATTTGTGGTTATTATGATCGACCCTAAAATGCTGGAGGGGTTAAGTTGAAATGAAGTGTTATTTTAATAATTTGTGCTTATTAGGGGAAAATTAGAATTTTACTCTTCCTGTGCTTTTGAATATTTCACTTTTTTTTTTCAAGCAAATCTCTTCTGAGTTTTCGTAATACTTCTTCCAGTTCATAATACTAACCCATTTATATATTAAATTATCTTTGTGTCTTGTATATTTCACTCTCCGCATTTGATGGTTTTCCCAAAAGTACCAGAAAACACATCATCAATAATATTTTTCACCTTTTTTAATTACGGCTGTTCATCATTCAATTCTGTTTCTACAGCTCTATATATAATATAGTTGCACTTTATCCGTTTCTGGAAAAAATGCAGATTTTTATGCCAGATACTGTAATGTTTATTTTAAAAAATCATTTCAAAACATTGTTTCATTCTAATGCATTTCAAATAATTTATAAAATTAATGTTTATATTGGTTGCTATTTAATAATATTGTATTGTTTACTTTTCAGATGTTGAAAATGCAATTGCGACCTTCAAAAATATACAATATGTGGATCCATATAGATTAGATAACATAGATGTGTATTCCCATCTACTGTATGTTAAAGAGATGAAGACTGAACTAGCAAACTTGGCACACAAAGCCGTAGAAATAGATAAATACAGAGTGGAAACATGCTGCGTTATAGGTAAATATGAAGAAGTGGATCAAAATGTATTAATTATGTTAACACATTCACGGACACAATGTATATCGACTATATTTTAGAGGACATGTGATGTGACGCAATGTACAATTCGACTGGGAAGTTAAGTTTTGTATTGCAGTAGTATGTAGCCTGTCTATTTGTGTCGCAATGAAAACACTTCAGTGTCATACACAAAGATGATTTTTTTTTTACTGATTTTCATAGACTTCACAAAACACACGTCCTGTGACTAAACAAATGTGATAGCAAGTTTCGTATCACAAACCTCTGTTTTCCGGCAAGTGTCTGTCAATCCATCATGTTACAACGTTTCCCAGCTGATATAAGATCTAAAGTAAAACATATTATGATGACACCTTTAGTGCTTAGGCATTTATTTATTATAGTTGGATTAAAAACACAAGACCGTTTCCTAGTGTCATCTGATATGAAGCGCATTGCAGAATGTGAGTGCGGTGTGGCAAGCCACCAATGAACGCTAGCGAATTACTAATAAATCACGACCTTCTTCGCATAGCAACAGACATGCCTCAGCACACCTTTTATTTGCTTACGGTCGAGCTATAATTTATGATAATTTTTTTTAGTCTTGTAATAATGCTGTATATAAATGTATTGAATTTATTTTACAGGTAATTATTACAGTCTGAGAAGTGAGCACCAAAAGGCAGTAATATATTTCCAGAGAGCTTTAAAACTAAACCCTAACTACTTGTCTGCTTGGATTCTTATGGGTCATGAGTTTGTGGAACTGCAGAACACCAATGCCGCCATTCAGTCCTACAGACAAGCCATTGGTCAGTTATTTATATTTTTTTATATAAGCAATAATTCTTAGCCTGAAACACTCATCCACATTGAAAAATCTCCTGATAAAAGATACATGACGCCAACGGGACTTGAACCCGTGTCCTTTCGATTGCCGGTCGACAGCTCTGACCACTGAGCTATGGCGGCTTATCTCTTATCCGCGAAATAATTCAATATATACTAGTGTTTCATTCAACAATTACTGCCTATTACATTTTTTTTTTTTTTTTTTTTTTTTTCACCTGAAAACAACCAACTTTATTTTTTCACCGTCATGTATCTTTTATCAGGAGATTTTTCAATGTGGATGAGTGTTTCAGGCTAAGAATTATTGCTTATATAAAAAAATAATTGTTACCCTTTGTGCTATGCATAAAAAATCTTGTCTTAAAAACATTAGTTTACCAAAAAAATAATAATTAATATTTGACAAGTTCTAGTAATTTTCACCAAAAAATGTAGACAATTTGTCTCGACGCCATCTAGTGAGAGAGTTAGCACTTACAATGTCTTTCTCATATTAAAATAAAGTTGGTTGTTTTCAGGTGAAAAAAATGTAATAGGCAGTAATTGTTGAATGAAACACTAGTATATATTGAATTATTTCGCGGATAAGAGATAAGCCGCCATAGCTCAGTGGTCAGAGCTGTCGACCGGCAATCGAAAGGACACGGGTTCAAGTCCCGTTGGCGTCATGTATCTTTTATCAGGAGATTTTTCAATGTGGATGAGTGTTTCAGGCTAAGAATTATTGCTTATATAAAAAAATAATTGTTACCCTTTGTGCTATGCATAAAAAATCTTGTCTTAAAAACATTAGTTTACCAAAAAAATAATAAGTTATTTATATGGTTTTGTTGTTGTTTTTGAACATTTTTCTCTATACCCGGTGTTCTCTATACCTGGCATGTAGCTTGGTCTGTTATCTTGTACTATTATTTATTTATTTTGATTTTCGCAATTTCATAGGAAATTAACTTTTTATTTTAAATTTGAATATGTTTTTTCTTTCACAATTAGTTCCACGATGTAAAGTGTTTTTTGGCCATAGTGTACATTAAAAAATACTTGTTTCTACTGAATGAGTGTACAAATGTTATTTTATAACCAATTTCACCAAGACAAGTATTTGGTTACGCTTCATAATTTCTATTTTTTTAACATTATCGTTAAAATTATTACATTGTACCATTTCAAACCATATTTATTGAAAAAAAAAAAATTGTTGTCAATAAATTTAATAATGCAGCAGTAATCGAACCCACAACCCATTTACGATGGATTACATTGGACAGCCGTGTGATCAGTTTAAATAATTAATTTTTTTCAGAGGTAAATCGTCACGATTTCCGAGCGTGGAATGGATTGGGTCAGACCTATGAGATTCTGGGCCTGAACAGCTACTGTATCTACTACTACGCGAGGGCGGCCCAGCAATGCCCCGGAGACTCCCGGATGCTCGTGGCTCTGGGGGAAGCCTTTGAGAAATTGGATAAAATCACCAATGCCATGAAATGTTACAGCAGAGCGCACAGTGTGGGAGACATTGAAGGGATGGCGCTGTTGAAATTAGCTAAGTAAGAATTATTTTACTTTATTTTTATAAAAATATTATATAGGTTAAATAAATTATCATTCGGAAATGATAGGAGAGCACAGGTCAACATAGTTTTTTCTTGCATTAATTTTGTAAATGATGAAGATTTGGAAGACTGCCAAGATGGAAAAAGTTTGGAGTTCAGACTCCTGGAGTCAACTATACCAAAAAGGTCCCATCTCTAGGAGAAAGACTTAAAATTATGATAAACCTGTGTTAGCTTCTGTAACATGGTTTAGGCTTTAGAGTTTGATACCACTGCAGTTTCTGCAATGATTATTTATTATAATTGATGCAAGAACCCATTCACTTTCACAACATTCTGTCTTTAATGTTCCATTACCCTCTGTGCCCTTACAAAATACTAAATATGAAAATTATTTTGCTGACTTAAATTGATGCCCGAGGTCCATCTATAAGTACTAATTATTTCACCGTCTTCACGCAGGAGATAAAAATAGAATAACCTACTTATGTAATACAGACTCAAGTCCTTTTTTGTAAAAGCTTGACTTTCCTCTAAGTGCATTGTTTTATTAAATAGGTACTTTATAAATACCGTGGGTCACAATTCATAAGTCAGTTACACATATTATCATAATGAGTACAGTAAACATCTCTCTACAATGAATTTCTCCTTCAAGACGGAACATTTCCACCATTATTTTATATCGCCGACAGCTTCTTTTGCTTTCATTTGTCAGTTATCGGGAGAATATATTACTGCCGATATTTTTGTTTGTTCCATCCTAAGCAAGATTTGATAAGAGTGTGTTTTTTTTTTTTCGAAGGAAGCAAATACTTTGGGGTGTGACATATTGAATGAAAAAACATACACTTAGTAAGACACCACTTTATTTTTGAATCAATAACGATAGCCAACCGGGTTTCGCTTGTCCCAAGCTTCATCAGGGCTAAATATCAACTAAAGCTAATTAGATACAGGCACATATAAATATAGGTAAATGAAAACAATGAGTGAAAGAGATACAAAACAGATAGAAAGAGATGCAAATAGAAAAGGTGGAGACAAATTATTAAGGATGATGAGGAGGGAGGGGGGGGGGGGGGGGGGGGGGGGGGGGGGGGGGGGGGGGGGGGGGGGGGGGGGGTGGGGGGGGAGGGGAAGGAAATAACAGTTTCAGCGGCGGAATAAATTTAATATGGGACTATCAGATAAATTAATTTGGTTATTTATTATATTTAAATTATTATTAACTGCTTTTTTTATTTCAAGGGCTTCTAAGTTGTTTAACCGGTCAGCAACGTAAGCAGATATACACGATAAAATAACGATAGCAGTCAAGTACAATAAGCGTGTTTACACGTCAACGCGTGTGTTTCCACAAAAATCGTCATAACTCCGTTATTCTTCTAGTGACATCCCTAAAACAAAAAGTAGAATATTCGTATTGAATGAAGCTTCACATCTCTATTCAAAGTTATCCATAGAAACCCGTAAAAAGACCTACTCAGTGGAAGCAAATTTTACCCGCCAAATCGTAAAACGACGCCAAGAAAGCCGTTTGACGTGCCGACCCGCCTCCCACATATCCCAGTTTTATTATTTTTTAAAATATATTTTGTATGAAATGGTCAAAAAGTGAAGTGACAGAATTGTTTATTGTACATTTGTACGATGAAATAAGTGTTTTTTTTTTACATTATCCGTGATTTTAGTATCGTTTTTACATAAAACATTACAGGTGAGTCATTTTTACAATTTTTTCATGTTTCCATTCTAAATTTAAATATTTACAAATGTTAATATTTATTTATGATACAACAATTTGAAAGCCTATTTTGTAACCTTTCTAAAACAGTTTTTACTATTCGGCTCCGTTCAGTAATGTTTCATTTATAGAGCTTGATTGTGAGGCGGTAATAACACAACGTTTTCGTGAAATTGACATTTCGGTAAAGACATTTTAGCTTCAAGTTCGCGAAAAGTCGGAGGGGTTAATCTAATTCCAGATCCATTTTTATGCAATATTTTAGTTCCAGAGATTTTATCGAATGAATGATTAGATTCTATTAAATGATTCGCGAATTCTGAAAAGGCATTATTGTTTAAACATCGTATATGTTCTTTTACTCTTAAGTTGACATTCCGGGCCGTTTTTCCGATATAAAAAGCAGAACAATCATTACAATTAAGTTTATATATGCCCGAGTGGCTTAGTTTGTCGTCTTTATCTTTAGTATTAATTAAATATTTTTCTAAATTATTATTAGTGTAAAAAGCGGGTTTTATTTCAGATGAGAATTTTTTAACGCTTAAAGAAGAAAAGTTATTTGTATACAGAACTCTACGCCATTGGAATGTTTGATTTATGTTTATATTATTAGGGTTATAAGATTTGTTAAATAGAAATTTATTTGATGCTATTTGTTTCAATTTTTTATTAAGAATATTGTCTATTAGTTTTGTATCATACCCGTTGTTTAAAGCGATTTGTTTAATGATGGATAATTCGTTGCAAAAATTATTATTATTCAATGGTACGGTAACCAATCTATGAATCATGGAGTGAAATGCTGAATGTTTGTGGGATATAGGATGGTTGGATGAATTGTGAATTGTAATATCAGTATACGTGGCTTACGATAGATATTAAATTCAAATTTATTGTTAATTATACTTAAAGTTAGGTCTAGAAAATTCAAAGTTAAGTTTGTACCTATTTCTACAGTGAATTGAATTTGTTTGTGAAAGGAGTTTAATATTTTAAGAAAAGAGTTTAATTGTCTTTCAGTGCCTGTCCAAATGCAAAAAACATCGTCAACATATCTTCTCCATAGTAAAATATTCTTTAAGAGAGGTGAATTGGAAGCAAAAATATTGTTTTCTAGGTTATTCATAAAGATGTCAGCGATAAGGGGGCTTGTAGGAGCGCCAATTGCTAGTCCCTCTCTCTGCTGGTAAATAACATTATTGTAGTAAATTAGAAATTAGGGTTTTGCTTTCAGTGACAGGTACATTAGGGAATAAGTTGACTACATCGAAAGATATTAATTTGCAATTACTGGGAAGAACCATTGAACCATTGGTTACCGTACCATTGAATAATAATAATTTTTGCAACGAATTATCCATCATTAAACAAATCGCTTTAAACAACGGGTATGATACAAAACTAATAGACAATATTCTTAATAAAAAATTGAAACAAATAGCATCAAATAAATTTCTATTTAACAAATCTTATAACCCTAATAATATAAACATAAATCAAACATTCCAATGGCGTAGAGTTCTGTATACAAATAACTTTTCTTCTTTAAGCGTTAAAAAATTCCCATCTGAAATAAAACCCGCTTTTTACACTAATAATAATTTAGGAAAATATTTAATTAATACTAAAGATAAAGACGACAAACTAAGCCACTCGGGCATATATAAACTTAATTGTAATGATTGTTCTGCTTTTTATATCGGAAAAAACGGCCCGGAATGTCAACTTAAGAGTAAAAGAACATATACGATGTTTAAACAATAATGCCTTTTCAGAATTCGCGAATCATTTAATAGAATCTAATCATTCATTCGATAAAATCTCTGGAACTAAAATATTGCATAAAAATGGATCTGGAATTAGATTAAACAACTTAGAAGCCCTTGAAATAAAAAAAGCAGTTAATAATAATTTAAATATAATAAATAACCAAATTAATTTATCTGATAGTCCCATATTAAATTTATTCCGCCGCTGAAACTGTTATTTCCTTCCCCTCCCCCCCCCCCTCCCTCCTCATCATCCTTAATAATTTGTCTCCACCTTTTCTATTTGCATCTCTTTCTATCTGTTTTGTATCTCTTTCACTCATTGTTTTCATTTACCTATATTTATATGTGCCTGTATCTAATTAGCTTTAGTTGATATTTAGCCCTGATGAAGCTTGGGACAAGCGAAACCCGGTTGGCTATCGTTATTGATTCAAAAATAAAGTGGTGTCTTACTAAGTGTATGTTTTTTCATTCAAGAGTGTGTTTGTTCCAGATTATATGACAAGCTTATGATGCGTGACAGTGCAGCGGCGGCTTACAGCGCGGCGTGTCTGGACGGCGAGGGCGATACGGAACGTGGGCTGCAGGAGGCGTACCGCTACCTGGCGCACTATTACCTCAACAAGGACCACCTAGACCATGCTGCGCAGTACGCCTACAAATGCTTGGACCACGAAGAGGTATGTATCGACATACATTTTATAATATTTATCTGTTAATCCAAACATTGTGAATTATGCCGTTCGCCGTATTATCAAACCAATCCATATTTCTATAAACACATCGATTGCTAGACCACAAGCAAAAGAAGTTGCACGGACGTATCTTGCCATGCGTAGAAAGGGTTTGATTTATTAGTAGTTCACTAGCTTTCGTTGGTGGCTCGCCTTCCCTTCATTCTGGATAACGTTGGGGAACAGTCTATTGTTTTTAGTCGATCTATGGACATGTGTTGTTCCCAATTTCCTAAATTGAAACACTTTTATGTACATGTACGTAAATAATAATATAATTTTATTTACAGTCTTTACACATTCATATTCGACAGTGTTAGGAATTTTATATAATTGACCAATAAAATAACGACATTCAAAAAATTATTATTATCTTATTCCTACACGAAAACCTACTATTTAAATAAGTGTATGCATGTTCATATATGAGGTCTTATTTCTAGAAACATGTCTTCTATATTGTAATTTTAAATACTTTTTTACTAATCAAATGATATGGATGCTGTATATGTACTGCCGTCATAAACAAAAAGGCAGCCAGGAATTAGCAAGTCACATTTTGATATACGAGACCTTTCACTTACTATAAAAAAGAAATTCCCAGCTGCCTTTTGACAAATCCAGACGCCCTCAGATCTCTGTGGTATTTAAACCTGTTTAGGCCAATCCATCTATGCATATATTGTTTCAAAGATCAATTATTTCGTTATCTATATTTGTGTGTTAATCTCAACCATTTCAGACCAAAGAGGAAGGAAAATCTCTGTTGAGGACAATATCAGAGAAGAGAGCGGCATTCATAGACAAACAGAATCAGCCGGCCGAAGATGAACCTAAGAACGATGAGAGTATAGAATTGTGTGAGTCTCCAATCGTACCCAAACCCTCGTGTGCTGTGGCCCTCAATTATAACACTCCTAGTCCCTCTCAATCCGCTGACAATTCTCGCTACAAAATGTAAATGGCTTACTTTAATGTCAGATAAATTCATTTACTTGTAAATACATATTAATATAATTGCTCATCGATAGGGACCTGAAATGTTTGCATTATTCTTTTACAAAATTTGCATTGTTTTTTTGGAAAAGTTGTGTTTTTTCAGTGTAAATGATGTAATGTTATTTTTGTTTGTTAATAACATAAAAAAATTTGCATTATTTGCCTGAGAACTGCGAATTTCGCATAAAAAATACGATATTTTGCATTATCGTAAATGTGAAATTTTCAGGTCTCTCTACTCATCGACTTTGAAGAAACAACATACTTCTTCATTGTTTAGTAAGTTCAGTTACCTGATTGTGTAGTAATAATCCAACAGTACAATAAATTGAGGTCTGTTGCTTCACATTTTTAAGAGGAAAAAGCACCAATTAAATGACTATAATATTATTTATGGTGAATGTAAGCTAATATTTGAAAATTTGGTGTAATTTAATTTGTTAGAAAACGGGTGAACTTTTCTTTGTTTACTTTTGATCAGAGGCGGGATACTACTCTGGTACATGTTGTTACTGTGCCGAAAATTTGTGTTCTTTAGCCTTCGTTTTTAGTTACCTCACAAGATTTCCAACTGTCCGAAGCTAGTAGAATTATGGAAACCCTTAAGGAAGGAGAGGAAGATCTGGGGGTCAATGTGTTCAGGAGTGACGGACGGATGAATCCATCCCTCCCACTGCGGTGCAAGGCGATGTACCGAGAGTCATGCTGGAGAAGTCAAAAGGTCTCCCTCAAACAGTCTCTCGCGATCTAGCCTGCCACGCAATTGGTGACAAACCTCACCACATGAACCCGGGCACCCTTGCTAAGTCACCAAACATAGCGAAATCCGGCCTGCCACATAGTAGGTGAGCAGACGCATCCGCCGCCAAGACCTTGGCAATCCTCAATCCACCAAGCTGGGCACCCCTGCTAACCACTCAGGGTGACCTATGGCAGAGGTGTTAGTTATCCAATAAATGGTTCCCGGGGCGGCGGTACCCAAATTGTAAAAACCCATAAAGCAACATTTCGATTCTGATTGGTGGTCTCTCACCAGAGGAATAAGTTAATGAATACATTATTTTCTTATTGAATAATATTTTATTTGCACGTCCTGGATTTTAATCCCACATCCTCGGGTATACAGACAGACAGACCTTATTGCTCTGTCATAGAGGTTGGGTACCTTTATACAGACAGACAGACCTTATTGCTCTGTCATAGAGGTTGGGTACCTTTACAAACACAAAATAATCATATTTACACAATGGTAGGTAACGAGCCCATAATGTACATATTATGTATATGCAATTTCAGGAAATCGGTCAATTTTTTGCTCTTTTTAACTGCAACGAGTTGCAAACTGTCAATGTTTGAATAGTGAAGTTAGTTTTTTTGACATATTTTATAACTGTCCCTGTATACACAATACTACTTACCATAATATTATTTGTAATTAATATAATATGTACCCTAAATGATTTTATAATATTACATGATTGTAATAAAAACATTTTACAAAATAAAAATACACATAATTTTGGAACAATGATTTGTTTTTATTTAATTAATAATTTATCTATTCTAAAATTAATAACAAAAACATAATAAATACTTATTTTAGTAAAAATTGGCTTATTTCCGAAGTACTTATTTACTTTATGGCAAATTCACCATGCACATTTTATTTCCATATTAAAATATTGTTATTTTTGTTTTGATTAGAATACGTCCACCCGTTCACGGGGCAACTGAAACTGGTTGTCGAGCTTCTCTCACGGCGTAACTCAAGTTTGCTTTTCATAAATTATCTAAGCTTGGTTAACCATAGGATGCAGAAGAACACTTGAGAACAGCTGTTATCTGTCACTATCATATTGCGTTAAATGTCTGCAGAATCAAGTGATGATGAAGCCGCCATTATTTTTTTCTTTTCTTGCATAATATATAGTCGTAAATTTACAGGAAAAATTCTCCCGAACGAATTTAATGTTTTCCTGCTCAGACATAGCATAATCTGACAGCTCTTAAGGCATGGACAAATCGCAAATTTCTTAAAAACTGACATGTCTATGGGCAACTGAAACGCACAGGCGATTTGCGAATGACTGGTTGCGTCACCGTTGAAAACTGATTGCGCCGTGTGCAGACTGCCATTGAAATACACGGGATAGCAACTTGAGTTGCTAACTGGTTTTTTTTCGGTTGCCCCGTGAGTGGATGGACTTATATTCCTAAGCAACCATTTTGTGTGCACGTTTATCCTATGCTTAAAAAGAAACATCAATTTTGTAACATTTTTAGTTATGTACTTATTATTATTTTATGCAATATATTTATTTTATTAAGTTGTCTAGATACTGCATTATATTAACTGTACATTCTGCAGGTAACTAAGTGCATTATATTCTTATAATCATTTTAACTAACAAGAAAAACAATTGTTTATAGAGTGCACCTATTGAATAATTTAATTTAATATGTGATACCAAACACTGCTTCACATATCTCAGACTTGATGTCCTCTATTCACTCCATATCACTTCACATCACATCATTTCACACCATTTCACACCATTTCACATCACATGTGAAAGTAAATCATTAAATAACTATAAGTTTATTGAATTACCAATAAGCGTATTTTTGTCGATATCTTTAATAAATCTTTCAAGTATGTATTTACAGAAAAGATTTTTGTATGAAAAAATATCTTCAGTCCTTCTGCATATCACGTTCACCCTCAATTCTCTTTCAAATATAATTGAAATAAACGCATGTTCACTTACTATTATTATTTTGCAAATCTCTTGGGGATACAAACATTAAAATATGGCACATTTTATTCCTAATTAAGTCATATATTATTTAAATACCAACTACATATTAATTTTTTGCGCATTTCATCATGTTACATAAATTGAAAATAAACTGTTTGTTCATCTTACACATTATACATACCTAAACATGTATATGTATTTATATAAGACTCTAAGTAACAGAAACTCTAAGCTGATATACATACAAAATTATATAAGACTCTAAATACCAGAAACTCAAAGCTGATATACACAGAGAATTTTGAATGAATTAAAAGTCCTAATTTTAGTTTTAAAATGCGTTTTCGGCCTTTCTACCAAACACCAACAATACAACAAAAGTGATCAGGTTAAGTAATATAGCTTGTAGCCATTTTGTCAATCGCTTTGGGAGTGTCGTGCTGATTGCTTGGAGAGTGCAAACATCCAATCTTTCTTTTCCTCTCTTATGTATCTTGACAACTAAATGAGCTTCATCATTCTTATAGTGATTTATTTTTGGGGTATTATGCCGTGTTGCACTACTTCCTTCTTTAGCCAAAGTTTCGGACAGCATTACATTATCCATCACCAGGGCAGATGTGCTTCATCATTATTTCTCCTTAACCTTTCCAATGCTGGCATTTTCAACGCAATCTCTCCTGCCACACAACACATTTTAATATAATTATGTGTTTTTGTGAAATTTAATGGATCACTGCCAATGGATCACATGTGCAACAGCTGTCGTAGATTAGATTAAGGTATAATTCCGATATTCGCCACTGCATCCCATCACAGCTAAAAAGCTGTAATACGAACCTCCGCAAGTCCGAAAGGCTGTTGTCCAATTTGAAAGATTATGCGGCAGTGTGATGGCCCAGACGCAGACATTTGATAATTGACAATGGGGAGGATGAGGCCCTCATCAATACAGATTTAAAAGTAGCTACCAATATTTGGCTGGAATCTGACAATGTATGAATATTTGATTTGGCTTGAAAATACGTGGGAATGATGATTGAAATAATGGAAGCATTTCACATTTCGAGGGCTTAAAGTCAGACAACGTTATCTTCAAAAAACACACAAATAATTCAAGGCCTTAAAGTCAAATAACATTACCTACAAAAAACATACCAATAATTCAAGGGTTTTACGATGAACAACGTAATCTACAAAATGACATACCAATTATTGGCATGTTTTTTGCAGATGACGTTATTTGGCTTTGAAGTCCTCAAATCATTGGTAGGCATGTTTTTTTACAGATAATATTATATGACTTTATGACCTAGAATTATTGGTATGTTTTTTGTAGATAACATTGTTTGACTTTATGTCCTCATTATATCATGATTCATGAATAGGTGCTTCCTTGGTAGTAACTATTAGTTGGCATTTTATTACTGGAATGAGGATTGCGGATGCATATTGTGTTCCTCGGGAATAGGAAACGGCCATCAGAAACGTAGCATTATTTGTATGTAGCAATATTATGTAAGTTTTATTTTTTCTAGTGATTATTGTAATACATTATATGTGTAAGTGCAAAGCTAAAAGGCTGATTTACATTCAAACCTTAAAAAACATGTACATAGTAAAAATATATGTTATTTGGGTAGCTATGAGTGCATACATATTATTTCAACAACTGGTTATTTACTGTAAATTGCTTTTGTTTTGAACATTCCAATGAATTGGTTTATTTAAGTTTAATGGTACAATGTTACCAGTGACTTCAAACATCTCAAAATTGAAGCAAAACTTTGTTTTGTTCGGCTCATTGAGAGGGTAATCGGATACACCTTAGAATTAGATTGGCATTAAAAGAACAGCGATAGTTAAACTGATGTCTCGGCAGAACTACATTTCTTAGAGTCTTTCTTGTTGTCACTCCAGCAGTCCTTTAAACGATTTGAGTCACTCTGTAAAACATATTAAAATTATTCATAACGGCATTGCCAAAATTATTATTTAATTAGCAAATATTTACAACTTCAACAATTTAATCGTCGATTAAAGTCGATTTTCCATGCTGATAGCTCAACTCATTGTTTGGACATTTATATACACATACTAAAAAATTGGAACATGTAATAAAGAAACATGTGCAGGCAAATTATTTTAATTAGGACACTTTTCTTGTAGTTTAGAATACCTGCCTACAGTCCCCTCTTACTATGTAAGTTCCAATGGATTCTGGGTGCGTAGCAAACTTTAACAATTCTGTTTAAATTTAGATTCACGACTCAATTCGACAAAGTTGTTTTTATGTTTTTTTTTGTTTTATTCTTCAGCTTTATAACAACAACAAAATTATTATTAAATTATATTATTTTTGATCCATCCAGTACACTACTGCACAAGCAAGGGTCTCTTTAAAATGATTTACCTGTACCAAACATTTACTAACATACATCATGCTTCATTATTGTATAAGAATTACATATGTACATTTATGTATTATAGGCTTGGTAATTATTAATGCTTTTTTCTCTTTTCCATTTATTTTTGCTTTTTGTAAAAATCTAACACTTTAATACCAATATAGGAACTGGTTTTATTAAAAAAAAGTGTCCTTATAAACGGAAGTGTGATAATTTACAATTAAAGGGAAGTAATAAAACTTTTATATTCTTAACACACTTCATGCGGGCGAAAACAAGGTACCAAGGTCCAAAACAAGACGAAGATGATGATTTGAATGAAATTTTTTACCTAGTACTCACCAAACCCCAACTATAAAATATGTGTCTGAAATCAAAGCCTACTTGTGTAATATGACTCAAACTGAATTTAAAAGTCAGTGTTGGGTCATTTAGTGATATGTTTGTGTGTAGAAAATGTCCATATTTTATTACATTACAATATATTTTTTTCATTCTTGCACAAATCATTACAAAAAAACTCCCGCATCTCCAGTGCGATAAGTGTAAGGATGTATTACTCGTTCTACGGGTTTAAACATAGTTTCCTATTGATAAAATATTATTCCACACAAAAGACAAGAAGTTGAAGATGGGGAATGGGGAAGACTTGGTTCACATTTTAAAATACATGTACATGTAGTTGGAACCCGCACAAAGAGATTGATGTAAAATATTTACATCAAATTATCATTCAGCAATGCCTTTCCCGTCATTCAAGTAGGACCAGCGTAAAAGATAGAACTTCCCGCTGGAAGTGTGTTTCATGTATTTACATCTTTACAATTATTGGATTGATTCATCGATACAAAATCAGGACTGAGATTCAACCAAAGTGTTATGGTTCTCTTGTTAGTGAAATTCCTTTTCGTTTATCGAAAATGTGTGAGTATATCAACAGAAAAATGATACACAAAGAATCATGCAGGGTATTAGACACAACATGTAATCATATTTTAACATTTATCATTAATTGAAATAATTAAAATCACACCACACAACATGATAATACTTATTTCAAACCGCAAAGTTCAGAGGGTGGTTGCAACTACAAATACTATATTATAATTCCAAAACATATAAATACTCGATCTTAACCCTTAAAAGTCTTGATTGTCACTCAGATAGGAATGTATTTACATAAATAGTTGGCGACCAGTTAATCTGTTCGTTCGTTTGTGTTGTTTCATTAATGTGTGATATAGTTTATCGTTGCTAACTAGTATGTAACCTTTCACACCTTTTTACGAGGACTATTCGGAAAGTAACCGCCGTACTGCTACAAATAAAAAAATCCACTTAGATGCAAATATTTTATTACCTGCCTCTTAAAACTACAGCCTTCCACTATTTTATAATATAGTTCTGGAAATCATCCCACGGACAGACAGGACTTGGCTCTACTTGTTCACTCACATAAAGAAGTGGCTACGTTACCAGGTGGCCTAGTTTTGTATAGAACAAATTTGAAAATTGGTAAAATGCTATGACAAGTGCTTGAATTTAAATGGCGAGTATGTATGTTGAAAGATAGTGAAAAGCTATAGTTTCAGAGACACGTAATAAAATATATATATATATTTTTTTTTTCACTTGTAGCAAACACTTTGTGGGTATACATAATTATAATAATTAAAATAAAATAACTTTGTTTGAATACCACTTTATTGTATATATTTATAACCAACCGGTTTCAGTTCAACCCGAACCTTCATCAGGGCTAATAAAAACATATTCTTATTATATATTATATGTTTTTATTAGCCCTGATGAAGGTTCGGGTTGAACTGAAACCGGTTGGTTATAAATATATACAATAAAGTGGTATTCAAACAAAGTTATTTTATTTTAATTATTATAATAAAATATTTGTATTAATTAGAAACAATTACTTCACTTAGACGTTTCTTGATTATTTGCTGACAACATACAAAAATAATTTATTGAATTTCTTGGAGTGATAAATCTTTTAAAAACTATTTGAACTTCATTAAACTTTTATTAACAGTCGATTACAATTCGTAAGCTTCGTGAACTTATTGATTAAAATGTTTTTCTCTTCATTTCTCCACATAAATTCATTGCAATTAAGATTTTTTCTCATCATCTCTCCACACACTTTCTTCCTATTTAGTATTTTTTGTTATTATTACCCATACCTACATTATTAGTAAGGTTAAGAACAATTATCTTCATCCCAGACGAAATTACCAAGATATTTTAAGGACATACTTAATTGGTACATTAATTATGTATAATTTAGTATATTTATTGTTTTTATGTTTAATACATAGAACTCCATTTAATTTTTTTAAAATTTAATGTAAATCAAATTTAATAATATTATTATTAAACTTAATTTACATTAAATAAAAAAAAAGAATATATATATATATATATATATATATATGTACTGTGAATTATAGTGATTTGTTTATGGGTTATTATGCCGTGTTACGCTACCTCCTTCTTTAGCCAATGTTTCGGACAGCATTTGTAGTGTCCATCATCGGAGCAGATGTGTAATCTAAGGTTGTGGTGAAGTGTGTGCTTATCTATGAAGATGCGATACCGTGTTGCCAGCTCCAACCCTCTAAGAGCTGACATTAACATATAATTTTAAAATGGTTTTCTGCGTTTAGTTTTGGTGTAGCCGTCAATTACCGAATACCAAGAACTAAAGGAAAAGTTGGCTAAAGAAGGAGGTAGCCATAACACGGCATAATACCCCAAAACAAATCACTATAATACTTTTGGCCGTGAAAATCTCAGATCATACCTGTACTGTGAATGTTCAAATAAAAAATAATGTGGGTTTTTTATTTATAGCCAAACGGCGGTTACTTTCCGAAGAGCTCTCATATCTAAATGTGTATTCTGTCTTACCTTGTTCAGCTTCCATGTAATAAACCTTTTGAACAAATTACGTAATGGCAAGAAATGGGCAAATAGTTATTTGTTTTAGTAAACAATTTTTGGATAACAGCCGGCGCTTTATTTGACTGAGACGATAAGGAGAAAGATGACCATGTTAATGGGGGCTTACCCACTTATTGGATTATTTGGATTGAGTGATATAAATCATTGTTTGAATTGTACAGATACAACAAAGTCTTGTGATAATAAAATGAAGCTGAAGTTAATGGATGATAAGTTTAGTCGAAGAAAGCGGATTTAGAATAAGTACTACTCACATTTATATAATAAAAGTGTTACATTAAAGTGCACTTGGATGGAGACACATGTACATTGGATGCTAGGGGTGCTAAAGTTGTGTGCAGTAGAAGCAATCTGTTGTCGGTCTCCCAGGACTCAAAACTTGGAATCGGAAGCATACTCTCCCACCTTTATGGTGATTGGGAAGTCATCCTCTTCTTCTTCTGGCATGGAGGAAAGGCGCTTGTCAACTTCTGACTGAACATCTTTTGTCAATTTTTTTAGTTTGGATCTGAAATTATACCATTTTTATACCATGTTTTAGACTTACCAATGAATAATGATACATTTTTGTATTACGGTTGAAAAATTATATTTATTAATCAAGTAATTATTAGGCTTGTAGATTTTATTTGAGTTATTGTTTGAACACTTGTTTGATGATTTTGAATTTACTTATTTAGCGGTAATACATAATGTCAGTTTTCATCAGTCTGTCGTCTAAAGTCTTTAGTTTTATCTCGTAGTCTTACGCATAACACATTTACTTTCCAAGAGCTACTAATAAAACCATTCATACTTTTGACAAGACCTGAATGTTGGTACTTATGGTTCTTTGTAATACCTTTCAAAGCAAATAACTTGATAAATAAACGGATTATGTTATGTTCTTGGAAATGTATACTAAATACATCACATGTGGATTCATCCAGATTTAGGCAAAAGTCAGCAATTGCAAAATTAAAATAAACACCACTACGATTTTCAATTAACTTTGTACATATAAATTTATTCTTTTTAAAAACATTACAAAATCTTACAATTTTAGTATGTTTTAAAGATATTGCATCAAGATAACAAAAAATAGTAAAAAGTTTTCATACCTTGTATACAGACAAGAGAGAGAAAAACAATACACTTATATAAAACCTGTTTTATGTGAGCGGCAACAAAGCTTGCCAGTTAAACTCGGCTTCTTTGATGCTAAATATGTCAATATCTGAAGTGATTAGATTTTTTAGTAAATAGCTCTCCCCAACGGAATGACCATTGGCTTGTTAACTCTGCAGGCAGGGAGATAGAACAGGTTATGCTGTCGGTGATGAAGATAACCACCGCAAATATAGAAATTAATCCTCTCCACGATAGCCGAGTTTAAGGACGGGTTGTTTCGGAGAATTTGAACAATTCATCAAATTTCAACGTTCATTTTCGGGTTCTGTGAAAGTCCTATTCAAGTTCTGTTTTTATATCATTATAGGCTAGTTACTTGACAGAACTGAAATTAAAACAGAACTTGAAAAAATCTTTCACAGAACTTGAAAATGAACGTTGAAATTTGATGAATTGTTCAAATTCTCCGAAATAACCCGTCCTTAGAACCATCCACGAATATATCATCTTACGATTTGATTTACGTATCATATTTTGGAGGCTATCTCGTAACGATTTTGAATTGGTGACTTTTTCCTGAACTGGTACTAATATTATTTTCTTTAAATACTGGACGAAACAATCTTCTCCATGTGAAAATGATTCATGATTACTGGAAGTGTATTTCAGAAGACTGAAATGAAGTGTGGTTTTTATGAAGTGAATCAAAATTAGATGTTAAAATTACTCACTTTTATACATGGGTTAACTTTCAGGAATGCATCTTACTTCTTCTTAGTACACACACACACATTATTACTATTTACTGCTTATAGCGCTGTTTCGGAAAGTGTCCACTCATCAAATGATTCCTCTTCAGCAATTAATGGGGTTTTGGTATTACTGAATAGAAATTGACTATTACTAGTACATGTATGGAGTATAAAGTAAGCAATGTAAACGAACCATAAAAAATTAAAAGGGTGACATTGTTTAGTGCACTAGCGGCTTGTGATTTTTTTCATTATGACAAAAAACTTAAACACATTGTTTGCGGGCATTTTTACACCAGTCCACACTGAAAAGCAGGTAATTTTGTCAAATTTTCTGAACAGTTTTGATAAATAAAACTGTAAAATTTCTTACATTACATAAAAAATCTTTTGTTAAAATAAAGACACAATAAGGAACACTAGTAAAAAATATATATATGTGTGCTGGGTGTTCGGGGGTAAAGTGCACTAACTTTGGGAGGTGACGATGATAGAAGTATAAAAGAAAAATAACTTTTTTGAAATTCCATTGTTTTTCCAATACAAAAATATTTTTCCACAGAGGAATATTTATTTTTCCGTATAAACATTTATACTTTTTAGTCTAAAAACTATCTTAAAATGCCGGAATTTCCAAAAAAGTCATATATCTTTTTTATTTGTACTATCATGTAGAACAGTGTTTCCCAAGGTAGGGCGTACGCCCCACCGGTGGGGCATAACGCCTCAGAGGTGGGGCACCACACTTCAGAGATGAGACACGTAGGCATTCCACATATAAAGGGGAATACTCATCGGTCATACAAAAAATTTTTATCACCATAAGCGATTTACTCATTAAAAAACGAAATCAATTTGATATAACTAATAGAGGGGACTTAAGACTGAAATTAAATAAGTTAGATCCGGACATAGAATTTCTTTGTAGCAAGCGTAACTGAATTTAATAATGAATTAGGCGTCAATATATGTGTGTGTTTGTACCAAATTTCAATTGTAACTTGTGTTTTATTATTGTTTTCATTTTTATTTTATTCTACTTAATTACATTTTCAATTTGTGTTTTGTAATAATTTCAGTTATAATATATGTATTAGAATAGGTTTTATTTAATTTCATTAGGGGTTTATATGTTTACAAACATATTACAATATGATTTGAAAATTAACCTGCTGTTTAATTAAAAATCAATCTGACTTTTGAAAAGACTACGGTGGGGCATGGCATAAAGAAGGCTGGGAAACACTGATGTAGAATCACCTCCAGAAGTTAGCGCACTTTACCCCCGGACAACTTTTAAATATTGCTATAGATCTCCAAATGCTGATTCTGAATATACAGGGCGTTACTTGACTTACTTTAACCAGTGATTCCTGACGTTATTGGGAGTAAAAAATGTAAATGAACTTTTGGTCTCCAGTGATATTTTTTGTTTTAGAAAATCAACAGGAATTGGACAGTTAGGGTCAATGTGAGGGATTGGGCGGGTACTCGGCTGAGTGACCAGTTAAAAAACAAATTGTTATTAAATTTTTTTTTTTTTTGAAAAAAAATTATCAAGCATGCGACTTAAACGCCCTGTGATCAGTGAGTTCTGACTGTATTTAGGCCGCTCCCTCATGGGATCGGCCACTATTTGGTCTCTGTTTGGATTCTAGTCAATTATTTATAATGGGAGATTTTTGATTTCATGTTGACCGGGATCGGTCTTACTGTCCTAGGTCACACCCGGTGTAAACTCTTGACTGCAGAAACGGGCGGTCCCTACGATAAATTCCCCTATCTTAACAAGCGGATTTCAGTCTTTAGAGCACAGGCGACAGGTAGGTATGCTGGCCTTGTCCTACTCGTTTTACAATGGAAGGTGCTCCTAGGAACTAGCACCATTGATCCCTTCGGCACCGGTGCATACTCGTTAAACACGCCAAATACACGTTCAACATATGTATACGGTT
Source organism: Hesperophylax magnus (assembly GCA_026573805.1). NCBI lineage: Eukaryota > Metazoa > Arthropoda > Insecta > Trichoptera > Limnephilidae > Hesperophylax > Hesperophylax magnus. The sequence goes on along the minus strand of JAIUSX010000041.1, from coordinate 964,610 downwards.
GACATTTGTCACATGAGAATGGGTCGCTTCTACGACTCGTTCTTGAGTTCAATAGCTCGACTGTGAAACGATTTGCCGGCCTCTGTGTTTACATGGATAACATGACTCTCTTCAAGACCCATGTTGTGGGAGGTTCAATTCTCAAAAAGACCCTCCACACAGCATCCCCAGAGATGATAAAGACCCTGATGAAAATTTCTTTCCTTAGCGCCTGCTGTGTGGAGTTAATGTAAAAAAAACAACACCCGACCCATGATTTACAGCATTTTGGGGGGCTTTGAAAATTTCTAACTTTGGAAATTAATGTAAAAAAAATACTTATATATACCAGTTTTTTTTAAATGAAGGTAATAATTTTTAATATGTTAGATGGTTGATAATTCATTATAAAAAATAGACTGGAGTTCCTTTTTCCCGAAATATGTAGGTATGCGTAAAGCGTGTTTTCTTGTCTCCCGCAAGCAATGTGTTGTTTAAAAATATTTAATATTGTTATAAATTAAAATTTTTAAAATCCATTGTTTAACCTCTTGATCGCTAGCATATCCTTAAGGATACTATTAAAAAAATCATTTTTCTGAATATAATTAGATATTCTAGGGAAACTACTAATGGTAGATTACATATTATTTTTTACATTTACATTATCTGGTAAGACGGTACAATTTACATAAATATTATTTTGCAAAAAACAAGTAAGTTATTACGAAAATAGAATCAGCTGGCACACGGTGAAAATTTTGCATCGGCGATCAAGAAGTTAAAGGTCTGATATTGTCATAAAAATTTGATAAATAGTTTTTTCAATATTAGTCCTTAGGTCTGAAAAAATCCAGCGGCCGCGACTAGTTTAGTTGTATGTTGTTTATTACAGTTACAATAGAAGGCCAACTTTTGTTAGAACAACATAATGAATGTAAGTAAAATTCGTTATTTAAACTCCTATGAGACGGATGAAATTTAGTAAATTTCTCAAATCCAAACATGATATTGAAAATTTGACACACTTTTACAATGTCAACTTTTTTAGTTTTGGAATTTTCATTGACAGCAACGAAATACATCTAAAAACATTTAAAATTTAGCTTTACTCACTGCACACTGCAGTGCACATCAAGGTAGTTTTAATTTCACTGGACTGCAAATGTAGCCTGCCGCACTGTAGGGGGTAATATTTTTTGGCTGACTAGATTATGGGACTAAGTCTATTAAATCGGCATTCTATAGTAATTGTAATTGAACTATACAGATTTTTTACACTTGAGAGAGAATAATCATATTACAAACCAAGTATTTTTATTTTGTGATATGTATCATGTATTTGTAGTAGGTATTAAATATAAATGCTCACCCGTTGGTTTTGGGACTTTTCTTTTCCGGTTTTTCCTGTTTCACGGTCAGAAGTGCCCTGCAATTATTGGTATTGTTGACTTGCTTCCATATTGCTGTCTTGTTGACTTCCTCAGTAATGTTGATGGAAGTTATTGGTATTTTCATGATGTTTCCGTTGGCCAGGGGGATTGTCAGGTTTCCGGGAAATGGAGGAGGGTTCCCGCAGTTCACTTCCTGCGGGATAATTCAAATCATTTGTAGGAATTCACATTCCTTCAGATTAAATAATGTTCCACATTACATAAGGTTACAATTTTCTGTTAATATATATTTTTTTACAGTTTTCGTCAATGTAAACCTCTACACTCACCCTCGTGTATTTAAAAAAAAAATTTATACAGTAGTAATTTCTTGACAATAGTAATAATAATAATTTATTTATTCTGGAATGTGTGGATGTATGTGCGATCCCACACATCCCACAAAGTATATACATACATGTAAGTAAGTACAACCAAAAACAAAGAACATGAATAAGTTTAATGATCTGTAACATTTGAGACTAATAGAGTCAATTATCTTTCTCCACTGTGCTTCGATGCTGGAATCTGAACTCTGGCGGGATTCCACGATAAGGAAATTTCGATGAAAATCACTCTAGTTGCCTATTATCACGATAATCAATTCTTCCAATCCACTATATTTCATTATGTAAAATTATACATTATGTTACATGTTCTTCATCGTTTCAGTGATACCTCGCAGGTAGATAGGTTATTTTACCAGAGTTAGCTATAACATATGTTGGATTGACATGCATCCACACAATACTAACAAGTAATAATTAATAAAACTTCTTTTCAGCCATCTTACGATATCCATATAATGTTTTATTTCGAATCTATTATGTAAAAACAATTCTTAATAAATAAGCATTCTTGTCCTACAAAAGGAGTATCTTTACCTCATTATTACATGACTTCGTTAAATGAAGTACTCTGAAACCATTCTGCTCAATGCAACATACTTTATGGAATGCGTGGGATTTCACTAACAACCCCACGTTCTGGAATAAAGAATATGTATCTATTTTTTGTTGATTTTTCCCATCAGCTACACCATAATTGATTCCAAGCCTGTGGATCTGGGATTCAGATCTGACTAAGTATTTGTTCTGATATTAGAGTGCACTTTGTTAGTGTGTACAGCTAAATAATTTTAAAGAGACCCTTGTTTGTGTGGTGGTGTACTTGATGGATCGAAATATAATTAAAAATTATTTTGTTTTTGTAAAAATTATATAAAAAAAAGAACATTGTCAAATTTATTTAATAGGATACGGAGAATACTGAGTGTGCACAAAATTTCCTCAAACATATACTCTTTAAAATGAGTTGCCTCTGCTTAACTATTATTTAACCAATGCCTGTCGTCTTTCTGAAATGTTGTTAGAAACGGCTTTCCTTGTGTTAGTAAGAAACCTGATATGTACATCACAACTAAAGCACTGTAATTTATATTTTCTATTTTGTTTTCTTCATTTTTTAGCAACTATCATTGCCATGAAAAAATATTCTCAGTTTATAATATTCTCGTTTTACAATATTCTAATTTCACAAATCACCCTTAAAATGTTGACACCCTGACCAAACAAACTAAACCAAACACTCTGTATAATGCATAAAATTAATTTTGTTACTAGTTTAAACTTTTTATAAATAAGACACTTTTGAGTTTGTTTATGTTTGTGTCCACCTGTGGTTTCAATATCGTTTCTACTCTAGATACTTAAAGTTACTAGTATTGTATGTATAAGCGGTGTCAGCAAATTCGTAGTACAGGCGGAAAACTGATGAATCTACATCAAGTTTGGAGTAGAGTTTTTTGTATATATATTTTTTTTTAGTTTTTTTTACATATTTGAAAAATAAGTCCAGGTGTTTGCTGTCTTTTAAAATTCGTCGAAATATTTTTAACCCTTTAGTTGCCAAAAAAAGTTGAAGAGAGTTTAAAAAAATCTAAATGCTCAGATTGAAAAAATGTCTTTTTTGTTCGATTTTAATGTGATGTAGATTCACCAGTTTCCCGCTTGTATCACAAGTTTCCAGACACTGTGTATGGTACTTTAGGCATCATATCTATTTATTTGTTCTTTGTTAAGTGTATGGAGATGAGGTAAAAAGAAATAAAATGCAAATAAACATTCAACAATAATCAACAAAAATTTATTCATTTGGCACAGGACATCTAGAAACTTTACATCTTTTGTATACAATCTGTCACGACAACACGATGGTTACAAAACTATAAAAAATGCACCTAGTAATACTGTCTATGATGACTACATGCTATTCTTTGTCTAGTCTTCAAATATTATAGGAATCATTCACTCGCCTCTCAGTAAAAAAACTTTAAAGTTTTTTTTACTCAAAGTGGCTACATTTGGGAAGTTCAATAAGCTCTTGGATTAATTATATTTGACAGTTGGTAACACATAAACATAATATATAATTATATTCTAAAGGGAATACTTTACATTACAAAGGCGATGTTTAAATAATTGGGTAACATTTTATTTTCATTTTTGTAAAATGATTAATACTAATGGCATTACAAATATATTCAAAATTAAAGGGGTTACATTTCATGTGAAGTCACATTAAGGCAATTGGGAAGTCATTCCGAGCTTATGCTTAAAGATTTCATAATATTTCAAGGGGGTATTTATACTAAAATTGACTTAATATTCTAACAAATACTCAAAGGATTAATGTGCCAATATTAATTTGAAATTATAAGTAAATAATATTTAGGATTTGGGTTCATATCAACCAAACCATTGAAAGTAAATAAAATGAACAGGGGATGGGTGTTTTTTTATGTTCCTAATATTATGTATCTTGCTTTCATACTTTTTATGTTTAGCTTCCACCTAATATTATCTGTATTATGAAAGTGTACAATAATAATAATAACAAGCCGCATAACACAATATACAATTCTTATAAAGGAAGTGTAACAACACAAATCTGTTTCAGATTATTTCTTATCCACTGGAGCGACCATGTCGAATAATTCGACGTTTTTTTTTTCTTCTAATATTGAGCATGTCGAATTATTCGACGTTTATAACGTACCACTCGTAAAAAATTAAATATAATAAATAATATTATATTTAATTTTTACGAGTGGTACGTAATAAACGTCGAATAATTCGACATGCTCAATATTAGAAGAAAAAAAAAAACGTCGAATTATTCGACATGGTCGCTCCAGTGGTTATGGTCGGTTGTGTGCATAGACAAATGTCTGTGGTTGTGTGGTATTTAAGACTACAAGAACTATTTATATTTTTAACTGCTTTTAATTATTTTGTGCATTTTAAGTGTATTAAATTTGCAGGAATTTGGTAAAAAATAAATTTTAAATATTAATAACAAGAATATTATCATTATGTTTTAGAAAACTGAATTTTAGTGATATTTGAATAATGGATTAAACATTAACTTTTGACTAAGACAATATTGTATTTTAATATGTTGATATTTCATCGTAAAATAATAATTAGTTTTTTGTAGCTTTATTATTTCATTATATATTATTATAATTACCAGTAACAGCTGTGTGGTTCTATTTGCTCTGTAGGTTAGCGCTATTAAAAGTTTTCAAGTATAATTTTGCCATGCAAGAATGATTGAAAAATAAATTAACTACTAAAACATGCTCAATGCTCATTTCAAAAAACAAAAATCACTTCACACCACCAATAAATCATTTTTTAAATAATATTACATAGCTGAACCTTGTATCTACTAAGTAGGACAATAAAACAAACTATTTATGTTGACATATTGCATTTCGTTCATCTTGCCGTTAGCCATAGCTATAAGCAAATACTTTCGGTTTTAAAGTAACACCAATCACAATAATTGATAAAGATATAAAATATATTTTTAAATCGTACCTAAACAACAATAAAAGCCCTTAATAAAACGTAAAAGTGTATAATTGTCATCTAAATATTTTAATTGCTAAAAAATATTTTACTAACAAAGTTTAACGACAAAAGATGGAATGATGAAGCAAATAATTGTAAAAAGATTATAGGTAACATCTATATTATTCCTTATCTTTAAAAAATGATTTCATTTACTATGAATAATATGTAAATTGGTACGAACATAATTTAAGGACACTATTTGTATGACTGGGATTATATACAATGCTTTATGTACAATACACGGAAAAGGCATTTTTGGTAGGTAAATTGTAATTTTTAAAAATTAGGATTTGTCGTTTATTGGCAGGATAAACAAAGGACTGCACAAATCCACCTAGGTAGGTACATATCACAATCACTCCCATTCAATTACAGTCAGCTTAAAGCATTTAATGCCGTTTGAAAATTTAATTGACCGTAAAACATGCACATCTTTCCAAATTTTGGAGAGTGTAAATCATGCTTTGCTACATGATTATCTAAACAAACAATTCATCCATACAGACGTTCACCAAAAACAGAAGGAATAAAGTAACAGGACATGGTTAAACGCAATGCAGTTCTAATGTACACTTCTCTCGCGAGCCTAAGCTTAGGTCCTTCTAATAATAATACTTGCTAAATCTAATCAATTTGTACATTTTAAGTTGTAGAAAGGTACATCTGAAATCTCAAACTTAATATCTTTCTTTTATCCTCCTGGTCATAGCCATCAGTCTTAACTGTGTTTGTTCCATTAGCCACGAGTTAATGAACAACCCTCATCAAATCCTCAATCTCACACACATATAATGAATACCCACAAATCAAATTAAAGATAGTAGAAACCTAATATGTAAGTTATTCTCATTCTTGACACTAGCAGTAAAAGTGGTATGTATGATGTTTGTTAAGGGTAAACGTAACGTTATATCTACGCGTTCATAGCGGCGCTGATTTAATTCTTTTATGGAAATATACGTTTTGCAAGTTATATTTAAAAATATAAAGACGTATTACTTGTTTACGCTCATACACACGCAATATGAATATGAATACATAGTTTTGTCCATATAGAAACACAATTCTTTCAAGAAAGGTATTCACTTACAATATTGTATTGGCGATTCAATCTAAAATTGTATTTTTTAAGCCTTTCTTGAAACAATTTAGTTTTAATATTTTAAAGCATAATGTGCAAACAGTGTATTTTCATAAAAAAAAAATTAACGCCATCTACGAACGCGTAGATTATAACGTATGTTACGTTCACCCTTAAAAAATATAAACTGATTCATTCACGCCATGAAAATTTTATTTTGGCGGATTATTTTTTACCCTTCTATGAGGGCAACCACAAATTGAATCGTTAGGTTTAATGCGTACCAAGTAATACACAATTAATGAACGAATCAGTGAGTTTGATTTAAGTCAAGTTTTAAACCAATTCATCAAAAAATAATTAATACACTAAATTATAATAAGGAACCCCAGTCCATATTTAAAAAAAAATTATTATTAAGGATGTTCTAACTTAAATACCGCCATATTTATTTTTATTTTTATGGTTAGTTTTAATAGTTTAAATAATTTTCAAAGATTTAATTTTTCCATGCCCGCTAAAACGCCTGTGATGTCATAAGGATCCAAGGCCTACTACAGAAGGATCCATGTGACGTCACAAGAAGCTTACTTTTTGTATCAACAGGGTCAACTCAGTACTAAACTGAGACGTATATAGTTGTTAAATTTATTTTTGTATTACAGTGATATAACATGATTTCAGCATTGTTAGCAAGAATTGACACCAAAAATGTACGTGCTCGCGAAAGAAAAATTGATCTATCTTTGAAATAAGATTTTTTATAGTTGTAATCGCATTTGTCTGTTTGTATGCCAAACAAGAAGGACGTTTTGAAGGGATAGTATTATATTCTGGGTATAATAAAACTTATATATTCAGAATCACCGATTGTTGACCTATATGAATGTATTTTCTAAAATCATAATATTTTTCACTGGAGTTCCTTATTGTGTTGTTACGATTGACTAAATAAGACCATCAATGGTTGTTATGTTTATTTTGACCTTCATCAATACCACTTAACAACTTAAATTATTTAAGTATAATTTTTTCACACGTTTCTGATAGGTTGATTGTAATATTATATTATTTAATCTAATTTATTAATCTGATCATGTGTATTGAAGATAAACCTTTTCAAAAACAATAATTTAGTCTTTTGCACTGTTTTTCGTCTCAATGGGATAGACTTTCCAATAATACACTGATTTCTGTTTCCTCTGTCAAGCGCTAAGTACAAGTTTACAGCAACGCGAGGGTATTTCTATATTCTACTAGGCCACTTATAAAATAAATTAAAACGAAAACAGTACATATTTAAAACAATACCTTAAAATTTTTGTTTGAATCTTTTGTGTAACATGATATGGTTGTAAATTACAGTTCAAATTTCCTTTGTCGTCAGAAGAAACAGATAAAAGCGAATTGATGAGATCTGTGCCCCTCAAACCAATACGTTTTTAATTACCTACTGACTTAAAAAGCGATGAGTCAATATGGATGAAAATCGAGCATGACCAATGGAATGTAAAATAAAAGAGACAATCTAGTGAGTGAATGCAATGATGGTTTGGTGTTGATCTATTTCCACTTGAAATAGCCAAGTAATTTGGTGCCGCAGCCCACCTCAGCATCCAGGTGATGCAGGTCCTCCTCGTTCCTCTTGGTCATCTCCGGCATCACGTCGTCCAGGATCTTCAACTCCCGCCGTGTGAAGAAAAAGTCCAGGGACTTGCGGATGCCGATCATCACCACCAGCATCAACGGGAACAGGATGGAAGTGGAGGTGAACGACTTGATCAGCCACAGGCAGACCAGACAGGTGAATTGGATTACGGTGAACATGTGTACCCGCTTGATGGGAACCTGGAATTGCAAATCATGTTTATGTTAATTGTTATTCAAAAGCGTTTAAGATGTATTATCGTAATCTCTGACACGAGGCTCGAATAGGCCGATTAGCTTTCCAAAGATTATTTGGACTGTTTTTATCAAATTATGATTATATTGTTTGAATACATGGACACTAGTCAATTACTTTAATAAATACATTGGTAGGCTTATAATGGTTTCTACTTTGAATCTTGAGAGGATTCTTAGGGTTTTTTCAGCATTGTTTGCATGAAACTCTATACCGCAACACACACTAATCAGCATCGTAACGGCATCGCCTTGCTTCGGGACCAGCTAGTGAAATAAGGCGAGGCGGTGCCGATCTGATTCCGAACTGATATGTTTGCAATAACCTTTATACTACATAATTTAAGGAAGGTGTGTAAGTACCTGTCTCAAGAACATATAATCAGGCTGGTATTTGGGCGGCATGAACATGATGAGAATCCTGTCGAAGAATTGCAATCCTTTGAGGGAAGCCGCACCCATGTATAGGAATACTCCAAACAGCACGGGCATCGGGATATGACTCAACATTGGAGTCAGGAGCACAGAGCATCCGATCATCAGGAATATCAGAATATGAGTGACTCGCTGCTCCCTGACGCCCAGGAACTGTGGTTTTTCTCCTGGAGCTGCGCACTCAGACTCTTGTTTCAATGAATTGACGTGGTTAATTGACAAGACGGTCGCTGCTACGAACCAAGGAAGACCCATTGCGGAACAAATCATTATCAAAATGGATAAGATGAACAGATCCAGATGATATCCACATCCCTTCTTCAGCTTGTTTTCTTTCCTGTTAACGATGACGGCGGAGATCTGCTGGTCCATGAATATGAGGATGGTGCCGAGGAGAGCGGGAAGAACGGCCACTAGGGCAGACCAAGCGGGGTTGCGGTTGAAAGGATAGATAACCCATCCACGACCCGCAAGGGTGGGCTTGAATTCTCCAGGGACTTCGAGCTTTGGCGTGTTAATGCCAACATAGTAGTCGAGGAAGGTCATAGATAAGATGGCAATGATGACTGAGAAATCGCTGACAATCTGTCGAACCTATTGGAATGAAAACAAAATAAAATTAGTGTTTTACTGCTGGAAAATGTTTTATAAACATTAAACCAATCCCTAATTACAGAGGGTAGTTAACAGATGTATGATTAGAAAAAAATATCTTGCCTTTGATGGGAAGAATAGCGAATTTTTGAAGTCCTTCAGAATAACTGATAAAATATATGTCCCCAGGAACAAAATTATAGACATTAAAAATACATCAGGTACATAATGTTGAGAGTCGCAGCCTTCTCCTAGTAGTGTTCCATTGTTTTCCTGAAAGCACATCAATTGAATAAAAAAATCAAGTTTTAAGTAGGTATTCTTCTTATTATTTCATGATATTCCATCCCAACTCCGTCTCATTAAAGCACTAGAAGATATATTATTAACGAACTTACCAAACAAGCCCTTTTATCCAGAGCGGTCCAATTTACATCTGCTTTGAGGTCGGAATAATTAGACTGCGTACAATAGCAATCAAAGTTTTGTATATCGTTTGGATGGGTATTGATTGGAAAGTTGGTGCCGATCAACAAAACATTTTCGACGGCCTGAAAATTAGGAATAAATAGTGAACGAGGAAGACTTAATTAAAGAAATTGAATAAAAATGAGTAAATGCCTTGTATAAGTGTATATACCTTGTAGATAAATATGAAAGCTATTAAGCACGCGAAGTTCTCCTCTGTGAATCGCGTGATGTAGCAAACCAGAGCACTGGCGTCAACTGCGACCAGAATCAATAATATGATGGCAATCCACGTTCCGATACAGAACCTAAAAGACATGTAATCCCAGTCCACCTTTTGGCAGAATTCATAAACGATTGTTTCAAAAACCAGCACAGGACCAGTTGATCCCAAAATTGTCAAAGGCTGTCCAGAGAAGAAGCCGTAGCCCATGCCGCAAATAAAGCCTGATACCAGAGACTCCATTGCAGCCATGTTCCTTCCAGTAGCATGTCCGAGAAGCCCCCCGAAGGTGATGATGGGGGAGAGGCAAGCGAAGTAAAGAAAGATCCACGAAGCCACACACTGTATCGCAAGAGCGTCTTTAAAATCTGACCAATAATATGGAACTTTTCTTTTCACGTCGTTTATAAGACCCCCAAAGAGTACTCCAGTTCGTGACAACCCTGACTCTTCTCTTAATTTTGCTTCTTCTTCCTCTTCGTCTACTTCATCGTTCTTATCTTGTGGCCTTTTCCTAGGGTCTTGCGAAGGGATGGCTGCTGGTGGCTCTATCCTAATGGCAGGATCCCACTCTCCAGGGGGAAGAACCGTAACTGCATCCAAGAATTCATCGATCCCCGCTAAAAGATGGTCCCTCTTGCGGGCCCTGTATGCCACTTCATGAAATACCTCGTCGGACATTAAGGTCGCCATAGCCCTGCCGATTTCGTGGAAACTGGAATTGCTGGAAGATGGGCCGAGTAAAACAAAAAGGAATCTCGTTGGCACTGGAACTTCTGTTAAATTACCCATCATCGTGGCTGAATTAAGTCTTATAAACGCGGAAAGGGTCTTTTCTAAGAAGTCTACTTCCCCGACAAGGATATTGGAAGCCTCTGCTCCTGGTGGGATTTTCCTCATGAAGTGAGTATTTCCGCGGTGGTTAGCGTCCCCATTGGGAAGATCACCGCCGCTGTTTATCCTCGTCATAGACATGTTGCTCGGGCTTTTCACCATATTGTCGTCAGCCCCTGCAAGTTGACAAATGCATGTTAATATTTGAACACACCATAGACGGGGAGATATCATCTACAAATAAAATATACATAGCTATTAAGCTTCAATTAAGCAAACAAAACACACAGTATCAATACTAGATATGTTTATAAATCTACGTTTCCTAAGGGTTTTCTAGCATCAAAGGAAAACACCGTTACTGAAATCTGTGAATAAAATAAATATAATACAATACATGCGTGTATAAAATAAATATCTATAGGTGAACAGAACGATGAGTAATAATGGTAAAAGAGAATATGATAGAATGGGAAACACATTCACGAACAGTGACTGAGATAGGTAGCGAAAAAAAGAGAGTAAAAATTTGCTTCATAATGCGGAGGTTTACCCGCTCCTGGGATGGAAAGGTAGCGACCAAAGTCTCCTTGCTTGGCCGCTCCAGCGAAGGAGGGCACCGAGCTGGGGTGGCTATGCTCATCCACTGGAACAGGGACATGATCATGGAACTACCGTCTGACTCTGTCTAGTGCACACTCCTGCCCAGAGATACTAACAGGGGACTTCTCCAACCAAACAAACACATGCAGTCTCTAGTGAAGTGTTCTATAGGAAAATGAAATCCTCCACATTCACCCACGCCCGATTACAATAAACATTTATTTTAGTTGATAGTCTCGTGCAGTAGTTAACTTTTAGAAGAGAATATTGAGAAAGTGTATGAAAGTGTCGGAACAGTATACAATTTAAAGTTAGCCAAAGAAACTCCGAGATGAGCAAAAAGTTGAGACCAATATACCAATCATTGGTATTTTGAAAAGCCATTTTGAAAAATAAAATAATTTAAGTTGAGTTTAGGTACTGTAGGTGTAAGCAATATTGAACATTATACGTAGTTCAATACGTTATAAAGTAGGTAGTAATTAAACAGCTTCCACATAAAGATTGACACCGAAACAAAGATAAAAATCAATCAAGACCAGAAAAGATAAAAGAGAAGAAAACGTAATGAACAGAGGGACATGTGACGATTGTGTTAGGCGAACCTTTCTGGGTCGGGCACATGGCGAGCCACGTCGTAAAACCCACCACGTGGGGGTTGAAGTCGGCTGTGGGGAACAAAACCACAAATCAATATCACAGGTACCATTACTGTACTCACATATTCATCACCACAACACATCACAAACTTTACAAGCATCCTCATCGTCCCATCAGTCACTCCTAATCCTAAGGCATTTATCTCTGATAACGTATCTTCTCAGATGTCGATGAGAGCCCATTTCCCCAAAAGGAAAGGCCGTGTAGGGAACTTTTCACTAAATATTTAATATTAAAGCTTTATAAAATTTTATATCCGCATTATGTTCACCAGTTATCCGCATCAAGTTAACATTAAACATTACAATTCTATTAACCTGTCTATTTATTTCGCACTTCAAAAGTATTAGTGAAAAATTTCATTGACTGTGAAATTAGCATTATTTATATAAGCCATAATATTACAATTTATTATTTGTACATTTAATAATGAGCCAAATAAAAATATCGCCATATATTATATATTATAAATACATTGCACTCGTAAGAAATATGACTCATAAATACAGCACTCGAAAAATACATACAATATGTTGATAAAGTAGGAGGAATAATATTGTGTGGTTATTATAATATCTGAGGTATTTATCTAATGTAAAATATGAATATTAGGGAGACCAATATATTAATACAGCGGTTATATAACATTTCCCCATTAAAATCACCAACATATACAGGGACATAAGTAATTTTTCGTGGATGGAATGGGAGACAAAATAACTTGATATATTCGTTTGCCAGTAAGGTATATTCCTTTATAGTAAGTATATTCGGTCAATTCGTAGTTGAATTCTATGTATATGGAAATAAAAGTTGTTACCAATCTAGGAAAGAATCTAGTATCAAGTTATCCCGGGTCTCCATACAAACAGCGTAGACACCTAGTTGAAATGTTGAAAGTGAGTTAGCGACACACATGGCTGATTATTTTATCCGTTGGACGTATATTTTCATGAAACGAGACACCATTATTTAGATACAAACTTTTATCGATATCTCTTGGCCATGTGTTATTTTGACCTTTGAATTTCTCGATAATTGAAATGACTTCATTCAAAATATAGTTTTAGATCATCAAAAGTTTTTAAAAATATTATATTGCAAGTTAATTGAAATGAAAATTGTTAGTATACTCGTTTAACTTTGATGTCTCTTTCAAATAAAATGTTGGACAACAGATAAATAATCTCAAGAGATTGCAATATACCCGTATTATGTGCTTGTTAGTAGGAGGTGATAGCTATTTCTCTAGAGGACAAATAAATGTGAAATGCTCCCGCGATCCATGGAACAAATTTAAGTGTACAAGCTGCTGAAATATTTCCTTTACCAAAGCATCGAAAGCTCCGGAGTCAAGCTCCCAAAGCTTCCGGATGGTTACCACAAGTCCCAAAAATCCAAGAAGAAAACCAAAGCTCCCAAACGAAACAAGAGGGCTCCGAACACTAACAGGCCGCAAGTCCCGGCTACCAAAAGCTCCTTGAGCCTTGACTACCTGGAACTGCCAAGTAAGATCCCCTGCGGCCCTTGGCGTCGAGCAGGGAGGTGTGGGCGGAAGGTTTCTCCGCGCGAGATTTGTCCTTGTTGGTATTCTCCTGTAAGTCTGATCCAAACATACCACTCATACAGCCTGTGCAATCTGAAACGCCGTGGTTTTGTCATGTTAATATCCTGTTAAAAGTGCATTTTGTTAATAGAAACGTGTTTCAGAGAATTCCACGTTGGTGTGTTGAATGCGCCTTCCATGTGAATTACTTGCTCCTGTAATAGAATATCAATATTCGCCTGTGTAAGGCTGATTAAAATAAATGTATCTGCAGATTATTCAGAGTACATACTTGTTCGTTATCATTCTAGTTGTATTATGTAGGCAGTTTGACATTTCACAGAATATAAAATGTTATTAATATCAACTTATTGTTTTGTTCTTTAACATACATAATATCGAAAGCACTAAACAAATAAAAAACATCACTCCGTGTGACGAAAGGCCACAAGTATTACCAGAAAATGTTTTCAGGATTTCGTAAACTTTTGTATAAATTATGTCGGTTATGCGGCATTGTGTTGGTTGGCAATATTTGAGGGTACAATAAAAAAGGCAAGCTAAATGCGAAATAAAAAAAAAAAACTATACATTTAAGCTCCTTGAAAATATTTCAATTAGAAATTTCTGCTAAACATATTTCCAAATTTTCTCTGAAAAAAAGTACCTATGTACAATAAAAAAATCAACGATAAACACAATAAGTCAGTTTTACGCCAAAAGGCGATGAACAGCTATTCTTTAATAGGTTCAAATTTTATCAACAAACAATGCAAACGAATTTTTATTTGGATGCTTACTTTTTGAAGAAGAGTGATTCCTGCCAATGTCAGCCAGAGACCTGATGATGGGAAGCCTCGACATGTTGTTATCCTTCCTGCGCTCGAACTGATGCCTGTGCCTCCTAAGCAGGGCGTCCCTGACCTGATCCCTCTTATCACTGGTCAGGGCATTCGCGTTGATCATATTATCGAGCACAAGATCCGCCACTTGCTCCAGAGAGGCCGCTTCCATGTCCAACATCACGGTCCCGTTGAGTAGGAGACTCCTGAGCTCGAACAGAGAGTGCAGAGACAGAGTGGCCACATGGGGTTTGGACCACCTGTTTCCTCCTTCTTCTACATCTTCTTCAAACTTGATCCACCTGGCTGTCTCCTTCCACTCCAGTTCGTCCCCTTCTCGGACTAGTTCTTCCATCTCGGAGAAGAGAGGATGGGACTCGTGGGTACCATCGTCCACTTCTTCGCCCAGAATAAACTGGACGCGCTGGGCTGGAGGAGTAACTGTAAAAATCAACTAGTAAGTTTGGATACTATTTTATCATTAATCTAATTGACGAGTAAACGACCAATCTAAGGGCAGATTTTGTCACGATCATGACCAACGACAAAAATGTCGGTCCGACATAATATGAACATGCTCTAAGCATTACGTTTCCCGGGGTAAAAAGCACGCTGATGCAAAAATAAATATTTTACATGAAATTGAGAAAAATCTAATATATGTATGAATATTTTTTAATGAAATTTTTCTTTTACATAAGTGTTCATTAATATTAACAATTAAATTTATAAACAAATTTTGCTGTGTAATTATGAAGGCATTATTTGATAATTCCTTCAGAAGGCGAAACAGCTGTCATGCATGATAATAATTATAAAGCAGGACTTGTTTATAAATAAAAGTTTCCTTTTTATACATTGTATAATAATATTACTGAATATTTATCAGAAAAACTTCAAATTAAAATGGCTTAATTCTATACATAACTTGATGATTAACAATAAATAATATCAAAATAATCATAATTTATTGTTATAAGTTTTAACTGAATGTAAAATAAAATTATAATTTTCTAGTTCTAGATTATTAGGAAAGGTAGATCGTACACAAAATATAGAAAAACACAGACGTAAAATATAAATTATTTACCAAACTCCAAATATTAAAAAAAATACAAGAATTAGAAACTAAATTTAAATCATAACATGCAGCAGTGGGACATGCTAAAATAAAATAAATTGCACACACGGTGTCCGGAAAATAATGGTATAAGAGGGAAACTGGTGAATCTGCATCACGCCGAGAACCAAAAAAACATAAATTATTTCGATCCGAGCATTTCGATTATTTTTACATTTTTATTTAATTTACTAAGAATTCATTACATACACATAAAAGCCATTAAATAGTAGGAAAGAAAACCAAGGCGCACAACTCACGCCGCTAGGAGGCGCTAGTGTAGCATGTTGCCATCAGAATGTATGGGAAATGTTGGAAGTTGATTTGGTTGCATCAACTTGCATCAACCAGCGAATAATAAGTAAATATTTGGTATTACTTATCATGTTACTGTTGCGGTTATTGTTGTATTATAAATATCTAGTTGAAATATTATTATTATTAAGAATTTATTCCAGAATGTATGCAGGGGTAGTGCAATGCAATACATTCCATATTTGAAATAATATACATAATAAGTAATAAAAATAATAATAAGGTTGGTAATAACATGGCGATTCCGATAGGCACAAAAAAGCGGAATTTAAGTGAAAAAAGATAAAATATAAACACAAAAATGAGCGTGAACAGCCGTTTATGGGGGATATTTGCAAATCTCCCGTCTCCAGAGGGCCATCAGAGGTGACTCCATCCAGGCAACCATGGCAGCGATGATTTTGTTACTAGATTGGCGTAGTCTGCGCCATAAGCTTCCCATGTGATGGCGGAGAAGCGCTCTGAAAGAGTGTACTCGTCCCTCCAGGAACATTTCCGTGGCGCTGCAGTATCTCGGTAGACAGAATAGTTGGCGATATGCATTATTGTATGCAACTTTTATCTTATGCCATTGGGATGAAGTGTAATCCACCCACAGCTCTGACGTATACAGCGAAGTGCAAAAGGCATTGAAAAGTATCTTTTTCACGTTTGTACTGCAGAGATAAAAACGCCTTGACAGCATACCTGCTCTAACGGATATCGCTCTTCTTTGCCTTTCCATATCCTCGATGTCTTTCAGGTCGTCTGTGATAATATGTCCCAGGTATTTGACGCTACGACTAACATCCATTTTCCTTCCATCTAGCCATACTGAAGGTGTTAGCATGTTTTCGTTTTTGCATTTGAAAACCATAACTATTGATTTGGACGTATTATATACAAGGTTATGATTATTTGCAAAATCTTCACATATTTGGAGTAGTTTCATCAGTGCGCTAAGTGACGGTGCTAGAAGAACCATATCATCTGCGTAGTTAATATTGTTTACACATACTCCTTGAATATGGCAACCTATTTTACTGTTATTAAGTCTTTGAATTAGTTCATCAGTATATATATTAAACAGTGCTGGAGACATGCTTCCTCCTTGCCTTACGCCACTTTTCAAATAAAATGGGTTGGAAAACTCGCCGGACCATTTCACCACATTTTCTTGCTGCGTGTGCCAAATTGAAAGAATCGCTATTATATCTTCTGAAACTGCTCTTTTCCTGAGTTTTTCCCAGAGTTTATTGTGACAAACACGATCAAACGCTTTGCTTAGATCTAGAAAGCAGGTATAAATTGGCGTTTTTCTTTGTTTATAGTAGCTAATGGTTTCTTTTAAGGAATATATTGCCATAGATGTTGACAGTGCCGATTTAAATCCGAACTGGTTATCCTCTGTCGTTAGATGGTCTGTTACGACCGTCGATAAAATTTTTTCAAATATTCTTGCCAGGGCGGTCGAGAGTGAAATCGGTCGGTAGTTATTGATAATGGATGGATCAAGTTTTGTTGATTTAATTATGGGTATAATTACCGTTTTTGTCATTTCGTTCGGAATGTACCTATAACGCATAATATTTGAAAATAGTTTTGCTAGGATAACATGAATCGCTGGCCCAGCATACTTGATGTGCTCAAGAGCTATTGAGTCATGTCCTGTGGCTTTTCCTGTAGCCATTTCTCTTACAGCTCTTTCTACCATATGTGGGGTAATGCTGTTAGTGGTAATATTACCTTCGGTTTTCAAAGTAAAATTTACATTCAGAGATTTTTCCGCTACTTCTTCACCTGCCATGGAGAGGAAGTTACGAAATTCATTGGCGATATTTTCCTTTCCTCTTACTCCATTCACACAAAGAGGAGTTTTCATATTGGTTTTCAATTCTGAAGAGGTTTTTTGCCAAAATTTATAGAAATCTTTATTTATTAGTGAGGTGGCAATACCATCCATTCGCTGTTGGATTTCTCTTTGTTGGCATTTTTTCAGAGCTACTTTGAAAATCGTTCGGTACTTCTTCCTATCTTCGGCAGCCGGCCCTGAGAGTGGTTTTCCGGCCTCGAGCCATGAAAGAAAGGCGCGTCTTGATGCTGCATATTTGGCTGCAACCATATGATTCCATCCCGGAATGTTTCTATTTTTTCGACTCGTGTTATTAAATGTGGTAGAGGCAGCACTTCGCAATGCATCTACAACATTTTTATACAAGGAATTTATTTGATTTTCATGTGATTGTGCCGCTGATTTTATATCAAGGTCTGATTGGTCGAAATCTTGAATTATGTTTAGAAGTTTGCTGTTAATAGTTTCAGTATATTTTGTTATTTCAACATTCGATTTTGGATTCCATCTAGAAGGATCAATCATATTATCATTACACGATTCCACAAAGGCTGGTAGAAATTGAAGGTTGAGATTTATTAACATTGGCAAGTGGTCAGACCACACTGCATCATATTGGACATCTACGCTAGCTATAGCGTTTTCCAGAGCTTTTGTGACGACACAATGATCTAGCCAGCTTGTGGTACTATGGGCATCACTCACATATGTAAAAGTATTACAGTCCATCAACTTGATATCGGCACAGACGTAGCAAAACTCTTTGCAAAAAATTTCTAGTTCTCGGCCAAACAAACTTTTGGGATCTGCATTGAAATCGCCTAAAATAATCGCACTCGTCGAATTTCTTTCATTGATTATTGCGTTTACCTTACTCATGCAATTTGTGAATTCCTCGAGATTTTCGGGTTTATTTGTCGGCATATAAACTGAAAAAATTAATATTTTGCCACTGTTTACAGTTACTTGTATTGCCGCCAGTCTTGGCTCAGAGCATTCCACTATGTCGACAGAAAGAGAATCCCGCCATAGGATTGCGACCCCACCATAAGGTCGTCCAATTAAAGGGCTATCAGCTAGATTTACGGCTGAAGTTCCATATCCTGAAAATTGGGGATGAATTTTTGAAAATATGTTTGTTTCTGTTGGTAGAACCCATGTTTCCTGGAGTAGTATTATATCATTAGTGTCGCATAAATCTTGTATAAAATGCTTTGTCCGTCGAATCGACCTACAGTTCTGAGATGCGATCCGTAGAAAATTTACATTTTTATATGGATCCATTTTTAGAATTTTTATCTTCTCTGTTCAGCGTGGAGATCGGTTTTTTAAAAACAAAGTTTCGGACTATGATACCTGGTGGCCAAATTTCCTCCTTGATAATTTCTGAGAATTTTTCGCTGTTTATTCCAATTTTAAAAGTTGCAAACTCGCCTGATTTTGCCAGAAATTTATCTATTTTACAATGTAAATTGTGGGAGATCAATAAACCATTTATTTCATCGGTAGTTGTTTCCGGATCGAATCGGGAGGCAACTATGTACCTCTGTTTTGGAAGTACTTTTAACCCGGAGGTCTCGTTTTTTCCTTTTATTAAAATACGTGAGTTTTTTCTTTTTTTGTAGGTAATTTCTCTCCAATCATTCGTGGTTTCTGATGTTTGATTAACAGGGCTCTTCAGATTATTTTTTTCTGTTGAAAGCGCCTTATTTGTTGTCATCGGATCGGTTTTATCCAGTGTACTTGTCCCTCTGTGAGATTTATTCCACACATTGTTTTTTTGGGTTGGCTCATTGTTTGAGACGTTATCGGTAGAAGGCATCGTTTGCTTGATGTTCGCCTGATGATTTAGTTTGCTACAGGTGGGCTTTAACTTTGTATCATCGTCAACAGATGTCGTTGTATCATCTCTGTTTATTTTCAATGAATATGTTGTTTTAAAATCTTGCAGTTCTTGTCGAATTTTTGAAACATCTTCGCAAGTTGCGAAGTTATCGTTCAATGCATTCAGTTTTAGATTACGCATGTCGTTCTTCAACATTATTATTTCTTTTAACAAAGTAGTTACATCTACATGATCAAACGTTACTGGTGGAAGTTTATTGATGTCTAAAACAACAAATTTTGGCAGAAGTTTGCCGTCAGTTTCTCTCATGTATTTAATCAAATCAGTGATTGACCTTTTCTTTTTTCCCTCACCGATTCTCCTCGTTGAGGGGCCTGGAGGTTGGCCCAGAATACTCGTAAGTAGAGTTCTCGCGGAGTCGATATCCTGTTCCGTAAACATATCACACACTTGGGTTAGACTAATGTCATCCATCACTTCAACCTTTTGTTGAACGAAAGCCAGAACTTCGTTTATGACGAATCCGCAACTACATGGATTTGCCATGTTTATTTATCACTTGCGTGCGTTTGCCGTTTGTTACTATTAAAAGGAAAAAGTTTAAACAAAATAACAATAGGTACATAAATAAATTGCAACAGTGTATATCTGTAAATGTAAATGGATGACTTCTGTAGCAAAATGGTCCCTGCATTTGACGTTTGGTTGATATTTCATAATTCTGTTACTAAGCTTTCTTATTGAAATAAAATAAAGTTGCCAAACACATAATCATGCAAAAAGCAAGAAAAACTATTTTATTTTAAAAATAGTATAATAAAAGAGTCTTAAAAAATGTAAGCCGGTACCCAAAAGGGTAAGATAATTGATGTTTCGAATTAGAAATATAAAATGATCAGTATCCAAATTCATTAAATTACAGTTTTTGAATAAATATTTCTTATCAAGGAACCATTAAATTATCATTTAAAAAAAATGTGATTACCGGACAAGAGTCCCAACTACTCCCAATCCCCGTTTGGGGTATTTTGTGAGGCTGAAGGTAGTGGGGAGGTGAATGAGATGGGGAAGAGGTGGGACGGAATTGGGGAGTACCTAACTATTCAGATCTGGTCACCAAACACGGCTAAAGCAATTTCAAGCAACGTTTCAATTCTGAATGGTGGTCTTACACTAGGGCGTTACTGAGAGTATTTTCCACCCTGGAACGTGCCGCAAGTATAACTACGTATTATTTTTAAATTAACGAATTGTGAAATAACACAAGTTCAGCAAAAAAAAATTATTTGCATACTCCGGGATTTGAACCCGCGAACTTTATATTGCTAGGCGAGAGCTTTAACCCTCGACCACGGAGGCCGTAAGTATTGAAAATGCCATTTTTCAATTGATGATTATTGTTTTTATTGTATTGGGCATTAAGTATTTAGCAATTTATAGACATTTTGTTTTTTGAAGAGTTAAATTTGTTACTAAATTTACACTGTACAATAAAACCGTTCAAAAAACAAAATGTCATATTTCCCATTTGCTCTAAAAGAAAGGCAATGCAAAAAGCGAACATACATTTCAAATGCCTGATATTTTGCTTCAACGAGAAAGTAGTAATAAGATATCACTTACACGCTTATTTATACAACACTTAAAAAACTACACAAATTAAACAATAGACTCGTGAAATTTGTTCTGGGGCTAAATACAGTTATTAACATTTATTTTTACTGGAAAATTTTATAACCGGTCATAAAAAGGGTAGAAAAATACCCGTTACAGCGGCTTTATGTTTTTTCTTGCATAATTTGCCAGATTAATAATAATTACTTTTCGGAGAAATGCGGCGGGTATAAAAAACGCTCGGTTCGGGCCTTTGTTTTAACAAAAAAATCCCAGATTTTTTTAATGACCTTTTAGCTAAAGGATACTTTAGCAAGGACACGGCAACATAACGAACATACCGCTCATAAGTACTCGAGTACAAATTATTAAATTTCATGAGAATGAAAGTATACAAAATCCACATTTTTAATTAATAACCATGTCAAATTTCGAGAGTCAAATGTTAATTTAAGTAAAAAATACATAAATTGCTAATTAATAAAATTATAAATAAACGAACTTAGGCTAAACGAAAAGATAAGTAAACATGATATTTATTAATGTATATTATATAAATTTTGGATTTTTCAGAAATGTCTTACAGATTTCTCCATCTTCTGAAATGCTTACTCTCCTGCGGCGAGTCACGATGACGGGACCTTGAACACAATATCTCAGTTTGACTAAGCATTAACTAGGCCGAAAGACCTTTTTATATAAATACTTGAGGTCCCTAAATATATACATTTTTATGGTACCCAAATTAAAGAAAGGGTGCTGCCATGCACAGGTAACCGGGCCATCTCGGGTGATCCGCTACGTTTTGCGACTTAGCAGGGGTACCCGAGTTCTTGGGGTTAGGTTTTTCCAAGTCCTAGCTGCGTGGCGGGCCGGATCGGCAGAGGTCAGTTGAGGATTGAGAGTTGAGTTGTTGCATTTTTACCTATCCAGCCGAACTCTCCCGACCCAACGTCAATCGTTTACATGAAAACATTTATTTTTTCTTTGTGGCTAGGACGTTCGAATAGAGCAGTCTGACGGATCGAATTTGAATCTTAAAACGAATTCTAACTTACTCTTATAAAACATTTTGTTTGCATATTGAAAATATTTATAGTTATAATTGCAGGTCATACATATTATATTGTACGGTTTTAATATAAACAACGCGAAAAAAGCAATAAACTTTTAATTCCCACTGAAGATTTGAAGGGGCTTAAACAATGTTACCACGCAATTAGTTTACCTTTGTACAGTTACAAAAAATACATTATGTGTTCATAAATAAATTTTAAAATGTGTTTCGTGTCTGTGGTAAAGACTTTCATACTTATATGTAACCTTTAAAAATTGTTGATGAATAATGTTTTTAAAAGCCAGTGATTAAAAGTTATCTTCTTCATACTTTGACTCTCCTCGGAAGTTTAATGATTATAATATTTAGGGTCCATACTTGTTTCTGTAATAAAATATCCTTTGGTGAAAGTTATGAGGAATAATATCGCTAACACTCGTGGCTAAAAAAACCAACTAACTATCACACCTTTTTCCCCGCAGAGGTGGGCTTAGATGACACACCACCGAACAACTCTGTGTTGCTAAAATTTTAAATTTAGTCACTGTATAATTTACGTACGAACATATTATTTAAAACCTGAAATATAAATATTCGAATAAAGTAATTGATCAGGAAGAAATGATCTCAAATGAATTAATCCACACTGTACTTTCTAGCAAGTCAATGAACGTTCTGTAATTATTATTGGTTGAAGTAGTATAATTATCTCCAGAGTAACTGTGATAATTAGGAATGAAATTGAATCATACTATTTACTGTTCAATCACTGGTCTGGAAACATCGTTTGCCTGTTGTCTAATTGAAATCGTCAATTTCAATCATCTTGAATTATTTTAATTGTGATAGTATATTAAGTGGAGTTTAAACCAAGACAATTTCACGAGTAATTCAAATTAATTACCTCGTGTTATTTCTATGACAAGTGTTTTCGGGATCCATAACAATGTATTTCAAAAGATTATGATATAGAGAAGTACATAGTAAAAAATAATTGCGAGTAAACATATTATTATTAGGTAACGAAGACAAATATTTTCTCAAAATTCCAAATAATCAAACCGTTAAATCCAAAGATTATCTGTTCAACAAATTGTTGAGCGTAATATGTGGTTTCCATTTGAATTTAATATATTTAATTTAATATAATTTTGGCTTGAAAATACGAGGCGAAAATTCTTTATTCCTGATCTATAACTACTTTTTGAATCAGGGCCCAAAGAGTGATGTTTTTTATTATTTAAATGAGACACGAAGCGAAAAATTGGTTCTAATTTTTGACCTCCAACGCTCTAACGGCAAACGACCGGAAACAGTAGTTTTTAACAGGTAACGTGTCCTGTCAGATTTGTGAGAGTAGTTTTGAGCAAGTAACGTGGCCTGCCAGATTGGTGCTAGCAGCTCTAGGCCTAGTAATGTGGCCTCACAGATTTGTGAGAGTAGTTTTGAGCATGTAACGTGGCCTGCCAGATTGGTGCTAGCAGCTCTAGGCCTAGTAGGTAATGTGGCCTCACAGATTTGTGAGAGTAGTTTTGAGCAAGTAACGTGGCCTACCAGATTGGTGCTAGTAGCTCTGGGCCTAGTAATGTGGCCTCACAGATTTGTGAGAGTAGTTTTGAGCAACTCACGTGACCTATCTGCTTCGTGATAATAGTTTTGAGCAGCTTACGCGACCTGTCGGATTTGTAAGAGTAGTTTTGAGCAAGTAACGTGGCTTGTCAGATTGGTGCTAGTGACTTTGAGCAACTTACGTGGCCTATCGGATTCATCCCCGTCTCCCTTCTCTCCGTCGGGCCTGGTGCCGTGGTGTTTGTGCCTCCTATGCGAGTGTCTCCTCTCCCCCGGGAGGTGCACTCCCACGAACACCGTATGGGCTCGGTGTCCTGAAAAACAAACAGAAAAAGTTGTCACAAATCTCGTTTATTATCGTTAAGTCGCGAGTCGGCAAACCTGTGACAAGTTTAGTTGTTTAGAGAATTTTGTTGAGAAACGTTGCTTGAAATGGCTTTGGCCGTGTTTGGTGACCAGATCTGAATAGCCAGGTACTCCCCCCACCTTTCCCTTCCCCATCAGTGGCGGCTCGTGACTTCTGGGTGTTCTAGAGTGTTTATATGACAAAGATGGCTTTATTGATGTTTTTGTGGCCAAAATTATTATTTTTTTATTTTTTTTCAAAAATCAATTTTAAGATTTTCAGGAAATTTTGAGTTTGGCCGTGCGCCGCACGGATTTCCTGAAAATCTTATCCATACAACCACATCAATAATGCAATTTTTTGTAAAATTAGTGCTCTAGAACACTCAAAAGTCACGAGCCGCCACTGCTCCCCATTCGCTTCAGCCTCACAGCATACCCTAATTGGGGATGCCATAGTATCACTGGCTCCAGACGGTTTTTTTTTTTTTTTTTTTTTACAGTAATCTCGCACAAGAGTCCCAACTGCTCCCGTCTGGAGCCAGTAAGACTATGGCATCCCCAATTGGGGTATGTTGTGAGGCTGAGGGTATTGGGGAGGGGAGGGAGATGGGGAAGAGGAAGGTGGGGAAGTACCTGGCTATTCAGATCTGGTCACCAAACACGGCTAAAGCCATTTCAAGCAACGTTTCAATTCTGAATGGTGGTCTTACACCAGGGCGATACTGAGAGTATCTTCCACTCTGGAACGTGCCGCAAATATACTATATATTATTTTAAATTAATTAATTGTGAAATAACACAAATTAATCAAATAAAATTTATTTGCGCACGCCGGGTTCGAACCCGCGACCTTCGGATCTGTAGTCAGAAGCGTATACCACTAGACCACGCCGGCCGTCAACTTCCAACCAACCGTCGCTGGTTGGAAGCAGTTGGGACTCTTGTGCGGTTTCACATAAAAAAGAGCATTCTTCTCATCAGAGAACTTCATAAAATTCACGCTAAGTTACAAGTAAACCTGTAATTTAACTTTGCGAGTGTTACGAGGCCTTGAGGTGATTTTGCACAAAAACGGCTAAATTAGCAGTTTCATTTAGAACAGTCTTCAAAGTAAAATATATTAAAACCTTTCCGTCCAAGCCACCAAAATCCAGGGCGACTATCGTAGAAGGCTTTTCCTCAAATGTTTATATTTACGTAAATTGAAATATGCATTACCATATTAGGTAATTTTTTTTTTAAATGTTAAAATTAATTTAATTTGTTTTATATTAAAAAATAAAGACAAAAACAAAAGCGTTGTTATTTGTGTACTACATCAATAAATTTATGACAAGTTGGCACAGCAATTAATTCAGTTGCTGTGGTCATTAATTGATTAATTAAGTAATTTTTGCCGATTGGCATTTTGAATACTAATAACTAAATTAATGCGTACAATTTTTTTTAATTTTTTTTAAGTAAGCCGTAGAGTGAATTACTGAACCCTTAAATCTCTCATAATTATAAATAAAATTTCATTATTTTACATCAATATTTTGAAAATAAAACTTCTGCAACTTATAAACTTACGAATACCTACAATAAAAACACGACCATATGCACTATTCCACTGCAACACACATAAGCGCGATTACAATGCGACGGTTTCACACTATGGGATACCAATTCTTGTTGTCGGTGATGTCGATATATTTAATATTAACTTTACGAATTTTTTGGATCACGTAAAAGATTTATTCCAGCACTATTCCTAAATAGAAGTCGTATTTGTAAAGCAGTCAAATCGCTGTATTTATTAAATTTATGTTTTTGTTATTAATATATTTGTTGTTTTTTAATGTAATTTTATTTTTATTATTTCTTTCTTATGTTTCAAAATTGTCTGTCATCAAAATTGTACCTATATGTAAAAGGGTTCCATGATAACTCAGCACAGTGACAATTCAACACACTTTTAAAAAGTGATATAAAATCATTAGAAATAATGAAATTTTTTTTTAACCTAACCTAACCTAACCTAACCTAACCTAACCTGCATAACCCAGTTAATAAAGTTTTTGTTTCATCACTTTCCATGACTTTATACGACTTTTTAAAGATGTGATGAATTATCATTGTGACGATTTATCCGGTTACCATGTAAAAGACCTCTGTGCGTTAAATAAATAAATAAAAAACTACAGAAAAATAAATTTCAATTTTACATTTACTGGTGCACTCACCCAAATTCGAAGTTAATTTTTATTAAAAGTGTTTATTCATACGTATTTAAAACTAATATGCAAAATGACTGTCTCAAAGCAGGTTAACCAAGTGCTGGTGAGGCGGGTTATGATAAACCACAACATACAACTGAGCTTTTCTATTATTTATGTATCATATACTGTAATATATGATTTTCTATTGTTCATTTTTCAATTATCTTAACACGCAGTATGAAATTTGGAATCGGGCCGCTAACAATAACACTCCTTATGTAGATGGCGATAAGGTTTAAATTCCCGCTTAACACCAGCCGCCTATTTCGATTTATGAAAAAAACATCGCCAAAATATGTTTTATTTTATTTTGCGAAGTTCAGGCACAAATAAATTAAATGTTTAACGATAATTTTATAAGGAAATTAATTTGCCACACAAAACCACATCTGTATAGGTAGGAGATTTTGAACAGTTTCTATTGTTATCAAGTTTAATTTGTAGAACTCCATTTTGTTTTTCGTTTTTTTTTCAATAATATTATTATTATATTTACAAAAAATCGTTTATTATTAAACAAGTTCTACTGTGTAATTTTTATTACGGATGACAGCAGTTTGGCCCTCTGAAGAGAGTTTGAAATTGCCTTCAACTTGATCAATAATAAACTGTTTTTGTAAATTTAATAATAATACTATTGAATATATAAAAGAAAATCCAATAAAAAAATGAGTTTTATAAAAGACTTGATTATTTCAAAGCCTAATACTATGTTCTACTTACAGTATTTAATTAAAGGATGTAAGATATTATTTAGCTATCAAATTTTAAAAACAAGAGATGTTTTTTTGCATTACTTCGAAGTGTATTTTTTAATATGCCTTAACATGTATAGTTGCCAAGGTATTACAGCGCCCTTGAGGATTTTTTCACAAAAACAGCGCTATACTAATTAATCATTTATTATATATTTTTTTTCCTTTCCTTTATTCGAAAAATATATTTTTATACAGTTTTTTACATGCTTTTTGACTACCACACTAGACACTTGTCCGTATTATGGTAGTCGATTATTCTTGAATAGTCATTCAATTTAAATATAATTTAAGATTTTCACGGTCAAAAGTATTTTTGTTATTTGTTTTTGGGGTGTTATGCCGTGTTGCGCTAACTCCTTCTTTATATATTTATATTCTTTCGATAACACATCTGCCCTGATGATGGACACTGCAATGCTGTCCGAAACGTTGGCTAAAGAAGGAGTTAGCGCAACACGGCATAACACCCCAAAAACAAATAACAAAAATACTTTTGGCCGTGAAAATCTTAAAACATATTTAAATTGAATGACTATTCAAGAATAATCGACTACCATAATACGGACAAGTGTCTAGTGTGGTAGTCGAAAAGCATGTAAAAAATGTATGTATTACATATATGAAAATGTTTCGGAAGAAATTCTCTACATTATAGTGAACACCCTATTAAATCCGTACCGTAGTTTAGAAGATCTAAGCACACAAACAGACAGACGCGGAGAGCGACTTTATTTTATACTATTCATGTAATAGTTTTAGGGTCCAAAATTTGATATTTACATGAATGGATATCCTTCGTGGAAGACGGATTCACCCATCTGTAAAGGTTGTTTCACTTTAAAACTTCGGAGCTTTTCACACCTGCGAGCGTTTGTACTCGTACCTTGGAAATATTCTAAGGGGAGCTTTCTAGAGATTTCTTTTGGGTGATATTTTGAGCTTTGTGGCATGCAATGCCACTTTGTCCGTGACTAGAATGAAACTAAGTAGGTACTTTAGGTAATTTACCTTTGCAAACCTGTAATACCGTTATTTTTGTCTAAGCTCTAAACCTAAGCCATCTCTGTGATGGAATTTGTTTCGTTTTTCTTATTAAGATGTTATTTACTTTAAATCTATGCTCCGTGAAGATTAAACTGGACTAAAAGTCATCCTTTCTCGTTTCATGAATGCAAATATCTTTTTTATGCGAACATTGCGACTTTTAGAGTAGGGACGGGTACAAAACAGAGGATATTGAATTTATATTAATGAATTATGTAGAGTTCGTTTACGTCGATCATTTTTCACGTTGTATCTGTTTTCCATTTTTTGTGAGAAATAATCTTTAGAAATATCTTATACCTTCAACGAATATCTTGTTATTAATGCTTTGATTAAATATACTTCACTTTTTACAGTTATGGTTTTTAAAATGTGATTAATTATTTTTTAATAATCATTATTTAAATACAAAGCATAATTGTTTCTTACAGTCCTCTTCACTAGGGATTCCTGTTCCAAGACGGACTGTAGGTTGTTGTGTTGGAGATAGATCATGATTTCCTCATCGTCATGTTTGATAATTTCATCGTCTTCATTTTTTTTTTTTTTTTTTTAATTTTATTGAAACATATAAACAAGGTTACAATTTTTTTACAATATAAACACTAATATTTCAATCACTCTCCTAATAAAGCAGCTGCTTGTGTTTAGGAGAGGACAACAAAAGTATTTTTACGTTTGTTTAAATTAAACAAAAAATATTAGTAATAAAACAAAAAATAACAATAAAAGTAATAAAAATATAGGTTAGTTAATAAATGATTCAAAGAATTTAAAAGGCAAAAACATATTTCTAAACAATAAGTAAAGTTATGAGGTGGTACAAGAGTATTTTAATTTTTTTTTTTTTTTAATATTTTTCGTAGTTTTCTTCCGATCGTATATCAAGGGGTAATTTATTAAATAATTTTACACCCTTGAATATATAGTGATGTTGTGCTGTTGTGGTTCGTGCCAGTGGCACGGTTAGTCCTCCAACAGATATTATTCTTTTGCTAATATTCAATTGTGGTAAATTATTTTTACTAAAGAAATCTTTATGTATTTGTAGAAGTGCAATTTTGTCATAAATTTTTATAAGTGGGGGAACCGGGAAATCTTGAAAAACATTTATAGTTGGGTAGTAATATGGCTTTTTTAAGATGATTTTTATTAGTATTTTTTGAATAGTTTCCAGTGGGAGTAGGGATGATTTATATGCACCCCCCAAGCCACGATTCCATATTGTAGGACAGAGTGCGCCAGTGCATAATAAATATCTTTTAGTATTTTTAATGATACAATATTTCTTAGTCTAAAAAATATATAGATTAGTTTTCTCATTCTGTCTACTGTGGAATTTATTTGACTTTTCCATTTGATGTTATTATCAATAATTATTCCAAGATATTTTATGTCTTTTTTACTACTAATGTTTATGCAGTTTGAATTACAGGGTGCGAATTTAAGGAGGCAATTTCTTTCGTGAATTTTTATGTTTAGATTTACATTTGAGTTATTCCCTGTTAGGCTATAAGGTATAAAATGGGTTTTTTCGACATTCAGTGTCAATAAGTTTTCGTCAAACCATAGTTTAACGATATTTATTGCATTATTAGCTGATACTACGACCTCATTCCAAGAATTTCCTTCAATAGTTATCACTGTATCATCTGCGTAAGATATGATGTTTCCCAATG
Source organism: Hesperophylax magnus (assembly GCA_026573805.1). Classification (NCBI taxonomy): domain Eukaryota; kingdom Metazoa; phylum Arthropoda; class Insecta; order Trichoptera; family Limnephilidae; genus Hesperophylax; species Hesperophylax magnus. The sequence continues at coordinate 934,648 of JAIUSX010000041.1, read as the reverse complement.
ATTGGGAGTTGAAAAAGTTCATTTACATATAATATAAATAGTAAAGGTCCCAAAACAGTTCCTTGTGGAATTCCAAAATCTATATTTTCTATTTCACTTAATTCGTTGTTTACTTTAACCTGTTGAGTTCTTTGATAGAGATAACTTTTTAACCATGTTTTAGCTTTGCCAGTAATTCCTATATTATTTAGTTTATTAATTAATTTTGAATGTGAGACACTATCAAAAGCTTTACGGAGGTCAATGAATATACTTAAGCATTTTTTGCCTCTATCTAATGTTTTGTAAATAAGCTTAGTTAATTCTGCAATTGCGTCTTGTGTGCTAAGTTTATCTCTGAAACCGTATTGACTAGGGTTAATACTTTTTTGGTTATCTGTATAATCAGTAATTTGTTTTTTTATTACTTTTTCGTGAATTTTTGCAATGTTGGATAATAAGGATATTGGGCGGTAATTGTTTACTTCTTTTGAATCTCCGGATTTATATACTGGGATTATAATGGATTTTTGTAGTTAGACGGGAATATTCCGTATTTAGTACTTACATTAATTATATGCGTAATCGGTTTGGTTAGAAAATTGCAGTATTTTTTCAAGATTTCTGTAGTTATACCGTCGTATCCTGGCGCACTACCATTTTTAAGTGATTGTATTATGTTTTCAATATTTTTTTCTGAAGTCGGTTTAAAAATTGAAAGATTGCTATTTGTTATTTTATCTTCATGTATGTCATCAGGTTGATAATTTTGGTCAATTTTATATGCAAGTTTTTGACCGACGATAGCGAAAAATTTGTTGAAAATATTTGCGCACATTTTTGGTTCACGGATAGCATTTATTTTAGTTCCATTATTGTTTATGACATTTATTGTAGACTTATTTTTATTCATTATTTCATTTATAGTGTTCCATGTTTTTTTAGGGTTTTCTTTTGTGAGGATTATTTTCTCCCTGTAATATTTTTCTTTTGTGTCTTTGATAATTTTAATGAGTTTGTTCCGGAATATTTTGTATTCGTTTTTTACTTGGCTATTGGTAGGGTTTTTTTTGTATCTATGAAAAGTTTTTCTTTTTTCCGGATAGATATGAGTAATCCATGGTTTGATTTTCCTTAATTTAGAACTAGGTTGATTATTTATAAAGGTTGTACAATCTGCGATATGAGCATTTAAAGTTTCTTCAAAGAAGTTTGCGCACATGTCTGGGTTTTGGCAATTTAGTATTGAGGACCAAGATTCGTTACTTAATTTATTATTTAATTTTACATTGTTCAATTTGGAAATTATGTTAACATTTTTTCTATAGTCATTTAATCCTAAGTTTTTATTGAAATCATAAATAAAAATATTTGTATGGTGATCTGTTATATCATTTTTCCATATAATAGATTTAATTTTTTCTGTGTGTTTAATATTGCTCCATATGTGGTCCAGGCATGATGGCGATTGGTTTGCAAATTCTCTTGTGAAATTATTTACATATGATATAAAGTTCATTTCATTCATAGCATTTATATAATCTAATTTATTTTTACAGTGGTTATTTGGACCAATATAAATATTTAAATCACCTATTACGATACAATTTAGATGGTTTTTGTTACATAGTATTTTTTTTAATTCTTCTATAAATAAAGGTACATCAGAGCTGTGTGTTCGATATATTGCGATTATATTGAATGGCATATTATTTAAAACAAAATTTAATGACAAACAGTTTGCTTTGCATATGTGTATTTCGGTAATATTGATATCAGTAAATTTTTCTTTAGCGTATACTACAATTCCACTATTTTTATTAATCTGATAATTTGTATTGTAATTTTTGTAGTTTGGGATGATTGGTATATTTATGTTTGCATGTATGTGCGCCTCGGATAGTATTATGAAATCTGGCTGTGAACATAATGTATTTAGGGATACCAAAAGTTCATCCATGTTTTTATTTATACTTCTAATGTTTAGGTGCAAGATTTGTTAGTCTATTTATTATATTGTCATAGATCTTATTGCATTCACTGGCTGTTTCACATACGTATTCTTCTATATTTAGATTTTTATCAATTTCGCTTAAGTTAAAATTTTCCATTGTATTTATTTAGGTGTGATAAAATATGTATATAAAATTCTACGAGTAAATGAATAAGTAATAATGCTCATAATTAGTGTAACACTATTCTTGCTCGATTTCAGTTCATATCTAAAATTGTAGGTTTTGAATTTTTCTATACGATTTATTTTATGTTTAGATAATACTCGGAGACATAGTGAGTGTTTGTTTAATTGACAGCAAAAATTAATTTGATTCGTTCTTCTTTTTATAATAATTACAATAAAAAATAGCGTGTGTAAGAATATATCAATAGTACAAGTGAACATATAGTGTAGAGATTTATTGCATATAGAATATTGGCAGCATGATATATGGGTTAGTAATGTATATAATAATAATTTTGACAAATTAATATATCTATAATTAGACTTTAGTAATCTGTAATTTCTGCAGTTGTGGATTGTTATTGTACTATCTATTTTCTGGTAGGAATATACAAATGTAGAACGTAGATGTAATGTAATGTAAAGTGTAGTAAGTAGAGATGTGTTATCATCAAGAAAATATTTAGGTATTTTATCTTCAATATAGAGAATGATTTAAATTTTTTGGTTTTAAATACATATATCCTGACTTTAAAATATGTAGAATGATTAAAGATTTGTCGGTTTTTTAATGTATAGACTATAGAATTATTATTTTTTATATCTTGTGGATATTCAAAAGTACATGCGTATTTGTAAGACATTGAGAATAGACATGAGATATTTTTATAGACATCTTTAAAATTTATAACAATATTCCAATTTTTGTTCCGTAAGAGCAAGTATTTTTTTGTAATATTGACAGTTCGTTTGATTATGGAAATTTTTTTTTTAATTGTTAGTATCATTTTTGAATATTTCTTAGAATTTTCAGTTTTAATAGTAAGTATACTTGTTTTATATACTGGAGATTGATAAGAAACATCATGTTTTTTTAAAGCATATGTCATAGCATTATTAATTTTGTTAGTTTTTAAATTTTTGAAAGTGCAGGTACATGCATAATATATTGACAATAAAAATGAGTTACTATGAAAAATATACCTTGAATCCAAACTAGTATTCAATTTTATGTTGTGCGAATGCCAGCATTTTTTTATAATATAAACAGTTGGTTTTATCATTCGCATTATGATTGGTTGGAAATGACAGTTGAAATCTGTCATTTTGAAAAGTGCAGTTTACACACCTCGGTAGATTTGTTGTGGTTTGACATTCTTTGAACAAGTGAGCAGCTCCACAGTGCGAGCAGGAAGGCGAATTGTTTTTCTCTTTCTGGTTGCAGTTACTTGATTTATGTCCGTAGCGTAGACAGAAGTAGCATTGTATTACTGGGCAGGCGTCGCCAACCGTAACTCGCTGGTAGCCAATGTTTATTTTTTCTTTATTTAATAGAATCTTCCTGGTTGTGCTATCTACTTCTACTATGTAGTTAGCGGTGTCATTGTATTTGTTTTTAATTATTGCTTTTATGTTAAAAATAGAATTTTTTTCTGTTTCTTGCGTTACAATTTTGATATCCTCATTTTTGTCCAAGATATCGTCAGTAAAATCTTCTTTGATAAAGTCGTTGAAAATTCCCTTGAATATCATTGTTGGTTTTTTCTTTGTTAATTCTTTGCAGTCAATATCATGTAGATCTTTAGAAATTAAAGTTTGTAGTTTTTTAGCATCTTCTTTATTAACACAATCGATTACAATTCGATTTTGGGAGATTTTTTTAATGCCTTCAATGCATATTCCTAATTGGCTGGTTTTAAAGTGTCTTTGAATTTTATTTTGTATTTCTGTTGATGTATCTTTATTTTTTGGAGTAATTAAGATACTGTACTTGTTTTTTATATTTTTTTGTTTTTTTATATCAGTATTTGCAGGCTGATTATTCTCCAGAAAGCCCATTTTGGTAGCAACAAGGCTTATATTCCCTAGCAGTTCTGTGAGTTTTGGTGACAATTTCCCCATTTGTTCTTTTGTAAACTTATTGCTTGGGTCCATTATAGTATTTTGTAAGGAATTTATAATTTGGTTTGCCGCAGAGATGAAAGAAAAGGTGTCACTGGTGTCCATGGTACTGTTTCGAAATGTAGAGCGGTAAAAGGTTTAGCGGCCCTGCGTGGACGATGTTGGTCGGCGGTCGAACGTCGTAGCACGTACACACACACACACAAACTGAGTTCAACACTGGCCTATTACCGAGTGATCGCTGTTTATCAAATGTTTTGAGAGCAAACTTTTTTTTTTAAATTCGGATTTAGGTTATTACAGATGTACTAGTACAGCTTGACACTTCTTTACTACACTGCTACTGCAATTCCGTATATATTAGTGCACTATTTTTTGTCAAATACGTTTAGAATATTTACTTGTTTAATTTTAAACAGGAACGAAATTCACAGCGTGTTTCTGTACAGCAGTATTATTGTTGTTGAATGTTCATGTTTGTTTACCATTTTTGCTGACCATGTGTGTTGAACATGTTATTTGAACATGTTAGTTGGCCATGTTAGTAGACCATGTTTACTGACCGTGTTTGTTGACCATGTATACTGACCAAGTTTGTTGACGATGTTCGTTTACCATGTTTGATGACCATGGTTGTTGATCATATCTGTCGACCATGTTTGTTAACAATGTTGGTTAACCACGTTTGTTGATCATGTTTTTTGATATCCTCATCGACATGTTTATTGACTACGAGTTCGACAGTTCGATGATGTTCCCCCCGTAAAATGTAGATATAAGTGGTTCTAGTTCTAATATCTTAGGATATACTTATCCGCAATTTTCGTATTGACCTGACATGTAATTTTCATTACAACAAAAAACAATTCAAACTTTTCTCAGATAAAAAATTTCTAAACTTATATTTATCGATGGAATTCAAATGACATACAAATTTGTGAATAAAATGATTTTTAAAAATAAAAATAAATAATTTAGGTTAAAATTATTTTTACCTCTCTTAGCCATTCGCCAACTAAAACTACTTAATTGCTCCTTACCATAGACATATGAATATTAGTAGACCTGCCCTAAGTGATTAAAAGCGTATTATCCCCACTCCCCATACCGGTTCCATTGGAGCCGGCTGTGCTCGCGTATGGCCTCAAGTGAAATTTGAAAACGTGACGTCATCATTCTTGTGCGAACTATGGTCGAGGCATCATCGGTTCATTTTACGAAATAACACGGCAAAATGTTGACTTGTACTATGAAAACTTGTAAAAATAGATGTGAAAAAGAAAATAAACCCAATTGTCGTATTACATTCCATATATAAGCATTATTTTACTTTATTTTAAGCATATTCACATCGTATAATATGTATCAGTTTTAGAAACATATACTATCACATCGAGAAACGTCTGGACGCGAAACACAAAGCTGGTTGGTTGCTGGGAAGTAAATTATGAACATTTATAAAAGTGTCTTAACTAAATACTTAAACGAAATATTCGACTCTGAAAATGAAACCGAATTTTTTTGCCGAATTTGGACTTCGCAAATTTGTTCATAACGTGGCGAGTAATTTGCGCTCCCATGTAAAAATGTCTATTCATTCAAAAGCAGAATTTACTTTTAAGAAGTAAAAATGGTGATATTATAATGCGAGATGCCTATTTACTGTCAGATTGATTTATTGACGAATCACAGTCAGCCTTACCGCCTTCGTTCTTCAACAGTTGATTTTACCCCTCGCCATTATCTTCTCGTCTATTAATTCCTATGTCTGTGCTCCTTACGGTAAAAAAAATTACCATATTTTTCGTTAGATTTACAATGCCTGTATAGAGCCTAATTAGTTTTGGAATTAAACGGGTATATTATGCGCGTTATTTGGATAAAATTGATTAAAAATTATTATTCATAACCTTTCAACTCAAAGGGTTTAATTTTCACAATGAAGCCTTAAATTGACCTTCACAGCTCGACCGGCATAATCGGATGACTTTGACCTAGCCATGGAACCGAAACATTAAGTTAAAAATATTATAAAAAAATGGTTCTTTTATATAACGAATTTACGTTAGAAATACTGATTTAGTATAAATTAAGTAGAAAGTACAATAATATAAAATATTTTTTTTTCTCATTTTTCACCGCATTATTGAGATTTCAAACTAGTTTTTATACAATCATATCATCAATTTGGGAGGCAGGTTTGGTTACCGCAGCCCCGGGAACCATTTATTGGAAATCAACACCTCTGCCATAGGTCAACCTAAGTGGTTTGCTACGTTTGGTGATTTAGCAGGGGAGCCCGAGTTCATCGGGTAACGTACGTTCAGGATGCGCTTGCCCACCACCTGCGTGGCGTGCCAGATCGGGAAAGGTTGATTTCGGGAGACCCTTTGACCTCTCCAACTGGTCTCGCCGCAGCGGGAGAGATATATTAATACGTCACTCCTGGACACATAGATCCCTAGATTCCAATTCACCCCTCATACATTTTTCCTTCCTAAAACTTCCTCTTCTTAAAAATACCCCTCATACAGCATCCCCAAAGATGACACAGGATCTAAGGGAAATTATTTACCTCAGAGCTTCCCGAGTGGGGTTAGTGTAAAAAATACAGAAAATCAATACACGATACTATAGTGATTTATTTTTGGGGTATTATGCCATGTTGTGCTACCTCCGTCTAGCGTTACGGTGTCAATCATCATGCAGATGTGTATATAACATATGCCCTGATGATGGAAAATGTATTGATCACTTTAACAAAGTGTAGACGGCCAAAGTTTGTACATTGGGTTTTTGACACATTCCACGATTTTTATTGGATTTTTCATAGTTATGTGGTATAGAATATTTGAAGGTTATATATTTTAAAAATGAAAATTAAATAATTTGCTTTATTTGGTCGATTAAATAAAACTATCGAACCTGCATTTATTTTTAATTAATTATTTAGATCAAAAGGAAATGTGTTGTTACCAAGTCCCATTTATACATTCGATGAAACAATGCCAATGAAATTAATTTTAGGTGAATAAGATTTATTTTGTGTCGTAAATTTGGACCGACATTGCAAAAAATCACATTTAACTTCTGGAATAGAATCCGTTAATTCCATTCCGTAACCGTATATATATATATACACAGGATTTTCCAATAAGAGGTGTTATTTTGAAACTTTTCCCGATCAATGGTTTCGTTGCTTGTGTGGCACGTAGCGCCGTCTTGTTGAAAGTAAACGTTGTCCAGATCAATACCATCCAATTCCGGCCATAAAAAATCATTAATCATCTCTCGATAGCGCAATCCATTCACCGTAACTGTTGCTCCGGCGTCATTTTCGAAAAAGTAAGGTCCAATGACTCCGCCGAACCATAAACCGCACCAAACAGTCACACGTTGAGGATAGAGAGGCTTTTCGACAATAAATCTTGGGTTTTCTGAGCCGCAGATGCGACAATTTTGCTTGTTGACGAAGCCACCGAGGTGGAAATGGGCCTCATCACTCAAGATGATTTTTCGATGGAATTCCGGAACATTTTCACGCATTTCAAGGACCCAATTAGCAAAGACACGACGTTGTTGATGATCGGCCGCCTTGAATTCTTGTGTTAACTGAACTTAATAAGACTTAAGTCACAAATTTTTATGCAAAATACGGTGTAATGACGTTTGTGGAATGCCTAATTCCAAAGAACGACGAGGAATGGACAAACCTGGGTTTTCTTCAACACTTTCGGCTACAGCAGCAATATTCTCGGCTGTTCTTGAGCGACGTGCACGGGTTTTATTCTTCACATCACTAAGTTGTCCCAACAGCTCGAATTTTTCCACCAATTTCTGTATTGCGGTCCGACAAGGTGCTTCACGACGACCCAAAAATGTTAGAGTTTTACGAACCGTCTCTGCCAAATTTTCACCATTTTTATAGTGAATTTTAATAATTTCAATGCGTTCTTGAAGCGTGTATCGTTCCATTTTTATTAATGACGTAGTTTCTACTTGTCAAATGTCAAAAAATGACAGCTACAAAAGTAATATCTACCGAAATAGCGGGCTATTCAAAATAACACCTCCTATTGGAAAACCCTACATATTTAGCGTCTCGCCTTGATAGGCTTTCGCGTAGAAATAGTTGATAAAACATTTAATAATTATAAAGCTTGAATACAGATTTTTTTGTACATAACTGAACTGCTTCAGAAAGAGTCGACATTTTTACTGAAGAATCCATATTACTACCCTTCTTTAGAATTTTGGTCAACAAGAAGTATGTTTTTTTTTGCAGTTAGTCCCAGATTTTCTGCCCTGAAAATATTTCCGATTTCTAATAATCTGGGATTGGAGAAAAATTTAAAATAAAACGCAAAAGTAACGGAATTGAGAGCATAAAAATTATAAAACGCATACAAACTTTGGCAAAAATACCCAGAACGGTGACATGTTCCATGTCCAATATAAAAAAGATCGTTTTAAATACAGAAGATGAAATTTATTATCTTCATAGATACCCATCTGGCAGCACAATAAGTTGAATGTTGTAAAAACAACAAACATTATATAAGGAAATTTTTTATGCATATTATATTATACGATATTTTGACGTAAAAAAGTGACGCGTGGGCGCGTAGGTTTAAATTCGTTCCAGAAGGCTACCAGGTCCCTTTTACAAAAAGGGAAAATTCGTTTGGAATCTTTTTTTATACCGTGATTTGATAAATGAAAATTTATGTCTCGTTGCTTATATATACAATATATTTTGCTACTAACTAGTAACAGAGAAAAATACGGGTTTTACGAGTTCACAAAGATATAAACTTTTTTTTTACTAATTTTGAAAACGGAGAAAATATGCATGAATGTTGAAGACGAAACTAATTTATAAGATTAACCCTTTTTACATAAGCAATTTTTTAATATTTTTTACTGATAAAAAATGGTGTAATCTTTGTACTGCATAAATTGTTATTTATAATTAACGACAAACACTCCTAGGTTAGGAATAACCTGAAAATATTTAAATTCTTCCTACAATTTCGTTTTGCCTTGTATTTTATTTTTGTAATTCTTACATAAATCATGTACGACTACCATAATACGGGCATGAACCTAGTATGGTAGTTGAGAAAATCACCAAAATTACAATTTTTAAAAATTTACAAAACTAAATTTAAAAAAAAAAACTACAATCGCAATTAGCGGAAAATGTTACTCGTGTCCTATCGATGGCGAATTTGCTATCAGAGGATTGAACCCGCCGCGCCTGGTTGGGAACCCAACGCTTTGGACCGTTTGGCCTCCGTGGTCGACGGGTAAAGCTCTCGAATATTGATCCGGAGATCGCGGGTTAAAATCCTGGCGTAAGCAAGTAAATTTTATTTGGTTAATTTGTGTTATTTCCCAATTTATTCAATTAACTAAATACATAATACAGGATGTCCGGGGGTAAGTGCACTAACTTCGGTACATGATTTTTGAAGTAGAAAAGAAAATTAAGTTTTTTCGAAATGCCAACGTTTTAATAAATTTTTTGGTAAAAAAAGTTGAATTTTTGTATGGGAAAATAAATATCAAAAAATATTTTAGTATGGGAAAAAAATGGAATTTCGAAAAAGTTATTGATTTCTTTTACTTCTACTATCATGTAGAATCACCTCCCGAAGTTAGTGCAATTTATTTGCGACACTTTGCAGGTGGGAAGACACTCTTAGTATCGCCTTGGAGTAAGACCACCATTCAGAATTAAACGTTGCTTGAAATGGCTATAACTGTGTTAAATGATCACTACTGAATAGTCAGGTACTTCTCCGCCTACCCTTCCTCTACCTACTTCTCCACCGCACTAAATTCAGCCTCATAATATACCCCATCACGGTTGTGCGATATTCACATAAAAAACTAATCAATCAATTAATCAGTAATTTTATTATAGACTTGTCGACTAGGTGTGTATGATGTCCTTTGTTACAAAAAATAGTATTGCCAAAAGAAAGACCTTTGCAGCTTATAAATCACTTTGAAGTTATATACATCCTGCTCAACTCTCTTCTCATCAAACATATATAACATTAAGATGCGGACAAAAGGGTTCTTAATACAACTCTCCCAAATAAAAAGATTCCCTCTCATTTCTTTGGCAGTTTCATTTATCTACGCTTATTTTAGTAGCATGGCGTTTTATTGAAGAATTAATGTGACGCCGGGTTTTTTCATCTTTCATTTGCAAAAAAAAATATTTTGCCAAGAATTTTTTTCTAAAAAGTAAATGAAAGACCCCTTTGATGTTAGTAAACTACTCCAGGGGACATTGTGGGCAAAAACCTGTATTAAAATGGGCACATTAAGTTTCCTCTCGGTTAATTCGAGCAAATGAATTTGGACCGTAAAAGTTTTGTCTAATTGGGCCACTACACATTGTTCTGTTTGATAAATGGCCATCTTGAAATTCTGAAAGCTAATATTTCGTATAACGAATTTAACAAAATGATTTTGATATGATAGCACAAAACGGTGAGATCATAATTCTCATAGATTCATAGAAAAACACTATTGTGTACTCATGCATATATGAGTACCTACTCCCGTTTATACTTGAAGCTTCAAGTATTAAACGGGAGTAAATAAAACATTTTTCACTTGACATGAATCACATTTGGTGAAAAGGGTTGAGATAGGTACCAATTTTTCCCAAATTTCCTATCCAATTTGATAATATATAGTAGCTTCGGGGTGCGCAGAAGGGGAAAATTTGGAAAACGAAATTCCGAACGCCCGTCTTTCGAAAGCCAGATTACTCTAAAAGCGTAATCTTTTTTGATCAAAATCCAAAATACGTAACAAAGTTTTATAATCCGCCAAAATTTTATCAATTAGTGGACTGAGCGTAACTTAGTTCCCTTTTAAATCGACCGTTTGGCATTTCATCTATCTGTAATTTTTTCGTGTTGTATTTTCGGCTCAAGATGGTGGTCGTATTGGATACAACATTTTCATCCCACGGCTGTCAAATCGAAATAATCAATCAATTATAGTACCTACCTGTGTGAAGAAAGTTTGAAAAAATATTTCTCATTGAGATTGTATAATTCTTTTTTTAAATAAATAATTACATAAAATGCATGGTTCTTACTAATAAAGTAGGTAGGAATTTAAAAGTACCTATTTACAAAACTTCTAGAGAAAATTTTGGTTCTGATTTAAAAAATAAGAGAATATTAGAAATATACATTTGGACGCGAAGTCTACCTCCTACCTTCTACCTATACACGGTTCACAGAACTATTAATTTATTATAGATAGGAAAACTGTATTAACGGCCCTCCTAATCAGCGTAAACATTATTTTAAAAATTCTAATATACTTGGATTCAAAACCGAGTGTAGCCTTTCAGCATATCGTATGTGAAATCTTTATTACATTCAAATCTAGTCGCTATCGGCATCTGTCTGTTAATGCGTTTAGTTCTTCTAAACTACGCAACGGATTTTGATAGGGTTTAGAGAATTTATTCCGAAAAGTTTATATATATAATACATGCATATTATATCTATCGAAAGTAGAGAAAAGTCGAGCAACGCCGTGTACACGATATTAACATTATCAAAGAAATAGCGGTTTTAGACAAAATAAGATTGTCCGACACAATTTTCTCACTGTAGCTGTTTGACAAACATGAATATTAAAATTTAGGAATATTTCAAGTAAACAAAACGCTTATATAAACAGATACAATATAGCGTTGCTGGAGGTTATCCTCAGGAGATAGACGTATCCTATGACAATCTTTTCTGTAGGAATTTTTAAGATATACAATTTGGTTGAACATTATTTTGATGCATCTCATAAAGTTTAGCCAGCGTTGGCAATGTAAGCGCCCGAAAATATTTTTTTACGATGATTTCAAAACATCGACTTTTCTCTACTTCCTATAAATGGAAAAAAATCTCTAGGTAAATGATAGTGAAAACCATACCGAAATCCGTTGAAAAACTAAGCGCACAGACAGACGCGGAAAACGACATTATTTTATACTGTTAAGAGATATCTCACAACATTATTATTTGTCGAAATATGACCTTGCTGAAAAAAAAAGTGTTTTGGTTTCCGAATTATGTATTATCTGAATACTTTTTTGATAGGAAATAAAATATTCCCAGAACTGATAACTGATTAGTTTTTGTAAACAACAATTAAAACACGGCAAATGTTTAGTCATAATAAATATTATCAGTGGAGGGTAATTTGCGACGGCCTGTCCAGTAAATGTTACCAAAAATGGAGCTATCACATTTTTTTATGGATCTAAAGTCGGCTGATGGACCACAGTTTAGGAACCTGCGATCTAGCACTGGTTTTTCAAGGGTTTAATCTAGTAAGTACGTAGATAACATTAATCGGACAGGTTCAAGGTATTTAAATCACACTTGAAACAATTGCAGTGAAAAATAATACAATTGAAGAATTAGGTTATGTCGATAACGTCATATCAAGGTTTTGTTTATAAATTAATTATTGTGAAGTATTTATCTACTTTGCGCAAAGTGCACTTTGAATTTATTTTTATTCATAAGCATAAGTAAATATGTATATCTTTTAATGTGAATAACTACCACAAAAGTAACCGAACTCCGACCAACCGTCTGGAGCCAGTGAGACTACGGCATCCTCAATTATTGGGGCACGTTGTGAGGCTGTTGGTAGTGGGGAGGGGAAGAAGATGGGGGAGAGGAAGTTGGGGAAGTACTGGCTATTAGGATCGTGTCACCAAACACTGCTAAAGCCATTTGAAGAAACTTTTCATTTCTGAATGGTCGTTTTTCACCAGAGCAATACTGAAATCTACCATATTTTATCAAAACTACGATTGTAAACTAAGTCATTTCGACATTCAAGTCATGATTTTTGTTCTTGTTATGAACACCGCACAAGAGTCCCAACCGCTTCCAACCATCTGGAACCAATGAGACAATAGCATCCTAATAAGGAACTACAGTGAAAAGGGGGGGGGGGGGGTACCAGAAAACCCAGGGCGACACTGAAAGTATCTTCCACTCTGCAAACGTGCCGAAAATATACTTTGATTATTTTATCACGATTTATTGAAATATACCTTATAATATGAACCCGCGACTTCCGGATTGCTAGTCGAGAGTCCTACCCTTCGACAACGAAGGTCGTAATGCGAAATCTTTGTTAATATTTCTGCACCGCCAATCTCCCATAAAAATGCGTTTACCACTTACATGTAGGCATCATCATTATGTTTTTAGTTTTCGAATGTCTACGTTCACTGGGAACAAAAAAAGCGTAACTAAAAACCTCCCGTATAAAAAAAGAAAATAAAGTTTAATTTTGAATATAATTTATTATGGGATTGACGTTCCTAAAAGACATCATCACAATATCTCAATGAGTTCAATTTATTTTTCTTTGGATAAAGTGGAAACTTAATGGATAAATTGGTTTAAGAAAATTTCCTATCGAAGCTGTTTAATTATTTAATAACTGGGAAGTGAAATCGAAAGTGTTTCTGAAATGAACATCTAACACGTGTATTATTAGAAACACTAGATTTCAGGGTCAAAAACATATCACAACAAGCAACTTCAAATACAACACCTGGGTAAAAACGATGGTATTGAGATACTAAACTCTATAACAAAATCCCACTCTCATTCAAAACTCACAACATTATTATAACACTTAAATCTCAAATAAAAAGCTGGATGTAAAACATAGGGAGATCAGAGAAAGAATATACTGACACCAAATACAGACTGAAATCGAAACCACTCAACTGCACTAAAAACACCATGTAATATATTTATAATTATTTCAGAAACCAACACTATGTAATACATTTTTAATTACTTCAAACTAATTTTTAATAATATGTAAATGAAATCCTCAGCATGGGAGATCCCAGTGAGGAAAATATTATCTCTATTCATTACAAAAAAAGAAGATAACAAATCATTTAAGTTTAAACGTGACGCTCGTTATATTCTACGTGTTCATAGATGGCGTTAATTAATTTATTTTATTAAAATACGCTTTTTGCAAGGTATCGCTTTACCATATTATGACAAATTATCTGTTTGCGCCCATACATACCCAATAAAAAAATAAGTAAATAGTTTTGTTCGTTAAAAAACTCAATTCTTTCGAGAAAGGCATACAAATACAATATTGTACCGATGATTCAATCCAAACTTTTCTTGCTTACCTTAATTTTGTTACTATTATCGTTTGGTTTTTATACTGTTTTTAGAACGTCTTGTGAGTAAGTACTAAAATTTCAAATAAATTCGGAAAGCTGGTTGAAATATTTTTCCAAAAGGAATGATTCTCGACACAGGTGTACCCTAGTGAGACAGATGTCGATAAATACACGTAAAAAACTTTATATTGATAGATAAATAAATAAATAAAAAAAATAATTTATTGATGTTGCTCAAATGAGATTCATAGTATATTTTGTATTACCTTTCAATTGTACTTTTGTGTCGTAACATAGAAAACATAAAAATATGACCATCAATAATAAGTGAAACAAGTCTCTAATTAATTTGTTGAACCTGGTAATTATTATAAACGGCACACGGTGACATGAATACTGTGTTTTACTGAAAAAGGGGAAAAATATTAGTTTCCGAAACATAATTCACAAATTAATGATAAAATTATGTAAACGTGCGTGTGTTAATCTGATTGTGATTGAATCATATTTATATAATAAGACAAAGAGAATATACAAATTAAGTTTAAAAACGCGTGATTTTTTAAAGGATGATTATGATATGTCGCATCCATTTAAGTGTGCCAATCTCTTGAATAATCAACAGTTAGTTATGATCTGTAGATAATAGTTATCTCTTATCATTCATCATTGTTTTGATCATTACTGGTTTTAATTGGCTGATAATTGCCTGTTAAACTGGCGTTCAGCTATCGCTAGCTATGCGGCCTCTCTATGTGAATTTAAGTGCTTCCATAGACCATAGTGCTCATCCGTGGACATTGGCGCAATTCGATTAGGAATAATTTGATAAGAATAATGACGTTGGTGGCCTAGACTTAGCATGTTACCGTGTATTTATATTTCAACAGGTATGTTTTTAATTGGGCACAATAGTGAGGATAAGGGCGAATAGTTATTGTTTGTATTTAATAGGTAACAGTTTTCTTTCTGTATTCATTGTCTGTTTGTATGACTATGTTAAATAGTTTTTAGTTTTCTATTTACGTTTATTAGTGTATTTATGAAAAAAAGCAATAATAAGAATGCTAATCACCATGAGAAAGGAGTGTAAGGAGAACATATGATGCAAATGTGAATGGTAGCAGAAGTCGGGGACGCCCGAGGAAGACATGGCACAACCAAGTGAATCAGATACTTGAGTCGGGCCGTGTCAAGAGTCAGAACAATAGAAGAGTATGTATGAGACGATGTATGAATGTGAATGAGACAAGGAGTGTGTGCCAAGACCGAGTTGTTTGGCGGTCCGTCCTCTCTGCCTACCCCTGCGGGGAAACGGCGTGATGGTTAGTTAGTTTATCACCATGAATTTATTTAAATTATTAAGACCGACCTGTTTCGCTTAACACGTTATATTATATAATACAAGGTACAACTTTAAACTTTTCATTTCATCATACAATACAGGGTTCAAAATTACACTATTAACGTCATTATACAATACAGGGTTCAAAATTACACTATTAACGTCATTATACAATACAGGGTACAAAATTACACTATTAACGTCATTATACAATAAAGGGTACAAAATCAAACTTTTCACTTCACTATATAATACACTCTACAAAATTGAACATTTCACTTCATTATACAACACAGGGTACAAAATTACAATGTTCACTTCATTGTTCGATAAAGTGTACAAAATTAAACTTTGCACTTCATTATTTATTATTTTAATTTATTCTTTTATTGCAGAAACAAACAGTACATAATTACATAGAGGAAAATAGTTACAAAGTAGTATAAGTTAATACAATAATTTGTACCAATGAATTATAAAATTAGACGGTAAATTTTTTTACTATTCATTTAAAAATGGAAACATAATCTCGTTTTCTACAAATAAATGATAACCTTTAGGTAAGCAGGTACACAACATGTAAAAATGGGCTTTCAAGAATTTTTGATGGTATAAAAATAAAAATAAAATGTTTTACTCAATGTTAAAAGTGTTTGTTTAGTTCCTACAGAAGAGACGAGATTTCTCACTGCTGTCAAATAAATACCTAGATTACGTGCTTTTGCCATCAAATTGGACCCAAAAGTACATATTACAGACTTTCAAAGGTCAAAAGTATTTATTCATAAAAGTTGACACATATAGTTGTAAAAATAATATAGACAGGTTCTAAAAATAATGTACCCTGTAAAAAAATAAAATTCTACTTAATTACAAAGGTAGGTCTCAAGAAAAAAATACCGAGTTACGTAAGCTTTAACCGTTTCGGGTGATTTGATTGCTCTGTTATAGAATCATTAAAATTAAACACAGTTTTAATGAGTTTTGAGTCTGTAATTGTTGTGAAAAGTTGTTGATGCAAGCCGATGTATTGGAGAGGTATACAGGGGAGCAACATTAAGTGTTTTGTCATATTTAATATTAAACATTCGTTATACTGTAAATTCGTTTATTTTTTTTGAAAGATTTGAATTTTTAATTTTTTTAAACGTTTTATTTTTTTAAATCTCTGAAACTGTCAAACAGAATGAAAAAATGTGGAATTTTAGTTTGACAAGTTGGTTATGCACTTTGTAGCTGCAAAAAGTTTCCCTATTTTCATTGGCTGTCGTGTAGTTTGATTGAAATTTTAATAACTGGATTTAAGCGAACTTAACATACGAAAAGAATGACAACTATTGTTTTTTTGTAAGTAAAACAAACAAAAGTACTATCTCCATTTCTGTATTTCCTTAGCCAACATATATAACCTTCAATATACATCGCTTATGATAAATATTTAATTAATAATGTGCATGTAATATGTATATTAGAATATTAAGCTCCCGAATTTTCTTACCCAATTTCTACAGTTTAATAACAAGTTTCTCGCTAACTCTTTAAGTTTTTAAGATCCAAATTAAGAGTTATTTTTTAAGATAATATCTAAACATTTGCTACGCCAAAACGTTAATTATATAAAATTCTCTCTATAGAAAAAAATTGCAAATTATGCTTCAAAAATTATTAAAAACACGTTTTGTTCTGTTATTTAATAGTTATAGGCATGAAAAAAATTAAAGTGTATCTTTAAATGCAACTAAAGCATTTTACGAGATTTTTGCTCTATTTCAAAGGAGTCGTGTTTTATTAAATATTTTCACCTTTTTTGCTTTATTATTTTCGGTATTTAATATTAGCGCGCTCCCTCTAACATTCGTATTTACAAATCTCCCCTTGAAACCATCTTTGAACGCTAACTACGGGGCCTTATGCTTGCAATATAATAAACATTAGTGTTGCATATTATGACTAATATTAATTTATTAAATATTTATTTCCTTAGTGATTATTATGAAAAATTGTGATTTCACTAACATTTCACAACATACCTAAGAGTATATTAATAAAGTACATTCATTAAGAAAGGACTCCAGTGAAAAATATGATGACTTTAAATATATATTTAAAGTCATTGTCATAGATCATATATAGATCAATGAAAGCTGATTCCGAATATATAAGTTTTATTATGTATTATAAATTAGAGGGAGAATTTATAAATCGTCATTTTAAACTAATGACACACCATTCCATTTAAACGCACCGTTTGGTTGGTACGATTGAACTGCTGATTCATCTATCTATGGTGTACAAATCACATAGATGCAGGTTTGGCTATGTATACTGGGAGATCAGATTTTAAATTACATAATTTTTCCCATATTTTTGGATGGTTAAAAAGTTCTAAATTATTTATTTGTAACCTAGATAGTGTCTCGGATAAATATTTCCGATTTTTATTTATATAGGACTTTTCTAAAAGTCAATAAATATATTCAATTTTGGTGGTTTTCTTTTTGATTGATAACTTTTGAAGGTTACACTCATCAATGTAACATATCATTATATTATGGTATCATCTCCTTCTTCAGTGAAATATTACATTGATGCGTCTAAACTTCAAGTTATTTAAAAAAAAGTTATTATTTATTATTTCAATATATTACTGTACATGTTCGTCTCACTACAGCCTTGGTTTTACAATGCCTTCGGAAGATTTAACTGCGGTCGAGGAAAAAACATTGTTCGGTGAAACGAATGCCCGCAAAGCCACAAAATGCTGTTGTTGTATTTAAACAATTTCTTAACGTCATCGCTGTATTTGCGTCAACGTAATACAGGGTTTTCCAATAAGAGGTGTTATTTTGAATATTAATTAAGGAATTAATGATTTTTTATGGCCGGAATTGGATGGTATTGATCTGGACAACGTTTAATTTCAACAAGATGGCGCTACGTGTCATACAAGCAACGAAACCATTGATCTTTTACGGGAAAAGTTTCCGGACCGTGTTATCTCTCGAAGAGGTGATCACAATTGGCCACCGAGATCTTGTGATTTAACACCTTGCGACTTCTTCTTTTGGGGCCACGTGAAAGAAAAGGTCTACGCCAACAGCCCAGCGTCGATTAGATGGAATTCGTGAGTCTATCGAGGACATAAGGCAGCCACTTTGCGATTTGGTTATGGAAAATTTCATGAAAAAGATATGGTGTTCGAAAAACGAACAGGGGTTGGAATAGCCGACTCAAGGGCTATTCCACACAGATAACAAATAAATTAATTATATGGTTTTGACAGGCGAATGCGGAAACACAATTCGTAACGTTACTTCACAAGCAACTTACCGGTGAAATGATGGTGAAATCTGCATCAGCCTCATCTGTCAGCACTGGAACTGAACTGGTGGTTCTTTAGCACTTGTTGTTTTAAAGTAAATTGCGATAAAATACGTCTTAGGATTATTCCGATTTGACAACCGGCGATCGAGATTTGGCGGGGCGAACGGTCATTTTTCAACTGGCTCGGCTCACGGCTTACCGTCGTTTTAGCTGACTTGTGCGAACTTAAACGACACAGTTCAAATTCTGACGATACGATTGGTTAGTACATGGCCTGTCAAAGCAATTGGCGTTACGGAACATTCCGCCCACCAAAATACAACGTGTATTTTAAACAAAATTTAGAAACCAAAAACGGGCAATGCTGTGAAACGTTGCGTGAATGAAGAACAGTGAAAAGAGAGAAGAAAGGAAAAAAAAAAAAATGTATTAATAATAATAATGAAAATGATAAGAAAAGAAAATAATGAAAATAAGACTAACGAAAATCGATAAGAGAGAATGCGCCGCGGAAGCGAAGATGATTAGTCACATTGACTAGGCAATGGACATAATTTGGTTAATGGTCTCGTGAGAAGAGAACCATTCGATGTACGAACCGTAGCGATACGCACAACGCCGTCGGGACCTGGGTGCAATTTGTCGACTCGCGCGAGAGGCCAGTGCAAAGGGACAGTATTTTCGAGTCGGATTATTACTACATCATTCACAGACAGTGAGTTGCAATCCTTGGTCCACTTGGCGCGCTGAGTTAGCGATTGGAGATATTCAAACTTCCAACGTTTCCAAAAATCCCGTTGGAAACGTTGAATGAGTTGCCAGCGATTCAGACGGTTGATTTTTAGATTAGTATAATCCTCGTCCGGCACGGAAGTCAAGGGTTCCAAAGTCAAAAAATGACCTGGAGTCAACACGCGTAAATCGTTTGGGTCAGAACTCATCGGGTAAAGAGGCCGAGAGTTTAGCATGGCCTCAATCTGCACGAATAGTGTCGTCAGCTCCTCGAAAGTTAGCGTTTGGTTACCGATTAAGCGATAGAGATGAGTTTTAACCGATTTAACCTGAATCTCCCATACGCCACCGAAATGGGGACTCGATGGTGGATTGAAACGGAACTCAATTTGTTCTGACTGTGAAGCAGTCTGCTTAAAGGAATTGAGCTGAGTCTTAGCTCCAACGAAATTCGTGCCGCAATCTGAGTGTATGACGTTTACACGACCTCGTCGACCTACAAATCGACGTAGCGCTGCAATAAAAGCTTCGGAAGACAGGTCAGAAGCGACTTCAAGATGTAGAGCCTTGGTGGTAAAACAGACGAATAAGCAAAGATAAGCCTTGTTTATCTTAGCGCCGCGATGGTTGCCGGCCTTTATACGAAACGGACCACCGTAATCAATGCCCACAATCGAGAATGGTTTGACCTGATTAACGCGAGCGGCGGGTAGGTCACTCATGAAAGGTTCTAGAGGTGCTGGATTTATGCGATAACATTGTATACACCTTGACAGACAATGTCTGATGGCGCGCTTGGGGGACAGAATCCAGAACTGCTGTGTCAAGAAATATTGCATTGTGTTAATGCCTGGGTGACAATGTTCTCTATGTACAGCGTCTATCACAAGATAAGTAAGCTTAGATTCGCGAGGAAGTAGGGCAGGATGTTTATGCTCGAATTCAAGCCCAGATCGTGATAACCTGCCACCCACCCTGAGCACACCGTGGTCGTCAATGAAGGGATTAAGCTTCCGCATTTGTTTCGACATAAGGTTCCCCTTTTTCAAGCGCGTGATATCATCATTAAAATGTACATGTTGAGTGCGTTTAACTACTGTCAAAAGTGAAGTGTGAATTTCGGCACGGTTTAATGGAAGATACAAACGACGAGATTCTTTATTCTGTAGGTTGTAGATGAATCTAAGACAGTAACCGAGAATGCGTTGGATTTTCCGAATCGAAGAAAATTTAACTAGTAATAGGTCCACCAGATTTTCGTCCTGTTGGACAAATAACGATCGAACTCGTTCCTCAGAGTGAAGTTCGATTTCGTCGACATTGCCATCGAAAGACGGCCAAGAATCGGATGACTGGATCAGCCACGAAGGCCCCGCCCACCATAACGTGTTATCGATCAGATCGGCTGGAGATTGACCACGAGAAGCGACATCCGCTGGATTATCTCCAGATGACACGTGATGCCAAGAAGTCCCTTCGAGGGTATCTTGAATGTGACTGACACGGTTAGCTACGAAAGTCTTCCAGCGACACGAAGGAGAACGTAACCAAGCGAGCACGATGGTTGAATCCGACCACGCAAAGGTATTGGAGATCGGAAGCAATGGTACGTATAAATCTTTGACGAATTTTAATAGATCTGCTAGAAGAACTGCCGCACACAGTTCAAGGCGAGGCAACGAAATCTTTTTTGTTGGGGCGACTCGAGATTTGGCGCAAACCAAATATATTTGGACTTTATCGTCAACATCCGTGATTCGCAAGTAAACTACCGCGCCATATCCAAGTTCCGAACTATCTGAGAAGCCATGAAGTTGAAACGACTCCATGTGAGGGAATGACACCCATCGAGGGATTTTGAACGACTTCAAGAGCGGTAATTGTTTAGTATAACGATCCCATTGACGAACAATGTCAACAGGGGGGGTGTCATCCCACCCAACCTTTAGAACCCACAACTTTTGTACTAGGGATTTGGCGAAAAACGTCAAAGGGCATAGAAAACCGAGAGGGTCAAAAACCCGAGCGACTTCACTGAGGATAGTGCGTTTAGTACACTCGCGATCGAGGCACAGGACTTCGAATGAAAATGTATCATGTCGTGGCTCCCACTTTAATCCCAATACCTTGAGAATGTGAGAGTTATCAACATCCATGGACACCAAGTCATTGAGGCAATATTCCGGAGGCAGATCGGCGAGTAATTCTGGTTTGTTACTAGCCCACTTCCGCAATTCGAATTGACCTCGTTTGAACAGCTCGATAACTTCGGTTTTCGTTTGTTGAGCTTGTTCTAAGCTGTTACAACCGGTGACGATGTCATCTATGTAAATATCCGAAGTTAGCACACGACGCGCTAGCGGTAAATCATAACCTTCATCTTTGGTCAACTGTTTGACAGTACGACAAGCCAAAAATGGGGCAGAGGAGACACCATAGGTTACAGTGTTTAGTTGGTACTCTTGGATGGGTTCCGACGAATGAAAACGCCAAAATATTCTTTGGAAAGCGCGATCTGGTTCTTGAACCAATATTTGGCGATACATTTGTCGTACATCAGCAGTAAACACTACCGATGGTATACGGAATTTCAGCAAAAGCTCCAGCAGGTTCTTTTGAAGCTTTGGACCGATAAGCAAGGTATCATTTAACGAGGATCCGTTCACATCTGTCGCTGAGGCGTCGAAAACCACTCTTAACTTAGTGCTAGCGCTGCCTGGACGAAGAATGCAATGATGAGGTATGTGATACTTTCCCTTGTGCAAATCTTTTCCAGGAACACGAGTCATGTGACCACTGTGTAAATAATCAGTCATGAAAGCAGAATATTGTTCACGTAAGGTTGGATTTGCTATGAGTTTGCGCTCGAGTGAATGGAATCTGCGTAAAGCGATCTCACGCGACCCTGGGAAAGAGATATCCCTTCCCCTTTCTCGGAAAGGCAAGGATACGATGTATCTTCCCGAAGATCCGTCCCGTGAGTGGTCAGTGCAGTACATTTGTTCACAAAGTTGTTCCTCAGGAGTAAGGTGTGAAGACTGGGGAATGGTGTCTAACTCCCACAGTCGCTGGACCTCTTCGTGAAGCCGGTCCTCGTTAGTAACGATGAAAGATTTCGTTTCGTGAGCAGTGTCCGAACCAACTGAACCTAGAAGAAGCCAACCAAATGCAGAATTGAAAGCTGATGGCTGACGTGGACCACCATTCACATTACCAGGTCTCAGAAGAGAAGAGAAAACCTCAGCACCCAGAAGAAGATCAATCGGTCCCGGTTTGTGACAGTCAGGATCGGCAAGAGGCAAGTTTCTCAACTGATGCCACGATGACTTATCTAGACGAACAGTTGGCATGTTGCCGCAGATACTAGGCAGCGTAAGTGCCTTGATGTTGAAGAGAACCCGTCCCTTAACACCGATCTCTAATTGAATGACTCCCGACGTGGTTGCGGAAGATTGGCCTAAGCCGCTAACTCTCTGAGAACTGGCTTGACGAGGGATGCCTACGAGCTCCGCAGCGCGATCGGTGATGAAGTGAGCTTGACTGCCCGAATCGATCAATGCGCGAAAGGTTTGGAAACGGCCGGATGAATCGCGAATGCCAACATTGGCTGTTGACAATAGTACTATGGACTTGTCTCCTAAATTGGTGAGGACCTGAATTTTAGAGTCGGAAGAAGAAGTCTCCGGGTCCGTAGACGTCGTGGGGTGTTGATGCTGATCTTCCAAAGAAGCATTTTCGTCTCGATGGAGCAAAGTATGGTGTTTTTGCTGACATTTTTGACATGTAAACAAAGATTTACAATCTTTGAGATAATGAGAAGAATGAAGACAATTGAAACACCAACGGTGTGATTGAGCAAACTGTAGGCGATCCTGAACTGACTTGAGTGCAAATACCTTGCACTTGGAAATGGAGTGGTCTTCCCCGCAACAGGAGCACTTCAGGTAAGTGGTGGAGGTCGAGGACCTATTTGTTTCAGACTGTCCTTTCTTAAGATCGCAAAGAAGCGCTGAAGTGCGTTTTTGGCAGCCTGATTAAAGTTCCGTGCAAGAGGTTTGTCAATATTACTGCTATCGCGAGTCGAAAAATGTAAGTCTGGTACAAGAGCTTCGCATTTGTTGTAAAGAAACTCTTTGAGTTTCAAATATGAAGGCAGCTCGGTAGGAGATTGTAGTTGTTCGAATGCGCATCTTGTAGGTGAATCTAATTTCGATAGAATTAAATAACAAAGAACGAAGTCCCAATTGTCCGTTGGGAGATCCAATTCCTTTAAAATTGTTAAATCCTCGTTAAATATATCGAACACGCGACGGAATTCAAAAGGATCGTTGGGCGGAAAATTTAAATGTAGCATTTCCCGCCAACACGTAAAGGCGAGTTCACGCGCGTTACGATAGCGCGCGATTAATCTTTGATATGCTTCAACGTAGTGAGCTCCTTGTACTGGAAATGTCCGAATTAACCCTAAAGCTTCTCCAGATAAACATGAGAACAAATACTGCATGCGTTCGATGTTGGATAAAGATTTGTTTTCATGAATCAGAGCGTTAAACATGTCGTAAAATTCGGGCCATTGCTTGACATTTCCAGAAAATATTGGAATGTTTATTTTTGGTAATTTAACGTTTGTGCACGCATTCGCGGTCTTACAATCGAGAGGCTGACTGGTTAACTCCTGGTAAATTTCGACAATTTGATAATACATCTCGTCAAAGGTTTCACGAATTTTATCCTCATCAATTTCGTTTGTGTCATCTAAAGCTAATATTTCCGCGTGAGACGTTTCAAATTCAAGAACTATCTTTTCCAGAGTAGTATAATGCGCTAACAATAAGTTGCACTTAGTTGCATCGTGCAAAGCGCTTTTTGCTATTTCATGTGTCTTGACTAACCTATTATTCGCTAATGTCCGTTTCCGGCGCAATGTTTGAATGGCTGGGGCCATGTTGAATAAACGCGATTGGAAACGTACCTAAAAACGAAACGAAATAAATGATAATAATTTAATCTATTATAATTATATGCGCGGTAGGTCGTAAATACTCAAGAGCTAGGTACCTACCTAATTACTGTTCGAATTGATTATTATTCAAAATTTAAGAAACATTCCACAGCACTATCCGTTTTAGCATAGATAGATTATAATCTTAAAGTTCCCTAGTTTCGGCACCAAAAATGTTCGAAAAACGAACAGGGGTTGGAATAGCCGACTCAAGGGCTATTCCACACAGATAACAAATAAATTAATTATATGGTTTTGACAGGCGAATGCGGAAACACAATTCGTAACGTTACTTCACAAGCAACTTACCGGTGAAATGATGGTGAAATCTGCATCAGCCTCATCTGTCAGCACTGGAACTGAACTGGTGGTTCTTTAGCACTTGTTGTTTTAAAGTAAATTGCGATAAAATACGTCTTAGGATTATTCCGATTTGACAACCGGCGATCGAGATTTGGCGGGGCGAACGGTCATTTTTCAACTGGCTCGGCTCACGGCTTACCGTCGTTTTAGCTGACTTGTGCGAACTTAAACGACACATATATCAAATGAAAAATACACTTTGTAAAACACCACTTTTATTTTGAATTAATATTAACAGCCAACCAGGTTTCGCTTAGCTCAAGCTTCATCAGGGCTTATTATATCAACTAAAGTTATTTTCATACAGACACATATATATATAGAAGAAAATAAAACAATGAGTGAAAGAGATAGAAATAAAATACAGAAGTGAAAGAGATAGAAATAAAAGAGCAGACACCTTATTAGTGCTAGAACGAGAAAGGATGTATACTGATTACAGGATGGGTAGGAAGGGAGGGGGGAGGGAGGAAACAGTTTTATCAGAGGTTAACGGAATAAATTAAATATTGGACTATTAGTTAAATTGATTTGATTGTTGATTATATTTGATTTATTATTGACGGCTTTTTTTATTTCGAGGGCTTCTAAATTGTTTAACCTAATTCCAATTCCATTTTTATGTAATATTGTAGTCCCAGAGGTTTTATCAAATGAATGGTTAGTTTCTAGTAGATGATTCGCGAATTCAGAAAAAGCATTATTATTTAAACACCTCAGATGTTCTTTTATTCTTATGTTTACGTTCCGGGCCGTTTTTCCGATATAAAAAGCAGAACAATCATTACAATTAAGTTTATATATTCCCGAGTGGCTAAGTTTATCATCAATATCTTTAGTGTTAATTAAGTATTTACCTAAGTTATTATTAGTATAAAAAGCGGGCTTTATTTCTGGAGGGAATTTTTTTACACTTAAAGAAGAAAAGTTATTTGTGTACAGTATTCTACGCCACTGGAATTGGTGATTAATGTTCATATTATTATTAGATTTATTGAAAAGAAATTTATTTGAAGCTATTTGTTTTAATTTTTTATTAAGAATATTGTCTACTAGTTTTGTCTCATACCCGTTATTTACAGCAATTTGTTTAATTATAGATAATTCCTTGTTAAAATTGGTTTTGTTTAATGGTACGGTAATCAATCGATGTATCATGGAGTGAAAAGCTGAATGTTTGTGGGATATCGGGTGGTTAGATGAATTGTGAATGGTAGTATCAGTATATGTAGGTTTACGGTAGATATCGAAATCAATTTTATTGTTAATAATACTTAAAGTCAGGTCTAGAAAATTCAAGGTTGAGTTGGTACCGATTTCTAAAGTAAATTGAATTTGTTTGTGGAAAGAATTTATTATTTTGAGAAATGAGTCTAATTGTCTTTCGGTACCTGTCCAAATGCAAAGAACATCGTCAACGTAACGTCTCCACAGTAATATATTTTTTAAGAGAGGTGATTTGGAAGCAAAAATATTATTCTCTAGATTGTTCATGAAAATGTCGGCGATGAGAGGGCTCGTTGGAGACCCCATGGCTAATCCATCCTTCTGTTGATAAATAATGTTATTATATTGAAAATAATTTTGATTTAAACAAATATTAAACAGCCGCGACAAATCATTAGCAAGATCTTTAGTTAGGTGTGAATTATTTAGTAAATTTGATATTAGAGTTTTACTTTCAGTGATTGGAACATTAGGGAATAAATTTACTACATCGAACGATATTAATTTACAATTAGTGGAGCTAACTAATTAGTGGAGTTTACTTGAGCTAAGCGAAACCTGGTTGGCTGTTAATATTAATTCAAAATAAAAGTGGTGTTTTACAAAGTGTATTTTTCATTTGATATATAATGTCACATCACAAAGTGTTTGCTTCCTTCGATAAAATTAAACGACACAGTTCAAATTCTGACGATACGATTGGTTAGTACATGGCCTGTCAAAGCAATTGGCGTTACGGAACATATGGTCCTGTAGGCGTGGTTGTGGTGGTCATTTGACTGATGTTATTTTTCACTATTAACGGCATACCTTCCTCTTTATAATGAAATAAACATTCGATCATTTATATTAAAAAAAGGAATTTTTCTTTGAACATGAAAATAACACCTCTTATTGGAAAACCCTATATTATAAAGGGTGCAGCAAATAGACAGTGCAGTTTTTAAGGGCCAGTACAACCCATGTGATGGGGGGGG
This sequence comes from Hesperophylax magnus, assembly GCA_026573805.1. Classification (NCBI taxonomy): domain Eukaryota; kingdom Metazoa; phylum Arthropoda; class Insecta; order Trichoptera; family Limnephilidae; genus Hesperophylax; species Hesperophylax magnus. Next base: position 907,402 of record JAIUSX010000041.1, on the reverse strand, counting down.
GGGGTCGTGCCATTTTCAGTCGTTATCCTGGTTTGGTAAGGACAACACCGGGGTTTCGCCGTCCGCACGTTTCTTGAAAATGGCCGTTCTTTCGTCGCCACTCAGGCTGCAATTTGCGACTTCTTTCTATGGGGCTACGTCAAGGAAAACATTTTTGAACATCGACCTCACATTTTGGAAGAACTCAATGATCGGATTCTGGAGGAAATCACCGCTATACCCGTCGAGATGCCCCAAAATGTGGCCGAAAACTTCTGAAATCACATTCATCAATGTACCTATCACTGCTAGGGGCCATCATCTTTCTGATGTTATCTTTAGGACTTAGATAATATACCGAATATAATAAAATAAAAGCCATTTCTGTAAGTTGTGCCGTTTTTTAATATCCCTTCAAAACTGTATTTTTTGACGCACCCAGTATATTGAACGTTAGTTAATTACTAGCATTTGTACGGACTCTTAAAACACAATTTAAAAAATTATCACAGTTGTAGTAATTATGCAGAGCACTCCGGAGGTAATTTTCTAATCTAAACTCAAGCAATTATTTCTAAAACCAACAATTTCAGTACACTTTGTTTCTCCCAAGTTATCTCATAAATGTGTAACTCGCGCAGAATAGAAAACTCCCGCCTGCCCCAAATAAATAAATTTGCTCTCGTTATTGTTTGAGTAGGTGACTTTTGACCGCAATCCGAAGCAAGAAAAGTTTTGTTTTTGGCATCCATGAGTAGGGCTTATTTTATAAGTACCTCTCGCCGACGCATAACGTCAAAAGTTGTAAAAGATTTTTTCATGTCTAGAAAAAATAATATTTTTAAAAATTCCTTTTTTTCTATTTCAGGATTATAATTTTTACGGGACAGTCATCTTCTATTCTGGTGCCTTCTCTTATCGGAGGTTGGCAATCATCAGGGTAGTATTCAACCTCTTAACAGTCAAAATAAAATTTTAAGTTTATGGGCGTTCTACACGATCCTTTTTTCATACAGATCTCCAGACGGAAACCATTTTACCTTTTAAAAAAATATTTGTTTATTGCGGTCATTATTTTCATACTAACAATATCATACAGATAGTTGCTATTAGATAAGAAATAATTTTTTGGGATGGAATTAAATGGTCAACACCTTGAACAATACCAGAGATCACATGAAAGTATGTCATTTGCCTTGTCAACAAATCTTTAAAATATACGAGAAATTCACATTACCGTAATACATGTTCACGATTAGTAGTAAACATATTATGTTACAGAATTTTTATTTTAAACATAAAACGAAATCAAAATATGTTATTTTCACATAATAATGACAGACAACCGATGTCGAATAATGTCCGCTTTTAAACTGTGCGAAAGTCGGAACTAAAAAAGGAAACGTCCTTTTTTCCATCCCGAATCCCTCACGAGAAACCTATAAGAACTGGACGAAAAAAACTTTTGCGAATGACCGCCCATTAGGTTAGGATCCCTCTACTATGTCCATAATAAATTTTCCCTGGACAGCAGCGGGGTATACAATCGGGTATTTTAATAAAAATAATAATTTTTCGGTAGGTTAATGCAATCACACACACGTCCCATATAGATGTACATATTTTTGTATAAAATATTTATAAAATGCCAAAATAGATAAAGAAAAATAAATTAGCAATTAAGGACAACTGTGTAGGGCGTGGTCTTGAGTGAGCTTGGGCCCAGCGCTCACTCAGGAGTGGCGCTTGGTGCTGGTAGGCTGCGGTCACCACCGTGTTGGCGGAGGCTATTAACCGCATCCTGGCTCCAGTGACCGGTTTCTCATCAGGCCGGCAAATCCATTTAGTCCTAATTCCGTGAACATTGTCGATGCGCTGCTGTATCTTCGGTATCCAAATATGATTATTCAGGCGTCATTATATTGGATTTGGAGTCGTTCCATTGAGCAAGTTCGGTAGTGACACCGTGTTTCACACGTGTACTCGTACAGGCTGGTGCAGTGTTTTTTCATAAAATTTCGTAATTGTTTAACTCTTGGATGAAGAGCTTCTACAATATTATATATCCCATACCCACATTTCAAATCCACCTGCTTTTCATACAAAGCAAAATCGGTAACATTATTATAAATTAATATAAATTTGAAAATACTGTGAAGTATTTTTCCAGTGAATATCAGAAGCCTATTTGGAAACGATATCGACGAGAGTTTAAGTGGGTTTATGTCCTGTCATAGGTAATCCCGCCCTCAAAAACCCACGTTTTCCATCCCACTATACTCGACAAAGGCGCGCAGTGTTTTTCTTTACTTTCGCGATAGTTCATAAAAAGGGGTTTAGGGTTGGTTCATTCAAAGAAACTACGGAACTATTCGCAGCTTCTCGGGGGCTACCACGGGTCGAGTTAGTTACTTTTTGTTCTGTAAAATGTAAAATATTTGCACGGCACTGCATCTATCTGATTGAATAGCTGGGAAAGGAATATAGGAATGGAATAGGTTGGGAAATCTGTATTCCAGATCCCCGCATTTCCTTTACCTTCGCGTGCTTAACCCTTTCCGACCTCACTTCCCTTATAATAACAAGACCTACGCCTCGCTCTCGACGGCTCCCCACTAGGACGAACATAGAACTGGAGCCTTCAAACCCTAGGGCGGATTTCCTCAACTTGTATTTAGTCACCAGCTTCAGTGGCAGAATGGCACTCATAAATAATGACTCTGTAACTTTAAACGTTGACAAACAACGCAGTGATGTGGAACAAGGCAATTACTTATTACAGTCATAGAATGTTTGTTGGCAAACACATTAATTGATGATTTTGAAAAAAAAATACAGCCAAACGGTAGTAAACACTGTAGGTAAACGAAAACAATTCTACAACTTTTAGCTGTGTATTTTCTCTGTAAAATTGATATTTTTATTTGAAATATCGAAATTTTAAACTCCTATCATTGTGTGTTAATAATATATTGGATATACGTTTATTACATTACTTTTATATTTTGTAAAGTATAACTAGTAGTTTGTGAATAGTATACCAAGCGTCCAAAAATTATGATTCAAATATTCTCTTATTAAAATCAAAACCAAAATTTCCTCTGAAATCGTAAGATTTGTAAATATTTACCTAAATACCTCACATACTTAATTATAAAACTTTATGCAACTTTAAAAAAGTTTCAAATAAGAAATAATACAATTTGTCCAAACAAACGTCACCATCTCAATGAAAAATCTTTTTTGAAACTTTCTTCAAGCATTTAGGTATCACAATATTGAAAAGCTCAGTCAAATTTTACCATCTAGTCAAAGTTAAGTTATTTTGTAAAGTTCTACCCGAATATATTTGCAACCCAGATAGTGTGTTGGATATACCCATCCGATTTCTATTTATAGGACATATATTGACTTTTCTTTAAGTCCTTAAAAAATATTCAATTTAATGGAAGAACCTATTGAAGCTTATAAATCTCATTGTAATAAGTAAACAATTTATTGGAAGAACCAATTGAAGCTTGTAAATCTCATTGTAATATGTAAAAAAAAAATATTGGAAGAACCTATTGAAGCTTGTAAATCTCATTGTAATATGTAAACAATTTATTGGAAGAACCTATTGAAGCTTGTAAATCTCATTATTATATGTAAACAATTTATTGGAAGAACCTATTGAAGCTTGTAAATCTCATTGTAATATGTAAACAATTTAATGGAAGAACCTATTGAAGCTTGTAAATCTCATTGGAATATGTAAACAATTTATTGGAAGAACCTATTGAAGCTTGTAAATCTCAGTATAATATGTAAATAATTTTTTTGTTAATTTCGAGAGAGAGAGCTTATCTTATTTTCAATTTTGTATCTTCATTGTTGTTTACACAAAACCAACTATTTACTTATTTCTCGGTTTCGGAGAAAACCGAATTTACTTAGCGAGATATCTGTTAGTTGTTCTTTGAATCGACTACAACAGCGGTAATTATTTACATCATGCATACTTGTTTGAAAGATATCATCGTTGGATTATTAAACAATTTTCAATAGTACCATTTAGTACTAAACTTAACGGTTAAAACAATATTTTCCATACTTATGATATTATTACTGGTTTTAGAAAACTTTCTAACGCAAAATATGATCTCTATTTAGCATTTCTTTCCAGGGTGAGTGATAAACTTATCCATTTATAATTTCTCACCCCCTAGATATTAATTTATATTTATTACCCGCGTTATCGGTAGGTTTAATTTGCGCGGAACATGCGACGGATTTTCCTCCCTGTAGGTTTCCATCGGATAGCTTTAATTAAGCTGGTATGTGCAATATCTCCTTGAATACTGAAGGCTTTTCGCTAGTGAAGGAAAACCTGGCATCAGGGAATTTGCGGTTACAGTGAGAAACTTGATTTTCGAGAACTTACAAGTAGGTATTACTTAATGTGTAATATTACATTTTTGTGGCTTCCTAGAATAATTTAATCAGAGTTACATTAAATATTTTTAATAATTTAACGTGTTGTGTTTTTTGTAGCGAAAATACAATTCTTGTGAAATGGGATATGTAATCTTTTACGAAAAGACAGAAGGTCAATCTAACCCAAGTAAAAACCCATTTGAACTGAAAATAACCTCTTTCGTTTATTTAAAAAAAACGATACCATTTTAGAGTTACTTACAATAATACACTGTTCAAAATAATACCCCGTTGATAAAATGTATTTTATTTCAAATATATTAATAATGAAAAGGGTTATACGAATTATATTTTGGAGTTTTATGATTATAATTTTTCACAATGTTGCGTGAAATCTTTTATTATATCCCGTTTTTGTTGTTTTTGAATTCACCAGCGGTTATTTTCATAAACCATAAATTCCGTTAAAATTGTGTGAAAGATTTAAAGTTTATTTTTCTGATTATGATTATCGTATTAAAAACACGAAATTTTAATATTTTATTTATTAATTGTTGATTTAAAAAACTATCTAAAACCACATATTCCAAAACGGTTAGAGCATCATTGTGCTTATTACGCCACTGGCTGTGGCGTTTTCTATGTCAATAATACGGCTGTCACCAACTTTTCCCGGCATGACGTCAACGCAGCCAAATTCACAAATAAAAGTCCTTTTGGCGGCTGCCAAGAAACTGGCAGAAAATTTATTCGTCAACCCAAAAATAAAATAAAGATACCTTAATTAGATATCATTAGATAACCTATTCATATGAAATTCGACAATACTACAATATAAAATAATTGTTTTTCGATTTGAGAGATTTTTTTTTTGAATTTCCCAGAATCAGGGCGCGATTCTTGATATTATCACATTTCATGAAAATATTAGGTGAAAAATTGATCTTGAACACGAAATTAATTGTTCTTCCGGAACAGTCGCCTTATGGGTATCGATCGATTTACTATTCATACCCACTTCCAATTTTGATCGGGTCGTCAATTTTCGTATTCATGAACTTGATGTGATGAACACTCGGGCATCTAAAAATAGATGTTCTCCCATAGGCATAAAATTACGTATGCGATAACTATACAGGAGTTCCAATTATGTTTGCGACAAATATACAGCAGTTTCAATTACGTTTGCGACAAATATACAGGAGTTCCAATTACGTTTGCGTCAACTATACGGGAGTTAAAATTACGTTTGCGACAACTTTACAGGAGTTCCAATTACTAATTTGACCGGTCGGTTGCTGAGTTGACATCGCGTTTGGGTCCCATCCAGGAATGTGTGTTCAATTCCTCGGCTGGCTAAGTCCTCCATCACAACACAAGCAACATTTTCAGCTTACTGTGGTGGTAGTAGGAGATTTTCAAATATTGTCAGGTTATTCGTAACCCGGGAATGTTTGTCTTTCTTTAAAAAAAATGGGAATGTTTGTGACAGCTATACAGGAGTTCCAATTACGTTTGCGAGAACTATACAGGAGTTCCAATTACGTTTGCGACAACTATACAGGAGTTCCAATTACGTTTGCGACAACTATACAGGAGTTCCGATTTTAAGATATTCAAACTACGTATATCATCCTCAATCAGTACATAGGTACAACAATCTAAGATTGGAATTCCCGTAGTACAAAAATATTATTTTAAAATTAAGAGATATTGAAATAAGGGTAAATACAGGAAATTCATTTCGTAGAGGATGGCCCAAAGAAGCGAAACTAACAGTCCACAATGGAGTGCTGGTACCAAAGTTATAATATTCTATTATCTTGGGCTGATCCGGGTGAATGGCAGTGAGGCATGGAACTCGCAGAGGAAGGATGAAAGCAAAGTGAATGCTGTAGAAATGAGAACCCTGAGGCGTATGTGTGGTAAAACCATGTATGATCGTGTGAGAAATGTGGAGATTCGCAAAGAATGCAAGGCCGATGTAAGCAGGGACGATTAGATCGTTTGGGCATGTATAGCGAATGAACTAAGAAAGTAGTGTAAGGAGAACATATGACGCGATTGTGAATGGTTGAAAAAGTCGGGGACGCCCGAGGAAGACATGGCACGATTAAGTGAACCAGATACTTGAGTCGGGCCAAATCAAGAGTCAGAATAACAGAAGAATATGTATGAATGTGAATGAGGCTTCACACACTCCTTGTGTGTGATAAGACTGAGTCGGCGGTCTATTATCTCTGTCTACCCCGCGGGGAAACGGCGTGATGGTTATTTAAATAGATGTAGCATTATAATTACTAACAAATCCTAATATTATATTTTTTTGGTTATTCAAAGCAATCCATCATATTAAGATGTATACAAAATATTGGGTCGGTAATTTAGAACAATAAGATATTTCCTGCGCAGGTTATACTTTATATTTTCTTTTGTCTAAAATGTTATGATCTTAGAATGATCTATCAAAGGCGGCCTTCCACTCATTTCTACAGTGTTTAATTACGTAACGGTTGGTATTATAAAGGAGTTCAAACGCTTTTCACTATTCAATACTGAAAGTCCAAATTTACATGATTTCGCAACATTCGACCTCAGTTTTATAAATAAAGAAGAAAAGAAAAGAACTTTCAAACTATCCCGGATTCGAGTACCCGCTGGAAATATGATGAATGTTCCAATTATTAGATTCTTAGTATCCGCCGAGGGAACAATTTTAGTGTTTGAAATCTGAGAACTGAACTTTTTCTTACTTTTGACTTACGTTTCAACGAAAAGAATAAAGTAGTTCCTTGTTTAATGGTATCTCTCGTGGGATGTAATCGTTCAAACTCTCTAATGGTCATGCTGTTAGTTTTGATTTTAATCAAAAGCTAAAGCTAGTCGGCGTTAAGGTGATATAAGACTCTAATATCGGGGTCGACGCTCAATTTTTAATTATTTTTTATGAACGTATTACCAAATTCCCAAATGTTTCTAGAGGGATCCCTAAGAATGTAAGTTATTTATATTTAAGATTAATAAAATAGGACCTTACAATGAAAATATTTTATGTAAAACGGTTTGAAAATTTTATAAAACTTAGTTAACTATAATATTAGCGGTAAGTACCAGATTTTATTTTTCTAAACGATGAATTAGTAACTTCCCGAAGGATCTCCAGAAATATTAGATATTTGAAAGAAAGATCGACTGTCTAGGACTGCCAGGGTAAAATCGACCGAAGGTCTATCCATTACGCCGGGCCACGCGCCGAATATTGTTTTTACACGACTTCATCGCTTATGTCGTTAAGATTCCCACATTATTTTAGAGTTTTGATAAGGTAAATTTATCCGCAGGTCTGTTCAATACACCAAGGCCACCCGTCGCATATTTTTATGCACGGCAGCTTCACTTATTCCTTAAGATTCTGGCTTTATTTTAGGGTATTGTCTCGTCTAAAACCTTGAAAGTCAACCAAATGTGACAAAGTTTTAACTACCCAAACTTTAGGCGCAGTTCAATATACTTTTCTTTTTCACCTAACTGTTATAATATGCTCAAAATACCATGTCTTTAGGTACTTGTCTCTAACGGTGTAAATATCTATGGTATGATTATTTTTTTTAAATTTAATTTTTTTTTTTACTAAATATAGCATAGATATTTAGACATAATATTTTTTTAACATTATTAAGGTACTCGTAATTAAAACAAGACATGTATATGGGATGTACATAAAACATTAGGGATATCTAAGAGGAAGTTAAAATTATATGGTGGTACTACAAAAATATAATAATAATTTTTTTTATATTTGTCGTATTTTTTTTCTTTTCGCATATCAGCGGGTAATTAAATTTATTCCTTTATATACATAGTGATTCTGTGCTGTTGTGGTTCGTACGGGTGGTACAGTTAGTCCACCAACAGAAGTATTCCTTAAACTAATATTTAGCAGTGGGGTATTATTTTCATTAAAAATATCTTTGTGAAGCTGAAGTAGTGCAATTTTGTCGTAAAGTGGGGGAACAGCGAATTCTCGGAATACATTTATTTTAAAATTTATACATAAATAAAAACCTCTTTCGTCTTTTCAGCCTAGCCAAGCACGTTATTTCATTCAGAACCTAATTAATGTCATATTATTAACACGTTTCCTAAAATAAATGAAAGTAAAGTAAAGTGATTTTAGCAGCATTCTTTCGGTATTTTCAGGGTGGGTGTATTAAATATTTATGCAATGGAAATTCAATTGGCCTCGTAATGTGTTGAAGTCCTTGGAGAAACTTTGCAGGATTATATTATAATTATATTCCATTATTGTATTTTATACTATTCTTTTTGACGATGGTATCAGAGTTAGGAACCGCGCGTTACTTTGACGAGTGTTGCTCAAATAACGGAATAAAATTGTGTATTTTTTACTATTGTTTTCTGTTTGCCGGATAAAAAATATAATTATTCTTGTAGATTACCCAAAATAGCTAACTTTATCTAAAACAAAATCTCCCATATGGGAAACAACTGTCAAAAAATGACGCGCAGAATCTCGTAGATAATTTATTTCAAATCCCCCAGAGAAGCTACATCCACCAAATAAAGTGTCGTTTTTATAATTTTTTCCTGGATTTTTTTCTAATGTATAAAACTAATGTATTAATTGGCGCGATCAATAATTTAAAAACTATTTGCACTCAATTTTCCGAAACTTTAATTAATAGTCTATTACAATTCTTGAGCTTCATGAACTTATTGATTTAAAAAAAATCCATTCCTACATCATTAGAAGAAATTAAGAACTATAATTGTCATCCCAGAAGAATTTAACAAGATATTTTAAGGACATACGTAATATGTATATTAACGTATAATTTCATTTAAAAATGTATAACTTGTAGTAAAATCCATAGACCCCCTTCTTCCCGAAGATTCCCACCATCCTCCCTTAAACATCACCAATACTAACAACTTCCTAAACATTTACTCTAATAGTGTTCCTAAATATTCATACAATTTTGCAAGGGCAGATTATCCACTGATAACAAAATACTTAGAAAGTACAGACTGGTCCTTTTTAGACAAAAACACAAATGTTAACCAAAATCTTGAATCTTTTTACTCCATCATCAACACGGCTATTGAAAAATATGTTCCCTTAATTCAATTCAAACCATCAAAGTTCCCCAAATGGTTTAATAATGACTTAAAACACTTGATAATTAACAAAAAAATCTGGCACAAAAATTTCGAAGAGAGCAACTCTATCTCAGACTACAAAATATTTCATAAATATAGAACTGACTGTAAAAAGCTCTCCAAAAAATTATATCAAACATACATACTCAACACAGAAAAGTCTATTCCTTCAAATACCAAAAACTTTTTTACACATGTAAACTCACTAAGAAAAAACAAACCTAGCCTACCAACATACATGTATTTCGAAGGGAAAAGTAGTAGTGATACTAATGACATCGTTAATTTGTTTGCCGACTTCTTCAAAAATGTTTACGATAATGATATCCCAAATGTTCAACTTCCACCCTTTCATCCAAAGGAATCGGTCCACATTCCCGCTTTACATATAAATGTTCCTGATGTTATACGCAAAATAAAAACACTCGACTTAAAGAAAAAAGCGGGTCCTGACAAAATTAGTCCTGCCTTTCTAATTAACTGTGCATCAATAATAGCCAATCCACTATGTCATATATTTAACCAATCATTAAATTCTGGCTGCTTCCCCGACCTATGGAAAAATTGCTATCTAACACCTGTATTTAAAAAAGGCGATATTCATGATGTCACTAATTACCGACCCATCTGCATGCTCTCAACTATCCCCAAACTGTTTGAAAAACTTATCCTCGATAAAATCTCCATACATATTAACAACATCATTGTAACTAATCAACATGGATTTATGCCAGGCAGATCCACACTAACAAATCTCTCCTTATATGAAAATTTTATAGCATGTTCACTCGAAAACAAAACCCAAGTCGACTCAATATATACAGACTTTGTAAAAGCGTTTGACAAAGTTAACCATAAAATTCTTCTCAATAAACTTAGTCAAATCGGAATTGAGGGTAAATTATTGGAATGGATAAAAAGCTACTTAACAAATAGAAATCTACAAGTAAAAAATAATTCTAACCTTTCACACAAATTCATAGCTACTAGCGGTGTACCCCAAGGGTCACATTTAGGCCCAATACTGTTTCTCCTTTTCATAAACGATATTGTTACTGTATTTGATAAAAATGTTGAAGTGCTACTTTTTGCCGATGACCTTAAACTATTTAAAATTATAAAAACAATAAATGACTGTATTCAAATTCAATTAAATTTAAATAAACTTCAAGATTGGTGCAAAACTAACAAACTTTATCTCAATATTAGTAAATGCCACATTATAAGATTTTTCAGAACAACACAACCCCTTAACTATCAATACAAAATTAATAATGTTTCTCTCGCCTCTGTAAGTGAAATTAACGATCTCGGCATTACTTTCGATTCAAAATTTAACTTTCTTTCACATGTAGAAACAGTCACCAACAAAGGATTAAAAATGCTCGGCTTCATTCTCCGAAATGGCAGAGACTTTAAAAATATTTCAACACTAAAAATCTTATATTCCTCACTTGTTCGAAGTCAAATCGAATATAATTCTCCTATTTGGTGTCCTTACTTTAAAATCCACTCCGACTCTATTGAAAAAATTCAGCATAAATTCCTAAGATACATTAACTATAAACTCGGTCTACCTATAGAATCAATAAATTACTATCACTTGATGAAAGAATTAAACTTACTTAAACTCTCAGATAGAAGACTTATTTTCGATTTGACTTTTATTTTTAAAATTGTCAATGGTATTATAGACAGCCCTGATATATTAAGCCTAATTACCTTCCATATACCCACTAGAACCACTCGATCCAAAATTCTTTTTAATTTCAATAACAATATCAGGACTGAGTCATTTAGAAACTCGCTTATACCTAGATTGCATGCAGTTGGCAATGCTTTCTCAGAAGTAGTAGATGTGTTCAACTGCACGGAATATAGTTATAAGAAGGCTATAATAACAAACCTCTGTCGTAATTATCAATGTTATTAGGCATAATACCACTCTATTCATAAGTTATCACAGAACCTAAACTATGCACTTACATCAGATATCAGACAGAAGAGTGTTATCTAATAATTTTACATACTTAATCAAAACTATAATTTTTCCCAAAATTGTTATGAGATGTCTTACTGACAGCCCTGATTCAATAGAGCTAACTCTTAGTTCTCAGCAAATTCAACCAAATTCAATATTGAAGGTAACAATAACCTCAATACTAAACTACTGTACGGATTGAAAATAAAAATGCTATTGTACCTATGTATACCAGATGTTATTCTTGTTTAATTTTCAACATAATTTCTCAGTAATTATTCTGTTTAACATAATACTGTTTCGCTCCTGTGAACCACTGTAAACATAAATCATGTATATTGTAAAAGCCTTTTACGGCGTCTAAATAAATAAATAAATAAATAAAAAAAATGTACTGTAAATATCCAAATAAATAAAATAAACTGGTGTTTGCGCAAGCGATTCTGACGTTGTCCCTTACAGAGCTCCTTTAAACATAAAGGTCAAAATCGAATTTAAAAAACGTGGATTTTAGTAGAATTTCATCGGTGAACCAAAAACAGTACACATTATTTAGAAGAAGGGAATCTTAATTTGTTTCTAATTTTAGTTTCGTGTTGTGTTGTGTAGTTATTAGTTACCTTCGAAGTCCTGCTCGGTATACTCCTGGTGTACTGTTTGGCGGGCAGCTGGGTCCTTGGGCGCCTCGTCATCTTCCGACCTGGGGGCCTCCACCGTCCCTTGCCTGGAAATAAAACACAATTGTGAGAAATTTTGAAAATTTTGAATTGTTTGATTATTTTTATAATCTACGATAAAAACGCAATTTTTCTGAAAAGAAATATCTAAAAATAAAAACGTAATAAAGTCCGATTCCAGCAGCCGTCGGAGTGGCATCTCCTAACTGTCGAGGCTTTGCAAAGTTGTGAAGGTAGTCGAAGAATATAGGTTAAGTTATTTCAAGAACTTTTATTAGATTCGGAAAGGACATTTTAGTTCGATATTTTCTTTGGTACAAGATGAAAAGTATCATGATTTATATAAAAACTGAAAAATGTAATTAATTATTCTTCATTCGTTCATTCCAGGTGTTGAGTGCTGAACCTCAGTAAGATCCAATAAGCTTATTGATTTGACAAGGTTGAAATCAAAATTGAATTAAAAAAAATTCAATAACTAGACCTGAATCTTTTAAAGGCTTTTTCAACGAAATTTGTATAATACATTGTTAAAGGTAATTTAGCTACGGATATATATTTTCTATGTACACAAAAATAGTACGTTAAAATAAATTTTCAAAAATAGTAAATTATAATCAGTTAATTTTAAAAAATCAGCAAATTTCGATGAGTACAATCAAAGAGCACCAAAACATCGGCTTTGTCATTGAATGATAGCAAATCATTATTAGTAGCCATCAAATGACATCAATAGATTATAAAACATTATCAGTGATATCAGAAATATAATACTAAACAATATCAGTGGCATAAAAAGATCATCAACAGATTACAAAAATTATCAATGGCCATCGAAATGGTTATCAGCAAAGATAATAGAATATATCTTTTGTTATCAGCGTGTTTATTCTCTGTTCTTCAAGCCTTAATGCCTTTGGCATATTGACCGTTATATCTCTGAACCTATTTATATTATATTTTTACATGGTTAATGCATATCTCGGTTCATGACTTTTTTGGCTATGTATTTAATGTTACAGAGAATGGAACATGTCGTGATAAAATTAAGTAGGTAAAGACATTTGATAGACACGGTGACAGTAAAATAGTTTTTAAATGTCGTTACTGAGAGGACCCAATTTCACCTAGATTAAAACATTCGTAGTGCGTCTCAGAGAGACAATCCATATGACGCATGAATAGCGGGTACTTTCAGTGTGATTATTTATTGGGTTAATTTTGATTGTATAATGCAGACGAACATAGTAATACTCTAATCAAATCTAAAATCTACAATCTTCACCGAACATGTTATCAATATTTATTTCTATTCTCGTAAATACATTTTACAGATGATTACGGTTAACATATATGATAAGTTCCAAAGAGTAATAAATAATTATATATTAATATAATCGAATTTAAAATACAGCAGACATACTAAATTTTATAGCCGAGTTTGTCTGTCGGTGCTGGCCGGTGCCGGGCCGTGTATGTACGGAAACGCTACGCTATGATGCGAACTTCTTCATAGATAATGTATGAAACTAATTCAGCCGCATCTGAAACGCTACGCGTCTGAACATTTCACGTACATTCTTATGACAACATGCTACACTAGCGCCTCTATCGGCCAGCATTGTCAATATTTTACTGGAGTTGGATGTATTATAAATATTATAGGGAATTCGATGCAACCAATGAAACAATAAATAGGTATATTTTCCCAAAAAATGATTTTTTTTTGAAAAATGCCGCTATATGGCGACACGCCCAAAACACACCTAACCCAATAGCAATCACGAAAAAACCTAGTAAAATATTAATAAATGCTCCATATAAAAAGTACAATTAAAAAGAAAGGCGTAAATACACAGAAAATAAAAAATTACATTATATCCAGTAGTTTTCGAGTCTATATGGGACAATCAAAGAAATATCTCTTATATATACTATATGAATATTCAAACCTAAAATTGAACATCTAGACTTAAAATTGTGTTATGTATTTGTATCAAATAAATTGAAAAATATATCAAATTTCCATAGAAATTGACACTTCAAATCAAATCTCATTTCTAATAACACAGTTTACGACGAAATCGTGGGAGTGAAATGTTAACTATTTTAATAATTGGTAATGGAAATTGATTTGACGATGAGGGATTTTAGAGTATTTTAAAATTCTTAGAAAACAACAGAGATTTCAGTATGTGTGGAATGTAATGTTATGTATACATACGCGAGCCGAACTGCCGAGCTGAACCTCAGCTTATGAGAAAGGAACGAAGCAACCGCAAATGGCGCGAAACGCCGCTTGTGATTGCTTCGTTCTTTTAGCGTAAATCTTTGGTCGGTTCGCTTTACGGTTTGATAATGTATACGTACCATTACGAACAGAATAATGAACTGGTAAATCTTCTATTATTTGATTTCAGCATTGAAGCGTAACAAACTCTGTTCAGTGAACAGTGTAAATTTCATCGATTTTGTATAAACGATACCAACGAAAAGTTCACAGGTTACTGTTTAAATTTCACAGATTTTCGGAGTAATGTAAAAAAAACAGCTTTTCGATATTCAACTTTCATTGAAACTTATGGCGTAAATACGGCGTAGGGGTGTGGGATTATCTTACCTCCAGGAATAAATCAGTTGACATTGCTTTGTATGGCGCAGTAACGAGATTCATACCTGCTTTGTATTCATAATATTTTTTATTTTTTATAGCAAGCTATAAATTGTACAAGGGAGCATAATGCTCAAAAGAATAATTGGTTCATGGAACGGTCTCATTGCTCTAGTTCCTGAGGTCTGAAGTTAAAAAGAAATGTAAGTTTTTCGTATGTTAAAAAAAATCAACACGTAAAAAACTAAGGACGGGTTGTTTCAGAGAATTTGAACAATTCTTTAAATTTCAAAGTTATTTTCCTAGTTCTGTGACAGTCATATTGAAGTTCTGTTATTATTTTAACATGGGCCAGTTGCTTCACAGAACCGAAATAATAATAGAACTTGAATACAACTTTCAGTCCTGTTAAATTTGATGAATTGTTTAAATTCTCTGAAACAACCCGTTCGAAGTAGTTTAACTATGATACACCTATTTTAAAATGTATTTTTAAACATAAAACATGTATTTTTTTGGTTTGATTGAAGAGTGAACCTTCATCCCTAGGAACTGGAGTACACAACTCTACCAACCTAGCCAAATCCCATTTGGATTAGACCGACATTTATTACGTATTTTAACTGCTCTGATGTCTTTTTATTTCAGAGAAATGCATATGTGTCCACAAGTGTGTGTGTTTTGTCACCAAATGTTGATAAAATGCATTGTCATCGACAACGAGTCTATCTGCCGCGATTCAGCTCGATCAGACGTCGTATCGATATCCTCCTATACTATGGTAGGTACTAAACTCTACAATAAAACCCACTCTCATTCAAAACTCACAACAATATTTTAACATTTAAATCTCAAATAAAAAGTTGTATACAAAAACACAAGGGGATCAGAAATAGATAATATATCGACTAAAACTAAAACTTCTCAACTGAACAAAAAAAACATGTAATATATTTATAATTTTTTCAGAAAAACTCTAATAATAATGATAATAATATTTTGATGATTTGTACAGCGCCGTTTTTGTACAAAATCACCTCAAGGACGATGTACAAATATAAAATACATTTCTACAATAATCTATGTTACTACTAACTGTATATGGAGATCATATACAGTACAATACTTACCTGGTAGGTAACTTGAGATTAACACTAACTAATTGTTTATTAGCGAAATTTAGATACAGGATTGAGGACATAATTGGATATAACTGGACTTTCTCTCAGGAATAGTGTATTTAATTTAAGGGTATATCAGCTTAAAAAGGTAAGTTTTCAGTTTAGACCTGAATTCTGTTGGACTTGTTATGGATCTTAGTTCCGGAGAGAGTTTATTCTAAGCCTTCGGCCCAGATGCTCCGAAAGCGCGATCACCAAACTTATTTAACAGTATTTGGCTTGCGCTTAGGTTCCATCAGTCTGCCTACAGCCTACTCTGTAATATATTTACAATTATTTTGAAAATATATTAATGTAAATAATATATATATATACATAATATATTTATAATAATTTAAAAAAATACTTTTATATTATCCAAACTAAAATATTTTAATAATATATAAATGAAATCCTTAGAACGAGAGATCCCTTTGAGTATATCTATTTTCATATATATTTTGTACATCATTATATCAATTTGTTACGAAAAAGAGATGATAATAAAACACTTAATACTACAATATATATTACCTAAAACAAAAGTGTAATTCAAATAGATGTATTTAAAAATACTTTCTGTTTGGCACGTATTTGATTTGGAGTAGAAGATTCGCTCAATATCCCCACTATTAGGAAAGACTACTGGCTATAGTATCCGATGTTAACCTACTTCTTAACAATTCCATTCTCATCTTCCCTATCTTTTCCATACTCATACCCTATTCATCTCGCAACAAACATAATTATTACAATTTTTTTTAATTATTTTTATTTCTTGCTAGAGAAATCCCGATGAGTTACAAAACTTACAATACATAGGTGGGAGTTAAAAGGTACAATTTTACATTGGTATTTTGGTATCAACATTATAAGTTTCACATTCGAAAAAGTAAAAAAAATGGCACAATTATAAGTGTCACAGTCCCAATGCATTCGAACAGTTCGGACTCATATCAATTAGCAGCACCATATCTCTTATCACACTAAGCTGGGACATAAAGTCCGCTCTGCCATGTGAAATATAAAGCAGATCGTGTTGTCGACACAGGCTGTATTTGTTCGGAACGACAGTTTATAGCGTTCCAGGAGGTGTGGGCTGTCAATAAAGTAGGTAAATTATTTTTAATGCTGTCACTGAAAGGGTCCCATTCCTCCAAAATTGGAAACTTTCGTAAAGCGTTTCGGATAGGAAATCCATGTCATGCAAGTACGGTATCACAATAAAAATGACACAATTTGGGCGTTTTTCACGATTCTTTTTTCTATTCCAATATGGAAACTATATCGGGGCCCACATGTAAAATCGTTGCTTTACGATTATTTGTTTAGTACTTAAATTTCGTAGAGATAGTTGCCATTAGAGAAAATATGTATATTTTTGTTCCCGTCAATAATTCATGGAAAATTCACGCGAAATACATGTTACAAACCAGTAATAAACACTTGTTTTATACTTTTTATCTAATTTAAAACCAAACAAAAGAAATAAACTTGCAACATTAATATAGTTATGTAAACCAATGACAGACATCAGATGGTGTCAAATAATGTCTGCCATCTTAAAATGTACGAAAATAGAACTTGTAAATTTTTTCATCACGATTCCACATAAAAAGATAACCCCCATAAAAAAATAATTACTACTATAAAAAAAAATAATTCTCATAAAAAAAGTTCTTGTAAAACGCCCATTAATGCTTATAAAATCGTGTAAAACCAAAACCTCCTAGATCACAAGGCCGGGATTCAAAGCAGCCTCCTAACTTGCATGTAACTTGAATTCTGCAAAAAAAATAATTAAAAAAAATTTATTCAATTTATTCTTATTTACCAAAACAATAAAAATGTTAATTTAATTTAAAAAAATAATTAAAATACATTTTTTTGAGGTTCCCATACAAGTTAGGAGGCTGATTTGATTCAGTGTCCTGGCCTTGTGATCCAGGAGGTTTTGGTAAATCGTAATGATATTTTCATTCCGTAGGGCTGTTGAGTTTTGTGTAGGTCCATAATTGTTTTTTTTTTTTTTAATAGCTATATACATATATATATTTTTTTTTACATTTTTACAAGAATATGCATATTTATATATATGTATAAGAGATTTTGATTATATTCGTAGTCCTCCTCGGAGATTCTGTGTTGAGGGGGACTAGGTTTTGGAAGTTTTTCAGCGACTTCTATGATTCAACTTCATGTTTTGGGTAAGGATTTCCATAAACTTCTACGACGATGTTTTAAGTATTCTAGTAATTTCTTTATCCGGTTGTTCCTTAAGCCAAGATTTAATGTCCTTAATGTAGTTATTTTTTGTTTTGAATTGTTTGATACTAAGTGGGAGTTTGTTATATACTTTTACTGCTAAAAATTCAGAGCTTCTTTGTCCAAAGGTAGAGTTACACTTTGGTATATTTTGTATCTCTGTTTGTTTGGCTCTGGTTTTATGAGTATGTAAGGTGTACCAGAATGTTTTTGGCCTAGATTTTCTGTATATTTGGAACATCAAATTGTTTAAAAATTTCTGTTGTTGACGTCCTTATGGGAACTTTTATTATGGTCTTCATGATGCAATTCTGAAATACCTTCAGTTGTTTAACGTGTTTTGATGCTGCTGAGCCCCCATCCTATTATTCCACATTCCAATTTAGAGTGTCATAAAGCATAGTATACTCTCTTTAAATCCCTAGTTTGTTTAAAATGTTTCGTAATTTTCTGAAGAAAAATATGAGTTTTGTTAGCTTTTTTGAGGTTCGATCAATGTGTGAATCCCAGTGTAGATTATCGTCAATTTCGATCTCAAGATATTTAATGCTTTTGGTTTGTGTTTTATGCGGGTAGGAACATTGATGAAAATTGTTTTGACATTCATGTAATTTTAGTGTATGCTCATTCATTGGTTGTCCTCTTAGTTTTTGGAGAAAGTTAGATATTTGGTTTTGTTAACATTTAATGTAAATTAATTTATTATTAATTTATGTTCTAATTTTTTTTGTTAATGTATGAAAACTTTAAAGAATGGATTATTGTGTGCTTTACGCCGAAGAATAGAAGATTATCGTAAATATCTATATCGGATAAACAAATTAATAATCCTCTAGTCGGGTTTATAACGTACATAATGTATATAAAATGGTAAAATAAAACGTTTACGTATTTCAATTTCATTACTGAAAACCCATTCACGGCATCCACTCGCTACCTTTCCGTAATACATGTGACGCGAAATAAAATGTTTTATACGTTGGATGTAAACTTTATACAATGAGAAATGATACCTTCGTGGCTGGCTGGCGGAGGTTACACCTTGGAAGGATATTTTCAATAAAACCTAATAGTCAGAAAATGGCTCAATCTGACGCCTGCATTATTGATATCTTAATTTCTAGTGCCACGTAACACTGTTGGTATCTATTTTAATTTATAATCTTTTTAAAAACGTCTATTTATATTTCGATTTTGTTTTCGTGAATGAATGAATGCTGATCTTGGAAGTTGAAATGAACGCACTTCCCGGCATCCGAAACTTGACAGATATACTCGTTGATGAAGACAATGCATTATATCAGCTTGGTGAAAATAATGCATACTAAAAATAGATGCATATAAAATACTTCGTTTTGGACTATTATACATTTTTGTAGTGCACAAAAACACCCTCCCAATATATGTACACGGTTGAAATTTGGCACATGAGAATGAGTCTCTTCCACGACTTGTTCTTGAGTTCAACAGTGGAACGATTTGTCGGCCTCTGTGTTTCCTCCCTCATACAACATGGGTAGGACCCATAAGTTGTTCACTCCTTCCTCTCTTCAAAAAGATCTTCCACACAGCATTCCCAGAGATGACATAGGCCCTGAGGGAATTATTTTCTTCAGGGCCTCTTGTGTGGAGTTAATGTAAAAAATGTATTTTCTACCTATTTAAGGACGGGTTGTTTCGGAGAATTTGAACAATTCATCAAATTTCAACGTTCATTTACGGGTTCTGTGAAAGTCCTATTCAAATTCTGTTATTATATCATTATAGACTAGTTGCTTGACAGAACTGAAATAAAAACAGAACTTAAAAATATCTTTCACATTACTTGAAAATTAACTTTGAAATTTGAACAATTGTTCAAGTTCTCCGAAACAACCCGTCCTAAGTGTATATATATATTAAAAGCTATCCCTGCGGATGCAAGTTATTTATATTTAAGATTAATTAAAACAGTACCTTACCAATAACATATTTTATGTACAACGGTTTGAGAATTTTATAAAACATCTTTCAACTATTAAATTAGAGATAGGCACAAGATTTCATTTTTCTAGACTATGAATTAGTAATTTCCCGAGGGATTCTTAAAGAAACATCAGAGATTTTAGAAATTCGTTCTAATTAAAATAAACCCAACGGAAAGATCAATTTTCAGGCCTGCCAAAGTAAATTCGACAGCATAGTCCATTACACCGGGCCGCGCGCCCGAAAATTGTTTTTACACGACTTTATCATTTATGTCGTTAAGATTCCCACTTTATTTTAGAGCTTTGTTATGGCGAATTCAACCGCAGGTCTGTCCAATACACCAGAGCCGCTCGTCGCCGTTTTTTGTGCAAGGATTCTTTACATACGTCGTTAAGATTCTGATTTTCTCGTCTTTTGTAACAAAAGCATGTTTGTTTCTTTAAGAAATAAATAGATAACTCTCGCCAGGTTGCATTAAATGATTACATTACAAGTCGTTCTTAATCTCATTACATTGCAGAATCCCGAGCAAAGTTAGACGCTCGCTTATTTACGCTTTAATAATATCGTCTCTTTTATGACTCTAACTAAGGATACTAAATCACAACCATTTAAGAAAGCCAGGGAGAAGTTCTATGATTTTTAGCAGAATATTATCTAAATTAACTAAAGGAATCAACCATGTTCAATACAAACAGATTGCGATCAAAGTCATATACTTTATTATTCTTACGAAATTTGAACATTCCATCAAAGTCATAGGTACACATTATTATTCTTAAGAAATTTGAACATTCCATCAAAGTCATACACATTATTATTCTTACGAAATTTGAAAATTCCATCAAAGTCACACACATTATTATTGTTACGATATTTGAACATTCCATCAAAGTCGTACACATTATTACTCTTACGAGATTCGAACATTCCATCAAAATCATACAAATTATTATTCTTACGAAATTTGAACATTACTTCGTTCCCTCTCACCTTTTATAAATTGAAGTACTAAAATTGTACCTAGCACTACTTGAAAAAAAAAAAGTAAAAATTGTGGTTTGAAGATTGTGGCTAAGAACATTAAAGGTATTACACTGCACACAACCGTGAAATATCACGGGATAGTCGGAATTCTTAACACATCTATTCCAATTTAGATCTTTCTTATTTAGGTATGTGTACTCTATCGAAAATCTTAATTCTTCACATTATGAATTACGATTTTGAAAATGCGTATAAATTAAAAGCAAGTCTGAGTTCAATGAACCATAGTTGCACAGACAGACAGTCACACGATATAAATTAGTGTTTTTGATGATTGTTTCTTTTGGTTGTCATACTCCAATAAATATTTTATGTAGGTATAAATTTTCTATCAATAAATTACATGGATACCGCACACGAGTTCTAACTGCTTCCAACCCTCTGGAGCCAGTGAGACTATGGCATCCCCAATCGGGGTATGTGGTGAGGTTGAAGGTAGGAAGAAGTACCTGGTTATTCAGATCTGGTCACTAAACACGGCTAAAGCCATTTTAAGCAACATTTCATTTCTGAATAGTGGTCTCACACCAGGGCGATACTGAGAGTATCTTCCACTCTCGAACGTATCGCAAATACACTCCATATTATTTTGAATGAATTAATTGTGAAATAAAAACACTTAATCAAATAAAATTTTGGGATTTGAAACCGCGACCTCCGGATTGCTAGTCGAGAGCCTTAACCCTCGACCGTGGAGGCCGTCAAATCGATCTCGATGCATAGGTATTGTTTCTCATTAATATTTGGTGAAATTTTGATGGCAAGTAAAAAATAATAAAAAATCTGCCAATTATATATGAACAATGAAAAATTTATTCGCAGAATTTTTATTAAAACTTTAAATTTAGATTTTGTAAATTGCTGAGCGTTATCGTTATTTCCCTGTCGAAGTCGGGCTTACATTTAGTCTACAAAACTTGAGTGGCTTAACTATAAAGTCTCAAAATCATATTACGGGATTTATCAAACAGAAAAAATATTGTTGCCAGCAAATAATCTATTTTATAAATTTATATCCCTCGCTGTAACGATGTAAATTCTGCCTTTTCTAAAAACTTTCCTAATATCAGAGCACAATGTTGAAAGTTTTGATATGATCTTAGGACAAATTTCAATTGTTTTTATAATAGGAATTGTAACATAATGAGGTCGTGATGTGATTGTGACGATTTTGGACCCGGATTGACCGAGGAAATGTAACACAATGTGATCGTGACGATTTCCGACCCGGATTGACCGAGGAAATGTAATGCAATGTGATCGTGACGATTTCCGACTCGGATTGCCCGAGGAAATGTAACACAATGTGATCGTGACTATTTCCGACCGGGTTTGTCCGAGGAAATGTAACACAATGTGATCGTGAGTATTTCCGACCGGGTTCGTCCGAGGAAATGTAACACAGTGTGGTCATGATGTAATCGTGACGATTTCCACCACGGCTTGTCCGAGGAAATGTAACACAATGTAGTCGTGATGTGATCGTGACAATTTCCACCACGGTTTGTCCGAAGTAATGTAACACAGTGTGGTCATGATGTGATCGTGACTATTTCCGACCGGGTTCGTCCGAAGAAATATAACACAGTGTGGTCATGATGTAATCGTGACGATTTCCACCACGGCTTGTCCGAGGAAATGTAACACAATGTAGTCGTGATGTGATCGTGACAATTTCCACCACGGTTTGTCCGAAGTAATGTAACACAATGTGGTCATGATGTGATCGTGACTATTTCCGACCGGGTTCGTCCGAGGAAATGTAACACAGTGTGGTCATGATGTAATCGTGAAAATGAAACAAAATGTGGTCGTGATATGATCGTCACGTTTTCGGACCCGGTTTGCCCGAGGAAATATAACGCAGTGTGGTTGTGATGTTATCGTGATGATTACCGACCCGGTTTGCCCGAATAAATTTAAGTGAATTTATTTGGCTTACTACACAATATGCAATTTAAAATAAATGGTATTAACGTAGTATTTTATTTAATTTGGTTTTACGCCCAGCCGGACTTTTAATTGGATTTTAAAAACATATATATCTAGTGAGCTGTCGAAAATTATACACATTTATTATATTACACGTTATTTCCTGTTTTTAAAGCATAAAATAACGTTAAACTGAATATGAAACAATATAAGTAAAACATTTATCAGTAACACAAACTAATATAGAAACTAGAACAATTCAAAATAAAAGACAAATCACAAAAACTACATTACCAACGTTACTATAATTTAGAGGATTTAATAAAGTGCTGGTATAGATTACACTTAATTCTATAAATGGAGTCAGTAAATATATCAATAGTACCCCAAAACTTGTTGCCCAATCATGAAGACTTTTGCTCTTTTTCAAACTAGTTGTGTTTTATCAAATATTTTCACCATTTTCGCTTAATTATTATCGTTTTTTAACATTGGCGTTCTTTCTCTAACATTCGTATTTACATATCTTCCTTTCATACTATCTTTGAATGCTTACTACGGGGCCTTAATATATTTTTGTATTATGTGTTAAAGCTGTTTGTATCTCTTTTACGCCTTTTTTCACTGAAATTTGTATAATAATTGTTAAAGGTAATTTAGCTACGGATATATATTTTCTATGTACACAAAAATAGCACATTAAAATAAATTTTCGTATTAGTAAATTACAATCGGTTAGTTTTAAAAAATCAGCAAATTTCGATGAGTACAATCGAAGAGCACCAAAACATCGGCTTTGTCATTGAATGATAGCAAAACATTATTAGTAGCCATCAAATGACAACAATAGATTATAAAACATTATCAGTAATATCAGAAATATAATACGGGTTTTCCAATAAGAGGTGTTATTTTGAATAGCCCGCTATTTCGGTAGATGTTTCCTTTAAGGCTGTTATTTTTTGACATTTGATAAGTAAAAACTACGCCATTAATAAAAATGGAAGGATACACGCTTCAGCAAGGCATTCAAATTATTAAAATTCACTTGAGTGAATCAAATGCAAATCATCTTGAGTGATGAGGCCCGTTTCCACCTCGATGGCTTCGTCAACAAGCAAAATTGTCGCATCTAGGGCTCGAAAAACCCAAGAGTTATTGTTGAAAAGCCTCTCTTTCCTCAACGTGTGACTGTTTGGTGCAGTTTATGGTCCGGCGGAGTCATTGGACCTTACTTCTTCGAAAATGAGGCTGGAGCAACAGTTACGGTGAATGGATTGCGCTATCGAGAGATGATTAATGATTTTTTATGGCTGGAATTGGATGGTATTGATCTGGACAACGTTTAATTTCAACAAAACAGCGCCACGTGCCACACAAGCAACGAAAGCATTGATCTTTTACGATTGAATATCAAAATAACACTTCTTATTGGAAAACCCTATAGTATAAAACAAAGTCACTATCTGTGTGTGTCTGTTTGTGCGCTTAGTTCCACTAAACTACGCAAAAGATTTCGATAGGCTTATCACTATCATTTAGAGAATTTCCGGAAGGGTAATATGTATAATACATGCATATTATATTTATATTAAGTAGAGAAAAGTCGATGTTTTGTAATCAAGTCGTTAAAAAAATATTTTCGAGCGCTTACATTGCTAATGCTGGCTAAACTTTATGAGATACATCAAAATAATGCACTACGGAATTGTAAATCATAAAAAGACTTACAGAAATGTCCGTATATGTCTACAAAAAGATGGTATATGTATATCTCCTAAGGAAAACACCTTGCAAAGCCGGGTACATGTCAGCTAGTTGAAAATAAAAGCAAACTATCTTTTTGTTTAACTTTATTACGTGTTTATAACCGGAATTAAACACGATAACCTGAATGTAAATATATTATATTGTTAGCTATTTTTTTATTTAATTTAATTTTTTTTTTAATAATTATTTTGCTGTGTATTCCAGATTTATTAATATTATATAATATTTTACAAACCCGTATTAAAAATATGAAATTAGAATATATTTTACTCTTGAAGTCTTCAAGGCCAATATTGAAAATATCAAGAGATCTAGAGATAGCATTTAGCAGGTAAAATCACAATAACATTATGAATTTCCACCTTAAAAAGGAACCCCGTTTTTAGGTAGACTAGAATTCACAACCTCAAACCTTTCATAACCTCTTGCAATGCCGTGTACCTATCAGCTAGTAATACATAAATGATACAGCATTTAATTTGATCAATTATTATCTAATCAAATGTCGGAATATACTTTTTCTGAATGTGCCACAATATAAAAGGTTAACCCGTCTTCTCGTTCCTAAATTTACTGCGTGGATTATGAATATTATGATGTTAAGTATACAGGTACTTTGACAAGTCGGGTAAACTTTTATAGTTTTATGATTATCCTATAAGTTTTATATGACATGAATGGTTTTATTAGATAGTTTGTCATTAAATATGGACTCAGTAATTGTACCGGGATAAACATGTTTGCATTATCATAAAGCTATGCAGATTTTTATACCATCTGCATAATAATAATTATGTTATATCCATAGAATAACGAAGGAAACTAGAAGTGCCTTCCACACAAATTTGAATGGAAACAAATAATGTGCAACTGACTGGTACCTTAGTAATTTGGGAAGCGGGTGTGGGTACCGCCGCCCCGGGAACCATTTATTGGATAACCAACACCCTTCCCATAGGTCACCTAAAGTGGTTTGAAACGTTTGGTAATTTATCAGGGGTGTCCGGGTTCATGGAGTGAGGTTTGTCTAGGTCTTGGCGTTTGCACACCTACTGCGGGGCGGGCCGGATCGGGAGAGACTGATTGAGAGAGACCTTTTGACTCATCGCCTTTCGAGAGAGATGGATTCCTAGACACACTGATCCCTAGAATCTCACTCTTCATACCTTTTTCCTTCCCATAACTTCCTCTTCTTTCTTTCTATAAAAGGACCCTCCACACAGCATCCCCAAATATGGCATAGACCCTGAGGGTTTTGTTTTCCACAGGGTCTAATGTAATGTCTAATGTGTGGAGCTAATGTAAAAAAATACCATTTAGCACGAGGCCTATTTCTTACTATATTTTATATCACCATCCCATTTAAATTTCGTAATCATTGTGAACCACAGTTTTGTATAGAAATATAGGCCCAAGTTGGGCTTATTTTATATTACGAACGACGCCCATAAGGCACTTCCTGTGTTATTCTTTATTCTATGTTGTATCTCAATTAATACCTAATGATAGCATACTTGATACTATATGTAAACATTTGCAAATGAAGCTGATTTCTTCATTATTTTACTTGCATAAAAGTTACTTCACGAGATGAGGAGATAAGTCGGTAGATCCTACTTACATTGGCACAACATGCTTTGTTTTAAATTGCTAATATTTTCGTAAAAGTTGTTTTCATTAGAATAGTTCTTTTCAATCAAAGTACACAAGACACGGTATGGTAATAAATGGTTCCTACTTGCACGTGATCAGAAATCATATAAAAAAACGTATAGATAGTGCTATATTTTAGTGATTTTACTCATCTTTACCTGACTTAGTTTGAATTCTCATCTGACATCTGAAAGGTATAGTTCTAACAAAGAGTGTTGTCGACTTTCATTTATAAGGTTTCCCAACAACGCGACGCCTTCAATAACAGTCGGATTAGGTTACAATATTGCAAAATACCGACAGTTCGCGACAACTACTACTGTCTCACAAACAGGATCCAATTGTGTTAATCAGTCACTGTACGAGTAGTAAGTAGTAGTAGAGTTATTACTACTTTTTAATGTTACATGACCGAGATCTGAACTTGTCCCTGAGTTGGAGAATAACCCGTTGCTACGTAGGTATAATAAATACTACGCCAGTTTTCCTGAACGCGTTAGAGATATTGATAGCAAGCTTGATCAGTATGATCAAATTATGTGGCTGTGCAACTGAGTAAGGTTGGTAAATATATTATGTTCAATCTACAACACAGTTTATGTAGGAGAACTTTCTAGGAACTACAGCAAGGAACGATGTTAGAATGAATCACATTTTCGTCATGGTAAATACTTCTTGATTTGTCCGCATTCATGTATCTTCTCAGATATGTTTTTCCATTCTTTCGAATGATAACCATGAATCTGTTTCATGTGATCTTTGGGTCTTTATATTAAACACTTGTCACTGTTTTATTAGTTCATTTAGACTTGATATACAGAAGACATTTTAGAGATGGGAGGTTGCTGGCTGACAGTACATACACTGTTTTATAATAGACGACAATAATAATAGTGATGGCATTAACATCATTAACATAGTGATGTGACAGAATCATGTCTTCTTGAGACCTGGTGTTTCATTTACTCCCCTGTTACTAATAATTTCTCCATCTAATCTCTGCTTGTCCAAACCATATTTCCGTCTCTTGATAACAAATATTCAACTTCATACAAAAGGCCATGAAGAAAATAAATTCTCTTAAGGCCTATATCATCTTTGGGGTGCTGTGTGGAGGCGGTTTTGAGGAGAGGAAGGAGTGAACATGGGTCTAGAAGACATCCATGTTGAAAGCCGAGCTGTTGAGCTCAGTCGAATTGAATTGTGGAAACGACCCGTTCTCATGTGACAAATGTCATTCATGTAAAAATGTTGGGCGCGCGCTTGGCTGTGTTTCCCGACTATGCACCGGTGCGGAAGAGATCAACGGGGCTAGTTACCGGGAGCATTTTTCATTGAAATACCGGTAGAAAAATGACTGCATTTCCACCTGACACGTGTGCTCTAAAGATTATAATGATATTAATATAATTTATTTATTTATTAACGGACATCGTCCAAATTACAAAATAATAACACGAATACAGTAAAATGAAAAATACAAGAGTAGACAAAGGTACATGAAAGCAAAGACATAAGGTAGATATAATATAAGAAAATAAAGTGACAAGTCGAATCAAGTCAAGACTACGCCGTGGGTCAGGACCACAGGACACTTATAATATTCCGTCACTTGTTTAGCGACTGGCAAAAATCATTCAGACTTAGGTATCCCAAAAAAGTTAAGGTTTTGACTTGAGTTGACCAGTCTACACATTCTGGACAATGGTTAATAATATCCATAATTTGTCGAATGATGGTTGAGGAAGAGCAGTTCATTATTTCTGAGTCTGTGCGAGGGGATATTGAAGGGAATGAGTTGCAGTATTATTATTAATATTCATCATGTACACTAATATGCGTTTCAGGGATCTCACTTTTCTACTCATTTTGCTTAATTCGTTCCTCCTCTGCCAATTACGTACTTCACTGCCATACATCAGAATTGGTAACGAATCCTTATCGTAAACTTCTAATCTCGATTCTATTAACAAAGTCTGTTAGTGATTACCAGAAATGGAATTAATTATATTGCCTGTTGTTCACCTTCAATGTTCTTGCCAGCCATCCCATCCCTCTCTAACGTTATTCCCCCAAGTACACAAATTCATTCATTTGCCCCAAGGATTCATGGAGTGGAGACGTACGAATTATATACGATTTAAATCCAGCCCGCTGCTTTAAGAGTGTAAATGAGGGCTTTTAATCACAATTTCAGGCATTACAAACATGACCTAGATTTTCAAGGACTAACTAAAATCTTACGAGATCCATTAATAATGCCCTACTCTGTAGGAGTAAGTAGGTTGTAGCATTGAAAGGGGATGTAGAGGTCAAGGAAAGGGTAGATATATTAAGGCTGTACTTTGTACACGTAATCACCAGAAGGTCAAACTTAAACCTAGTGTCATATTACTACAACGGATTAGTCATTTACTATTCCTTACAAACTGCTCTTATTTCTCGAGTGAAACACGTAATAACAATATTTTTTTTACTAGTATGGTATATTCACTTGTTTACGTTTTTGATCAAATAATATCTATTAATACCGCCTTGAACCGCTTCTTTGAAAAAAAAAACACAATATATGATTAGCGCATCTAACGTTTTTGTGTATTTCAATTGCATGACTGAATGCTGGAGAAATCAGATCCCTGAGGCGTGTGTGGGGTCATGTTCTTTAAAATATCTTTTGATCATACAATTTTATCTTTATTTTTATTTCCAATATGGTGTCTATAATAATATGCATTTTTAAATTTTTTGTTTAAACATATCAATTTCCCTTTTCTTTATGTTTGATTATTGTATATATTCTTACATAAATCATGAACGACTGCCACAATACGGGCATGAGCCTAGTATGGGAGTTGAAAAAATCTGCAAAATTGTAATCTTTTAAAATTGTGTGAGAAATGTGGAAGTTTGTAAATAGTGCAAGATATAAGCGTAATGAGTAAGGTGAAGAAAGGTACGCTCAGATGATTTGGGCATATAGAGCGAATAAAAGAAGAAAGGAATGTAAGGAAGAATGAATGGTGAATGCATATAACCTAAATGTGAATGGTAGGAGAAATCGGGGACGCCCGAGGAACATATGGCAAGATCAATTGAATCAATACTTGGGTCAGGTTTTGTCAATAGTCAGAATAATGGAAGAGCATGAATGAGACGACGTATGAATGTGGATGATGCCTGGAGTGCGTGCCAAGACCTTGAGACTTGTTTGAGATTCGTCCTATCTGCCTACTCCTGCGGGAAAACTGCGTGATGGTTAGTTAGTTAGTCAACTGCATTATCTGAGCACCAGATCACATGAAACATTGTCGGTGTTGTCTGTCTGGAATTTCTAGGTCAACAAAACTATTATCATTTTATAACATCCTTTCCATCACGTCCAATGGAGCTTTTAAAATTGCATAGTTAGTTTTAAAAAACGCTCTATTGTTTGTCCCTTATTTTGAATTCATGAACACGAAATCACAGTGATATAACTCGGTTAAAATTGGGGATTAAAAGTTTCAAAAAGGATCAAAATTGTGACAATACAAAGGCTTACTAAAAATAATTGTCTTTAAAATTTATATGAATTTATATTTATATGGTTTTTACCGCAATGTAGGTATAGAAAAATGCTATAGAAAAATGCGTAGGAATTATTACGAAGTATCTGGCTTAGCTAAATAATTGCTTTTATAAATAATTATTGAAATATTATCAAAGGGTTAAAAGAGCGAACATTCTAAATTACTATTAGTATATTTTTTAATTATTTCTATTAATTAATAAATACATACCAAAATTTTCTGTGAAATCATAAGATTTGTAAGTAGGTACTTAAATACCTACCTACTAAATTATAAACTTTGTATATTTTGTGTAATATTTAAAAAAATTTCAAATAAGGAATTTTGTCCAAATGCACGTCACTATCTGACTAATTTTTTTATAAAACTTTCTTCTGGTAGGGAGGCAGGCGGGTACATGGTTGGTACCAAAGTTCGTAGAAAATGTGTTTAAATATATTTTCTACGAACCTTAGGTTGCTCCCATTGTAAAAAATGTGAATCGGAAAATCCAAACAAATGCTGTCAAATAAATGGGCAGCTTGTTGGTGGAAAACAATATTTGTGGAAACCGTATTAAAATTAATAAGTCAGTTTTTAGTAGGTATGTCTATTAAATTTATACGATCGTATGTTGACAAGAACATAGTTTGTGATGATATGTGACTAATTAAAGTTATGTTCTATTTATTTATTTAGGTAATTATTCGGAATCGCTGGACCCGGATTATACAAAATATTTTTAAATAAAACCTTCTGATTTACCTCAATGACTATAAAAGGAATCTGACTGCATTTGGGTAATTTTTAATTTTACCATTTTAATTTTTAATTACGTAAATCAAACAATCACTTTCGTTGTATGAGATGACAGCTGGAATGATTTCTGTTGATGACATTTTTTTTTGTTGCTATTCCTGATATGAGTGGCTAGAATTTTAACCATTTACTGTATGCAAATACTGGGTAGGTACTATTTTGGCCAAACACGAAAAATAAAATGTTTTTATGTTACTTAAAAAGCATAAATCATTTATATTTAGGTATTATTATAATTATTGTTTATAATCGGAAGGTTTTATTTAAAAATATTTCGTATAATCCGTGTCCAGCGATTCAGAATATTTACCTTTATTTATACTAGGTTTATACAATTCGTAAATAAACAATCCATAAAATTTTCCCTTGTCGGGTTTTGAAACTGTTCACCGCTCCTCCCTAGTACGTGTTATGTCAATGTCAGATGACATTAAATTATCACACAGTCATACAACTGATTTTCGATGTTTTCGTAATTTTTAAACCATTTGAGTAAATATTGTACCGAAGGAATTTGGTTAATGAGGTCAGTAATGATAATCAAAGTACATACATTGAATTCGATAAAGCTGAATCGTGATGTTGGATTTGTTCACTGATACGAAATGATATATCAACAAGACAACACCTATCAACTTAGAAACGAATCTCGAAGAATAATATTAGATGTACATTCTTATCTGAACTGACGCACTTTTCAAGTAAGAATATTGAATTTTTAATACAAGTAGTGTAATTTGTAACGCAGACGTTTCACGAAACATGTTTCGCTTCATAAGTAATTTGATTTCAGCTCTGGAACTAGAGCAAAAGGTTGAACATTGTATGTTTGATAATATCGTTATTGAATTATCATTACTAAATTATTCCTATTTTCCTGGTTTGCGGATTTTTTTAAATAATAAATTTCAAGCATACAAAAAAATATTTATCTTCACATAAAGTCATATGATGATCATTATGAATTGCGGGAGAAAAATCTCTGCATTTTCCGCATTCCATGCGGCCAGTCAGCGCCAGATAATGAACCTATTTGCAGTGATGGCTCGCGACTTTTTAAGCTAGACGGCTGATAAAGCTTCAAAGAAATGAATAATCCTATTACTGAAATTTTGTGATGCTGAGTGATAAGTGAGAATATATAGTTTGTTTGCGGCATGTTTCGAGTTGCAGATATTTTTAGTGTCGCGTTAATGAGAGACCATTATTCAGAATCGAATCGTGGCTTGAAATGGCTTAAGCTGTGACTAGATCTGGTACTTCCACACCAATCGGCGATACCACAGTCTCACTGGCTCTAGACGGTGGGAACATTGTGACTTTTGGTGAAGTATGTCAATTAAAAAAATATATAAATTCACTTGTTTTTGTAATTCTGTACAGAAGTTTCATAATACTAATATGAATACTACTCACATTTGGCGTATAATGATAGAAAACCCATGTACCTACTCAAATGAAATATTTTCACTGCGCTGTATTGTGTAATCCCGTGAATAGGGTTAAGACTATTTCTCTGACATAGAGATCTTCGAAATTACAGGAAAATCTTCAAATGAAAAGTTGTCATGATAAAAACTTTGTTTCGGCAACACTTTTTTGTAAATTTTTTTTCAATTTTCGGACTTTAGAAAACATAGGCGCTGCCACTATATTTGTTTGGGGAGATGTTCCATATTAATCTAACTCTCCGAGGCGTCTGTTTCTGTAGCGGTAGTAAATCTACATACTAATCCCTACATCCTTCACAAGCAAAGCAATCTACACGTGCAGTACAAGGAAATATCATTAATAGTAGGCGATGGGTCATTCTAAACTTAACTGTCAAGGTACATGCTATTATGTAGGAGTACAGCGAAGGTAAGGATCTTACATCTCGAAACAGCCCACGACGGCGACCTACTAATGAATCGTACTCACACCTTATGAAGTAATATAATTATGGGTTTTGCCCAAACACAATTATTATTATTAGATGAGACAGGATTTCAGGCCACTTTATCGATAATAATACAAAACGTTTCCATTAAAACACTGTTCAGCTAAAACGAAAAACGCTGATCTACAATGGGATTGTTATTGCTACTTTATGTTGATCTAATTAAGGCGATGCCATACGTCGTGTAATATTTTGAATCGAGCCGCCATCAATAACACTCCTTACGTAAATGGCGATAAGGCTTAAATTCCCGCTTAACACCATCCAGCTGTTTTAATTTAGGCAAGAAAAAAACATGGCCAAAAAGTGCCTTTTATTTAATTTTGTGGATGTTTAGGCATAAATATTTAAATGTTTTCCGATCATTTTATAAGTAACTTAATTTGCTACATTATACTATAAAACCATAACCGAAAATGGATTCGTAAGTAGGAAATTATGAAGTTTAAAGCAGTTTTCATAGGCCTTATAAATTATTTTTTTCTGGGCTTATAAAAAGACTTATGTAAAAAATACTCGATTATTTCAAAGGCCAAGATGTATTATACTCGCGGTATTTATTTAAAGCATCTGAAAAATTTCTAGGCGACCAAATTTTCAAACCAAAAACACATGCAAAATGCATTACTACTTAGTGCATCGCCTTAAGGTGTAAAAAAGCACTTTGGATAATTTAAAATACATTTGTGGAAAATTTAAATAAATTAGATGTGTAAAAACTAATGTAAAAATAGCTCAAGCAGTTTTGTTTCTCGCTTACGATTTGTGTTTCTTTAAATTGTATTATTTGTTTAGAACATTTATTTTGCTCAGTTATGCATGGGTGTTTAAAATTACAATCATGTGATAACGCTATATTTGTCAGTATTAAATAGATAAATCATTTATAATTGTAAAACGTGTTTGAACCGTGAGATTTTACAGGCTAAATTGAATCTTAAAATAATATGCTTTCTGTTTAACGGCATATTTATGTTGGTACCATTCTATCACAATAGTTTATATTGTCTTTACAAATAAATTATGTCAGGCCTAAATTTGGCAGAGCTAGGATAAAAGTAGACTGAATTCCCCTAGAAATGAAATCCCTGAGGTGTATGTGTGGTAAAACCACGTATGTGATAATGTGTTACAGATTTGGAGATTCGGATAAATGCAGGACTGAAAAATAAGCATAGTGAACCAGATGAAGAAAGAGACGTTAAGTCAGTATGGATACGTGGATGGAATAAACGAAGTAAAGAGCAGCAGGAGAATAGATGATGCGAAAGTAAATGGTAGGAAGAATTAGGGATGTCCGAGGAAGATATAGTACGACTAAGTGAATCAAACAGTTTAGTCGGGTCATGTCAACAGTCAACAAAATAGAAGAGTATGTTTGAGATGATGCAAGAATGCAAATGAAGCAAGCAACGTCTTCTAAGAGATAGTTGTATGGTGGTCTATCCTCTCTGCTTAGCCATTCGGGGAAATGGCGTGACGGTATGGATTATTTTGTAATCCTCTAACTAGCTAAGGCTTATAACAATACCCTTTCATTTGTTTAACTAAATAGTATTGCTGCTAATTGGTCTTATTACTATCACCACCTGATGGTTGTATTTACTGTACTGTAAAATTCTTAACTGTTTAAAAATTTGTTTAATTTGTTTTCTTACTAAAAATTACACTTATTTCACCAGTTCTTGAAAACATTAATCTAACCCTTGACTGACCTGAAACCTTTCTCTGGCCTATTGTTTTTCGTGTTAACTATGTTTTTCCCGCCAGTAATTCAACTGTCAAAACTAATTTCTTTGCTTCGTTTAGTACACTTTAAAAATGGAACACTTGCGAACGTGAAATAAAATATTTCAGGAAAGTACCTACCCATGTTTGCAACACTACCTATCCTTAAGGAGCAGTAATAACGTGCTGGAATTCGACAAGTTTTAGAAGCAAAATAGATTGGTTAACTTAAATACCATGTGGTAGGTAACAAGTAAGTTTAGGGACAATCCGCTTAATTGAGTTTTGTTTTAGTATCTCCCAGGGAAACTATTCTATTCAGAAGACAAACATTGCTTTGCGACTAATTCCAATTGTGCTATTATTTCACCATTAATAATTATTGAGATTGAGATAAACTACTGTAATTAAATGCTTGGAAAGATATTGAATTGTTTTGAGAATGGATTTATATCTCAAAGAGAAATTAATAATCGTATGGATATTGATATTATTGGATCTACTTTACTAGATAGGTGTTAATGTCTTCTATCATTGGTTTCTACAGTGGAAGAGGTAATTATTTCAGATTCCAACTAATTCTTAAGAGGAAGCTACAAGCCAAAAATGTGTATATTCTTGGTACGCCTTATATTGTAGGTAATAAGCATTAGAATCGCTTGACAAACGGAGTCTAGAAACGTTCGATTTCAAGCACAAAACCGATTTTTATTTATTTTGTAAATAATTTTATAAGACAGACAAAAAAGTTAATCAGATTAAACTGTCATAGATTATCTCAGCTATAATACTGTATTTTTTTAAAGTCGTTTCCTTTACGCGTTCATACATTCCTTTAAAAAAAAAAATTATTTAGTAGTTTACATTTATATATTTTATTGAGTAATTTATTTTTTTATTTGTATTCTACTCAAGCGAAACGATAGGAAAACCTTCAATTTATCTAAAGGATATTTTTTGGTATTCATAATGTACACCAATTCGTTATAAAGATTAATCAAAATAGTGATTTAGCATTAAGCTTCGCCTTAACTTTGTTAAAAAAAATTGATCTCGAAAGAATGCCAAAACTTGAGACCATTTTTTAAGCGCCGTTGAGGTGATTTTCTCGCAAAGAGGGCGCTACACAAATAGTCCAAACATTATTATTATTATTATTTTTCAACAAAAAATCTTCTAACTGAAATGATAACAGAATTTGAATAGAACTGTCACAGAACTAGAAAATTTACTTAGAAATTTGATGAATTGTTCAAATTCTATGAAAAAACTGGCCTTAACATGTTTTATTCTGGAAAATTAAGAAAATATTAGCAATGCTGGTTTATATATAATGTAGTGGATCCCGCAATGTACCATCGCTAATGTCTTTCTCAGAATTTCTCCACCATTCACTACTATATACCACAATATTACTGTTAAAAAACCACATTACATCGACTTTAATTCGATTCCGTGTCTCATTCCGGTGTAGAGATATTGCGTTAAGTATTCCTTGGGCATCCCCGACTTCTTCTATTATTCAAACCACTCTCTAAACACTCCTGGAAATAAGAATAAACTTCGAAATTTTTAGCGATATCGGTTGACTACTTTTCGAGTTTTGCGAGAATAAACATATGCAGGCTGTATTTTGAAATACTATATTAAGATTAAGATTATAGGAGCGAGTTAGGAACCTTTTAGGTAAACCTGATTATGTCAGTATCACTCTGGCATAATAACATACTAATATAATATTCACCTTTATTGTGGCCAGAGCCTTCTTTCCCGCTTCGAACCTTTCATCATAAAATGTTTAAAGTCTAGTCCACTGGAAACTAAAAGCTTTAAAATCGGTAATTCTATTATTTCGAAAGCTTTGGCAAAGTGTTTTCGTCAATGGGGTCTCGGAACGAAATTAAATCTTTATCATCTATAAATTTGTGCTATCTAGTCCAGATTCCGACTATTTAATCTAGATTCCGAGAATTTAGTCCAGATTCCGACTATTTAGTCCAGATTCCGACTATTTAGTCTAGATTCCGACTCAGTGATAAAAAAATTTCTGTATTTTGTTAAGTAATCAAAAATAATTATCGTGACAGTTTTTATAATAAATTTCCATAATTAATTTATTTCAAAATAGACTCACTTCTCTGTCCGGTGGCCCGTATATAAATGAATTCCGGACGAACTTCTTGAAAGTTTTAATGGGAAAGTTAAGTCCATTCTGAGAAAAAATAAGAAAGCTTATTTTACAAGCTTTCTTTCAATTCTTGAGTATTAGGCTAACTTTTCATCTTCGTCTTGCGTAGGTATATTTCACACTTTTGGAAAGTGTTGTTTTAATACAATGTGATTCCTAAGAATTAAACTACATTTAGAATTTTTAAATTAATGCAATGTATTTCGTATGCCAGTTAATAATAATGTTACGAGTATATAACATTTTAGAAAGAAAACAAAGGTTGCAACAAATTAACATAGTGCGCACGAACTGCACACCGAACGGGCATGATACGAGCTTTATTAGATGGCGACGCGCTGCGATCCGTCAATTGTCAGTTTTTCGGACAAACACAACGGGATGTCACGATGTGTGTTCGTGCGCGATACGTATATACATGCGAGCGTTTTAACCTTTTGCATTGCATATTATGTTGCTAATATCTGTATTCGGCTTTACATGTCAAAAACAAACGCAAACATTTCTAAAATCAAAACTCGAACAACGTAAACGATGTTGAAATGAGTAAGGGAGGTTACTAGTGTATATTTTTTACAAAGAATACAAACATTACCTTTCATCACAATAAGATAAAATGTTGCTTGATCTATGATAGCGGACTAAGGCAGAGAATTTTTTTCTTTTTGGTATAGAACTATTAATAAATAATTTGGATAACGTTTATTAATAAAACATATTTTTTAGCAGAAAAAATAAATACGTATATACGTACACTTGGTCATTTCTATAGCGCTGTTAAGTGTGCAATCGTCTAACGGGTACTTAAAAAATCCATAACTTCAAAGGAACCTACCACGTAAATTATACTATGAATAAAATATGCTTCCCGGAAAATATGCACTCGCTATTCTCAAACAGATAGCTCTATGCAATTTTCAGGTCAACACTGGTAGCTAATTTCAGTTTGAAACGTTATATTAACTTGTTAACACCATTATGAGCTAAATAACACTGAAATATCAATTTCACTTTTCAACAAAAATGAGAATAAAACAGATTTCGAAATAAAAATAATAAACAAATACGAAGCCGGGCAGTAACACTAGTAATACACAAAAGTTATCAATCAAGTTGATTATGAAATAAAACATAAAAAAAAACGATAATAAAACACAAGGCCAGACCCGACGCTCATTTTGCAATTTACATAATAAGTTTTTATTATATTAGAAAATGTCATCTTTTAGTATAGATAAACTGATTTTTGAAAAATTTCTTAAAATTAACGTTTTTTTAGATATTTTATTATCATTTGCAAATGTTCACGCTAAAATTTTGATAGTGTTAATAACAATGCGTGAATATTGCGTATTTTGGGTTGTAAATGATTTAACAATTTCAGAAATTTCTCAGATCTTTTAGTACCGGAAAAAATCACAATGATCGCTTATTAACAATATGGATTGATGGTAAATTAAAAGGGAACTTACGGAAAATAATCTTTGATATAGGCGTCCATCCGACGATAACAATATCACTCACTCGGTCCAAGGGGGCAACTGACTACTGAGGAATTGTGTCGAATGCCAACTTTACACTGTCACACTCGACACTTATCGTTTGAAGGGAACTACAATAAACATGTCATTTATTAGGAAACGGATAATGGAATCACTTGCAGCTGTGTTGAGTAGATAAGGATTCTCCAATTAAATCTATTCTTTTAGTATTTACTGCTTATAAATAAATATTAGTGATTTATTTGACGAAGGCATGAAGCTGATTATAATTATAAAAAATAAATAAACGAAGAAATAAAGTATGTTTTTAGGAAATTTTTGTAAGGTTCGTCAAACTTATTAAACACTGGCTGTGTCCATAATATAAAATACAAAAATATTATACAATTACAAGAAGAAAAAACTAAAATATTACAGATGAATCTAATACCGAAATCTCGTTGCATCGATCAAAAGAACAAAATATAGAAAATATTAGATATTAAAATTTTTATATGATTTTAGAAAATTATTCTTCACCAATTTGTTGGTGTCTGTACCACAATTCTTGCAAGTATCTATTTGTTTAGTAATTACATCATATACTTTTCCCGTACTTAACGGTGAATAAATTTCAAATACTTTATTTTCGTCCACTTCTAACAGTAAGTTATCAGTTATAAGGATGATTTGCGTTTATTTCCGCACTTCAATCGCCTAGCGTATAAATATTGCGTGCAATATTCATAGATCTAAATATTTCGTCAATGCAATATAGACTCAGAACACAGTGGTAGTAATTTATGTATATTAATCTGTATTATTTGACCCTGTGGTCAATCACCTCATTTACCACTGCAAAAATGCGCTCGCTAATGTGCTTGTCGAGATAAAGGTAAATATTCCTAATTTTTATACTAAACGGTTCCGTATACATTTGGGACAAGTTTGAGAATCTGACAACATTAACTTTTGACATTCAAAGAACAAAGGAAAGACTTATATTTTTCCAAATTCAAGAACTGTACAAAATATGAAAGTGGGTTACGACGGTTTTTCCGTTATAACTTAATAAAAATTAAATACTTTTGAGCGTCTTATTTTAATACATATTTGTTTTATTTATTACATTACCGTTCCAAACTGATATATAAATAATATAGCCATTAAAACGTGTGTTCTATGTAGAAGCGGGGTAGGGTACCACTGCCCCGGGAACCATTTATTATTTAATCAACACCTCTGCCATAGGTCACCCCGAGTGGTTCGCTACGTTTGGTGATTTAGCAGGGGTGTGGCCCTTAAGGAAATTATTATCCTAAGGGTCTCCTGTGTGGGGTTAATTTTAAAAAATAGGTAATTATTTTTTGCTTCATAAAGAATTTCATCTTTGAATGGATAAATCAATGGCTGAAGTCCACGGAATTGCCCGGGCTTTATACAGAGTTTTTCGAAATCAGACTTGGACAATTACCTTCCTCTTATTTAGAAGGTCAAGTATGCAAATTTCACCAATCTCTGAATAAACCTGTAGTTTTGTATGAAAAATCAAGCAAACGCCGCCTTTTTAGTGCTCGCCGGCCCGCCGGCCGTCACAGACAATATCCCTTATAGATAGATCTACTTTTTTCCTCAGTCTAAAATATAATAATATTTAGTTGCCGATAAATTGAAATCAATAATTTTTAACTTCATATGACACAGGTTTAAATTATCAGAAGTGTTTTAAACATTTCCTTTAGTTAATTTAAAAAAAACTTTTAAATGGCACGCTGGTCGTTGTTGCTACTAACATTTTAATCACTTTTCATTTACCGAAAAGATAAGGACTCACGTGCTCTTTCCAGATTAAGGAACAATTACATTCTGAGCGATAACAGTTTGACAGAAAGTGGGGTGGTGTCGATTGGAATGCACGATTAATCCTACTCCTAAAGCCTTAAATATTTAGGAGTCTTGTAGAGTTTGGAGAAAAATCCGATAATTGTTTGATTTTAAAATCACTTTGGAATCTCACTCTTATTAAATAGGAGTGGTCTGTGATTGGTAAGTATTTCACTTTAATCTTGAATATTGTTTTAAAGATGGCATCCCGTGTGCAGATAATCAATACTTTTTCTTGTGTTTTCAATAGATATTGCGGTCACGATACTTACATAGAGATATATTAAAACATAGAAATGTAACTAGTATGTATCTGTATATATCTTGACGTACATTGTTTTATCAAATCGTACTATAGACTATTATGACATTATTCATACGCAAAAGGAACATTTCGGTTTCAAATAAATGGATATTGTTTTATTTATTAGACCGTTTGAAAAAGACTTGAACTCTGAAACAGTTGTCACAATAATAAAATACCAAAATACTTGCAGAAAATGAAAATGTTAGTTTAAATGATTATTAATATAAACAGATGGTTGCTGTGTTTAGTTTTACAAACTTATTTAAAAAAAATAATATTGTCATTTAATAAATATTATAACATATTTTGTGTGACAGTTGTTTTGACGGTCGAGACCCTTTACAAATTGTGTCCAGGCCACGTACAGTTGGGTTTTTCGACTATGTTGTTCTACTAATATACAACTTTCATTGCAGAGGCTACGTGCATTCGCATTATTTATGTGAATTTAGTTGTTAGATGGTTGTTCGACTAATATACAACTTTCATTGCAGAGGCTAGGGCAGTCGACTTATTTATGTGAATTTAGTTGTTAGATGGTTGTTCGACTAATATACAACTTTCATTGAAGAGGCTAGTGCAGTCGACTTATTTATGTGAATTTAGTTTTTAGATGGTTGTTCGACTAATATACGACTTTCATTGCCGAGGCTACGTGCATTCGAATTATTTATGTAAATTTAGTTGTTAGATGGTTGTTCGACTAATATACAACTTTCATTGCAGAGGCTAGTACAGTCGACTTATTTATGTGAATTTAGTTTTTAGATGGTTGTTCGACCAATATACGACTTTCATTGCAGAGGCTAGTGCAGTCGACTTATTTATGTGAATTTAGTTTTTAGATGGTTGTTCGACTAATATACGACTTTCATTGCTGAGGCTAGTGCAGTTGACTTATTTATGTGAATTTAGTTTTTAGATGGTTGTTTGACTAATATACGTCTTTTATTGCACGTGCAGTCGCGTTATTTATGTGAATTTAAATGGTTGTTCGGCATGTTGTTCAACTAATATACGACTTTCATTGCAGAGCAGTAATAACCTTGGTACAGAGCCGATGAAATGAAAATACACAATTATTACTTAATTGATTTATGCTTCATTACCTCATGTAATTATAAATATGCATTTTGTTCAAGTTACAGGGGTACGCAGAGAGGACGAACTGCTAAACAACTTGCTCTTGGCACACACTCCTTGCCTCATTCACATTAATACATATTCTACTATTCTGTTTCTTGACATGGATCGACTCAACTATCTGATTTACTTGATCGTGCCTGTCTACCTCTGGCATCCCCAAATTAACCGTTGAGAGAGACCCCATTCAGAATCGAATAGGTTTAAAATTAAATTTTGAGACAAGTTCTGAAATATAAAATATAAACATTTTAAAAAAGTGCGTAAAATTGCTTTATAAGTGATAATCCTCAAGGTAGGAACCGGGCACATGCACCCCGAGTTACCGTGACAGCACAACTGATATAGCACAAGGAATTCACAAGAATAATTGTGGTTTTATAACTAGGTCGTGCATATTTTGCATAATATTATGTAAATAGGAGCAAGACACGAATGAAAAGCAGAAGGTCCTGAATATTTTAGCAAATAAGAAATTATAAAACGGTTTAACTATATATACGAGTTCACCCACTCGTTACATTATGTTTTTTGTATAATCTGTTGACAACAAACCACAAAAAAAAATAATATTTTTTACGTTTTAAATAAATCTATTTACGTGAGAACGGGTCGTTTGTACAATACCACATTCTGAAAAAGATTCACAAATATCACCTATAGTATTTTAGGGTATGATTTCTCTCGTGGCCTTCAGTGTGAGGTTAATTTAAAAAAATCATATTTAAAAAAAAATT
The DNA here is from genome assembly GCA_026573805.1 of Hesperophylax magnus. NCBI lineage: Eukaryota > Metazoa > Arthropoda > Insecta > Trichoptera > Limnephilidae > Hesperophylax > Hesperophylax magnus. Next base: position 864,988 of record JAIUSX010000041.1, on the reverse strand, counting down.
CAATAAAAATGCATTTGTAACAAATTCCATTTCTAAATGAATTAAGGTTAGAACATAGTTTTTGTCTTCTACAGATAAATAATGAAAAAAAGAAGCAATAATTGTTAAATGAAATACTTGTATTTATTGAATTATTTGGCGGTTAAAAATAAGCCGACGTAGCACAGTGGTTCCGTGCACCTGACCGGATATCAGAAGACGCAGTTTCGATTCCCGTCGGCGGAATTTATTTTTTCTCGGAAGATTTTTTCAATTTATATTTGTGTTTTAGGATAATAATTTTTTTTTTTTTTTAAATTAAACAATAACTTTGTAAACATCACTTATAGGTAAATACTTAATGCCGACCGGGTTTCGCTACAACACGTAGCCTCATCAGGGCAGTATAATACTGCCCTGATGAGGCTACGTGTTGTAACGAAACCCGGTCGGCATTAGGTATTTACCTATAAGTGATGTTTACAAAGTTATTGTTTAATTTTAAATTATAATGTCACATCACAAAGTAACCGCTTCATATGAAGAAATAATAATTTTTGCTTATGATAGTTTGTTATCCTTTGTGCTTTGTATAAAACCTTGTCTTGTAAACATGTATAAATATTTATAAATAATGTAGTTCTCATCCCCCTTTTAAGGCACAGGCTGTGTTGCTCAGGCTGCCAAAAGGCTACGCGCCACTGCATTTAATAGGTAATTAATTACGTAATTAAGAACTGTGCGTTTGTAATGTTCGCTTACAATCAATGTCAGAATCCTGGCTGATTATTTATGCGGAGCTTTATCTGGTGAACATGTCGTCTGATAACATCTTTGAACATTCCAAGATAAAAACCAGTATTTTACTGACTATGTGTCATAATGATGTATTATTGCGACATTTGAAATACAACGCCGAGATTAAACTAAGCTAGGAAATATAATTTATAACCTTGAATACCTCGTCTAATTAAGATTACTTAAAAATTCATTTCTGAGAACAACGCCTACTTAATAGCATTTCTTCTTCGAAATGATTTTTTTCGCAAAACCAAACTAAATAAATACATACGCCATTCTATTTCAATGTGTTGATTGATATTATTATAATGCACATTATTATAGAGCTGTATCTGACGGCCTCTATGATCGAGGGGTAAGGTTCTCGACTAGCAAGCCGGAGGTCCGGGTTCAAACCGCGGCGCGCGCAAGTAAATTTTATTTGTTTAATTTATGTTATTTCACAATTTAATCATTTACAATAATATATAGTATATATCGCAGTGGAAGATACTCTCAGTATCGCCCTGGTGTAAGACCACCATTCAAAATTGAAACGTTGCTTGAAATGGCTTTGGCCGTGTTTGGTGACCAGATCTGAATAGCTACGTACTTTCCCACCTTCCTCATCCCATCTTCTTCCCCTCCCCGCTTCCTCTAGCCTCACAACATACCCCAATTGAGGGTGCTATAGTCTCACTGGCTCCAGACGGTTGGGAGCAGTTGGAGTTCTTGTGCGGTACACATGAAAAAATTATGTATATTTTATTACGTTTCATCTCGTCTTTTCTCGTTTAATTAAATACTCAACCCCTCAGGCTGATTTGTCTTTTGGGAACAGCTCACACAGGTCGCATAGAAATCGTTAGTTCTCCCTTATTGTGATGGTGAGAAATGTTCTAAACGGTGTTAAAAAGAAAATTACCACGCTTTATATTCGAATCTAGAAGTTAAACACTGAAAAATTAAAATGTGCACCTCTATGAAACCAAAATTTCCGACTGAATTATTTACATTTTTATGAAATGACAAAAAAAGGAGGTGAGAATAACGTTTACAATACCTTGCCAAAAAATGAATGTAAAAACGTTAAATGAACCATTTAAGATACTTGTTTTTGTTTAAATTCAAAATTATTAAACAATTATCTGAAAGTGTATTTCATCACCTTTAAAAAACAGTTTTTGGTTTTTAGATACATCCCTGAAGTGTGGCACTGTGCCCTCTGGTTGGAAAAAAGCGGTCATTCACCCTATTCCCAAGAAAGGTGACCGCTCCAACCCGGCCAACTACCGCCCCATAGCGATCACATCAGTTCTGTCCAAAGTGATGGAACGTGTGATCAACGACAAACTGCTCACATACCTTGAGAAGAACAAAATTATCAACGACCGTCAATACGGATTCCGGCGGAACCGCTCGTGCGGTGATCTTCTCGCGTATGTGACGCATGTTTGGGGGCGGTGCCTGGAACGTCACGGTGAGACCCAAACGGTCGCACTAGACATATCCAAGGCCTTTGACCGGGTCTGGCACCGAGGACTTGTCAACAAATTGCCTTCTTACGGACTTCCCGCATCCCTGTGTACGTGGATTGCTGACTTTTTAAGGGATAGGTCGATTCAGGCAGTTGCTGACGGTTTCACCTCATCCTCACACTCTATAAATGCTGGCGTCCCACAGGGATCGGTTCTGTCTCCGACTTTGTTTTTGTTGCACATCAATGACCTTTTGACATGTGCACCGATTCATTGTTACGCGGATGACAGTACAGTTCATGATAGCTTTTTGTTTGACAAGCCCCCAAAGGGCACACAAACTCCAACGGCTCGGAGGGCTTTGAAGCAGAGAATGGACGGTTATCTCGAGAGTATTTCCTCCTGGGGTAAAAATAATCTCGTCGAATTTAATGTTTCAAAGACCCAATCCTGTCTGATTACGTCTAAAAGGGATCTAAATGATAACCTAGTCTCCTTCAACGGAAGCAATCTTCCGAACAGGCCGTCCATTGATATGCTTGGTGTAACTATAAGTGACCAGCTCAGGTATGGGGGCTCCATCGAAGCCAGAGTAAAGCTGGCCTCTCAGAAGCTGGGCGTACTGTACAGGGCCCTCAGATACTTTAATAGTACACAACTGCTGACCCTGTACAAATCGCAAGTGCGCCCTACTGTCGAATTTGGCAGCCATCTCTGGTCCGGAGCCCCTAAATACCTGAAAAAAACCCTTGACTCTGTGCAAAAACGTGCGGTCCGTTTGATAGATTCCCCAATCTTAACAAACGGACTGCAATCTTTAGAGCACAGGCGTCAGGTAGGTATGCTGTCCTTATTCTATCGGTATTACAATGGAAGATGCTCTGAGGAACTAGCGTCATTGATCCCTTCGGCACCGGTGCTTATCGGGATACACGCCAAACGCGCGCCCAACATTTGTACACGGTTGACATTTGTCACATGAGAAAGGGTCGCTTCTACGATTCGTTCTTAAGTTCAACAGCTCGGCTGTGGAACGAACTGCCGGCCTCTGTGTTTCCTCCCTCCTACAACATGGGACTCTTCAAGACCTATGTTCACTCCTTCCTCTCCACAAAAAGACCCTCCACACAGCATCCCCAAAGATGACATAGGCCCTGAGGGAAATTATTTTCTTCAGGGCCTCCTGTGTGGAGTTAATATAAAAAAAAAATTCAGAAATATTCCATGTATTTGGATTTTATTACAAAGCAGAAATTTCTCCTTCTGACAGAATATGCTCGAGGCTTGATGGGTTAATCATGCCAGTGATTTCTCAATGTATGCGACGGTTTTTCCGTACGAACAACCGTAGGGAATTTTATTGCTGGGACATATATATATATATATATATATATATATTTCGCAGACAGTTCAGTAAATAAATTACACGTTGTAAATAATTTGCTTTGTTATTATCAAAGTAAGCATAAACATAGAAATAGTGAGCCGCGAAAGATACCTACGTAACTCGAGATTAGAGCGACTTATAGTTATCGACTATTTATTAGAGTTACTAATTCCACTAATAAGTTGGCATTAATTTGAACATTAAATGAAGAACTGTCAACCAATACATCGCGGATAGCTTTGACTGATTGGCGTGTTGGTTTTCGGGTTGATTGATCGGCTGTTTTTTGTTATAATTGTAAAGGAGGAATGCGAACAGAACATTTGATTTAGGTTTTTGATTGTATATGCTTGTTTTTTCGAAGGATTAATCAATAAACTAATAATGATTTTGTGTCAAATTTGAGAGCAATGATTCGTCAATAAAAAAAAAACACATTTTAAATTGGTGTATTAAGCAATTACCTGGGTAATTGTTTATTTAAAGTGTTTTTGCAAGTCACGAGTTTAAAATTATTACAAGATCGTTATAATCAACAATGATACAAATATCATTTACATAATTATGAAAGCAGATTACCATATACATTATAAATTATGATGCCGCTCAACTAATTAACATGTGGGAAGTTTGTTTGACTATTCTGAAATGTAACAGATTTCCATTATTTTCCCTCCGGATTTTAATTATTGAGGGTCTAAATAATGTTTCAATTCCGCCAACACTGTGAAACAACAACAATGAAATCTTAACTACAAACAAAACCTAAGATTATTTTATTATTTTTTTTTTAAAGAAAGACAAACATTCCCGGGTTACGAATAACCTGACAATATTTGAAAATCTCCTACTACCACCACAGTAAGCTGAAAATATGGCTTGTGTTGTGATGGAGGACTTAGCCAGCCGAGGAATTGAACACACTACGCCTGGGTGAGACCCAAACGCGATGTCAACTCGGCCAACGACCGGTCATTGGTTCAATCTATTAAAAAAACAGAATATAATGTGAACTTTGTGAACTGGTTCCGTGATCCGTGACGTCAGAATTAACAGATTCAGTCCTGCCAACCAAACTGTTTGTTTTATTCATTTTTAAAGGAAGATTTATAAATTTATTTATTTAATATTTATAAAAAATATATTCAGAATCAGCGTTTGTTGATCTTTATAAATATATGGAGTTCCTTTGGCTCACAAACGTGTAATTTACAGCGGTATGCTAAAATTGGAATATATTATCATGTGCGTCGATAAGGTGATATTGGATTTTTGAAGAAGATGGGGGACATAAACACAGACAACTCTTATAAATCAAAATATAGTCCAATCTGATTTGCTCGAAGAAACAGATAACCATTAATCAGATTATTTTCCTATCAGGCTTTGAAATATTACACTCCTAGTATTTGATCAATATTTGCCACATCTGTACTACTGACTTGTTTGTATTGACGGCAAAGAAAAGAGTTATTGATTTTATTGGGAAGATAAAGCAATAAAAGAAGGTTGGGTATTGTTATTTACTTAATACATAACGAAAGCCAATAATGGTAGTAAATTACTAGAAAAATAACGACGATGTCATAATTCGTCAAAAAACCAATAAACTTTATTTTATAGGCACAATAATTCCGGACAGTAATAACATTATGGTAGTTCTAGAGTAAGGTTGGAAATTTAATATTTCAGGTACTCTATTTTACAGAACGGTTGAAGCTTGTTTTACACTACTTTCTTCCATACCGATCCCCACTTGGAAACTATATAGGAACCTTGGAAAATTATTGCTTTAAATGATCTATGTGTTCACATCTTCGATTTCATACAGCTATGCAAATATAAATGCAATTGAAGAAGTAATTACATTTTGGGACCATACTTATTAGTATAAAAATGGCAAAACCTTTAGATCATAATATTAAAATAAGTATCCGTCACCAAATGTCGAAAAATAATTTTAAAATATATGCGAAATTCACAATAACGAAAAGAAACACGCGTTCACAATCAGTAATAAACACAGTAGGTATAGTCATGTGTACCTACTAGTCTACCTAAAATCTTTTTTACAATATTTTACAACATATTCAGTAAAAAAATTAGTTATTTGAAACAATGACAGAAGTCTAATATTGAGCAACAATCAGTTTCAGAAATCGAACAATTCCCATTTTTAAATACCGAATCCATGTGGAAAATTTATGAATAAAAGTATCGTGTAATTCGCCTATTAATTCTAATAAAGGGGTACACAATCGAATTATGTTGGAATAATCATCTCCTTTATTTGATTCTGTCTCAAGCAATGTAGATTAAAGTATTTTTTTTTTAAATGCATCTACTGAATTTCATTTTTGATTTCCGTAATGAATGAATGCAAATCTTGGAAGCGAAGATTAACCCACTTTTCGACACACAATCGAGCTGAAACTCGGCTAATAGACTTGTTGTCAATGACAATGGATATTTTTTGGAGACAATCACGTACACACACGTGGAAATAAAAGCATTTCTCTGAAATCGAATGACATTACAGCAGTTAATATACGAAATAAATCTCGGTTTTATCTAATCGGGATTTGGCTCGGTGGGTAAAGTTGTCGATTCCAGTTTCTGTATATTTAAAATACATACTAAACTGCGAATAGAAACCTCTTAGCAATCGGTTTTCAAATTTTGACCTAAATAATTCCGACTTTGTACTGGATTTACTCGAAAAGGAAAGCTTAAATAAAAAAAATGTTACCTCACAAAATCGACTCCAAACATGATGTGTAGTTTCTCGTTTGTACCACTAATTTACAGACACCATGTTGTAGGCAAAAAGTCCTTTGTCTGGGGAAGGATTTAATAATGTAAATCATGTGTGTATATTTGATGATCAATTGCAGAATTATCTTTAAAAATCACTACGTTACAATGTTACTATTTCAGCATCTAAAGACGTTACGAAGCAATTGCAGAATTATCTATAAAAATCACTACATTGCATTGTACATAAGTAGTTGTAAGTGTTACAAACGCCACTTCTCCAGCATCCGTAAACGGAAGCACCTGCCACTCCAGATGCTAATTTAACCTATTTCGCACGGGTGCATCATGCCTTACTTGAACACAGTCTAAGCAGCCAATAGATAAGATAAGTTCTTGTCATCGTGCAAACAAATTTACCTTTAATATACGTAATGAAACGCGATAAATCATTGAATCGATCATAATTATTAAAAACGAAATTATCTTTTGTGGACTTCGAGCTATCGGCATAAAAATTAATGTCACATTATTGATTTAGCCAATAAAATGATTAATGGAGGACTTATGTGTGAAATTAATAATTTAAAAAAATATCCACCTACAAACCATGCTAGAAAGTGAAATCATGTAAAAAAACCATAACTAATATATTATAATATTTATTACATAAAATGAAAGGTTATAATGTTATATTTATGGTGGAGAATCTATTGTTGTAATTATATAAATATACCGATACGGTCTTACCAAAAAACGTTGTAAAATTGTATGCGACTGTATATGTGAAAACAGCACTAATATAAAAACTGACATAAAATACTCCATGGAAAGATATATACAACGTTTTCACAGTCAAAGAGGATTGTTTATCTGTGGTATAAACGAGAAATTTCTTATCGAATTCGAAATATTTCCAAGGTATTTTAAATGTGCTATATATGTCTTATTTTTGAAGATGTCGTAAAAAGAAATACCATTTTAAGAGAGTAGATAAAATTATCATTTAGATTTTTGTATTTAAATTTACTTTTAAATTTACAAATTGGAATATTTTAAATACAAACATGTGAAAAAGTTGAAAAAAAAAATTAAACAAGCACATATTTTTAGTCCAAAATACGAATAATTGTAAAGTTGTAAATTTTGAAAAAATATTCTTTTTATTTTGGGAATCTGCAAGAAGACTGTCATCTTACTTTTTATCTCGTTTATACAATAAAAAATGTGATAATAATTCCCAGAGAATAACAACAACAAAAAATGAGACTTTCAATTCATTGTTAGCGCATAATAAACGTTGATTTTGATGATTTATATTTATCTACACATACGCAAAATATTTATCTATTTAAAAACATCTTTCGTAGATTTCTTATTAAATTTACACATCAAAAAATAATATGTCTGAAATAACCTCTCTTTTTCAAGACGGGAATTTCACGTTTCAGTCTGCTGAAATGCGACGTTGCCGGTTCTTTCGGAGCCCAGTTAACATAGTTTTTATTAGTACCAACTCGAATCTAAACTTATACAGGCTTTATACAATATGTACCAAAACACCGCTTAACGGATGAGAAGTGATTATTTTTAATAATGCTGATAATTTATTAGTATAATGAGGAAATCTACAATTGGTTTCTCAGTTAAGTAAATTACACATGCATTAACCAACCATCTTGTAAGCTGTTGATGTCAATAAAATAAAATAAATAAACGAAACATCATTCTATTGGATTTATTAAAATAATTTATTATAATATTTTATTTTCTTGAGGACGCGCATACGAAGCGTACCTACGCAATTGCATATTAAATTATATTAAAAATTGTTTGTCAAAAGGAAAAAGCGACTCAAAAATAAGATTTAGAACATCGTGGTACTTTTTAAATTTAGAATGTTACAAACATCAAATTTAAAATTATATTGTTTAATAATAATTGAGTGTTGTAATACCGATAAATCTATTTTAAATACTATCATTTTAGACCAATTGGCTTCATATAGACAAAAATAAACAAAGTGTCATTGAATATTGCTCATTTGTTGTAGTTTTACTGATAAATTCATTTTTCGCTAGATTTGCGAAAGATTTTTACCTATTATTTGCAATCTAATTAGGTTGGGAAATAAAGTGCGTATTCAATGGTACCAGCAGATAAGGTAATCAATTGTCACATGACAAAGCACATGACTGGTGACCATGATATCGGTAATCGGAAAACAACACTGTTGCGGAGTATGTATTAATCTGATAAATAATTCTACGAAAGAAATAAAAGGATAAAAAGTGCTATTGGTGCGAACATTGGTTTCGAGATAACATTACACAAGATAATATATTGGATGCAGATTTGCACGGACAAAACTTACCGATAAAATATATTGCTCATTATTTAGGCGACACAAGACTCCAACAACCGGCGTTTAAACGAGCCTCACGTTTTATTTAACTATAACATCTTAATATATAAAAATCACGTGTCTCTGTGTTCGTACACGCTAATCTTCGAAACCTCCCAACCGATTTCAATAAAATTTTCTGAATATGTATGGTTGGTTCCAACTTCAAACGTAGGATAGTTTTGGACCCGATAGGTGGCGCTGTTTTCCAGATCAAATTTTTTTAGTCAACGATTTTTTTTTGTTGTTCAGCTTTATTATCCAAAAATACATACGACCACAAATTTTAACTTCTCTACACCCCCCTCAATATTTTTATGCGAATTTTTTAGGAATAAAGGCTCGTAATTCATTTTTGGACCCGATAGGTGGCGCTGTTTTCCAGATCATTTTTTTTTAGTCAACGATTTTTTTTTGTTGTTCAGCTTTATTATCCAAAAATACATACGACCACACATTTTAACTTCTCTACACCCCCCTCAATATTTATATGCGATTTTTATAGGAATAAATCAATCTTTTTTTACCTCATTTATAATATTCAATTTTTATTCATTATCAATTAAGAATTACGGATGTAAGTTAGGTATATTTAAGATCAATAAAAACAGTACCTTACCATTAAAATATTTTATGTAAAATGTTTGGATAATTTTATAAAACGTTTAAATTATCGGTAAACACTGCTTTATTTTTTTCTTAACATATTTTGTTTTCGTCATTATTATATTATCAAGGCATGGTGCAGGTGCATGAACACGTGTTCCGATATTGAAAAATGTACTAAAAGTTTAACAGGAATCGAACTGAAATCCCGTTCTAAACCGTATTACGAAGAGGTTTTTTTGTAAATCAACTGTACTTATTTTTCTCCGTGTGTCAGTAAAGGTCAAAATCGTGTGGTGCATAATGGAGCCAGAAAATTATGAATTTTGGTGTACTTCCGTTCGCTTCGGCTATAAAGGCGAAATGTGTGAATTAAATGAATTCAGTCCGGTGACGCACATGAATTAATTACTTAACTGAATTTGGACGAATTCAAATGCAGTTCAATGTTTCTCGCAACACGTTGGCGTCGGTTGCCTTTGACCAACTTGGACAGAATGCGAAAGTAAGTAAGACACATCGCGACTCACATACACATATCAACATTGTAATACGTAAAGAAACAAAATAGTGCTTGCGTTTCTTGACTCGACGCTGCATCATGCATCTAATTCATTAATTCAATTAGAATCTCATTCACCCCTTGACTCAGTTGGTCTGTTGTTAGGTGGTCTTATTGTTGAAAAAAAAGTTGTTGTTTTAACCCCTTAAGCTAATTTGTTCGCTTTTGGTCACAGCTCATATGGTCTCATAGACATCGTTGTTACTCTCTTACTATCGCAGTTAGAAATATGAACTAAACGGTGTTAGAAAGAAAAAAAATCAATATTTAAATTAAAATGTAGAATTCGACAACAGAAAAATTAAAATGTGCCAAAGGTTCCGAAAGTAATTTGCAAAAAAAATTTAACTTTTTATTAATTATTTTAATGTGCAAAATGTGAGATGACAGTAATAATTACAATACTAAGAAAAATGTGTATTCTTTTAGAAAACACAAATTTGAGTTCTTTAAACCTTTAAAAGTTTTGCCTTCAAATTTTGTATGTTTACTATTTACTGATTTATTTGTATATATGTCCATTTCTAACGGTAACATGTTAGCTTATTTCATCTTCTTTCAAAAAAGTTTATGGTTTTCTTGTTTAACAGTTTGAAATACACACATTCTCCGACCTTCTGACACCGTCTTTACGAAATATAATGGTCAATATGCCAGCGGCTTGACGGGTTAAAAGACGTAGTTTCTCCATCGTGTCTTTGTTCTGCAATGTGTAGATTTTTAGGGAGAAAATTAAGTAAGAATCCGTGAAGGTAGGAATTAAATCATTACGAGTTTGAAACTGTAAAACCAAAATAAATCATTGAATCAGTGAGTGACATGAATTAATGAATTCACTTAACGTGGTGAATCAGAGAAACAGTGTGTATAAATATGCCCATGTCTATTTTCGAATATTACAGGTAATGTGGGTAGTAATTCAATGATACATTAAATCGAGATTACCACAGTTTTATGAGTACTAAAGGTAACTTGGGTTATTATGTGATATTGGGAGAGAGCTTTTTTACGCATGGCAATAAAAATCCTTACGTGTTAAACGTTTCATCATTCTTATTTAATTTCTCACCCTCACTTTGGCTCATTCGATAAAAAACAATTTTTTAAAGGCACTGTAAGGCTTTGTAAATATTTGAAGATTAAGGTTATTCTGCGAACACTTGTTTTATATAAATTAAATATTTTTATTTGCATCATGATTTCTTAATAATCGCGAATCAACCGTAATTATTCTAAATGGGATATAACATGGTAATAACTAAAATTTAGTTCAATTTACGATTAAATATACTTCAAAACACCCTTGAGTTGATTTTTCACAAAAAAAATTGACTGCCTTCGTGGTCGAGGTGTAAGGCCCTTAACTAGCAAGCTGGAGGCCGCGGGATCAAATCTATATTATATTTGATTAATTTGTGTAATTTCATAAAGTACTTATTCAGAAGATCACCATTCAGAATTAAAATGGTTTTGGCCGTGTTTGGTGACCAGATGTGAATAGCCAGGTACTTATTCACCTTCCCCATCTCCTTCTCCTCCCCACTACCTTCATCCTCACAACATACCCTAATTGGGGATGCCATAGTCACACTGGCTCCAGAATCTACTCCTTATGACAGACTTAAAGCCATTTTATTCGTCAGTTTCTACTCCTTATGACAGACATAAAGCCATTTTATTCATCAGTGTCTACTCCTTATGACAGTCTTAAAGCCATTTTATTTATCAGTATCTACTCCTTATGACAGACTTAAAGCCATTTTATTCATCAGTATCTACTCCTTATGACACACTTAAAGCCATTTTATTCATCAGTATCTACTCCTTATGATAGACTTAAAGCCATTTTATTCATCAGTTCAAGGCCATTTTCAAACTATAGTTAGGCCACGTTGATGTGGGGAAAACAGATTACAAAATACCCCACAAAATAGGGAATCAATTGTCAGAATTGCTTTTTGAATAAATCATTTGAATTTTAGAAATTATAATTTTTTTTAATTGGGGGTAAATAGAATCAGTAAATAAGTCGTCTCAACGTGGCCTAACCGCAGTTTGAAAATGGCTTGAATACCGAAACACTCGTCACAATAAACTAAAATGTTTATAAATTTGTTATAAATAAATAATAACATTATTTAATTTGATTTACATTAAATTAAAAAAAGAAAATCAATATTTCAGGGTATTGTTGCTCTTCCGTACCCCGAAAAAGGCGATAGGTAGATACTCGTTATTTTGCTCGAGGATGCAAACTTATATTTGTCCACATTAAACTTGTCCCGGCCCTAGGCGGATTGAGGAAACGATGTTAATAAATGACTTGTGAGTCATATAAAACGGAAAAAAATGATCATAACGGCTGGCAGCAGCCGATCTACTATGACTTCTTGTAAGTCAAGGCTCATTCTTGCAATCAGCGCCCATGAACCAAACAAACACTCTTCTGTAAATAATAGAGGATAATATTATATACGGAGAACAAATAGTATTGCTAATTTATTAAGAATCGGAAATTACGACCTCTGTGGACGAGGGGTAAGGCCCTCGACTAGCAAGCTGGACAAGCGGATTCAAACAAAACCTCCTAAAGCAGCCTCCTAACTTGTATGGGATTTTACAAAAATTTTCGTTTTCATTTTTTTCCAATTTATTCTTATTTATTAAAAAATCTTAAAATGTTTTAGTTAATTTAAAAAAATATATAAAAATACATTTAGGAGGCTGATTTGATTCAGTGTGTTCATAAAATCCTAATATTTTTGCAATCCGTCATTATTTATCAGGGCAAATGCAGATGCATCAACACGTGTTCCGATAGATTAGGAATTTTACTAAAAGTTTATCATGAAGCCGCCTGCAATCCTGTTTTTAACGGGAATACCAAATTTTTTAAGAGATTCTTTATTAATTAGCAATACCTACTCATTTTGTCCGTGTAAATAGTGCCACTGCCCAGAGTTATTATTTTTATTTATTTTTTTATTTGAGAGTTATTTTGAGTTTTACACATTCATATTAGAGAATCTTCTGAGATATATAGAAATAGGGGAGGGGGAGGAGTAAGGGAAGAGGATGTTTTGGAACTTTCCAGGCACATCAGAAGTGCAATGGTTCGTTTCGTCGGCTGTCTGTTCATCGGCTGTCTGGGCCATTGCTCCTGAAATTGGTGGTCCGACACAATGGATTAAGTTCATTGCTCCCGTATTTACATCTTTATTGAGAACTATTTGATAGATAGTCCACACCTCCTGGAATTCTTCAAGTTCTTATTGTCGCTGTTTTTTACACGATACCGCACAAGCGTCCCAGCTGCTCCCAATCGTCTAGTCTAGAGCCAGTGAGATTATGGCATCCCAACTGGGATAATAAGGTAATAATATGGTGATACTGAATGTAGTGGGAAGGGAAGGAGAATGGAAAGATGTAGGTAGGAAAGTACCTCGCTGTTCAGATCGGCCACCAAACGCGGCTAAAGCTATTTCAAGCAACGTTTCAATTCTGAATAGTGGTCTTACATCAAAGCGGTACTGAAAGCATCTTCCACTCTGGAACGTGCCGCAAATACATATTATTTTAAATGAATATGGTATTTGACCTCAGGATTGCAAGTGGATACTCCTCGACCATGGAGGCTGTATGTTTGTACTAAAAAACTACTGCCATGGGGGGCACCACGATCTGATATACATACCACATGGTAGAACTGACGTGTGTGCTCAGTACACGTGGTATGGTGCTGCTAAATAAGATGTACTCGTATCTTCATATCCTCAACATCAACTTTGAAGGTTACAAAAATGTGCAAAAATCAATATTAATTCTTGTCAATCTGATTAGGTTTTTACTCTATTTTTTGTACAGTAAATGGATGCATTATGTTGTCCGAAAAAAAATATAGTTAAGTATACTAACAAAAAAAAATGATAATTAAAATCAAATCAATTTGAGATAGCATTTCCACCCTGAATGGTGGTTCTGGAACAAAGTGCAAATGATCCGTATTTAATTTATGAAAACAAAATTTGTGACAAAGTCAATGAATGAAACAAGAATTTTACCATTCTGTCAAGAAGGTCATCTCGGTTCTTGAGTTTATGAATGAGATCGAATTAAAGTTTGATTCACAAACTTCTTGTCTAGTAAACATCCCTTCTCTTGGGTTTATACGAATGTATCTCATTTCGATATACTAGTAAAACTTTAGGTTAACTCATTAACTCTTAACAGGCCAAGATGCCAAACAAAACGTCTGTAACCAAGTGGGTTTTCCGACGACCCCATGCATTTTTCTGTCTTATGGGCTTTTTAACAATAGAAATCCCAATTATAAATGGTAACTTATGTATTTGCGCATAAATACTAGAATGATATGCCAAGTATTTAAGCTAATAATAATATTTGGCTAATTTGTATAGCGCCATTTTCGTGAGAAATCACCTCAAGGGCGCTAAATATACGGAGGTTGGTAATTTTGGGTACTGCTTACTCCCCCACATGGCTGCGGGATAGTTAAGCTAAATTGTTCGGTTTTGGGAACAAACAGCTATTAACCCTTAGAGTCGATTTGTTGGCTTACTGCACAGCTTATAATATGTTCTCATATAAATAGTTGTGTCATAATTAGAAATATTACCTAAACGGTCTTAGAAAGAAAAATAACACCAAGCTTTATATTCAAATCTAGAGGTCAACCATAGAATAATTAAAATGTACACCTCTATGAAACCGAAAATTTTCGACCGAAATTTGAGAAAAATTTATGAAATTTTTAATTTTTTAAACTAATAATTTTTGCATGAAACGATAAAAAGTGAGGACAGTAATATTTATAATATATTTGTCTAAAAAATATGTGTTTTTTTGGTATCGGTAATAAATTAAAAGTTAAAAATATAAATTTTGTACATTTATCCAAATAGCTAATTTTATCGAGGCGTATTCAGTATTTTAGGTTTTTTGTAACTTTAAGCTGACAAGAAATCACCCACCCTTTCAAAAAACGAATTCTTTTGAATGCTAGTTTATTTCTGGGAGATGATAATATAAGAAGAAAGGAATAATAGTGTGGAATTGTTTAAAGAAAAATCCATAAATATCCTATTTTTTGTACTTTAAATACAAACCACTAATAACTAAGTACCGAAAAAATTTCGGTAACTAAGGTAAAAATATATCACAAATTGACAATAAGGGGTGATAAATGATTTTCGGAATTTTCCCTGCTTGACAAAAGCCTGGAAGTTTAAATTGTTTTTTGACGTTTTAAACAGAATTTGGTTGGTTTTATAAAATAAATACATCGTAGTTTGAATTTCATGAAACGCCTACGGGTTTAATTGATAAAATATTCAATCCCAATGACAGTGGATACACAGAAAATATTTTAAATTATAATATACCTTTTGTAATTTATCGCTTTCACCCATTTCGAGTTTTCCGAAGTGAGCGTAAATTAAATCCAACTTTAATTAAGAAGTTAGGTACAAGAATAATATTGGATAAATAAATAATTCAATCTGATTCTAATTTTGTATTTAATAATGGAACACTAGAATAATAGAACACTGTTTTTACATTTTCTTGAATAACATTGGTTCTGCTTCAAATTTCTAGGTTTAACCCATTGAATATAGAGTTTACCCAAATTTTTTAGCCTACACGTAGATAAATCGATATTTTTCTCTCACGATAAATTAACAGGCCTTAATAATAAAACATTAAAAATATTTTTTAAGCAAACGTATCGAAAAAAAAATCCATATGAATTACTCTTAAAAATAACCCATATCACCTATTTTCTGTATAAAGTATATTTCTTATCTACTTTAACTACTTACACTTAAATCACATCTTCTAAACATATAATTAAACTATTTTTACTTTCTCCGTGTAATGTAGGTACTTACTACAATACGCAATACCTATCATATTATTAATTACTTATAAACAACTACAATAATGTACTAAGCACTCCTCTTCTAAACACAAGCTAACGCCTCTGTGGAATAGTAGTATTCAAATCGCTCAATATGTAAAAACCCAATGCAAAAAAATAACTGTGGAATGTTTTATTTATATGACGATCGAATTTTCGTTTTGATGCAAAAATATTCTGATTTTTATGAACATGTGTTCCAAAATGATTATTATATACAGTTCTAGTTTATTTATTATTTTATATAACTTACACGTTTTACTACTATTATTTCATATTCAGTTTATCAGTTTACTGTTATATAATGCTTTAAATTTTTTCGTATAGTTTTAGATAGCTCACTAGGTATATTTTGTTCATAAAATCCATGTAAAAGTCCGGCTGAATATAAAACCAACAAAAAAAATTTACAAAGCAATCTACAAAAAGTTGGTCGGTAAACCTGTAAATTCATTCGATTCCATATTTAACCGAAATTACCAATAATTAGAAGAGATTCTCAGTAAATTAGCCATAGTCATTTTTCTCCGTGTACATTGTCATTTCCAGGGGCGTCGCCAGCTTCCCAGATAGGGGGAGCTTAATTTTTTTTATAAAGCTTATGGAGAAGGAACCGGAAAGTAGTTCGAATAGACTAGAACTATTTACATACAAGCTGACGTATACCCGACGTTGCTCGGGGTTATAAACAGGGCACACTGAGTTTGGGGCCCCCCTTTGAAAGCCATAAACCCACAGGAAAAACAACAAACCTATTTCTTACAATTTATTTATAAAAGTTAGTGCTATGACACCTAATCGTTATTTGGTAATATATGAGCATTTAAAAGTATAAAATAATTGAAAAAAAATCAAAATTAAATTATGTATTGCACAATTTATGTATAAACATGGTATGAATAGTACGAAAAAAAAATTTTATAGTGATTATTTCAAAAATGGCGCTGTGAAAAAAAAATCATTTTTCAAATTTCTGTGACATTCACTAGAACAATCGCTGAATGTGACAGAAACTGAAATGATAGTTGGGTGTTTCTCTCATGGCCAATTTTATATCGCGAGTGGTCGAGCAGACCATTCAAATAGCCTGTAAGCGATGGTAGACGAAATTTTTTCAAGTCAGGTATTTATTTTTACAATTTCGGCAATATAACGTCCAAATTGTGGTCTCCCAAACTAACCACATATTTTCGCGGGATCTACTGATTAGGCCGGATTGATTTTTATTCTATTTTTGGAATTTCAATACATGACCCTATACTATATGAGAAAAATCCCAATATTTCCCAATTTTTTTACATGTCACTAGAGCTCCTCACAAAGCACAATTTAAGTAAATTTTATTATTACTATTCATGGTGGCACGTGTAGGACTAATAGGCAATGCCACACCTACACTATTTTGCGGTTCCACACGCCACTCCAGGCCACCGCGTACAAAAGTAAATTCCGAAAGTAAGGTAACGGTTTACACCACAAGTCCATTGAGATTTTTCTTGCGTGGCGTCCTGGATTTGTGGCAGACACTATTGTTTCTCGCTCTTTGCAACTCTAGTGACTTCCCTTAAAACAAACGGTCGCAAATTTTCTTAGAAATGATGGGCATAAAATTCTAAATCATCAATTTTTTGATTCCATACTTATTTACAAAAAAATGCCCTACACAACAAAAGATTTGTCTCGTCCTTTATTTGGTAAACCAAAATAGTTTAAATACAACATGTTACTGACTTATTGTAATATTAAAAAAGGTGACCGGGTATCTCATCAAAATGACAGTTGAACACACCTAAAAAAGTGATATAAAGTCATGAAAAGTGATGAAACAAAAACTAGGTTAAATAGGTTACGTAGGTAACTATTTAACATAGTTTTTGTTTCATCATATTTGTTTCATCACTTTAAATGACTCTATATCACTTTTTAAAGGTGTGTTTAGTTGTCATTTTGATGAAATATCATGAAACCATTAAAAAGTACCGTTTGTGGTGAAAAATGATTTATTATTCTTGAATAACGGAAGAAGTGTTATAAGTAGAGAAGCTTGTGAAATAAAGTGTTTCGATTAAATGTTTGTTTTGACGCAAAGTCACTTGAAAGATTTGCGATGAACAATATTTTAAAATAATAAAAAAAGTGACTTAAATTGCGCTTTGTACGGAGCTTTAGGTTAACCGCGCCACCTGAAGATATCATCGTAGGTCAATAAAATTTTGAGTTTTTTTCTTGTTTTGTATAAGGGTCATTCAATAAATGAATAGGGATTTTGAATTTCTAAAAATAAAATAAAAAAACTTCACTCCGCCCTGATGTGAGTTAAAATTCAACACCATGTTTGTTTGTCGTTTGAATTATACACGTGTTACGTACATTGTAAATAGATTAATATGTAGTATTTGATCACTATTATAATTACCTAGTATTCAATCATTATCAATTTATTGGACCAATAATTATTCAAAATGCGTATAGCGTACGTGTAATGTTGATTGATCAACTACAGACGGGAGGCATTATTGAGCGATACATATCAAGAGTTGACAATTATTATTTAAATAAACATAAAATCTAATGAGAGGTATGTGATAATTGATTCTAAGTAATTCATTCAGAAAAATTCCATTGAAACTAGTTTTGCTTCATTGTTTTCATATAAGGCTTTGTGCTTTAATTTGTCATGGTTCTGACTGCACATCGCTTATGTACACGGAGAAAAATGATCCTGTTAAAAAGTGATAGCATGCCAATTTCCTGATAAAATATTAGTCATTCAGAATATATCGAGAACACGTGTAATTTTCCTAATAAATATCATGACAGACATGTCGCATATCAGTATTTGTATGAACACGTGTTCCGCTGTCCTCATAAAACATTTGCTTTTAACTGATATATCACATTCGTTAGATGCCTGCTTATTTCATTATTATACATTCGATAAATGCCCGCAGTCCCGTTTTTAACAGGTAAAAGAATATTTTTTATTAAGTAACAATCAACAGTTCGCTTAGAATATTATGCAAGTACATATCTACTTCAAAGATTGTTGATCGATGTGCGTAATTTGTTTTTGTAATACAATTTTTTTTTGTGTTATTTTTATAATTTACAAGATGACGTGTAGATACCAAATAAATATTATAAACATGGATTATATATAAGCTTTACGGAAGAAATTTTCTAAATGAAAGTGAAAACCCTATCAAATTCCGTTGCATAGTTTAGAAGAACTAAGCGCACAAACAGTGACTTGTATACTATTTGGAGATACCAATATAGTGTCACGATTACGAATTTACTAAAAGTATCAGGAAACGGCCCGTAATTCTTGGTTCATTATGATCTGGGATGTTTCGGGATTTTTCCGAACGTTCCAGACTATTCCCGAACATTCCACAACATGCTAGAATGTTCCGGGATGTTCTGTAATGTTGTGGAATGCTTCTGGACTCTTCTAGAAATTTTTTGAGGGCGAAACTTCCAGCCCTTATATATTCAAAAGCACACTTCAGGTAAAAACGGGAACCTTTTTCATGGATGGGGGATTGAGGGCTACCACATCACATAACATCCTTAATCGTATCGAGACTCGTTTCTAAATTTTAGCTGCACGCACACTGTACACTTACTTGTATAATATATATATTGATTATTTATTTCAATAAATTGAAATAATTTTGAAACCATTGAGAATCACTGTATTATTTATTTAATAATTTGTATTAATTAAATAATACACTTGATAATTAGCCATTAATTATTATATGTTAACGTAGAATCCAAACTGCCAAACTGCAATTACTGGTATTATACACACATTTTATGAATTATTTGTGATACAGTGTTCTTGAAAAATTTGAGGAAATTCTTCGTTTTTTCTGTATTTATATCCTGGAGAGTAGTTTAAGAGGTTTCTCAGAGATGGCACTAGATAGAAGTTTAAGAGGTTAGTGAAGATAATGCAGGGATTGAGACCATGATATATAGTATTCCAACCTTAAGGTCGAGGTCCAGAATAATTCCTACCGCCTGCTGTAGAAGCCATCAGGGCATCCTCACTCAGCTATTTCAGTAAATAAAAGTAATACAGTCTCGTGCCAACCGATCTAGAGCGCGTGGGTTATAAACATGAACCTAAAAAGCTCTGGACATTACATTAGTGCGATTTGTGTGAATGGCTTTGAAGCCAAATCTAAGGCGAGGGGAAACTGCCTGGCAGCCATCTTGTATGACAAACTTTTTAAATGATTTTTATGCGAAGTGGTACTATTGTTACCATATTTTATTTTCATATTTTTAATGCAATTTGATGAAACACGATACGGGATACTTTAAAAAAAATTAAGTGTGTTTTGACATTTTTCCGTCCAGGGCTTATTAGGTCTATGTTTGGATAATAGTTTTGCCACATCTGGCAGTTTTTGCAAAAAAAATCTAAAGTTTCGCAGACTGAGACATAAAATCAGACAAGTGAATTTATTCAATAAAGTTGGTTAAACTCATTATCTTGAATAAATATCACCACCTCGGGGGCAGAACGTAGAAAGATCTCCTGGTCACGGAAGGCTAACTTCGTGGCATTTAAGTTCTGGACAGTTCAGTTGTTGCGTAATATCTTGTCTGTACCTCCCAACCCTCCTTTCCCCAGCAGATAATATAAGAATAAAAAAATATGAAAACATCTGGAACCACCCACTTGAGTGATCACGTGCCAAAGACCGGTGCGCAATATCTGACGATATATGTATATGTATTCAAAATATTCTTTATAAACCTTCCTTTACCAACATATTTTATATGTCATACTTTAAAAACATATTTTCTAACTATGAAGCATAATATTTATTTCTTCTTGAATTCTTCTGGAACACTTGTACTTTCGCTCGACAACCAATAATATCACACGGATAAAACAGTACCATACCGGTTTTTAATTGATATATCAACACATTCCTTTCTACAAGTGAGTAATGCATATTATCAAAGATTTATATAGGTATTTTCATTGAAACATACTATAACTCAGAACATCTGTTTGTACATCTCTGGTATCGTGAAATTTGTACGGTGTTTTCTGTCTCAAATTTATAGTTCAAGAAACTATTTATTGTACAATTTAAAATTGATGTATAAAACACTAACCCCTTATTTATAAACGCGGTGAATTATTACGCGGCGCGTAACTTCAGAACGGTGAAGAACTTGACTTATTATCATGGCGTTTATTTGGATAAAACGGTCTTAAACCAGGCTCAATGGCGGCTTTATCACACAAACGTTGAACGGACGTGTAAGAATATAATTTGTATGACCGTATGGCTGATACTAATAAGATACTTACACGCCAGTTCGACGTTGCTGTGGTAAAGCCGGCCTTGAGCCTGGTTTAAAACCGTTTTAATCAAACAAAGGCTATGGTAATACGTCAAGTTTTTCACTGTTCTGACCTTACGCGCCGCTTAATATTTACACCACGTTTATAAGTAAGAGGGTATGGATTTAGTTTGGGTGCAATATTATCACATGCTCTATGAAGCTTTGTAACGTCCGTTTACATCTATATCAATGACATATGTATTTATTTACGATTACAAGTACCTTTAAATACACAGAATAAATTCATTTTTACGTAAAAAAAGATAACAAAACAATTGTATCGTTCGAGTTATTACTCGACTGAAGGCGAATCGAAACCAAGTTGATTATTTTAAAATCTGCAGATTTCCTCCCATTTTCACAGTATTAATTTTCTCGACAGTTAAAATGCCTTTGAAACATCACTGCGGGATTCGATTTTGTAGAGTAACTTCACAAAGGAATATTTATAAATTGGGGATTTTCAGTGATATTTATGGACGAACAAAAATACGATTTTATCTCGACGAATAAATTGTCTATAGCCATTTAAAATATCCCATTTTCGATTTGCTGCCAAAACAATATATTCGTGCGGATGGCATTGGTTACGTCACACCGGCCAACGTTTGCAGGTGCAGTCCCAGTTCCGTTGACATAATTAGCGTTGCCTACGTCATAGCAAAATTCAAACCGCCATACATTAGCGATTGATGATCTTTATTAAATCAGAAACAATTAATGAAAATAATATTATAATTATTTTATTCATCAGAACCATAAAAATAAGCTCTTATATTCCTCACACATTTCATTTGTGGAAATACTTTATTCCGGCAATTAAAGTTGGTAGGTATCTAACAATGTGGAATTTCGGTAACAATCAAGTACCTTCGGTGTAAATATAACACGGTCAAGGATATAAATAAAACCTAACACTGTTACGGCAAAAGGGTTTAGTTAATAATTTGAAGAATCAGACATTCCGCGTGTAAACCTCTCCTCAAGGCTTATAAATTCTTAACGAGCGCCCCTCACAGCTCCCGCACTCACAGACGCACACGGGGACCTGGTAATCCCGATAAACTGTAAACTGAAGACATAAACCGATAGACGGGTATTATGGGCGTTTCTGTGTTCCGGAAGAAGATATTTTTTCTGTTTAGTTTGGGTAAAGTTGATCAAAAATATTCAAATGTTGAAAATTTACTTAAACACATAACCGATTTAATTTCATGACTTAAATGTACTCCACTAGATTCCCTACTAACTGCTTAGAGTCTGCGAGACTGTGACATGCCTCTTGGCTACGAATCCGGGGGTCACTAGTTTAAAATCCCGCACGCGAAATTTTTTAATATTTTAAATAATGATAAAATGAGAAAAATGTCGAGTGCTAATTTATTAAAAATCTCTTTAAATTATTGGTAGTCCGGCTAAAAACGGGATTGCAACTTTTAGTATATTCCTAATAAATCGGAACACGTGTTCATGCACCTGCATTAGTGATTATGATTATGATTAATGACGAGTTGCGAAAGTATTAGAATTTTGACATCGTGATAATACTTTCGTATTTTACTATAATTTTATCAGGAAACCTATCAATTCATTCATTAAGGGCCAATAATTTGAAGACGTTCTTAATGAATTAGCAATAATCATTTTTCTCCGTGTAGTATATTTGCGGGATGTTTCAGAGTGGAGATAAGTATAGCCTGGTGAAAGACCACCACCCAGAATCAAAACGATGCTTGAAATGTCTTTAGATGTGTTTGGTGACAAGATCTGAATATCCAGGTACGCCTCTACCTTCCCTTTCTATATCTCCCCGTACTCCCTCCAGACTCAAAACACACCCCAATTGGGGTCACCACTGAATCAGGGCAGTTGAGACTATTATACGGAATTCAGATTTAAAAAAAATTGGAACTTACCAGATACGTAGGTAAATTTTTTTTATTGCCTGTGTAAAACCTAGAAGTCAAAATATCTCATATATATTGTAATTCGGCAACTTTATTTCAATTGCTTAGATATCTAGGTCGGTGGTTGAGTTGGCTCAGCTGGCTAAGTCCTCCATCACAACACAATCAACATTTTCCGCTTACTGTGGTGGTAGTAGGAGATTTTAAAATATTGTCAAGTTATTCGTAACCCGGGAATGTTTTTCTTTCTTTTAAAAAAAAAAAAGATCATATATCTTTAGTTCCCATATTCAGTGGAGCAGATACCTTAATACAGCCTTCGCCTATAGAAGGCTGCACTCACTTTCGCGTCTGGACTAATTTCTGCTGCATGAAAAAGTGATGTTTGTAATAACAGACCGATATGTATTCAATCCACCATACCTAAACTCTTATACTGGACAAAGTGATTACACAAATAAAACCTGTATTATCACCTCACTAGTTTGTATTTCTGTCAGTTAGAAGTACTCTTTATAATTTAATTATCTATGAAACTTTTTAATGATTTTAAAGAAAAGAATAACAAGTGGACTCTGTTTATATTGATGTTAGAAAAGCCTTTGATACAGTTTCCAAATAATTCTTATTTAGAAACTAGAAAAGCTTGGTATGCACGACAAAATATTGGCCTGATTTAAGATGTATTTAACGAAAATATTTCATGATAAATTTATTTTACTGACCTCAAAATTTTATATTTAAAATATTTATCATTTTAATAATATATTTATCGAGATAATATCAACAAATTGTTAAATTGATAAACAGACTTTCGAAAAAAATCAATGATCTTTAATTACAACATTGATAACAATACTCTTGAGAAATTAACACATATTAAAGACTTGGGCGTCACGTTTCACCCAATTCATTATATTGTTAACCACATAACGTAATTCTCTAACAACGTCTTACAAATGTTCGGATTTATAACTAGGTTAATTAGAAATTTTAACAATATTAGGTATATTAAATTGCTATATTTTGCCATAGAAGTCAACTTGAATACAATTCTCCCGCCTGGAACCATATTAAAATATTCATGTACAAGCTATTGAAAGAATGCAAAATAAATTCATACGTTTTCTAAGTTTTAAAATGGGTTTTCCAGCAAATCTGTTGAACTAAAACACTCTTTTAAATTAAATGAATATGCTTAAATTGCCAGATGGAAGGATTTTCACTGACTGGGTTGTTTCGCAGAATTTGAACAATACATCAAATTTCAACCTTCCTAAGTCCTATTCACTTACCAAATACAAAAGATTATTACCGAGACCGTTTAATTATGTGTAATAAATAAATACTGTATTAATTCATATTTTTTACTATTCATATGTAAAAGTCCCTACAATGGGTGTTAATAAAGTAATGTAATAAATAAATAATGAGCCGGAATGATCAATCCGTCCGGGCATATTATCGTCACAAGCAAAAAGGCAGCTGGGAGTCACATCGATAGACGAGACGAAAAAGTACATCGGAATGTGACTTTGGCTAATTACTAGCTGTCTTTTTGCTTATGATGGTATTATAGGTATTTATTTTATTTTACGCCTATTGAGGCTTTTACATACATATATAACAATATTTAAGAAATTATACTCGAAAATAGTGCAGGAAATGCCTGTTTAAAACACATATATAATTAAAAAATATTATTGAATTTGATCCACACATATTGTAGGTACAAAATGTAAAAATAAAAAATCCATAATATTTTTTTTCTTTCAGCCGACAAAACACTGTTAACGTGCAAAATACTGTAATACTGTCAATTTAAATAGCTTTATCAAAATATTCCCCTACTTGATGAAAAAACTTCAATAAGGTATGCTTATATAATGAAATTAATGTACTAAATATATCAACAACATCGGAGTATTTGTTTCCTAGCTTTTGAATCCGTCGCATAGGAGTGTGATATGTTATACTGAAAGCTTTTAATTTTTATTATGGGTTTTAATCAAACAAAATTTACTTGCGTAAGCTGGGATTTCAACCAAACTACTATTAGTATCAATTACCGGCAAGTCTAAGTAAGTAGTGTTTTCAGTTTCCAAATCAATATAATTTCCAAATATACGTTGACATTTTTTGATGTGTTAAATTTCTAAATTAACTGCGTATTTTATTTAATTATTCATTTAGTACAGGATAATGTGCATATTTATACATTTGTAAAATGTTTTCACTGTCCAACAAATTAAAAAGTAGTTCCCGTTTTAGGACATTCCGTTTATGTTTAACGGACTTCGTAAAATATTGACCACCTGATATCTTATTTTTAATACAATTTTTCAACAAGTCAGCGAAAACAACAGGTAACAGAGCAAATCCTATTTATTTATACATGCGATCTTTTTACAAAAATCAAAAATGACAGGTATGAGACTTTCAAGTTGAAATGATCCCGGGAAACATAAAATAGACAGGTAAATCTTACTTTTACCCACTTCAACAAGTTCGAGATTTTTTAACAAAATTTATAGCCAAACCCTTATTGAATATTCCGCCCCTGTATTCTCCGTATGTTACTGATATAAAAGGTAAACATGAATCCGATAGTTGTCTTGTTAATTACGAAGCGGACGCCTTTTATAGTCATTTGGAGTTAACGATGTTTACAGAGGAATTGAGTTTATTTTTTAACATCGTTATCTTGCGGGTAGTTTACCCTTGGAAAGTCAATTAAGGCTTTCATGTATACAGAAATGAGTTGTGGCCCTCTCTATCACAAAACAGAATAAACTAAGTTGATTTTACACAAAAACTCTCTTATGAGGGGGGAATTTCAATATTTAAAGTAAGTAACCGCAGAGCCATGACGAGAAATTCGAAACACAATGAATTATTTACAGAAAACATGATTAAATCATTTTCTAAATATATATTTAGGTAAGTATCTACATATATTAAGTAAGTACGAATGATTTATTTTCATCCCATTTCCAAAACCAATTTACAACTGTAGATACGGATATTTTATCACGAGAAACCCAACATAATAGATTTTCAAATAATGTTATCACAAAATCCTTTGAGGGAAAAATCGCAGAGAAAATTCGATTTCAGATCACAACGCTGAAAGTTTTTTGAATTTTCTTGAAAATTATATTTTGTACGATGATAACTCACATATTAGTTCTGAACGATTTTTTTCTCAATATTTTACACAATTTCTTGTCACAATTCGATTTTTTTTTCACTTCTCATGTTTTTAACTAGTTGGTATTTTGTCACATGTTGTTACTTTTTAACACGTTGTTATTCTGTCACAAGCGATAACAGTTATCGTGGTATGACCGTTGCTGTGACCGGCTGACCCAGTACTAGCGACTACCACCCAGCAGTTCTGGCTTTCAGAGATCAGTCATTCAAGTGAGTCAAACCTTATTATACAACTGTGGAGGATTGATTCTAAAATGGAATTTTCTGATTTATTTTAGAATTAAAGTCGTAAAATCATTGGGTAGAAATTTGTCTGTCTCTTATTTTTTTTTACATTACACAATATAATAAAGTTTTTAATTACATAATATAATATAAGTATTTGATGTACCCCCATAAATAAGCAGGGCTTGTGTGTATGGTGGTTATTGTTATTTTGGTTTATATTTGATATGATTCAGTTCAAGTGGTCGGAATACTTCTTAAGGTGGCTTTTGAATGCGTTTATATTTGCATTCATGTTTCTAATTTTTCTGGTAATGAATTGAAAAATTTAACTCCGAGATATTCATGGTTGAACTGTCCCATTGTTTTTTTACATTTAGGAGTAGGAAGTATTGACGTTTGTCTAAGATTTCTGTTATTTTTTAAGGGTACAACTTTATTATGAATATTGTTTTTATAAATTTGTAATGTTGCATGGTAGAAGTATAATGCACTTAATTTTCTGACCTTAAATTGTTTGAATAAAAGTTCGGATGAATATGAATAGGGTTTTTTTAATATAGTTTTGATTATTAGTTTTTGTGATATGTAAATTGTTTGTGTTTGATTTTTATATGTACCGCCCCAGCCTATAATGCCGTATTGTATAATTGATTGACAGAAAGCGAAGTATGTGGTTCTAAGTAATTTTTCGTTTAAATATCTCTTAAACATCTAAATATATATGTTAATTTCCTTATTCTGTCATTCAGAATATTAATATGTGGGGACCATTTTAAACGCTGGTCTATTGTTATGCCTAGGTACTTAATATCGGTCTTGCTTTCTATTTTTGTACATAATATATTGCATTTGTGGTTTTCTGTATTTTTCACAGAGTGGATAATTATGTTTATTTCTTTGGGTGTTTCTTGTTTTTTAATGAAAAATGGTAAATAATTAGTTTTTTTAGAATTTAAAGTCAACAGGTTTTCATCAAACCATAATAATTTTATTTCATTGATATCTGTATTTGCCATATTATTTAATTCAGACCAGGTGTTTGCTTTTAGTAGTAGGACTGTATCGTCAGCGTAAGAGACAATGTCTCCATATTTGGAAGTATGGAATATATCATTAACATATATAATAAATAACAATGGTCCCGAAACCGTGCCTTAGGGTATTGGAAAGTCGCTATATTTTGAATCGCTGACTTGATCGAGTAATTTTACTTGTTGAGGTCTTTTATGTAAATAACTAGCTATACATGCTAAGACTTTTTCACTAATCCCTATTATGTAGATGTAGTTTCAATAGTTTGAGGAGTTGGGCATAGGCCATGGTTGATCATAGTTCCATGGTTGATCATAGTTCCATGGTTAAACATAGTTCCATGGTTGATCATAGTTCCATTGTAAAACATAGTTCCATGGTTAATCATAGTTTCATTGTTAAACATAGTTCCATGGATAATCATAGTTCCATGGTTGATATGTTCATTAATTGGTATGCTGAGTACATAGTCAGTGAAACGCAAAAACTTACGTGACCGATTAATATACTAATGTATTTATATGGATCCGCCATGGCATATCGAAAAATGCACTTTCATGCGTTCTCATCCGTATAAAACAACCTTTTTGTTTACGTTGAAACGTGGTATACAATACCGGATCAATTTTATATCTGACTTTATGCAGACAAATTACTTTTTTTAATGATTATTGTATTAAAAACCCATCACGCTGTTAATTTAGAATTCACCAATTCTAAAGAACACAAACCAAAGCCTTAAAAATAAAATTCATACTGTCGTTGTTTTTCTGTGTACCTCGCGTGTTATATAGCTGTACAGAATTCTCGACTAGTTTCATTATTTAATGTATGTACACGTTTTGTTTTGTTATCACAGACAGGCGCGTGCACACAGTACACGGAATACCAGCAAGGAGCAAGCAGTCTGCAACCAACAGCCAACAGCAAGGTGTCATCAACACTTGTGCAGTCAATGCCATATGATTAGCTTTCATGTCAATCAATTAGCAATTAATAACATTTCTTTGAGGGTATTATGGAAACCTGATATCTTGTGTTTATTATGTACGTAGTTAAATTTCTATAATTATTTAATTTACCTAGTGATTAAGTTGTTTGCTTAATTGTAATCATTTATTTAATTAATGATTTGCGTAATGCTGTTACAAAATTTAATACATCAGTAATTAAAATACATTAACGATTATGATTTTACGGGTGAAGTCATTGAATACTCTAGTTTTTATTAGGAATAATATATTTTTATTTTTTTATATATACAATAATATTATTATTGGGTTTATAAAAACAGTTTATTTTTAAACAAGTTCTGCTGTGTAATTATTATTACGCGTGACAGCTGTTTCGCCCTCTAAAGGCATTATCAAACTGTGGGTAGCCCACTTACAGACGATACATTTATATTATTTCTAGGTAGGTATTTTAATTTCAATTACTGATTTCTTAATTGATTTCTGTGTAAAAATGTTAGAAATTATTGATGGTTATTACCCTAGTAAAGTTTCCCCAATTAGTGTAATGTTTAAATTTGACTGAATGTCTTAATGTTAGTTATTCCCAAACGATGACTCATAGGGTTATTTTAATAGTATAATTAAGTACTTTAATGTGCACTCGTATTTGCAATAGGTTTGAAGATATCTAGTAGGGGTGAACGAATTATATTGGTTTGTTCATTAATTAGAATAACTTTCGGATTATTAGAATTTTTGTTAATTTCTAACTGCTCTAAAAGATTCAGTTTACGGCCTTTATTTTGTACGTGTAACGGAGTTGGTTTATTATTATCATTAAGTGAGTGATTTTCATCTAGGAGATGTTTGGCAAATTGAGATTGTATTTTATTATTATTTTTAAAAGATCTTATATGTTCTTTGAACCTAGTGTTAAAGGACCGGCCCGTTTGTCCAACATAAACAGCGTTGCATTCATCACACTGGAGTTTATAAATGCCACTATTTTGTAATTTGAGTACCTTACTTTTTGAGTTTTTAAGAGATGATCCTAAGTTGTTATTTGTGCGGAAGGCAATATCTAAGCCACATTTTTTGAGGACTTTGGC
This sequence comes from Hesperophylax magnus, assembly GCA_026573805.1. NCBI lineage: Eukaryota > Metazoa > Arthropoda > Insecta > Trichoptera > Limnephilidae > Hesperophylax > Hesperophylax magnus. The sequence continues at coordinate 835,279 of JAIUSX010000041.1, read as the reverse complement.
AATTTTATTAGATGTCTGTCCGATGAATTCTAAACACCCGAATTTATTATTCGTCTTATTATTAGTCGCTGGGTAAATTGATTTAAGGTTATTTTTGTGTTTATTATTATTAATTATTTTTTCGATGTCTCTACCCTTGAAGCCATTATTTTTAGCAATAGTTAGGATTGTATTTTTTTCCTTCTCGTATGCTTTCTTGTCGAGTGGGATGTTAGTAAGCCTATGTACCATTGAGTGGTAGGCAGATAATTTATGTGACCATGGATGTAAAGATTTATAATTAATGGTCGTATCTGTAAACGTAGGCTTACGGAAAATTTCGAACGTATGTTTATTATTGTCTCTACCGATTGTTAGGTCTAAAAAATTAATTTTCTTATTACACTCTCTTTCAACCGTAAAGCAGATTTTACGGTTGATGGAGTTAGCAAATGTGACAAAAAGATCTAATTGTCTGTTGGTACCTTTCCAACAGACCAAAATGTCGTCAACATAACGAACATAGTAAATGATGTGTTTGCTAAAGCTTGAATTTAAAATTTGTTTTTCAATGTAATCCATGAATATTTCTGCAAGAAGTGGACTGAGGGGCGATCCCATTGGTAATCCGTCGTTTTGTTGATAGAATTTATTGTTAAACTCAAAGTAGTTGGTTTCCACACAAATTTTAAATAGATCGAATAAGTCTTTTTTAGTAACTGGGTTTATATTAGATTCGTCTAAAATATCTTCAATGATTTTAAGGCATTCTTTAATAGGTATATTGCTAAAGAGGCTTACTACGTCTAAAGATATGAACTGGCAATTGTGCGGTAGATTTATGTTTTTTATTTTATTTACAAGTTCGAGAGAATTTTTAACGCTATGCTTTGGGGAGAATTTAGTATGTTGTTTGAAAAGAAAGTTAAGTTTTTTGGCGAGTATTGTCGTTGGGGCGTTTATAAAAGAAACAACGGGACGTATGGGGATATTATCCTTGTGAATTTTAGGTTGTCCGTATAATGCAGGAGCCCTTGGATTCATCACCATTGCACTTCTTCTAGCGTATTTATTTGGAAATATTGATTGGCAATTATTTATTAGGTTGCGCACGTTTACTGAAATTTTGTCCGTTGGGTCCTTTTTTAAGATTTCAAAGTCTTCTGGTTTTAGGAATGCTTCTACTTTATTTAAGTAATCAATTTTGTTTAATATAACGACAGAATTCCCCTTATCCGCTTTAGTAATTGTGAGGTCGCTATTTTTAATTTTGGCTTTAATATCATTTAAAATTTCCGTTTCTTTTATATTGAATTTATTTTATAATTAATAATTACACAGCAGAACTTGTTTAAAAATAAACTGTTTTTATAAACCCAATAATAATATTATTGTATATATAAAAAAATAAAAATAAAATGGAGTTCTACAAATTAAACTTAATAACAATAAATAAAAAAAAAAAAAAAAATAGGAATAATATACTATTGATCTCGTTTATTTACAAAATTATTACTTAATTAATTAAATAATTATACAACATATTGTGTAGTGGTTTCTTGTGGCTTCAAGTAAGTTTATGGCGAACAAAATACTGAATTTAACTTGTAAATAAAAATTATTTCTTAGTAGTAATTGCTTTTTTAAATTTCTCATCTTATATCACTAAAAAAACTTTCGTTTCTCAAACAGACTGCTTTTGTTTTTCCATAATTATTATATTATGGAAAAACTTTGATCATAACTTTGCTTGCTTATGTTTTCAAAATAATAACACCATAACAATAACCCTACACATTGTTATGTAAGCTCATACTCAATTTATTATGCTATGTAATTAAAATATTTTATAATGCTACTGAACAACAAAACCCATAATATGTATATGTAAAAGCCTTCTAGGCGTTAATAAAATGAAATAAATAAATAAATAAATAAATTACAGAAAACAATACGTGTTTTACGGGCAGTTCGCTTCGAAACCTTTATATCACAAATTCTGGGGACCTCAAGGGTCTAATTTAGGAGCTCTATTATTTTCCATATTTATCTATGACATAGTTCGTTTTATAAGGTTCGTAAAATTTTTGTTATTTCCTGACGATATTAAATTTTATACCAGTTAAACGTCGAAAGAGGACTCCATTTGTTTAAAAAATCGATATCTACGGGATCGGTATACTCTAAAGATGTAGAAAAGGTGTAAAATAAGTTTATGCGATACCTTTATGTGCGAGAGCTTGGGTACTAACTTCATTTGTATCCCTCTGACTTTCTCGCTGAAATGCTACGACTAGACGTTAGGTAAGGTTAGGTTAGGTTAGGTTAAGTTAGGTTGTCAGTAGCATATAAGCTGCTCAACGGGTACATTTGCAATCCTGATGGTATTACGCTTTATGTCCACGATAACTTCACCAGAGCTAGGCAGCACAGGATTTTTAGTTTTCCAAGAGGCAGGACCAACCTACCAATGATCATGCCTTTGGGGGAGAATGAATTCACTCTTAAACTACATTTCTTCAGAGGAAGATTTTTTTCAGGTCAACTTCGGTGACTTTAAGATTGTGATATTTTTTTTATACAAGGCTGCATCTCATCAACTGGTATAATGAATGTATGTAATTGATTAATGTACTCGAATATATTTTATTTAATTGTAAGTTTCGTGAAATGTTACTGGATTCACGTTTTTCACTAAATACGATAAAAAAATGAAAGAATGTCCTGCTATTGCTAAAAAGTATGTAACAATTGTTGAGTAAATTATATTATCTTTCTCTCTTTGTGTCTCTCGTGTCTCTTGCCTCTCTTTGTATTATTTGTCATTTGAGTGGGTTATTATATAATTTTATGTGGATATCCTTTGACTGAGCAGGTTTTTGTAATTTTATGTACTTACACATTACCATATTAACTGAGTTTTTATTGGTGACTTACGTGAGAACATCTGTAAGAAACCCGTGTGAAATAAATAAAATAGTCTTATATCGCATTGTCTCGATTATGATAGTCTCTCACTAGGACGATGTTGCTAAAATTTTACACTATAAAACCAGATGAAAAAATACATTATTATCATAACGTTCTAAAAAATGACAAAATGCATGACAAAAAAATCATAACGTTCTTATCCATTTCTAGTCGGGTTGGAGAAAAATCGCTTCAATAAGGCTCCCCCAGACGTCCTTGTCCTGTGCTATTTCAGCATCTTCAGTCCATTGCAGACCAAATTTTACAGCCCCTTCACATGCTTTTTTCTTATTAATAGACATGCTTTGTTTTATGAATGTTATTTAAAGACCTCCAAACACATTTAATAAATGTTTATTCGCCGTCTTCAACGGATGTCGAAAAATTATTATTTAAATGCTCCAATAAACTCTGTCCTTATAACTTTGTAACTCATAATTTGATGAAAGAAAAATATTATGAAACTCTTGAACTTTACGAAAGGTATTGTTATTAACATTTAGGGCCAGTTTTCTTCACAGAATTTTACCGATTAATTATATTTTCGAAGATAATTTTCAAGTTCAGTGAAAATTTTGTTATCATTTCAGTTCTATGAAACAAATGAATCATAGTTATATTATAACAGAACTTGAAAATTTTCTTTCTAATTGATGAATTATTAAAATTCTGTGAAACAACTGGCCCTTAGAAATAATAATTTTGGAGATAAGTATGAGTACCGCTGCCTCATGAACCATTCATTGGTCAACACCTCTGCCATAGGTCACCCTTAATGTTTCGCTACGTTTGGTGAATTATCAGGGGTGCCCGACAGACGACGGGAGCCGTCGCGTCGCGTCAGTCCGGGAATCGGAAATGTCCAACTGGCCACGTTACAGTAATTAACAGCGAAGGAAGCCGTACCCAGAGACGTTTAGTTCAAATTACCTCCATTATGGCATGTGACTTTTCTGTCTAACTGAAATAGTACCTGACTACAGGGATACTAAAAATAAAGTCTTAGAACAATTACGAATTTTAGTTTCACAACCCGTCGGGAGCCAAGTTAATTTGTTTTGAGAGATTTCAATTACTTCTTAGTACCTACCTGACTAGTTCATACACGGAGAAAACCGAGTATTGCTGATATATTACAATCCTGTTAATAAGGGACAGCAGGCCGTTTCCAAAAAAAATGTTATTATTTTCCGAAAATAGCGGAACACGTGTCCATGCACATGCATTTGCCCTGTTAACATATTGTGAAATGATTTTTATGGAAAAGTATTCCGACAATATACATTCCCTTTTTACTAAAAGTTTAACATGAAAATTATCAATTCATTCGTTAAGGGCCCGCAGTCCCCTTTTTATCAGGATTACGAATAATTAGAAAATATTTTTAATAAACTAGCAATATTTTATATCATTAAGTTTTCTCCGTGTATGGAATTAAAATATAAATAAAAATAGTCAATAATACTTTCGAATAAATTAATTTTTGTATAACGATATAGTCATGCCCGTAAGACCGTTCAATTATCTCTTTCTGTCGCATGCGTCTTTTAAGAAAAATAGGTTACAACGAAGCATTAAATTTTTAAAGCAATTTTTCAGCTATTTTTCTCAATTCAAACATATACAGGATGATTCAGCACCAACCTGAAGGATTTTAACCAGCAACTCATGAGCATATTTGAAAACGTAGATGTCACTTTGCTGTCCGATAAAATTGTTATTTCGATTAAGGCTATGCACTACGACGTATAGTATTTTAAATTGAGCCGCTATCAATAATAACCCTTACGTAAATGGCGATAAGATTTAAATTCCCGCTTAACACCATCCGCCTATTTTGATTTATGCAAGAAAAAAACATGGCCAAAAAGTGCCTTTTATTTTATTTTGTGGATGATCAGGCATAAATATTAAATTTTTTTTGGATCATTTTATAAATAACTTAATTTGCCATATTATACAATAAAATCATAACAGAAAATGGGTTTGTAATTAGGAGATTTTGAAGTTTAAAGCAGTTTTCATAGACCTTATACATTATTTTTTTCTGTTCTTATAAAAAGACTTATCTAAAAAATAGTCGATTATTTCAAAGACCAAGATGTATTCTACTCGCAGTATTTAATCAAAGTATCCGAAACATTTCTAGGCGACCAAATTTTCAAACCAAAACACATGATTTTGCATTACTACGTATGGCATCGCCTTAATAACAAATAAATGTGTTTTTATCGCACATCAACATTGGGTAGATGGGTACAGCCTGGCGGATCTCGTTATTCGCATTCCGTATCGTTCCGTAACAGACAGTAGTAGAGTGGTCAGTGGCGACGTGTGACAGAATTTAAAAAATATATATTTTAAATGAAAAAATGTCATCGGACAGAATTGATATCTACATTATACAGAAGAAAATTTATAATATTTAAATGCGGAGTAAACAAAGAGGTTAGTGGCCGACCGTTCCAAGTAAATGCAATAAGATAAGTGATCGTCATGCAGTTCGAGGGTTATTATCCATGTTTGGTCATATTAAAAAGCATTAACTACTGGTCTAATGAATAAAGTAATTTGTTAAACTGAATTTACGATCGTTTTTTTATGTAGGAATGACCGTCAGGCACACTGTGTTAATTGGTGTTTCGATAAGAGTTAAGAATACAAAAAAGAAACGGAGAGGTCAAGATTTAAGAATGTAGATGGATGAAAGAGCTTTGTGCCTTCGCCCCGAGCTGTTCAGGAATGAGGGAAAGAAAATGAAAGAAGTCCACAGCGGACGTGGGTGGGATTGAAAGCGGACAGAAAATAATTCGCGTGAAACGTCCTGAATATTATAGTGTTTTGTCAAATGCTGGGAAACAGAAATGTAACAAAATTTTTTCCGCTAAAACTATGTACCTACGCAGTCTTTAGAAAAAAAAGTCAGGTTGCTTGTCGTAGCTCAGGAATAATGATGACGGATTATGAGATTACTATCTATTTAGAACTTTTTTTATTATTTTTTTACTAAGCTTTACTAGTACCCCGTCACGCGTTGCTGTGGCTCAGTCTGTCTCTGCAGATAGAGAAAAAATAGTTGCGTTTAGAGGATAACAGATGGCGCTGTTTTTTTTAAGGATGTCACACGTGAGATCTATATAATTTAGTTATATAAAAACACACGCGTATTCGAATAATGCAACGTTGTGTAAAAAATTTAAAAGTAATCGGCTAAAAAAACGAACAATAATATTTTATTTATATACTAGCTGTACCCCGCCACGCGTTGCTGTGGCTCAGTCTGCCTGTGCAGATATAGAAACAAAAGCGCGTGTTGCTTTTGCGTCGAAAAGATGGCGCTGTTTTGTAAAAAAACATGTTTTTTCCTGTCACAGGTGACATCTACATATAATATATGCATATAATACACGCGCGTATTAGAATGCAACGTTGTGTCAAAATTTCAAAGCAATCGGCTAAAAAAACGAACAATAATATTTTATTTATATACTAGCTGTACCCCGCCACGCGTTGCTGTGGCTCAGTCTGCCTGTGCAGATATAGAAACAAAAGCGCGTGTTGCTTTTGCGTCGAACAGGTGGCGCTGTTTTTAAAAAAAAACATTTTTTTCCTGTCACAGGTGACGTCTACATATAATATATGTATATAAAACACGCGCGTATTAGAATGCAACATTGTGTCAAAATTTCGAAGCAATCAGTGAAGAACTTTCGGAGATTTAAGATTTTGAACAAGCGAACATTAACATTTTTATTTACGTAGATAGATATAGTATATAGAATATAAGTTTCTAGATATGTTGTAGTACAGGGTGCAGCGCGGGAACTAGCGAATACTTGTTGTTTTATGATTTTTTAATAGAAGGAAGTTCCCGCGCTGCAGTATAATATAATATCTACAATCTACATCCTCCTCACTAGGGATTCCTGTTCTGAGGCGGATTGTAGGTTATGGTGTTGGTGTTAATTCATATTTTTTATGATTTTCTCATCTTCATGTTTGTTGAATGTAGGTAGTTGTGGCGGTGTTAATTCATATTTTTTATGATTTTCTCATCTTCATGTTTGTTGAATGTAGGTAGTTGTGGCGGTGTTAATTCATATTTTTATTGATTTTCTCATTTATAATTTGGGAGGCGAGTTTGGGTACCGCCGCCACGGGAACCGTTTATTGGATAACCAACACCTTTCCATAGTTCACCCCAAGTGCTTCGCTACGTTTGGTGATTTAGCAGGGGTGTCTGGATTCATTGGGTGCATGGCGTGCCTAATTGGGAGAGGCTGGTTTGGGGAGACCCTTTGACCTCTCCAACTGGTGTCTCGACCCAACGCCTTGCGCTGCAGTGGAAGGGATATATTCATTCGTGCGTCACTCCTGGACACACTTATCCCTAGATTCTTACCCATCCCTCATACCTTAATCCTTTCCAGAACTTCCTCACTTTCCTTCCATGTAAAAGAACCTCTACACAGAATTCCCAAAGATGACATAGGCCCTGAGGGAAATGATTTTCCTTAAGGCCTCCTGTAAGTGGTTAATGCAAAATAAAGCGTGTTTGTATACCTCATCTTAATGTCTGTTGACTGTTGGTTGTTACATTGTTGTTACTTCATGTTTTTTTTATAATTTCCTCTTCCTCATATTTATTTTAATATATTTTGATATTGTTTATCTCCATGGTATTTTTAATTAATTTTTTCTTGCCAAAATATGTATTTAATTGTGGAATGTTAAGTAAATTTTAGGATTAATGACTTTATTTATTTTATTTTATTTTATTTATTAATTTTTAAAAAACATGACATATTACATATTACAGTGATCTTTGGCTGTCCAACTAGGAGATTAACCTGTTTTAGGACAGTCAGAAATAGGCAGATTTATTAAATGCGATTCTTGTTTTGTCTAGTGTATTGACTTTTACTTAATTATTGCACTTTATAAATTATTATTATTATTTTTATTTTTATTTTTTTATTATTTTAATATAGATCATATGGGTTACATTAATACATACATATTTTGCAAAATATAATATTTAGGTTCATAATTGGTCATGTATACCTTATCAGAAAAGAGGAGCTCTTGTGCCTGATAAGGGAGCCACGATTCTTACTTAGATTCTTAAATGTAAACTATATATAGTATTTTTTTTTTTTTTACTATATATTTTTTTTACTAAGTATAAATTTTTTACTGTAATAATTTTTTTACTATAAATATATATTTTTTACTATAAATTTTTTTGGAAAAAAAGTTTGATTTTATTTATTTGTTCTTGTTGGTTCGTAATACAGCGCAATTCGGAAGGGAGATTATTGTAGTTTTTTATGGCTTGGTAAATATAATGGTTTTGCATTTGAGTTGTTTTAAAGATTGTAGTAATAAATTGATTTCCATTTCTCACCAGTTTGTAAAATTCTTGATATTCTGTGTTATATTTTTCTTTACACATTTTTATAACGGAAGTTTGCATAAATATATCATTAATATTTGGTACTGGAAACAATTTAAAAAGCAATTTTGTTGGAAAAGTACAGTTTTTTTTAAGTATTACCTTTATAATATTTTTTTGCGAATAAAATAAATAAATAATTTGAAAAGTTTTCTTGGTTGATATAAGAAGTTGCTGACTTTTATTTATATTCTCATTTGCAATTCGATACTTACGGCCCACTACTTTGCGACATTATTTTATCTAATTATGGTTCAATTTTCTCTCCAAGATAAAACTAAAAATGTTTTCACTCTAGAATGTAGTGCAATGACACAGTTTTTTTGTTAATTTATTTATATTTTATTTTAAATAGGTCTATGAAAATGGGGACGGGAAGGAGTAAGGAAAGCCAAAGATTCGGAAGTAACTTGAAATTGAAATGTGTTCACTTAACATATATATCAATGGTTTAAAGCCAAGATATGGCATCTTCATAAACTATTATTTAGGGATGACCGTAGTTAAAAATTTGAATCCTTTAGACAATTTAATTTAAAATTTTATAAAAATCGATTAAATTTTACACGTTCAATGTTGGGTTCTCCTTAGAAATTTAATTAACTAGTCGTTTTCGTCAAAAAATGGGAGTAGAATGTCTTCAAATGGTTAAGTTCATTATATATTTTTGACAATGGACTTTTAAACTTAGGAGGGGTTGTTTCGGAGAATGTTCATTTTCGGGTTCTGTGAAAGTCCTATTCAAGTTCTGTTGTTATATCGTTATAGGCTAGTTGCTTGAGAGAACTGAAATAATAACAGACATTGAAAAAATCATTCACAGAACTTGAAAATTAACTTTGAAATTTGAAGAATTGTTCAAATTTTTCGAAACTACCTGTCCTTAGCTCGATATTTAAACTTGAGATTTGTCAAATATTGTCTATTTTGAAGGCAAGGGTTGCTGTAAGTACCCATACTTATTTAACGTCTCGGGAAAAATTACGAGATAGTATAATTTAAAAGTTGAAAAGAGAATTAAAATCTTAATTTGAGTGAGATGTTCCCTCAGTATTCAGGGACAATACTTAAAATAATATTCTGTTCAAATATTACTTATATTTATAGGTAGATACTTACTTAATAGCTTGTCTTCATTTTATTATTCTTCTCAGAAGCAGTTCCTATTTTGAAAATGACACCTAAATCAGACAAATTTGAGTACATTGAAAGTGAATAATTTCACGCGGGAATAACTTACATCACAGGTTCCTGAAATCAGACCCATGAAAAATCAAGGGATATTATAATTCAAATTTTGAGAAAGTAAAAATAATTTTCTGTAAAAATATAATTTTTATATGTAGATACCCACTCAATAACCTGTCTGAATTATTCTTCACACAAGCAGTTCAATTTTTTTAAATTACACAATGAAGCAAATTTTAGTTTATTTAACGCGAATAATTTCACCCGTGAATAAAAATACAAACCTGAAAAAATACCTGAAATAGTATACAAACAATGCAACCTCGATAAGAATGTTCGTGAAAAAGACAATGAAGTTCTGGTTCATAAGATTTCGAAAGGACCACAATGATGCTGTTAAGTGAATATATTTGTAGCGTCGATATTAATCCATTGAATAATTAATAATAAACCGCTCGACCTACTTAGGTACGTACTTGCTAATTGCTACTTAGGTACGTATTTGCAGCCGAAATCAAAACAAAGCAACCTACCTGTTTCAAGTATCTACTCGCGACAATACTATCGTGCAATCAGTCTCGGACATTACGAGAACTCGCCAGAAGGTTCGAGTCCACGGCCTATGCATAATCGCCGCAATGTCGAAGGTTCCCGAAACACACAGTCTGTGCGAGTGCCTAGAATTTAGTTGCCATCCATCTACCTACTGCTACCGTCGGCCGTCTAGTATAAATAGGCCCGACGCAGCGAGCCAGTCAGTCAGTCATAATTTTGCCGCCAGTCTACAAGGATCGACGAGTGTAAACCCGCGCTAATCTTACTAGCGCAAAGGACAACATTCCCGGCTTCGCCCGTACCATCATGGACTCTATCGGGACATCATCATAGCGCCTCGGCCACGTCCGCGGCCAGCGCTACTCGGATTACAAGCGCCCTGGTTCCAGTGTCTCTGACCAGCGCTTCTTCCACGCTACCATGACCACCACGAGGACACGCAGCATCCTCACTGGTCTACATCGTTCCCGTTCAACCGCCTACAAGGTCTGCCGCACCTTCGGCCGTCTCGTCAGCACTGGAGTGCCTGAAGACCTACGTTCTTCGCCAGTGCCTGACCTTCATCGAGTCCCGGTCACCAGCGCCCGGCATCGACTCACTGACCCGCGCCTGACCTGCCAACACATCACAGCAGCAACCGGAGTATTCTACATCTGTCCTTCATCATCTCCTTGTCACGGCTACTGACTCACCAATAAACACATGTGACCTTCACAACCTTCTTTCATTTCGTGCCTCACCACCTGATCCCCAAATATTGAAGTCTGTATTTTTAGAATGATTAAGAAGATATTAACGATAACTTTAAGATAATTACCGGCTTCGGCAGTCGAAGACCCACAAGAGAACTAATAAATGAAAGTAATAACAAACGCAAACAAATTTGTTAACCTTGAGCTCGTGTTAAGGTATGAAGGTGTCATTTTTAATAATTTTTGCAATATACAGTCACAGGATTAAAATTAGGGTCATTTAACCAATGACTAAACAGAACCATTTAACACTTTCTAAAAAAAAGGATTGTAAAATTCTGACACATTTATTTAACAGTATTCAAAATTGGAAATCAAACAAGAAGTTGGTATTTTTTATTTATATTAGCACCTATTAATTTTTTTCATTGACTTCTAGATTTCCGGTAACACCGTTTTGGCACTGTTATGGATCAGTTTTATAAATCATTCTCACTGCCTCGTAAACTCTGGTCCACCATCAACAGGAAAATATCCTCCCACAGCCGCTGGGCCCACATGATGGCGCTTGAAAGAGTAAACGATGTTTGAATGCGGCGCGGTGCAGACAACCGAACATGTGGTCAACAAATGCCCGCTGCATTAATTCCCCGGCGGGATTGGTGAAGTGCACAGGGCGACGCCTGAGGCCCTCGACTGGCTCACTGACTTAGATGTTCTCCTCTGATCCCCCCACCAAACGAAAGAAGAAAGATAAGAACCAATCATTTATGGCAGGATAAATAACATTGAGAATATTATTACAAATATTTCAATTTAAATATTTCTAGGGGCTTCACATCTCACGACGATACATATTAAAAAAAATAGGCATTATTCAAACTTCTTGAATAATTATTAGAAAACATAAAGAAATTAAAAAAAATGCAATCGTGGAAATCAATTCACATAATACCGGTGGCACCTAAATCATTTTTCTTTCCTGTGTGTTTTTCTAATGCTTTATATACATAAGCGAGCCGAAGTGCCGAACTGAACCTCAGCTTATGGGAAAGGAACAAAACTAATTCGTGGCTCGGTTCGCGTTTCGGTTCGCAAATGTATACTTACCATAATGCATGCCGTTTGAGAATTATTACAATTGTTCCGACAAAAAATCATATTTTTTTGTTTTCAAGTTTGATTCACCCTCTCTGGTCGTGGGTATATTTAATTTGTTTTGGTTGCAAGATTTTGATGTGTGATTTTTGTTGCCTCGTTAATAATCCATTGACGTCACAGAAACAACTTTGTAGTGTTAAAAGGTGTTGATTCGTTTATTAGATTAGGTACTTTTGTGAAAGTTTAATTTTTTTGTACTTGTGTTTTTTTTTCTCACGTGTTAAGCAATTTCACATGATATTTATGACGTCTAAGGTAAGCTAATAAAATGACCGACTGCGAATTGGATAATATGACCAGTGATTTTGTATTAAATAACAGTAGGTACCTACCTAATTGTTTAATTTTCAGATTTTTAAAACTCTATTGTAATTAACTCTAATGTAATATGTTTCTGTATGTCCTCTATGAACATGGCTTACATTAACATGAACAAACACACTCTTTCAACGAAATTTGTTTAAACATTTGTTCGACTGATTTTGATAGAATCGTGCAATTAGAAGAAAAAGTTACCTTTTTTAATTTAGTTACTATTTTAAATAATTAGGTACATTTTTGTATGACACATGAAAAAAAAATATATATATAAAAAATAAAAACAGATCATTGAAGTCCTCCTCACTAGGAGATCCTGTGCTGAGGGGGACTATATATGTTAGTAAACGTTTTCAGCGACTAAGATGATGTTTTTAATATATTAGCTAGTTCTTCTTCCGATATTTCCATAAGCCAAGATTTGATGTCCTTAATGTAGTTATTTTTCGTTTTCCTTCGTTTGATGTTGAGAAGGAGTTTATTATATAATTTTATTGCTAAAAATTCAGAGCTTTTTTGTCCAAAGGTAGAATTACATTTAAGAATATTTAGTATGTCTGTTTGCTTGGCTCTGGTTTTATGATCGTGAGAGGGGTTTGCGTCTGGTTTATTTTTTAGGTGATGAACTAAAATATTTTTAGTATAGATTTTTTGTAAACTTAGAACATCAAACATATTAAAAATATCAGTAGTTGACGTCCTTACGGGGAGCTTTAATATGGTCTTTATGATCCAATTTTGAGTTTTCTTTAGTTATTATTGTGATGAAAGATATTATCTATCTTGAATCTTTAATGAAACTATATGGTTAATTATTTTTTTGTCAAAATAAGAATTATATTTTCCTAGACGAAACAAAGGGCAATGATTTAATTTTACCATGCTTGTAGTAGTAACCCACAATGTAACTGATTTTTACGAACAAAACATACGAGGAAAAGGTTTTAAGCAACGTAATGCCCTCTGCCCTTTCACAGTCGGTATAAAATGATGTTTATATAGGTTTTTTTCCTGGAATGTGAAAAAGGTTGAAAAAGAAGCAATTTGGCTATGTGAAGAATGTGTTTCTAGAAGAAATTTCATTAATAACGTCAACTTGTCAAAGAAGATTCAGTAAACCCATCTAACTACAAGTGAGTTTACCGTTAACAAGTAGAATGTTTACTAGTAGGTATCTACGTTATAAGGAAGCGTTTACCCACCCCTCTATCAGGTAGTTAGATTGATCGACGGTACAATAGAGACTGTGCCCGTTCTGTTGGCGATTGTTTGAAGTGTAGATGGGGTGAAGACAGCCCCTTGCCTACTTTAACAATGGGAGTGATTTGCTACGTGTTCATTACATGTCACACTCTACCTTTACGTTAAGCGCTTACATAAACTTTGACGCTTTCCCTGACAAAGGAATAATGTGTGTACTTCGCTCAAACAATTCAGTTGAAGTTTTTATAACCTGAACTGAGAATCGGTTCCTATAATCATACAAACGTATCGAAAAGTAGAAGATTTTAACGTAGTCCATTAACTGCACTTGTTAAACTTAATTTCCATTAAGTTTAAATTAGAGCATTAAGTAGGAAAATTAATTATTTTGACTAATTGAATATATTATTGTATTAATGCAGTTATAATCTGATTAATAAGGAACTCCAGTCTATTATGTTTAATCAACCTTCCAACTTAAACACCACAATATATATTTTTAATTGTTATAGGTAGTTATTTTTAAAAGTTAAAATAATTTTCAAAGTTTTAATTTTTCGGTTCGGTAACACGCACCAAATCTATGGACGTGACGTGACGTCACCAGTGATTAAACGAAATATACAAGTCTCAAAAAGCTTATGTTTTTTTCAACCGGCGCTGTATTTTGTATGGGAGTCGAGATGTTTTTTATTCTTAAGATACTCGCTTATAATATTAAAGAACATGTATAATGAATATATTTTTCAAAGCCTACCCCAAAGCCCTTTTTGTGACTTTTTTCAATATAATAGCATCTTAAATGTTAATCAACGTGTTCTTGACATAGCCATTAGCAACATGAACTGCTCATAACAACCTTGCATTCCTCCCCTTTTAACTGAAGATTTTCATCACAAATCTTTCAAACTAGAAATAAGACTAAAAAACGAACCTTGCTTAATACATCAACCACGGCAAGTCTTATTATTTAATTCAGCTGACTACGTCAAGATTAACGAGTTTTTGGAGCAATTTGACTGGTCGAATATTTTTAGTTCAAGGGGTATGGAAGAAGCAACTGATAAATTCTACGAAATTATTAATGTAGCTATTGATCACTACGTACCATCAAAAACCATTTATCTGTCTCCCAAATATCCCCCGTGGTACACTCCCTACCTAATCAAAATCATCAAAGAAAAGCTAAAGTATCACTGAAAGTTTAAAAATTATTGACACCCCTCAGATTATGAAATCTTCTCATTACTCAGGACTCGCCAAAAAAAACAGAAAAAGTGTGTTATACTAATTATATAAAGAAAGCCGAGTTAAATATAAGGAAAGATGTGAAATATTTTTGGACTTTCGTTCAAGACAGTCATCTTCTGAAGTACCTAATAACGTGTATCACAAAAACATTTCCTCAAGTGATGCTCAACGAATTTGCAATCTTTTTAACGATTACTTCCAATCTGTCTTTATCCCCGATAAAACTACTAATAATACTTCCACAAATATTGTTGATACAAGTAATGATGTTACCATAAATTCAATTAATTTTGATTCAATTGATATAACTGCACCATTAGTGTTAAAACATCTCAAAAATGTGGACACAAAAAAGAGTGCCGGTTGTGATAAGTTACACCCAATTTTTATTGTTAATTGTGCTGAAACACTAGTTACTCCTGTAACGCTACTGTTCCAAAAATCTTTTAAAGAAGGTGTATTCCTACCATTTGGAAACAAGCTTTTGTTTCACCTGTTTTTAAAAAAGGGGACAAACACAACATTAAAAATTATAGACCTATCTCTAAACTATGTATCTTAAGTAAAATCTTGGAAAAAATCGTGTGTAACCAACTTTTTGACTCATGCAAAAATACTATTATTAGCCCCCATCAACATGGTTTTTTTCAAGGCAGATCTGTTGATTCGAACCTAGGACAGTTTACTGATTTTGTTCTTAACTCTATGGATAATGGGAAACAGGTAGATTCTATCTACACAGATTTTTCTAAGGCTTTTGAAAAAGTAAATCACGACATACTGTTAAACAAGCTCTCGAAGATTGGTATATGTAGAAATCTTCTGAGATGGTTCTCTTCATATGTTAAAAATAGATGTCAAGCTGTTGCTTTAAAAGGTAACATGTCACAAATTATAATTCTTCCCTCAGGGGTACCGCAAGGCTCCCATCTAGGGCCTCTCTTGTTTATTTTATACATAAACGACATGAATCGTGTTATTAGTAATTCTTGTTTCCTATTTTACGCTGATGACATGAAATTATATAAATGTATTAGCTCCATAGATGATTGCGACCAATTACAAGAAGACCTTGGTAAAATTGAGGAATATTGCAAAAACAATCAACTATATCTAAACATAGATAAATGTAATGTTATTACTTTTACACGAAAAAAAATTCAATTTATTATACTTACAAACTAAACCATGTACCCCTACATCGAGTAGAAACAATAAGAGATCTTGGAGTAATACTAGATTCTAAAATGTTATTTAGGGATCATATTGAAAATATTCTAAAAAAAAGCTTATAAGCAATTGGGTTTCATTATTCGCATTACAAAGCCTTTTACGGTAGCACACACCCTAATTCTGTTATATATGTCATATGTACGGTCACAACTAGAATTCGCCTCAGTAATTTGGAATCCTCAATATCAAACATATATTGATCGCATTGAAAATATTCCGAACAAATTTATGAAACACCTATCGTATCGTTTTAGTGACCATCGATTTGTCCCTGTCACTTTATATAAACGCAGAAAAATCTCTGATGCATTATTCTTATACAAAATCTGAACTGCCTTGTTGATTCATCATATCTGTTAGAAAGGATTGCATTTCGTTGCCCCAAGCAAAACAGCAGATCGAACGATTTATTTAGAATACCACATTGTAAATCCAAATACGCGCAAAACTCTGTAATAGTACGTATCTGTTAAACTCACGATGCCTTACGAGATGTAGACATTTTCAACCATAACTTAATATCATATAAAATTCAGCTTAATAAATTAATAAATTAAAATACTTTTATTTTATTCGATTTTTTTGTTGTGAAAATTACATTATTATCACCCGTAGTGAATAGTATAGCTATGCGAAAAGTTGTATTTTTTCTTTTTGTTTTTAATTTTATGTATTTCTATATTATGTTTATTTTTTTGCCATTTAATATGTTGTGTAGGTAAAAAATACTAAATCAACATTTAACTCAATGGAACTTAATTGGTCTAGAACATATGAATGTTTATTGTTATAATTTTTTACTGTACGACTGTTTGCTTCCTAAATAAAAAGAAATAAAAAAAGCCATAATATTTTTGACTGGAGTTCCTAATTTGTCAGACTGAAGCAAGATACACTTGAACCAATCATCGTGGAAATCTGCGAATAGAAAAGTCTCTTCGTACCGTCTTCATCCCTATTATCGATCAACCCCGACTGAGAAAACCCTGATATTGAGAATATGTAGGATATAAGTATACAGAGAGGACAGGACTTGGAGAAGCAGATTTCTTAGAGTCGTGTTGGCCGTTGTCCGACATGACATCTCTGGATTTGCCAACCAACACCGAGGCACCCAAATCCGCCAGCCACCAATAAATGTACAGCGGCCCAAATAATGGAACGGAGAAGTGGAATAATTTGTTAATAATAATTAATAAGTTGTTGTTTTGTCATTATTAGTTTTACTATGTCATTGAATTCTTGATATTAAATTATTATTATAATAAATAAGAATTAATAATGTATTATTTTTAAGCAATAATTATTAGCCTGAAACATCAAAATTAAAAAAAACTTTCAAGAAAAAAATACTTGCCGCCAACGAGAATTGAACCCTCAGCCATCTGATTGCCTGTCAGTTGCTCTACCAATTGCATTTCGTCATTTATTCAAAACCCACCAAATTACTTAATTTGTACTGGTATTTTTCTTTCCACAACTCAGATTAGACTTAGACTTAGATTTTGGCCGAGCATCTGACCGGCAATCAAAAGGCTGCGGGTTCAATTCCCGTCGGCGACATGTATTTTTTCCGCAAGATTTAAAAAAAAAATAGGTTATTGAGGCTAATAATTATTGCTTAAAAATAATATATTATCCTTTGTGCTATGCATACAAAAACGTTGTGTCTTTAACATTAGTTTATCATTAAAAACAAATAAAATTAGCCTAGGTACGTTATTTCCCCGGTTAACTTTCCAGAAGAACGATTTTTTAATTTTTTTTTTACACGGCTTCGGATTCGGAGGTTGCGGGATCGAGACCCGATATGCGCAAAAATAGGTTAAGCGGTTCCATCCATGACCAATCTGGAGGTCCTTAGAAAATTGTTGCTTGAAATGGCTAAGTTTAATAACCAGATCTGAATACAATGGTACTTCCTTACTTTCTATTACCCATCTATTTCCCCTCCCCACTACTTTCAGCCACAAAACATGCCCTAATTGGGGATGCCAAAGTCTTGCTAGCTCCTGACGGTTGGGAGTAGTTGAGACTCTTGTGCGATACTCACATAAACAAATAAATTATAAATTCTCTTAAGCCAACAATTTGAATATTTTTGGTATACCTTATATCGTAGGTAATAGGCATTAACATCGCTTGACAAGAGGAGTCTAGAAACGTTCGAATTCAAGCAAAAAACTGTTTTTTTATTTATTTTGTAAATAATTTTATAAGAAAGCAAAAAAGTTAATCAAGTGAAACTTTCACAGATAATCTTGGCTATAATACTGTATTTTTTTAAGTTGTTTCCTTTATGCGTTCATACTATTGCTATTGAAAAATTTTTTTTTAGAAGTTTGTATTCATATTTTTTATTGAATAATTTATTTGTATTCTACTCAAGCGAATCGATAGGAAAACCTTCAATTTATCTAAAGGATATTTTTTGGTATTCATAATGTACACCAATTCGTTTTAAAGATTAATCAAAATAGTGATTTGGCATTAAGCTTTGCCTTAACGTTTCAAACTTCAAGGGACTTTGTATTTAGTTTGTATTTGAATAGGATTTGTTCCCTGTGAACGGAGTGTATATCTTTACAGCTATCACAACGCAGAACACCTAATTCACGTAATTCTATCTTTCCGAGTATTTACATTGTTATCTGTCAAAAACACATTCGAATCCAATTACGTAATAGTAACCATAACCAGGCGCCTGAAAGTACAGCTTAATATAAATACAACAAAAGATACAGTCTATTTTGGCAGGTACCACCCAATACAATTGAAACTACAGCATCGTGAATTCAGCCCATTACCGCTGCATAAACCATTACCAAACTATTTTCGAAATAGTGAAGTCTTTATCGTTTTTAAAAATCTTTTATGTGTCTTAAAGTCTTCTTTTGTATGTTAAAGCCTTTTATGTGTTTTTTTACACATTAACTCCACATATTTAGTGATTTTCCCCAGGGCTTACGTCATCTTTGGGATGCTGGTGGAGAGAATTTTAAAGGAAATAATGCAGAGGAAGTTCTGGGAAGTAAAATGGTACGAGGGGTTGGTAGGAATCTAAGGGGCTCGGTGTTCAGGAGTGAATCCATCCATCCCATTGTAGTGTAAGGCGATGGATTAAAGAGTCGCCCTCAACCGTTCTATCCTACTCGTCACGCAGTTGGTGGACAGACGCATTTGCCGCCACGACCTGAACAGACCTTACCCGATGAACTTGGACACCCCTACTAATTCACCAAACGTAGATAACCACTTAGAGCGACCTTTGAGAGAGGTGTTGGTTATCCAATAAATGTCACCCGAGGCAGCGGTACCTATGCATTATTTTATTTTACGTACGAATACGAATGCAGTTCCGCCGAGTGGTTCCTGGCTGCAGTCAAGTGTCAATATATTTTCTTTCAATTTCGTAATTTTAATATTGCATCCGTTGAGAAATACGAAACGAATAATATGACTTTGGACAGTTAAATGAGTATTTAAAACGTAACCTAACCTAAACTAATCTAATCTAACCTCACCTAACCCCACCTAATAAGCAACTTAACCATAAGTTAACCTAACCAAACCAGACCTGGCCTAACCTAACATAACCTCTGAAAATGATATCGCAAACTGAAAATAGTTGCGTTGACTAGCAAACAAAAATGCTTTCCGCGATTTATAACTCCAGCACGCCGTTAAATTTTCATATTGTCAAGCTCGTAGAAACATATTAGAATTGGTAATTAAATAATGCCAAAATATGTACCCAAAAGCAATGGCTTGGTGATTATCTGTGGAGCCCTAATCATTGAACCTAACCCTATCGTTATGGTTTAATGAAACTTGTACTTGTGTTTTCAGATAAGCTTCCTCAACACGAATTTTTTTATTTTATATTATTTAAAAAAAGTCTGAAACGGCACAAGAGTCCCAAACGCTTCCAACCGTCTAGAGCCAGTGAGACTATGGCATTCCGAATTAGGGTATGTTGTGAGAATGAACGTAGTGGAGGGGAGGAAGGAGATGACGAAGAAAAAAGTGGGGGAGTATCTGGCTATTCAGACCTGGTCACCAAATACTGCCAAAGCCATTTCAAGCAATGTTTCAATACTGAATGGTGGTCTTAAACCAGGGCGATATTGAGACAACATTCCATTCTGGAACGTGCCGCTAATGTACGATATATTACATGAGTAAATTGTGAAATAACACAAATTAATAAATCAAATAAAATTTACTTGCGCACACTGCGATTTGAATATGCGACGTCCAGCTTGCTAGTCAAGCTAAAAAACCTTACCCCTCGACCACGGTGGCCGTAATGGCTTTAACTATTAAAGTTTGATAAGTCCTCTGTTTGTTAAAAATGAGCTAACGATACCAATTTCGATACCAGTTTCATAAGTCTGATTGTTGACTCAGCTTTTTTACTCGTCCGGTCTGGTTATGATATGTAACCGCTACAACCCCACTAGGTAAGGTACATTCCGTATAAAAAATAAAATGAAAAAAACGAAATTATTATGCTTAGGTATAAAAGGTATTAATATATTTGAGAAATATATGTGGTGTAATTATATTTTCACATAATGTAAGCACTTTGTAGTGAGGTTATGTATTAAGTACTTAATTATAATATATTAATATTTTAGACGTCAAATAGGTTTCGCTCGTGCCCAAGCCTTATCAAGACTGTATAATATTAACATAATGTAATAACGTACACGTACTTACAAATATATACATATAATAACATACTTGTGGGAAAGTATACAAAGAGAAAAGAGCACTTTAAGACAGGGTAGTATGTGTACAAGAGTATTGCCCGGTATATCAGTCAGTCCGTATCCTCGCTATATGCGACATTCCTCGCGCAAATTTAAGCGGGCTAAATCGGCCGCTTAAGTTTTGGTAAGCCGCAGAATAGTTCCATTTTTATACACCGCAGTGCTAGAAGTGACAAATGTCAAATATGATGTTTACGTAAGTAATTATGTACTCCAATTTCACCGCAATATACGTAAACTGCATAATTATATCAGTGTGGACTATCAGTGTGGACTGTTAAGTTCGTAGAGTGATAGGGCATGTTGACGTTATTGATTGATAATCAATCAAGAATAGTCAAATAGTCTGGTAAGGTATTATACGAGGAATTTTTCAACGTCAGTACAATGTTTTCAACGGTTTGTTTGTCATAATTTCACTAATAGTGCAGTGAATACAGCAAAAAAAAACTATTTAAAATTAGTATCCTCGTATATACCACTATGATAATTGAAGTGAGGAACTTTATCAAAAAATCAACTCCTAAATTAGCCCGCCTAAAAATGACGTAGGAGCACAGATATACCGCTCATGCGGCATAGAAAATCAAGTACTTTCCTATAATAAAATCATAGACAATACATGATATTGCGGATATCAAGGCTAAGCTCCACATTCCATCGAAGCCGAGCTTTATTATACAGGCCCTATGTTGTGCAAGGTAACGTAATGGAATATGGGTTTTACTGGGAACTTTATATTATAATACATATGTATTTTTGTGGGTTGTTATTCACATTGCTTATTTCAAGGACTTCTTAATTATAATTCAAGGACTTCTTAATCTTGAATACCTGCATAAATAAGTTAATATTAATATTATTATACTTCGAAAAGAGTTACCAACAATTCGTATTCTTCTTTATTTCAAACCGGACTTTTTTAACATTTACTTAATGTGACCCTTTCGATTAACTCGCCTCATAACGTCACTTAAGGTGGTAATATAGTTCCCTGGCATTTCGCTGTTTATACATGAAAGATCGTATGAGTTGTCAAAATTGTAATATACTGTATATCTACACATAATCTAAAAAAAAAATCAGAATGCTAAAATAATTAACCATATGAATAAATACAGCAACCGGAATAATTGGAGACAACAGTTTCCGTAAAGGGAGTGAGTTGGTACACGCTATTAGAAATGATTTAAATTCGTCGACCATTTTCCCCACCCTAGACTACAATATAAATTATTAATCGTTTTTGAGTATGTTTTAATTTACCTTGATTAAATAAATCACAGTGTTGCTCGAATTTTTATAAATTGGGCAAATCAAATGATGAGTAAAACTTTTCAAAAGTTTTCACTGGCCCCATGAGTTTAAGCGCAACTACGCCACTGCTTAGTTACTTATTCCAATCAGTTTTGTATGATGAGATAATTTCCGTTTTGTTGCGAATGTTTGCTGTAAAGGTTTCAATCAAAGTGAGAGTCAATTTCCGCCCATTTCCTCTTCCACAAATCGACACCAGTCTGCATATCAATGGTTTCATCAAGTGGTCAATCTGTAACTAATTAATTTGGTACATTTCTAGACGTCTGTTATGTATTTATAATATGATACGCAAGTACACTAACATCCCCAGGGAATTAAATTGAATATGGAGATATCAATATAAAATAATTTTCGATCAAAGGGAGGCATTTTCTTTGGGGCACGTTTTCATCTTGTTATTCCATTAATGTTATTACATGACTCGTGAGCTTTGAGTAGGTTGTTTAGAATAAATTGAAATTTAATATTTTAAATATACTCAGATATACACTATATACAGGATATACGTCTAATACTTATTCTATCTCGATTTTTAGATAAACAACCGAGATCAATAGGTTTTTTTTTTGGCGCTTTTTTTAATGAAATTATAAACCAAAGGTTCAAATTAATAATACGTTATGTAACATTCTTAATTAACTAATTCAATTAGCCAGTTCGTAGAGAAATATTCTCAGGTCTAACTGGAGAGTGAAAAGTGGAGAGCTATTCCAGTTAATAATATGTAAAATAGGTATAGTTACAAAAAATTCAAGTGCGCACATAAAAATATTGGACAGTAAATGAATAAGTGAAAAAATACAGGGTGTCCGGGGTTAAGTGCACAACTTCGGGAGATACATGATGGTAGAAGTAAAAAAGATAAATTAATTTTTCGAAATTTTATTGTTTTTTTAGCATACAAAAATATTTCCGAAGAATATTATTTTCTCTGGTTTTTTAACCTGAAAACTACCAAAACGTTGAAATTTCGATAAAAGTTGTTCATTTTTTTTACTTATCACCTCCCGAAGTTTGTGCAGTTTACCCCCTAACGGAAAATAGCAGCAGAATATAATCTGAAAATGATCAGTAAAATATCAATCAGTCTGTTGGTCTCGAATAAAATAAGTAACATTAGTTGTTTTTTATATTGGTATAACTTTTTTCAATTTTTATTGTATCCGGTAAATCTTTGAGTTTACTTATTCATAATGGTGCTGTGCATCTGTCGTATTACATCTTAGTACATATATATTCCGAGATGTTCCAGGTTTCATACTTTACTTTGAGGATAGATCAGATTCTTTAAAACAGTGGTGCCCAACCCCCGGTCCGCGGACCAGTACTGGTCCGTAGAGCAAATGATACCGGGCCGCGAAAAAAAACTTTAAGCTACGTAACCGCCGACACAATACCGTTGAAGTAAAAAAAACCCGCACGACCCGTGCTGACACATGACGTTCTAGAATATTAACATTTAATTTAACCACCCTCAGAGGGCCGTGGTAAAATTTTCAGACGTTGACCGGTCCGCGGCGACAAAAAGGTTGGAGACCACTACTTTAAAACAATTTTAAGAAATCCTTTTTTCTAAAGTTTTACAACCGGTAGTTGGAAAATCTCTTGCTTTTTTATAATTGAGACATTGTGTTATTACATGGTCTTATAAATGTCGTGGCTAATTTTTTAAAAAGCAAAGTGTTAATTGAAAGTCTTCGTAAATAAAGACGGATTTAAAAAAAAACTTCATTATTCATAATATAAACATGAATAGTGAAGATTTTTATAATATAAACAGCCACCTTTTACACCTTTACACCTTTTGAGAACAACGCTCGTGTAAAAAAAGCAAAGAAGTGTAGGAGAATAGGTTTAAAAAATAGTGGAAAATAAGAGATATGAAAGAGAAAAGAAAAAGAGAATGAAAAAAGGAGAAAAGAAATAAGAAGAAAAAAAAAATTGTGTTGTATGACGAAATGAAATATATTTGAGAAGATTTGGGAGGCGGTATTGGGTACCCCTGCCTCGTGAACCATTTAATGGAAAACCAGCACCTCTGCCACAGGTCACCCTAAGTGGTTCGCTACGTTTGATGATTTAGCAGGGGTGCCCGGGTTCATCGGGTGCGGTGTGTTTAGGAATTGCCTGCCCACCACCTGCATGGCTGTCAGATCGGGAGAGGCTGGTTTGGGGAGATTATCGCCGTGCGCCCCTGAGCGAGGGATATATTTGAACGTCACTCAAGGACACAATATTTTTAATTTAATTAAAAAACACGTAATTAAAAATAATTTGTTTCTACTCTGATATTGACCGACAATTTATGAAACAATATTTATATAAAATTGTTGGGTTGTGGTTGTGTTGAAGCAAAGGAAAGTTATAGAACCAAGAACATTGATCAATTGCTGTTTGAAATATGTTGTTTTCATTATTAAAATAATCTTTGTGAATTTGTAATAGGGCTATTTTTTATAAATAATTCGAAGTGAAGGGACTTATAAATCTTGAAATAATCTGATCTAATCTGATAATGCAATAACAGTGACCACCAAATGACATCTCATAGTCAGAAAATCCATTCCTTGCTTCATTCACATTCATACTTGGTCTCATGCATACCTTTCTATTATTCTGACCTTCGACATGGCCCGACTAGAAATAATCGGATCACTTGATCGTGCCAAGTCTTCATCGAACGTCCCCGACTACCATTCACATTTGCGTCATATATTCATCTTAAAATCCTTTCTTCGTTCATTCGCTCTGAATAACCAAACAATTTAAGCGCTACTTTCTTAATCTTACTCATTACATCTCCATCTCCGCACATCTCACATAATCATACGCCTCAGGGATCTCATTTCTAATACATTCCGTCTACTTTCATCCTTCCTCTGTCAGTTCTATGCCTCCCTGCCATACATCAAGGTAGGTATCAGCTTTTGGACATTTTTTTGCTAGCGCCAACCGCATTCAGACCTCCATTAATGATGTTACCTGCATTTACCCATCTTTCAATATCCCCTACCAACGTAAACTTCTCAAGTACACAAACCCGTTCATTTGCTCCAACTGTTTATCATTCCGTAATTGAAATACGCGAGAGTACTACATAAATAATTTGTATTGAGTATTCTAGATTATTACACCCGTTTGTGGGTGCATTGTTGATCTCATTTAATCTTCGACATCCGGTTCTAATCAAGCGCTGTAATTTCCTTTGTTTGCAGATGATATTGACCGGTCCGTCGTCGTTCTCGGTCCTTTATTGACACACTTTACGTGAAGAAGGCTGGCACAATATAAGGTATTGCCAGCGGTCTGATGCACTTTGCTGATTATGTACTGTAGAAATAATTGTGTTCATTAATTTGATAAGAAAGAATAACGATAAATTTGTATTTATTCCAGGCACGCCGTCACGCCCTCAAACTTTTCTTTCGTTGCATCTCTTCAGTGAGCCACAGAAATTTTTTTCTCAAAAAAAAAGAACACATAAAATATATATTTTTTAATTGAGTAGGTAGGTATGTCAATACCTGCTTGATTTTACCTGTACAGTGTAAATACGGGGAGCTACGTCGCCACCCGGTTGGGAAGCATTGTGAGGCGGGTTAAGGAAGGGGCTGTATGAAAAGATTTAATAATGCGGGTCTTGAAGAGGCCCGGATTATATGATGGAGGAAAAATGGATGCCGGTAGCTCATTCCACATATGAGCCGTCTTACACAAAAACGAGTTCAAGAAGCGGCTCGTTTTCATGAAGCCAACATCAAATTTTCACGCACGTGCACCGGTGCACCTGGGATAAATGATGCTAGCTTCTTAGAACAGGCTCCATTAAAATACTTGTAGAACATATTCAGTATGCCCACATTGCGTCTGTACAATGGATTGGCAATCAGACGGACCGCCCTCCTTTGAACAGAATCAAGTCGATTTATCAAGTATTGTGGGACTCCAGCACAAAGATGATTTTTTCCGCAACTTATAACACACAACTATATAACACTGTTATACATGGTTTCACCACACACAGGCATGCCTCAGGAATCTCATTTCTACAGCATTCGATCTTCTTTCAACCCTTCTCTGCCAGTTCTGCTTCCGACGGCTATACCATAGATTTGATATTAGCTACTTTGGTCAAAGAACCTGACATTATATACAAATTCCATATTTCTACAATGGAAAAGCCAGTCTGCCGATTTTTGCCCTTTCAGTATATTTCCATGCAAAAGTTTTATCGGTTTTAAAAATACCACTAAAATACTATTATTTATTTAAAAAAAATCACGTATTTTTCTGCTTAGCAAACCCTCCTTACTTGAAAATGATACCTTAATTCACGGTCAGGAATACCAATGAACTTTCTAAAACAATATCAGAAAAACGAATACAAATGGTTCAAAATTGATTTGATTCCCGTGTTAAGATTTTACCTCTCGAGAGTTTGCCTAATACATTATGCAAAAATAAATCCCTTGATATTTCTATAAGAAGGCTTTTAATATTGAATATATTTTCCAAAATAAAACACAATATTTACTAAAAGGATAATATACAAAAACCGGAGATAAAATACATATGCTAGGTAAAGCACTCGGTTTATTCAGAATTTTCTGGATGATAAAGCTCACTTAGTAAATATTTTTGAAAAACACTTTACAAGGATTTTCATGCCCTTGATGCTAGGGATTTAGGATTTATTCGATTTATTCAAACGGAATTCTTTTACATAGCTATTGTATTTTTTAAGGAAAAGGATCTAACAATTGTTCCAGAAAAAAAAAAATCCATTTCATCGTTGAAAAAATTATGTATTATAACTATGACGTACTCTGCGATTTATTTGGGAATGATTAAAAAAAGACTGTGTGGTCCATGAGAAAAATCCTTAATTTTGATTCGTTTACACGTTTATTTTTTCACATAATTAATAGGGTATACTTAATACAGCATTTCCGCCTAACGTCTATTGTTACATTACATTATGTGAAGATGGAAAACCTATCGAAGTTAGAAATAGCACGTGTTTTCAGAGTCGGGAGTTTTTTCAGACCTCTAGGGAACTGCAACTTCGAGGTTACTCAATTTCAAAAGTGGGTGCTCTTGTAAATTGTACAGATTCAGCAGTTGTTCGGTATTATATCAGTGTGCGGACTTTTGCGGACTCTGGATATTATTTGAGTCTACTGGTGCAAGAGTATTTGCAATGAAGATAAGTGCAATTGAAACTTCACTCCGAGATCGGATCGAGCGTCGAGAAGTGGCGAAGTACTTTTGTTTGCGGCAAAGGGTCAAAGTAATTTATGAGGTGATTCATGACCGACATTACATTCATATTGCTTTCTTACAAATGCGCAAGCAAAAATCTTGGAGCGGATAGTATTTAGTTACTAAACGCGCATATAGTAATAACAATATCAATGTAAGAAACAATGTTGTCGTCAAAAGAGCCAATCATTTGGTGGAAAGGCTCAAATACCTACTATAGGTACATTTGATTTCATACAGTTTATTTACCCTTTTTACTGCTTTAATTATTTATTTGCAAATTGGGAGCGACTTGGCGCACTAAGTGGCTCTACTCAGGACATGATTTGACCATTAACTTGAGATCTAAAAACTGAGGGTTGAAATACTCTTAAACACATGGCCTCGTTTATGTATCTAGGAATTTGATACAGCCCTCTGATCATTTAAGGTTACGTTGAATATATCAATGGAAAACACGGTGGACTGATTGGATATTTTAAGAATGCTATTGTTGTCAAAAATTCAATTCGTTTTTAATACATTCCTTCACAAAGTTTTTTTTGTTGAAAATACAGTCAAATTCAAGACATTTACTAATGTCTTAATTAACATGTCGTATAGCCAACACATGCTATGTTTAATTGTATAATAAAGGCAGTATTAAGGCGGGAATTTCTTTTAACTAACCTAGTGCCAATGTCAGTCAGAAATATTAAACAAACTAATTTACAGCAACAAGCTCTTTAGCAAATTAAGCCTTTACATTACAAAGCTCTGACCAACAGAGAGGACTCTTCAGAGGAGTTAAATTAGAATCTCTAATGACTCCATTTTTAATTAATAATTATTTTTAATTATGATTTCATTTCGCGTGCTCCTCAAGTCTTAGCTAATTGGGTAAACTGTTAAAGCGTCCAATTTATTAGATAAGTAAAGGTCTTCTATAGGTAAATTAGATATTTATCTGTTATTTAATGTAGAGCAAATGTCTTCTAATTATCACTGAAGATGATAATACTATTAAGTATTGCAAAGTCTAATAGAATCATAAAACAGAACAAGACGCATAATAAAAGGAAACGTTAAGGTAATAATTAGAGACGTTATCCTGGTAAGCCAGAGATCCTGAGTTCAATTCTCAGTTAAGACCGTTATCTTTTTATTTTTCTATGTCTTGTTCTATTTCATGTTTCGTTTAGATTTATTAGTTTTACCTTCTTCTTCAATGATATATTACATTGATGGGCTTAACCTTCAAAATTTATTTAAAAAAAAATTATTTTATTTTAATTACTTAAAGGAAGCAGATAAAAAATGTTATTCTGGTACAATAGCATGTTATATTAAAATATGTTTTATTTCAAAATCTATACAAATAATTAAAAACTTATACATTTTATTAACTTAAAAATTTATACATGTTATATTATTTTTTATACATATTTTTTTATATAATGTCCATAAAAATTAAATGTAATTATGTTTATATAGGTATTTAACACGTTATAATTACGTATACTTTTTTATTCGTCCATGGGGCTTTTACATTGGGTATATTGAAATACATATGTAAATTTTAGTAAATAAGTTTTATAAAAAATGGTTTGGAAAAATTATTTCTTATATTACATTTTTCAATATACCCAATTGCTTTATGAGTAATACTGGGTATATTGAAAAACATATGTACAGTTTAGTAGATAAGTGTTATAAACTATGATTTGGGAAATTATTTCTTTTATTATAGTGGTTTCAAATAATTAAAATTAAAAACAAAAATTATATACTGAAATAATTGACACCAAGTTTTTCACCAAACATAGAATTTGTTACTTTAAATATGTGAATATAATTTGTATATTCATTTGATAAACTATTTAGGCGAGCAATTTGGAAAACTTACTTCAAATTTTTTTCGTGAAATTGAAATTTTCATTGAAATATGATTATATAATAAAAATATTTAAAAAGTTAATATTAATTCTTTTTTTAATTGATAACAATAAATAATTTATTATTTTATATGGATGTATAAGCAACATAAAACCACTTCTATTCTACCGCCCCGTTTTATCTACCAAATAAAATAAAAAAGAAAAGTGATTCGAAAAATCTTCCCCACGCACAAATTATTAAATGTCGACATTTTTCAGATTCTGACGCTACGCTGCTGTCGGAAAATCATCATAACTGAGAGAACCTAAGTATTTCTGAGAGCTCGGTTTCAATCTTCAACTAAATGACTGAGGGATGTCTTGTTTGTTAACCTATGCGGTGAGTTTTCTTTTTTGACACCAGATCAGGTGGGCGGAAAATCTTAAGAAAAGTGTAAGGTGATTGCAAAGTCAAATATTACTTTTTCTGTAATATTTGACATTACGCAACAGTAGAAACTTTGCATATTATTTAATTTGCGTTATTTTTATAAAAGGCATTGTTTGATACTCGAGTGATACGTGATTATTTGAGAAGTGAAATAACACGCACTCTCAACTACGATAAAAATTTGAATCATAAAACAAACTCCAAAGGCAATTATTTTAATAAAGAAAACGAACAAAAGAAAAATACATTTTAAATAGGAACTGGGATTTGAAATAATCACAAAAGAGTTTCAATATGAAACAAGCATTGTGGCCATGATTATATATCCTTTAACATGATCTGCATTTGAATGCACACAATATGATATATTGAGCACAATACGGGCGTAAAACACTGCTTAGTAAGTCCAGAGGGACTGTTTTGAATGTCGTTTTCCACATCATAAAATAAATGCAGGAGAGTGAAAAATAATCATTTCGTTATGTGATGCACTACTTTGTGATGAAATATATCCTAATCACAATTTATTATCGGATTTACATTTTTCGAAGTCTCTTACCGAGGAACGGATTACATTTAGGAAGATAACTTCTAATCCTTCTACTCTTATGGAATATACGTGAATTAAATAATACAAATACATATTAATAAAATAAATACCAGAATTAAATGATAGCATTTACAAATGTTCACAAATATGTATATGTTTGCGAATTGTATCTTAATTTCTCTAATAAACAAGAAACCCCAAGGTAAGTATTGTTTTGTATATTAAATGCCTGCACAGAATATAAATAAATAATCATATAAACATCCCAACGCAGCATCACGTTTAGTGGCCAAACGCATTGTACTGAAGAAACCGGTGGATGTAATATGCCATGAGTTTTTATAAATGAAACGTCTAGTTTATAGTTAAATATTTGTACAACGCCCTTAAGGGCCCGCTTTCCGCGTAAAAAATTTAGATTTGGGCAACACCCACAAAATAAACAATATTTAGTGTTAAAAGAATCCGACAGAGGTGTCTGAATTCGTATTAGGAATAATTTTGGGGATTATTTAATAATTTAAATAACGAAATTAAATTACCGACATCTATTGCAATTTTAGAAAAACAGACCCATTTTTAGTTAGCACCGAGCAAATTAGAACGAAGTCGAAATGAAGATGGTTCTCAAAATATGGGTTTTATTACGGATTTAATTAATTAATTTTTTTTTTAATTTTACAAAAAACATTTACGAAAGTTATTTGTATAGGTATACAAATTACTTTACTTTACTAAAATACTATTATCACTTTTATAAAAGTAATTTATAACTTTTATAAAATCAATAAATATATTTTTACATCAATAAGGTTTTTCTTATATGGTTATCTTTATAGGGTGTCCGGGGGTAAAGTGCTCAAACTTCAGGAGGTTATTCTAAATGCTAGAAGAAGTAAAAAAGAAATGGAAATTATTCGAATTTCCAAATTTTTTCCACAAAAATTTATTTTCCGTAGAAGAAATTGTTTTTTTTTTCTATCCAAAAAATTAAACTTTTTTACTCGAAAACTATCTTAAAACGTTGGAATTCCAAAAAAAGTTTTTTTTTTTTTTACTTGTACTATCAATTAGAATCACCTCCCGAAGTTTGTGCACTTTACCCCCGACATCTTTTTTGACACCAGCGCGACATATGCGACATATGCGCAATATAATATTTATACACGTGTAATATCTACTTTTGTACATTTATATAAATTATATACACGTTTACATTTTTATGCTCATCAAATTTATTATATTATAAAGATAGATAGAAAGATCCTTAGTGCTTCCTGAGGACTTACAAATCAGAAGACTTTTTTGTAATTATTTATTTATTCATTTAAACAATTCAATAATTATAAAGAGTAATAAAACATGTAAGCAACATAAAATTACATTCTAAAATGTGAAAGGGGCTCTATTTATTTACATTTTTATGAAATTACTACTTTTAATAGTTTAAGCTTTCAGTGAACTTTCAATTTTATTTTTAACTGCTCTAAATATTATTTGTTTAAATTGTCAAATATAATTTAATCACAAACACAAGATTCACTCAAAATGAAAGATTGGTGGTTCTGAAATGTTCCCATAAATACGGTGAAAGAACCCTAAACTATAAACTTATTACCCTAAACATGCTTCGAGCGAAATGCGGATCTGGAAACCTTATCGTCAATCTGAGCAAAACATACCATGAACGTCAATATAGCAACAGCCTTTGTTCTGCTGCAGTTTCATTAAATGCCGAGAGATCCGTTTACAGTCTCCAAAAAGCAATACTGGGGCACAACCCTTGAAACAAAGCTAAATGATTGGAATACAGAAAGATAAAAACTCACCATTGTCAAAAAATATCTTGGCCGTAAATGATTAAATAAAATTAGATTTATTCAGGAAGGCAAGCATTACGGTGATCGATGTTAAAAATCTAACATAGCCCTAGAATAACTCCAGTATCTTTAAGAAACCTTTCTCTTAAAGCTCAGAAAAAAACTTTCCATGACAGTTAGATATACCACTCTACAACAAGACCGCGTACGGTAAAACTGTAAAAAAAATAAAGTAATAAATAACAAAATAAATATTTCACAACACAATAATTTCATCGAAAATCTTAAATCCGTTTCACCTTTCTACATTTTCTATATTCTCCTTAAGAATATAATCCTTAGATAATGCCTTTTCAGATTATTCGTGGAAGCTAGAAAAAAATAAAATCATTGATTATAACTGCACTTCAAGTGACCTTTTAAATAACAGTAAAGGGCTCAAATGATTTCATTATTACCTCCGTGCCTTTGCATCTTTACAAGACTTGGGCAAAACATTCTGTAGCGGAGTATAGATTTCACATCTGAAACATAATTAAAGAGTTTATTGAAAATAGAACACCAAGGTACGGTTAGTCAAAAAACGTACAATAAAGTTAATTCTGGGTAGAAATTGTACAGTTGACATTCAGGACAGGTTCACTCCCTCCTCCTCAAAAAAGACCCTCTATACAGCATTCTCAAAGATGACACAGGCTCTGAGAGAAATTATTTTCTTCAGGGCCTCCTTCCGACATAAAAAATAACATCACTGAACTAAATTATATTCTTGTATTATTGTAGAAAGCAATCACTTTGTGGTTTGACATATTTAATAAAATAAAATACTCTTTTGTTTTAAAACCACGATATTTATTAATTTAAGAACCGACCGGTTTCGCTTTACTTAACCATCATCAGGGTACAAATTAATACTAAACAAGAAGTACATAATGTGTGCATATATATAACAAAATATAGAGGGAGACAACATGATACAAATATATTATAGAGGGAGACAACATGATACAAATATAAGCAACACAAAGACGGTCATAAAATACATTAACATAAGTGCACAAGTAATGGAAAACCGCTAGATAATTATGTAGACTAATGGGTTATACGAATAAATCGGGAGAAACAAAACATCAATAAAACGTCAATAATAACGGTTTTTCCGAATTTGCAAATCATTTGATCGATAAAGATCATACATTCTGTCATAGCACCGGTGCTAACATCTTACATAAAAACGGGCATGGTAACAGACTAAACAATTTAGAGGCACTAGAAATTAAAAAAGCTGTAAAAACCAAAAGTCATATACTTAATAATCAATTAGACATATCAAGTAGTCCAATATTAAGTCTGTTTCCAATAAACCCATAAAAAATTCCCAGTTCTCCTTACCTCCTTACCACCTTGCCAGTTGATGTTTTGTTTCTCCCGATTTATTCGTATAACCCATTAGTCTACATAATTATCTAGCGGTTTTTCCATTACTTGTGCACTTATGTTAATGTATTTTATGACCGTCTTTGTGTTGCTTATATTTGTATCAAGTTGTCTCCCTCTATATTTTGTTATATATATGCACACATTATGTACTTCTTGTTTAGTATTAATTTGTACCCTGATGATGCTTAAGTAAAGCGAAACCGGTCGGTTCATAAATTAATAAATATCGTGGTTTTAAAACAAAAAAGTATTTTATTTTATTAAATTATATTCCCCACAGTTTCAGAACTTTCAATAGCTTTTTTCGCTCGCACGTTCATTATTTTTCTGGATTCCACGTTCGAGTATTGTTATTTGAAACAGATGGCCCATATATTATTATTACATATTATATTATATTTCGGACATCGTTGCATTGTGAATCATTAGAGCAGATCTTAGAGTAATATTACTCTAAGGAGCAGATGTAAAGTGACGTGTGTATTTGTGTACGTAGAAAGTTAATTCACAAATAAATCACGATCATATAGTATCCTCAACAAGCAAACTAAATTAATAAGAACTTGCCCCGTAATTTCTAATGTTTTGGAATTAGTTTTA
Source organism: Hesperophylax magnus (assembly GCA_026573805.1). Lineage (NCBI taxonomy): Eukaryota > Metazoa > Arthropoda > Insecta > Trichoptera > Limnephilidae > Hesperophylax > Hesperophylax magnus. Next base: position 801,200 of record JAIUSX010000041.1, on the reverse strand, counting down.
TTTCCCAAAGTACGTATTCTGAAAAAAATAAAATAATAATTTTTATAACTTTTTACTACACAATACATAAATAAAAATAATAATTAATTTTTATAATAAATTATCGTTTATCGTATTCTTAAAAAAATAAAATAATAATTTTTATAACTTTTTACTACACAATACATAAATAAAAATATGAATTACAAATGTTTATAATAAATATAAGCTTGTAAATCAAATATTGTACTTTTTTCTTCTCACCTATCATGCGTTGAACCCTTTGGAGATATATTGTTTTCTTTGGAATACGAGATGTCTTTCGCTTATTTCCCATCTTTGAAAAAACAATATTTATGAACTGATATACGCTTAAAATTATCTTTATAGGTTCAAATATTTGCACGTAATCGCACGTCTGTATATCATAAAACGTTGAACGACACGTCTGCCCCCAAAGCCCTCGAGTTGGCGAATGAAATTTTACAATGAAAGATAGGTTAATCTTCATGTCGGAGCGAGCGCGCTATAATAAATGTGATTTAAAAGCAATAAGCGTAAGAGACAGTTGTGAAAATATTTAATTAAACATGACTTATTAACAATACAGCAAAATTTCTTTAGAAATATCTTAAGTAGCATTTAAAGAAGCAATTTGAATTTTTTCATACCTGTAACTTGTAATATAACAGAAACAAATGTGTAAATAATAATTTTTGGAGCATACTTTGCAATTTTTTTCTATCGAGGGAATTTTATATAATTAACGTTTCGGCCCTACACATATTCAGATAATATCTTAAAAAATAGCATATATTTTTTAAAGAACTTAGAAACTTAAAGTGTTACGAGAAACTTGTTATAAATCGGTAGAAATTTGGAATGCGGAGGAAGCTACAAGCCAAAAATATGTATATTCTTGGTATACCTCATATTGTAGGTAATAGGCATTAAAATTGCATGACAAACGGAGTCTAGAAAAGTTCGATTTCAAGCACAAAACTAGTGTTTATTTATTTATTTTCTAAATAATTTTATAAGAAAGCAAAAAAGTTAATCAAGTGAAACCTTCACATATAATCTTAGCTATAATACTGTATTTTTTTAAAGTCGTTTCCTTTATGCGTTCATACATTTCTATTGAAAAAAACATTTTAAGCTTACGTTTATAATTTTTATTGAGTAGATTATTATTTTATTTATATTCTATTCAAGCGAAACGACAGGAAAACCTTCAATTTATCTAAAGCATATTTTTAGTATTCATAATGTACACCAATTCGTTACAAATATTATTCAAAATAGTGATTTAGCATTAAGCTTCAAAGCTACGCGGTCGAAAGTGAATATGAAAAGCATTGTGTTAAAATTTCGAATTGGTTTGAAAGTTTTGCTAATACAGGGAATGTGCGAAATATCTAAATTAGGAAGAGTGGTCAGACACACGATACGGCACGCTGCTGGCAAACATGCTAAAACAATGATACACGCAAAACTACCAAGTTTCCAAGCGTTTGAGTTAAAACTAGTGAGGATGCAGAACGATTTGTTAAAATAAATGGTTTAGATTACTTTAGGCAACGTCGTTGTTGGCATTTTTGCCAGTCTAGTAATAACGTTTATTCCTTTCTTGGTCTTCATCTGCATTCAATAGAATTTCGTTATTATTTACAGTATTTTATAATATCAGATTTTTCATTCCATTTCTTTGTTTGTATTCCATCTTTTTGAGTGATTAATGCTTTCGTGACGACAAGGATCGTCTTACAACGCGTCAAAAGTAGGAACTTATTTTACAAAATGGCGTAGAAATCATATTCAAATGTTGACTGTGCATGTGCACACTCTTCCCAGATTACTTAGAAAGACGAAGAAAAACACATCGCTCTAAAACACTTCTTTTGAGAATTAGACCGGGATGAAAAATGGAAAACCCACAGCAATTCACCAGTGGGACTATGTACCCCGTTTTGGGTATGTTGTGTGAATAAAGTCGGAAAGGGAAGATGTCGAGGAAGAGGAAAGTTTGGAAGTAGGTACCTGGGTATTCAAATCTGATCACTTTAAACGGCTATTGCCATTTCAAGTAGATACCTACCTAGGTATTCAAATTTGATCACTATAAACGGCTATTGCCATTTCAAGTAGGTACCTACATGGGTGTTCAAATCTGATCACTATAAACGGCTATTGCCATTTCAAGTAGATACCTACGCGGGTAATGAAATTTGATCACTATAAACGGCTATTGCCATTTCAAGTAGATACTTACCCGGGTATTGAAATTTGATCACTATAAACGGCTATTGCCATTTCAAGTAGGTACCTACATGGGTGTTCAAATCTGATCACTATAAACGGCTATTGCCATTTCGAGTAGGTACCTACATGGGTGTTCAAATCTGATCACTATAAACGGCTATTGCCATTTCAAGTAGATACCTACCCGGGTATTCAAATTTGATCACTATAAACGGTTATTGCCATTTCAAGTACCTAGGTACCTACCTACATGGGTTTTCAAATCTGATCACTATAAACGGCTATTGCCATTTCAAGCCACGTTTCTAATCTGAATTGTGGTCTTTCACAGGACGATGCGTATGCACGTTTTATAAGAAGCTTTTTTCGTACAGATAACCTCTGCTTTTATTTCATCTCAGTTCGAAAACAACGTGTTTGTTGACAGACGTTTATGTGCCATACTTGTACATGTACCGTTGGACGGATTGACATTTCCATGTTTAGAGCAAACTACGAATTATTTTAGGTTTTACATTCAATTTAGGTTTGTAATCTTGATATTTTCACAATTTTAAGGCTTTCTGGGAGTTATTAAAATAAAACAATGATATCTACCCAAAAATTGGTACGTTACCAAATGAATTTTTAAAATTAAATCTGGAGTGGAAAGATGATACTGGTAGAAGATCACTATTTAATCTCGAAATGTTGCTTGAAATGGATTTAGCCGTATTTAGTGACCACATCTCGTGGACGAGGGATGAGTTTCTTGACTATATAATAATATATTATATTTGCGTCGCATTCCAGAGTAGAAGATACCCTAGCGCCCTGGCGAATGATCATCATTCATGTTTGAAACATTGCTTGAAATGGCTTGATGACCAGATCTAAATAGCCAGGTACTCCCCCATCTTCCTCTTCCTCATATCCTTCCGTTCCCACTATCTTCAGCCTCACAACACACCCTAGTACACTAACTTCAAACGTTTGGGAGCGTGCGATGTTCACATAAAACATAGTAAAAGATATCCGAATAGCCCGGTACTTCGCAGCCTTATAAGTACTTGGGAGGTCAAAGAAGCCAAAAAATGTCATACGTTATTTGTTGGTAAGAGAAATAAGTTTTATTTTGCACTAGCTGTACCCCGCCACGCGTTGCTGTGGCTCAGTCAATCTGTGCAGATAGAAAAACAATAGCTAGTTTAGCATTTACGTCCAATAGATGGCGCTGTTAACAAAATGTATGTTTTTACGTAGCACATATGACATCTATATAATATAGGTACATGAAAACATGGTGTTTTTAAATAGTTATAAAAAAATGCGTATTCGAATGCAACGACATTGTATCAAAATTTCAAAACAATCGTGAAGAATTTTAGGAGATTTAAGATTTTGAACAAAGGAGCATTTATGTTGTTTGTTTTTGGGGTGTTATGCCGTGTTGCGCTAACTCCTTCTTTAGCCGATCCGGTAGATCCGAAGATCTTCGGATCTACCGGATCTGCCCTGATGATGGACACTGCAACGCTGTCCGAAACGTCGGCTAAAGAAGGAGTTAGCGCAACACGGCATAACACCCCAAAAACAAACAACAAAAATGCTTTTGGCCGTGAGAATCTAAAAACTTACCAAAGGAGCATTTATATTTATATAGATTAAGACGTAACCGGGCGTTGATTTTTCCATACAAACGTAGTCCCCATTTATCTTTCTGGATTTTAACCCTAGAGCAAATATTTTTTTAACATAAAATAGATATCAGCGACTTTCGTGTCGGTACGTTTTGTTTTTTTTTGATAAATTGCTTCTTATAGAAGTTATGACCTTCCAAATATCAATAAAATTGCCTGATTTAAACGCAGTCAAAAGACGTTCAGTCTACAAACTAGACAATATATTTTGAAAAAAAGCAAAACGGTCCGACATAGAATAGTTTCTTCTTATGTAGTTGGTAAAAAAAAATTGAAAATCGGTTAACTTTTGGAGGAGAAAAATGGGGAATACAAAACCTCGATTTTGAAGATTTCATTTAGGTATTTGTAGCCCGAGCTGCATGTGTCCCTTTCGCTCAGTATTCGGGAGGTAAGGGTCGGGGGACAGGGTTTAGATAAATACGTATGTTTTTTTTTATTTTTTTTATTTTTTTTATTTTTTATATATTCAATAATATTATTATTGGGTTTATAAAAACAGTTTATTTTTAAACAAGTTCTGCTGTGTAATTATTATTACGCGTGACAGCTGTTTCGCCTTCTGAAGGCATTATCAAACTGGAACTGGAACTGGAACTTTCGCCTTCAGAAGGCGAAACAGCTGTCACGCGTAATAATAATTACACAGCAGAACTTGTTTAAAAATAAACTGTTTTTATAAACCCAATAATAATATTATTGAATATATAAAAAATAAAAAAAATAAAAATAAAATGGAGTTCTACAAATTAAACTTAATAACAATAAATAAATACGTATGTATTTGTGCGAAGTGATGTCACGTAGTCATAAATCGATATTCGATATTCTAGTGTTGTGTTTTTTTTTTTTTTTTTTTTTTTTATATTAACTCCACACAGGAGGCCCTGAAGAAAATAATTTCCCTCAGGGCCTATGTCATCTTTGGGGATGCTGTGTGGAGGGTCTTTTTGTGGAGAGGAAGGAGTGAACATAGGTCTTGAAGAGTCCCATGTTGTAGGAGGGAGGAAACACAGAGGCCGGCAGTTCGTTCCACAGCCGAGCTGTTGAACTTAAGAACGAATCGTAGAAGCGACCCGTTCTCATGTGACAAATGTCAACCGTGTACAAATGTTGGGCGCGCGTTTGGCGTGTATCCCGACTACGCACCGGTGCCGAAGGGATCAATGACGCTAGTTCCTCAGAGCATCTTCCATTGTAATACCGATAGAACAAGGACAGCATACCTACCTGACGCCTGTGCTCTAAAGATTGCAGTCCGTTTGTTAAGATTGGGGAATCTATCAAACGGACCGCCCGTTTTTGCACAGAGTCAAGGGTTTTTTTCAGGTATTTAGGGGCTCCGGACCAGAGATGGCTGCCAAATTCGACAGTAGGGCGCACTTGCGATTTGTACAGGGTCAGCAGTTGTGTACTATTAAAGTATCTGCGGGCCCTGTACAGTACGCCCAGCTTCTGAGAGGCCAGCTTTACTCTGGCTTCGATGGAGCCCCCATACCTGAGCTGGTCACTTATAGTTACACCAAGCATATCAATGGAAGGCCTGTTCGGAAGATTGCTTCCGTTGAAGGAGACTAGGTTATCATTTAGATCCCTTTTAGACGTAATCAGACAGGATTGGGTCTTTGAAACATTAAATTCGACGAGATTATTTTTACCCCAGGAGGAAATACTCTCGAGATAACCGTCCATTCTCTGCTTCAAAGCCCTCCGAGCCGTTGGAGTTTGTGTGCCCTTTGGGGGCTTGTCAAACAAAAAGCTATCATGAACTGTACTGTCATCCGCGTAACAATGAATCGGGGCACATGTCAAAAGGTCATTGATGTGCAATAAAAACAAAGTCGGAGACAGAACCGATCCCTGTGGGACGCCAGCATTTATGGAGTGTGAGGATGAGGTGAAACCGTCAGCAACAGCCTGAATCGACCTATCCCTTAAAAAATCAGCAATCCACGTACACAGGGATGCGGGAAGTCCGTAAGAAGGCAATTTGTTGACAAGTCCTCGGTGCCAGACCCGGTCAAAGGCCTTGGATATGTCTAGTGCGACCGTTTGGGTCTCACCGTGATGTTCCAGGCACCGCCCCCAAACATGCGACACATACGCGAGAAGATCACCGCACGAGCGGTTCCGCCGGAATCCGTATTGACGGTCGTTGATAATTTTGTTCTTCTCGAGGTATGTGAGCAGTTTGTCGTTGATCACACGTTCCATCACTTTGGACAGAACTGATGTGATCGCTATGGGGCGGTAGTTGGCCGGGTTGGAGCGGTCACCTTTCTTGGGAATAGGGTGAATGACCGCTTTTTTCCAACCAGAGGGCACAGTGCCACACTTCAGGGACATTTTGAAGAGCTTTGTCAAAACTGGAACTATTTCCGCAGCACACCTCTGCAATACCAGGGCAGGTATTCCATCAGGTCCACTAGCTTTGTTAACATCGAGCCCCCGTATAACGTGGAGTACATCCCGATGCCGGATCCTCAGCTTTTTCATATAGAAGCCGCAGTGAGGAACCGACGGCGGAACAGCACCTCCGTCATCGAGGGTCGAGTTTTCCGCAAACATTTTCCCTAATAAGTTAGCCTTTTCGGTGGCGGTGTTTGCTAGTGAGCCGTCAGGTCTGGTAAGAGGTGGCAAACTGGGTTTGCAAAAATTCCGACCTATTGAGCCTGCAAGGGACCAGAATGCTCTGCTGCCATGCGGGCAGGCAGCCAGCTTTTTGCTGATCTGCAGGTCGTGTTCGAATTTTGACCTATTAATGATTCTCTTGCATTCCTTTGCCGATTTGTTGTATGCTGATCTGCTTTCGGGCGTTCGAGATGTGTTGTAGGCTCGGTAAGCCGCATTTTTACGTCGAACTGCTTCGGAGCATTGTCGACTGAACCACGGCTTTGAGCCCACACCAGTTTCTTTAGTAGTCGATTGTATGAAGCCATCCATCGCCGATTTGATGACTTCACCAATCTCCTGGGCACATCTTGAAGGGTCCGAAGTCCGAAAACAAACAGCTGACCACGGAAAAGCATTGAAATGGGCCCGCATACCGAACCAATCTGCTGACCTATAGTGCCACACTTTTCTCCTCAGCCTCTCATTGGTTGGTCTGAGGCTAACGGGGATTGATGTCGTCACTAGGCAGTGGTCAGATGATCCCAGAGGCGCTGTGACGTCAATCTTATAATCGTGTGGCACAGTAGTTAAAAATAGGTCTAACAGATTGGAACGGTGAGTCTGGACATCAGGAACCCTTGTAGGCTCCTGAACCAGTTGCTCTAATCCGTAGCAAATGGCAAAGGATTCCGCCTGTCGGCCAGCCGAGTCCGTTGGGCCTGAGAACTTCAACCATGGTTCGTTATGAACATTGAAGTCCCCCAGAACAATAAACTCGGCCGAAGGGTAGCGGGGCAAGAGATCATCAATAGTTTCTCTCAAATGTTTGAAGAGCTCGGAAGTGTCTGATTCGCTGTGGTTCGGTGAGCGGTATAGACACGCGTAGAATCTTGCCGTACTGGCAAGATTGACGCGCACCCACATTACGTCGAATCTGGAGTTTTCCAGACTCAATAATCGTACACAGTTGACGTCAGCTCGACTATAGAGGCAGACTCCTCCTTTGAGTCGGAACTTGCTTGCAAGGGTAAAGCCCGGGCAGTCCAGATAGGAGGAGTCTGGCGGCTCGGCTATCTGAGTTTCGGATAGGAAAAGAAGGTTGGGACGTTGGGACAAAAGATGGTGATGAACAGAATTTAAATTAGTATGCAGACCGCGAATGTTGGCAAAATTTACCAACAGTTTTGGCCCGCACCGGGGACGCCTGCTACTCGCCGCTGTAATGACGTTAAGTTTGTTTTTATGTATATTCATGATTTTACTTTTTGTTTTTTTTTTAAATGGTATGAAGTGAAACGAAGGTCTGGAATGGAAAAGGTATGAGGAGTGGGTAGGAATATGGGGTTCAGGCTGTCCAGGAGTGATGAGCGTTTGGTTCCAGCCCACTCACTGCGGTGCTAGCCGATAGGCTGGGAGAGTCTGGCTGGAGAGGGCATCCAATGCGCCCCAAACACTGCTGCTGGGTCCCCTCCGGTCACGAACCGGCACAACAGCAGTGGCAGGGTTTTTTCACTCGCTGATGGGGCAGCCCACCCTTAGTCGTGAGCCTGAGGGTCGGGCCCCTGTACTATCGAGCGGCCCGGACAGCGGTAACCGGTTGTAAAGGGTCTCCCTCAACCAGCATCTCCCAACCGGCCCGCCACGCAGAAGGTGGGCCGACGCACCCGCCACCAAGACCTGGGCAAACCTTAACCCATGAACCCGGGCACCCCTGCTAAGTCACCAAACGTAGCGAACCACTTGGGGTGACCTGTGGCAGAGGTGTTGGTCATCCAATAAATGGTTCCCAGGGCGGCGGTACCCATTCCCGCCTACCAAATTGAAATTGTCAAATTGTGTTGTCCCGAGTAATCGATGTTTTTTATTATTTTTTCCGTTTGGTCACTTTTGTGTTTGTTTGGTGAAGTATTCCGATATTCTTACTTTAATTTCATATGTTTACGTAAAATAATATCTGTAAAAAAAACATCCCTTACGGCCAGACCGACTCCGAGGTGATTTCGTTCCGTATTGCCAATATGGATACAAAACACTCAAATGGATAATTTTTTTAAAAATAACTTTTGGGTAACTAGCATAATATTATAACACATCTTCGGATCTACCGGATCTGCCCTGATGATGGACACTGCAACACTGTCCGAAACGTCGGCTAAAGAAGGAGTTAGCGCAACACGGCATAACACCCCAAAAACAAACAACAAAAATATTATAATTCTTCAATAACCTATAATGTATATTGTTATTTTATTTATTTAACTTCTATTTCGACAAATAAATATACAGCAAAGTGATGTAGCGTAGTGTATCGAATTGTGTCGGTGCACTAGTGTTGTCTTTTCCCGAGTTATTGATATATTTTATTAGTTTTTTTTTGGTTTAGTGACTTATTTCGAGTATACCATACTTGCCGATCTTACTAAAATTGGACCAAATTCAATTTGTATACGTCAAGTACTATAATAATTTTCAATTTGGGAGGTGGTTATGGGTACCGCCGCCCAGGGAACCATTTATTGGATAACCTCTGTCATAGGTCACCCCAAGTGGTTCGCTACGTTTGGTGACTTGAGCAGGGGTGCCCGGGTTCATGGGGGTGAGGATTGTCCGGGTCTTGGCGATATATGCATCGGTCCGCCAGTTGCGTGGCAGGCCGGATCGGGAGACCAGTCTAAACGCACGCTCAAGTCGCGACGCGACTGAAGATGAGTTAGCAGCAAGAAGCCACCTGACTATTGTATGTGCGCGCTCAAGTTGAGACGCGACTTATTTGGACGAGTATTATAACAAAACCCTGTAGCAACCCGATACAGAATTTGGTCGTAACACGGACATGTACCTAGCATGAAAGTCAAAAAATTCTCAACAAATATATATTTTTAAAAAGATGCCATTTGCGTGGTGATCTGTTATAACAAAACACAGTAGGAAAAGTTGCGCCGTTTAGTCATGACATTTTCTATTATTTTCGAGTTACATGGATATTTAAATACTAGTTCATTTTTACTCATGATCCGATTTTCAGAACCCCGACATGTCTGGAGGTAGAGTGGAAAAAAATGGAGGTTTCCTCCACACCATCCGATTTGCAGTGTGGTGATTGGCAAGGGTGTTATGGCTTTCATGTCATTTTCAAAATTTCAACGAATGGCATTGGCGTTGGCTCTATTAAAAAACACACTATAATAAGATTCGTAAAACAAAATAGTGAACAAAAAATTGCAATATTATATCGAAAATTGGTCACTTCCGATGTTTATGTGGTAAAAATTGGTCATTTTGGCCAAATAAACATCGCAAGGGAATTAAACCTGTTGATTTCAGGAATTTTACTAAAATAAAAAATAAATATTTTGTTTTAATACTTTTCCCTGTCTCAAACAACTTGAATGGTTTAGTTAAGTTTTGATAAACAAAAAAGATAACTATCTGTCCAAATAAGTATTTTATATTATTTTTAATTGATTAATTTAGCAAAACGACACAAATTAATTTAATAAAATTTACTTGCGCACGCCGCGACCTGCGGATTCGTAGCCATAGCCTTACCCTTCAACCACGGAGGCAGTTCAAATGTACGCACCTACATATTTTAGTAGGTGCACCTATATGGGTAGTAAGATTTTTTTTTAATTTTTAAAAGAAAGACAAACATCCCCTGGTTACAAATAACCTAACATTTGAAAAACTCTTACTACCACCACACTAAGCGGAAGGTATTGCTTGTGTTATGATGGAGAACTTAGCCAGCCGAGGAATCGAACATGGGACGCCCGGGTGGGACCCAAACGCGATGCCCACTCAGCCACTGACCGGTCAAGTAAGTTAGAGCAACACAATTAATTAGTAGTACATTATTTTGATGTATCTCACAAGGTTTAGCCAGCGTGAGCAATTTAAGCGCCCGAAAATATATTTTAAATCACTTGATTACACAATGACTTTCCTCTACTTTTTATAAATATAATACATATTTATAAATTACGCGTGTAAACCTTTCGGAAGAAAATCTTTAAATGATCGTGAAAATCCTATCAAAATCCATTTCGCCGAGATTATACGCCGAGACAAAATCAGTAACGGAGAAATAAGTTGGAAAGATAACCACAAACACCAGATACATGACGAAGGACGGAAGACGGGAGATGCAGGAGGCGGAGGAGGCGGGATGCGGGAGAGGCGGGAGTCGAGCGTAACATGCACGCACACACTCTTAGTTGGGTGGGTACCTACACATCGATAGCGCGCTCGCTGAGCAGAGTGAAATAGCAAGTGATTTTTAAAATACCTATTGTTCAAATTTCTCAGCGCCCGGGTTTCCTCTTAAACGAAAAAATAAGGTACAGGGAAGACAGTGAGGAAAAGGAAGATAGGATGGGGATGTGGATGAAAGATGTTCTCGATACATTATATACTCAGGCATTCATTTGTGTTCGATATTACTGAAGGTTATTGTTAAGATTGCCTATATTATTAAATTGTGTGCTATACTGCGCAGATATATTTTACGGGGAATTTGGGATTTTTCCTAAGATGCTTGTGGACAAATTAAAAAAAAAACTAATTTTAGGGTTGGTCTTGACGGTACTCTTAAGTGTGTTAGTAAGCGGACGAGGTAATTAATTATCTAGAAATTTCGCACATTTTCAATGGAAATAAAATGCACGAATTCACGTGTAGGTAATGAAAAAAAAATCGTAATTATTATGGCATAAAAATCCAAGGAAATGATTCCTCGTATCTCAATTTCTAATACGGTGAAAAGGTTTTCATAGAAATAAATATCTATATCGAATATCCGATAAAATACGCAGGTAAGTCAATGAAAAATTGAAACATCCTGCTATGAATTATTTTACAAGCAATAATTATTCGCCTGAAACACTCATCCACATTGAAAAATCTCCTGATAAAAGATACATGACGCCAACGGGACTCGAACCCGTGCCCCTTCGATTTCCGGTCGACAGCTCTGACCACTGAGCTATGGCGGCTTATCTCTTATCCGCGAAATAATTCAATATATACTAGTGTTTCATTCAACAATTACTGCTTGTTAGATTTTTTCACCTGAAAACAACCAACTTTATTTTATATGAGAAAGGCATTGTAAGTGCTAACTCTCTCACTAGATGGCGTCGAGACAAATTGTCTACATTTTTAGGTGAAATTCTAGAACTTGTCAAATATTAATTATTATTTTTTTGGTAAACTAATGTTTAAGACAAGATTTTTTATGCATAGCACAAAGGGTAACAATTATTTTACAAGCAATAATTATTCGCCTGAAACACTCATCCACATTGAAAAATCTCCTGATAAAAGATACATGACGCCAACGGGACTCGAACCCGTGCCCCTTCGATTTCCGGTCGACAGCTCTGACCACTGAGCTATGGCGGCTTATCTCTTATCCGCGAAATAATTCAATATATACTAGTGTTTCATTCAACAATTACTGCTTGTTAGATTTTTTCACCTGAAAACAACCAACTTTATTTTATATGAGAAAGGCATTGTAAGTGCTAACTCTCTCACTAGATGGCGTCGAGACAAATTGTCTACATTTTTAGGTGAAATTCTAGAACTTGTCAAATATTAATTATTATTTTTTTGGTAAACTAATGTTTAAGACAAGATTTTTTATGCATAGCACAAAGGGTAACAATTATTTTACAAGCAATAATTATTCGCCTGAAACACTCATCCACATTGAAAAATCTCCTGATAAAAGATACATGACGCCAACGGGACTCGAACCCGTGCCCCTTCGATTTCCGGTCGACAGCTCTGACCACTGAGCTATGGCGGCTTATCTCTTATCCGCGAAATAATTCAATATATACTAGTGTTTCATTCAACAATTACTGCTTGTTAGATTTTTTCACCTGAAAACAACCAACTTTATTTTATATGAGAAAGGCATTGTAAGTGCTAACTCTCTCACTAGATGGCGTCGAGACAAATTGTCTACATTTTTAGGTGAAATTCTAGAACTTGTCAAATATTAATTATTATTTTTTTGGTAAACTAATGTTTAAGACAAGATTTTTTATGCATGGCACAAAGGGTAACAATTATTTTACAAGCAATAATTATTCGCCTGAAACACTCATCCACATTGAAAAATCTCCTGATAAAAGATACATGACGCCAACGGGACTCGAACCCGTGCCCCTTCGATTTCCGGTCGACAGCTCTGACCACTGAGCTATGGCGGCTTATCTCTTATCCGCGAAATAATTCAATATATACTAGTGTTTCATTCAACAATTACTGCTTGTTAGATTTTTTCACCTGAAAACAACCAACTTTATTTTATATGAGAAAGGCATTGTAAGTGCTAACTCTCTCACTAGATGGCGTCGAGACAAATTGTCTACATTTTTAGGTGAAATTCTAGAACTTGTCAAATATTAATTATTATTTTTTTGGTAAACTAATGTTTAAGACAAGATTTTTTATGCATAGCACAAAGGGTAACAATTATTTTACAAGCAATAATTATTCGCCTGAAACACTCATCCACATTGAAAAATCTCCTGATAAAAGATACATGACGCCAACGGGACTCGAACCCGTGCCCCTTCGATTTCCGATCGACAGCTCTGACCACTGAGCTATGGCGGCTTATCTCTTATCCGCGAAATAATTCAATATATACTAGTGTTACTCATATAAAATAAAGTTGGTTGTTTTCAGGTGAAAAAATCTAACAAGCAGTAATTGTTGAATGAAACACTAGTATATATTGAATTATTTCGCGGATAAGAGATAAGCCGCCATAGCTCAGTGGTCAGAGCTGTCGACCGGAAATCGAAGGGGCACGGGTTCGAGTCCCGTTGGCGTCATGTATCTTTTATCAGGAGATTTTTCAATGTGGATGAGTGTTTCAGGCGAATAATTATTGCTTGTAAAATAATTGTTACCCTTTGTGCTATGCATAAAAAATCTTGTCTTAAACATTAGTTTACCAAAAAAATAATAATTAATATTTGACAAGTTCTAGAATTTTACCTAAAAATGTAGACAATTTGTCTCGACGCCATCTAGTGAGAGAGTTAGCACTTACAATGCCTTTCTCATATAAAATAAAGTTGGTTGTTTTCAGGTGAAAAAATCTAACAAGCAGTAATTGTTGAATGAAACACTAGTATATATTGAATTATTTCGCGGATAAGAGATAAGCCGCCATAGCTCAGTGGTCAGAGCTGTCGTCCGGAAATCGAAGGGGCACGGGTTCGAGTCCCGTTGGCGTCATGTATCTTTTATCAGGAGATTTTTCAATGTGGATGAGTGTTTCAGGTGAATAATTATTGCTTGTAAAATAATTGTTACCCTTTGTGCTATGCATAAAAAATCTTGTCTTAAACATTAGTTTACCAAAAAAATAATAATTAATATTTGACAAGTTCTAGAATTTCACCTAAAAATGTAGACAATTTGTCTCGACGCCATCTAGTGAGAGAGTTAGCACTTACAATGCCTTTCTCATATAAAATAAAGTTGGTTGTTTTCAGGTGAAAAATTCTAACAAGCAGTAATTGTTGAATGAAACACTAGTATATATTGAATTATTTCGCGGATAAGAGATAAGCCGCCATAGCTCAGTGGTCAGAGCTGTCGACCGGAAATCGAAGGGGCACGGGTTCGAGTCCCGTTGGCGTCATGTATCTTTTATCAGGAGATTTTTCAATGTGGATGAGTGTTTCAGGCGAATAATTATTGCTTGTAAAATAATTGTTACCCTTTGTGCTATGCATAAAAAATCTTGTCTTAAACATTAGTTTACCAAAAAAATAATAATCCTGCTATGAATTGCGGAGATTGGTTTGCTGTCTTTTACGTCGTCACTAAGGCGTAAGGGGAATACGAGTTGGGATATTTTACACAAGGAATATCGTATTATTAGATATTTGAAATCAAATATAATTCTATTTAATCTTTTGCTAAGAAAACAACCTTTATCACGCGAACTTTATAAACATTTAACAATTTATTTGTGAGTCTTTTGCTGTGGGCATAATTTTAAGTAAAGCCATGGATGTTAAGTTTTGAACTCGTCGCTTGGATGCTGTATAATCTGTACATAAGTACATCGTGATTTGGGAACAGCTTTCAAGTCCATAAGTTTTAGCTAATGTATATATTATTTCGTTAAAACTTACTACATATTCGGTACAGTTCGGTAGTCTTAATTGCTACTAAACTTATGAACACCGTTATAATTACACTATACCCACTTGATTATATTAGATAGTTTTACGAGTTATTAAGTTCCAATTTAAAACAATATTATCGAGATAGTAATGTATCCTTTATTTCGTATTTTGCTTTCCTTCTTCATTTCCTAACATCCCATTTCATTGTAAGAGTTTAGTAGAAATAATTAAATACTACTAGCATATAATTTTTAATTATTATTATTTTTTTTTTTTAAAAAGATACACATTTCCTGCTTACGAATAACCTGACAATATTTGAATATCTCCTACTAATAATAATAAAAATATTTGGCTAATTTATATAGCGGCGTTTTCGTGAAAACCTCAAGGGCGCCACAAACACGGTAAGCGGAAATGTTGCTTGTGTTGTAGCTTTAATACAAATATATATACCTATCTATATGTCTATACATAAACCTAAATATTCCAAATGCTAAAATAATTAACCGCCTGTATAAATACAGCAATTGGATTAATTAGAGACAACAGTTTCCGTAAAGGGAGTGAGTTGGTACCCGCTATTAGAAATAATTTTAATTCGTCGAGCGTCCTCCAGACCGGGCCTTCGACTATCACATAAAGTATGAACGTTTTTGAGTATGTCTTAATTTACCTTAATTAAAGCTTGCACGGATTTTTATAAATTGGGCAAATCAGTCATTTTTTTTTAATAAAACGAAGTACAAACATTACCCGGTTACGAATAACCTGAAAATATTTTAAAATCTCTTACTATCACCACAGTAAGCGGAAAATGATGGAGGACTTAGCCAGCCGCGGAATTGAACGCACGACGCTTGAGACTCAAACGCGATGCCAACTCAGCCACTGACCTGTCAAATAAAATCCTATGACAAGCTCCGTGATAGATTGTGAGAGATTTGAATTTTTGCTCAGAGATCATGAAAAAGTGAAACAAATCCCACCAATTATACTCGAGTATAATTAAATCGATTTAATTATAATGCATTTTCAGAGTAAAACTTTTCAATACCGTCCTTTTCCAAATCTAATGACTTTATTTTTAATAAGGAATTTATTTTTACTCGCAATTTACTCGCTTTTTTCAATAGTCCCGAATTAGAGATGCCTTTTTCCTCCTGACTTCGGGAAAAACGAATTAGATACCATAATAAATTGAATCCTTAAATAATATCCTAGGCAGGAGAATTGAATATGTAAAGAGTAAAGGTTGGAGGTCCAGAGTTTAAACGACTGATAATAATTTTAAAATGTCATGACCTGTACCGGTTCGGCTCCTGTTGCGTGGGCCGTTCAAATTTACAGATTCATATTAAAAGTTTTTCGCTTTTGACCACTGCCAAATGCCTTAATGTAAAATATTAAAACGAAAAAATCAGGTGTTTACAAACTTTATTGTAACGATTGCAGTTGATTTTATATAGGTAGAACTATTAGGAAACTTTGAAGTAAGGGTTAAAGAGCATTAAATAACAATAGTGATTCTGAGTTTGCAGATCATTTATTAAAATATGATCACACCGTCGATATAAATTCAGAACTTAAAATAATTCATATAGGTTTTAAAACGTCACAAATTAATAATTTAGAAATTTTACAAAAAAGAAAACATGTTAATTCAAATCCATATCATTAATAAAAAAAAAAATCCTGATGATGTTAACATCATTCACGAAACGATGGTGTATATAAATAAAAGTTATGTAAACAAAGTTATTTGGTTTAATAAATAAAATAAACAGTACCATATGGCGTGCTTTCCTCTAAGTTTACCAAACAGCGAATGCTCGCATCGGAGGGTAACTATCATCCCGCATACCAACCAACACTTGTATCAATATGTATTAAATTTGTAATCTTGAATTTGCCCCCCACAATGTTACCGAGATACCTGGGATTTTTTTTTTGTTTTACAACATTTTGGAATTTTTTTAAATTTAATTAAAATCAAATTTAATAATATAATTATTAAGTTTTGCAAGTATTTTTTGTTATTGTTACAGCTGTTTCGGCTTTCAAGGCCATTTTCAAACTGTGGTTTTAACCACGTTTAGACGACTTATTTATATGATTATATTTCACCCCCTTCCAATTTAAAATGATTTATTACCGGTTAAACCGATTCACTAATAAAATAATTATGGAAATAAATTTCATATTTTGTGGGGGTATTTTTAAGTCTGTTTTCCCCACATTAATGTTATCTTAATTGTTTAATAATGATGTAGCTGCTATTGAGTTATTTAAATTTGTTATATTGTTTAGATTTTGTGAATATACTTAGAAGCAAGAAATAAATAATTTTCCTTACTTTATTAATTAATGTAATATTAGAAAGAAAGGGCCTTAAATTAAATTTACTTGAACAATTGGAAAACAATAAAAGAACCAATGACCCAAAACCAAAAGTTTTTTTTCGTTATTGCAAATGCTTATCTCCCTTAATGCATAATATATATACGTTCGATGTGCATGTCACTATTCCCCCCTCAAATATTTTTATGAAGCCATTTAATGCTCTTTAACTTTCAGTCCAGAAGAGTCATTGTGTCACTTAGAATTTTCATAAAAATCCGCCCCTTCAAATTTTATTTACAAACTTTCCGATCCCCAACGCCTAGTAAAATTTTTGGCAGTAACATTTGATACGAAAATTAAATGGTCTTCCTATATTATCAGTTATCAGATAATTAACAGGCGCTTGGTGGGGTTTTCACCCTACTTGCATTAAGTTGCTTTACAATACCCTTATTTGAAGCCATCTTGACTTTGCATTTTCAGAACTGCATCTAAATAAATAACTGGAGCGATGCAATCGTCGCCCATCAAATCTCTTCAAGTAGAATATTCTGATCTCCCTTTTATTTAAGGCGGCAACTATTTGCTAACAAATTTGTTCTTCAATGTTTAAATTCTAAATGTTATGAGGTTATCCCCACAGTCTCATTATTCAACAACCTAACTCATTCAGCTACTACAATCAGAGCTCGAACTAAATCTCTTCCTGTGTAAAAAAATTCAGTCTCTCTTCAAATTATCTAAAATGATCTTATTCTCTTGCAAAAATTAAAATATTGTCACGTCACCCTATCCCCAACAATTTTAGAAGAGATCGGCATTCTTAATAGCCATTCCGATCTTCCGGCCTGTACTATCAATATTTTGTTCAATTATATTGTTTTATCTAAATGGCTATACTCCTCTCTTTTCTTTAATGATGGCTCCAAATCTTCAGACTATCCTAACTATGGTATAGGTATTAACGTTTACCACAATAATTCTAATGACATAATATTTAATTCAATTTCAAACCAATTTTCAATATTTTCAGCCGAGTGCATTGTATCTGTCAAATATACAATCAAAAATCATTTTGAACATTCTCTCGTTCTCTAAGACTCTCAGTTCACCCCAAAAACTTAAATCCAGTTCACTTCTTCATCTTGATGATGAATTTGTATGCCTTATTCGAGTGCTGATAGCCTCCATTCAAAGCTGTGGTAAAACTGTAACTCTGATTTGGATTCCTGGACACGTTGGCAGCCTGGGTAATGATATTGCAGATTCATTGGCAAAACAAGGAGCATTCAACCCTATAGTTACCCTCGTAAACTACATTCCCCTATCCGACATTTTTTCAAAAAAAGATCGCGCAATGTTTGGTCAAAGTATTGTCACATTGCTAGTTAATCCAAGGGAGCCTGCTATGCCTCAATAAAAAGGATTGAGAAAATCCCCATCAAAACCTTGGTTTGAACAAATCCCGCATTTCTCCATTAAATAAATTTCTTCACTTATTCGAATGAGGATTGGACATTGTTCCGCTCCTTCTAATCTTTTCAAAATTCACGTGCTTGACTCCTCAAATTATACATTCTGTTGTCTAGAAGTGGGAACTTTAGATCATATATTTTTTGGTTGTTGTAAACAAATATCCTCTCTTCTATCAAGCTTTATCTAAAATTGTCTCCGTTCCATTCAACATCTCATCTCTTCTAAGTCTGAAAATTTTGAAATTTGCCCATTTACACAAAATAGATTTATAAATTCACCTTTCCTATCTCCATAATTTGAAATGATGGCCTAGAACACCCTTGAAGGGGGAAAGTCAGAAACAATTGAAAAAAGGCGCTCTTAGCCA
This sequence comes from Hesperophylax magnus, assembly GCA_026573805.1. Classification (NCBI taxonomy): domain Eukaryota; kingdom Metazoa; phylum Arthropoda; class Insecta; order Trichoptera; family Limnephilidae; genus Hesperophylax; species Hesperophylax magnus. Next base: position 782,319 of record JAIUSX010000041.1, on the reverse strand, counting down.
TATTAATGTAACCCCCGCATTCTTTAGATTTTTTGATATGTGTGTGGATATATATATTATTATTTTTTTAATGACTTGAAATTCTACTTTAAAAACAATTATTTAGAGCTAGGTAACTGCGTTAGTATATAGTCATTTTTTTGTGTTTCTAGTTTTATAAATAACTTTTTCATTAATTCTTAAAGAGATTGGAACAAACAAATATTGTTGTCAAGGGAACGAATCCTAACAAGTTTCCTTGTCTACATGGCATCGCATTCTTTGAATAATGAGAGTTGTTGGTTTACTGGCGTAATTGCTTTCAAACACGGTTGCTCACATAAAAAATGTTATCTCTTACATTTTCTGTATTCATGGAATCACAATATAAATAATTTATGACATTTTGAAAGTAAAAAAACTTCGTTTCGAAGAAGGTTTCGTTAATGTTTTATAAAAAAAGGCAAACATATGATTTGAGATTTTCACGGCTAAAAGTATCAAAGTGATTTATTTTTAGGGTATTATGCCGCATTTCATTACCTCCTTCTTTAGCCAAAATTTTGGGCAGTATTACAGTGTTCATAATCTGGGCCAAAGATATTAGAAGAACGAGATATGCTATGTTAGCCGCCGGACCGTAGGCGGAGTACTACCTAATTAGGGTACTTTGAACGGTATCGGGACGTGTACGCACAGAAATCTGTTCTATGTATTAGTGCGGATACCTTAGCGTAAGCGAAGGTGTGCAGTAGTATTGGTGAACAAAACCGGCGACACTCGGCAAAACAATTCCGCACAGTATGAACTGCTCATAGCACATCTCGTTCTTCTAATATCTTTGATCTGGGCAGATGTCCATCATCAGGATAGATTGATCTCCAAAAGAGTATCAGAACACTTTCGAGGATGGAAATTCAGCCACCCTGACAAATCGGCTATTGCCAAGCATTTGATTGAAACAAGCCATTTCTTTGGATTTGTTCCTGAAATCTGGGAAGACCCAAAACACACAGAGTACGCTTAATTACGGATCCAAAAGAAATTCATAAAAATCCCATTAATATTTGTTGGTACCTAGCTTTGTTTTACTTTATACTGTTCCTTTTGATTCCTACCTACAAAATTATTGTTGTTCACCTACGTAATTCCTACCTCTCTATGCCGACTACAACGTGTGGGTAGTTCAGTTGAAATTCAAAAGTCATCTTATCGACCTGTGTTTGATTACGGAGCCCTTTGTCGACATTAAAAGCCATTAAGCTCGCGACTTTGTGGCTGTGAAAGTGAACTGTATTGAACCAGAGCAATCAAGAAAAGCGGAAGAAGTCAAAACTGTAAGTCGGCATTCCAGATTTCCAATCCTATTCTATCCGCTGTGCGACAGTATCCTAATTCAATCCCTAACAATATTGATAAAAACGACGGGGCTAAGCTCAATAGTTCTTGGTTTCCGATAGTTGACAACTACATCATAACTAAACGCAAAACAAATCTTACATTATAATGGATTTCCATCTTTTAGAGGATTGAAGTTGAGACACGGTATCACATCTACTTTTAATAGATTTTGTAATTCCTAAAAGAAAAGAAAGGAGTTCAATACTGTGATGACTACGACGGCGTTTATTCGGTATCTTTCTACCATTTCTGTTGTTTGACAGTTTCATAGCTAAGTCGATGAACTATTTTACGTGGTACAAGAAGTGCCCAAGAAACGAAGCACTTAAACTGGACCACCAAGCGTTTAATTACATGAAGTCGTCATTATTGCGTCAAATACTACATATAAAAAAAACATGGCCTTGATACTATCGAGGAAATACATGAAGTCGTCATTATTGCGTCAAATACCACATATAACAAAACATGGCCTTGATACTATCGAGGAATTACACAGTGCTGCATGTCTACTGCATAATATTATGCATACCTAACACAGACGATAAATTACATTAGATTACAAACAAAGAAACTAACAAAGCGGTGCCTTCTGTGTATATCTCTCTCAGCTGTCAAGGTGCGTCTATGAATAATAAATGTCAATGGGAATCTTCTATATCTAAACTTGAATAAACAGATCGGTTTCATTGCTATTGGCGACCAATATTTACACAGTGTGCGGCCGTTAGTAAATAAGTTAACCTGGGGTGTGCTGTTCATAAAAAGTAAAGACAATATTTTTTGTAGATTGGTAATCGACATAAAAATAATGATTATATGAATCAATAAAAATCACGTGATTCCGTTACAAAAATTATATTTACTAACATAGAAAACAAAATTACCAGGTACGCATAATGTTTTACTTATTTGTCAAACTCCCTGGGAAAATTATTTAGATTATCGTAAGCTCGCGAGAAAATTACCCCTTTTTGTTCGTTCCAGGATTTCTTGTCTAACTTAAAAGTTGGTATTCTTTGTCCAAGATAAGTAAGAAGGGTAATTAACTATTTATTTGTTTTAATACCACAGGAGAAAATTTATTTAAAGTAAGTAGGCACCTATTATTTCAAAGATATAATTTATTTTGTGTTGTATTTTTACTCGTATATTAAAAATAAAATATTTATTAATTGAAAGCATTTGAATCAAAAATATTCATTTTATGTTTAACGCGTTGAAACTCAGATTACTAAAATTGTACTAACATAACGCTTTTAATTATTGGTTATATAAAAGGTACACGCATGTTTTCACATTCAGTATTTATTTTAGAAGCTTTTCAAGAGGCGGAGGGTGGTTAATGAGGTTAGGTCCTTTCCAAACCTACGTACACTTAAGTAATTATCTTCAAAATTTGATTAAAAACTTCATGTCAAAATAAAGTTCTACAAATTAAATGTAACTGTTGTTAGTATCACTTAAACTGGGCGAAGCCCAACTGAGTCCCGCCCGCTGGACCTAGCAGCAAAAAACCAGTGGTAAAATATTAATAAAAAATCTTATGGCTCTTTAGTAGCTAAATGCTTACTATGTAACCATCATATACACAAATCTATCTACATTGAAGAATTCAAAAAATTTATTTAAAAAATTAGTCGTTCAGTTCAATTGAGTTAGCTCTTTTAGTGAGCCGTATTTGTACGACTCCCGGCAAACCGTACCACGGCTCGATTGAACGGTTACTCTTTTATCATCAGGAGATATTTTAGAAAAATAGCGGCATCAAAATTAACCAAGTATTAATTGTTATTAGATATTTAAACTAGGCGGCGTAGCGGTATCAAGAGTTGTACGATCATCCATATGCTCGCGCTGGGAGCCGGGAGCCGCATTGGGGGAGCCGCATCGGGGGAGCCGTAGAGTGGGAGCCGTATCGGGGGAGCCGTATCGAGTGAGTTGTATCGGACGAGCATAGTATTCTCACACTATCAAGGCTCATACGATCTGAGCTCGATCTGCTACCGTGTTAGTTCAATTGAGTCGACTATTTAAGCCGTACAAAAATATTGATCTGATACAGTGGCTTCCGTTCCTAATCCTCACATCCTTGCAGACAATCATTCTCTCCTATTAACTCCAGCTACCAGCACGATATTCAAGAATTTTCTTGGCTTGCCCCGGATTCGTACACTGTCTTAATTGCTTCTGTGTAAGTTACTCCTCGCTGTAACGTTTATTAGAAATAATATTGCAAAGTAACATTTACATAAATTACTCTGCAATTAAGACATACTGGCTAATTAACCCCTGGATGCGATGGGAAATATGATATTGTATGTTAAACAGACTTGTAGATTGTAGATAGCCAACGTTCATTGAATAATTCAAAACACATATCTATTAATCCACTCTTGGATAATAATATTATTGTTTCATTCCTAATGCAAGATACGGAGGAAAAAATATGATAAAGGTTCTTGGAATCACATACAATATTATAATTCAGTAGCTACTTACTTAAATTAATAAAAATAAGCTTTTCCTGGAAATATTACTTAGTTCTTAGGTGAATAATAATTAATTTATTATTAAAATGCCTGCATGGACAATCCATAAAGCCCTATGTCAATACGATATTGACGAAATCCGTCATCTATATGTTTCAGATAGTCGGTTGACAAAAGCCGCTTCCTCATGAACTAATTAACTCCCTTTTTAGCGTCAAAAAGTACATGCGGACTGCCAATGTATTTTGAAGTTAATTTCAATATGAAATTGTCAATTTATTAATTTTTAACTTTTACGTAGTCATCTGACGTTTAGGAATGCCAATTCATAGAGAGTTGCGCTGTTGCCAGTGTATATCGAATTTTGATTTATTGCGTTATCAATATCGGTCTGTATATCAATAGTGCGATCGTGCCCGAGAAATCAGTGTAAAATATGGTCATGGCAGATGGTAATTATCGAAATGTTCGTTCAGAAACAAATATGCCGGTTGTACCTTCTTGAACAGCCTCTAAATTGAATTTCCTCAGCTTCGTCAAAGATGACCAGTTTGGTATTTACAATTTTTTTCACTTTCGAAAAAAATTACGATAAAGAAGATTATTTTAATGTTGACGAGTAAATTTTCTGTAACGATTTAAAATGTGCCATTTTAGATTTGGCACCAAAACGATATGTTCGTTTATATTCCTGAATATGACAGCGTTAAAAAAATATAACAGAATGTGCTTTGAGCATAATGGCCCTATTTTCACAAAAAGATAATAATTACACGTTGACAATTGTTGTTCAAAATTATTAGTATTTGAAACTGGACGGTGCGTTTTTTTACATTAGTTCCACACAAGAGGCTCTGACAAAAAAAACCCTCAGAGCCAATGTCATCTTTGGGGGTCTTTTTATGGAAAGGAAGGAGAGGAAGTTCTGGGAAGGAAAAAGGTATTGGGAATCTAGGGGTCAAAGTGTCCAGGAGTGACGGACTTGTGAATCCATCCCTCCCATCCCACAGCCGCCCAGATGTAGACAAACCTCATCCCTTGAACCCGGGCACCCCTGCTAATTCACCAAACGTAACGAATCACTCGGGGTGACCTATGGCAGAGGAATTGGTTATCCAATAAATTGTTTCGGGTGATGGTACACAAAAACCGCCTCACAAATTGTAAACTTGCGGTGTAACTCACTATAAACGATTTACTATAAATATAATCGATGATTTGTTATTCGCAAGTATTGCTTGTCGAATACTAGGTTACTCACTTCGTATTGCTACTTCGCATTAACGAGGATTCATTGTCAGTCATAAATATCGCCCTGGTGGAAGAACAGCATTCAGAATCAAAACGTTCCTACCAACCCTCATACACTTTACCTTCGCAGAACTTTCTCTCCTTCTTTTCCTTAAAAGATCCTCCACACAGCATCTCAAAAGATAACATAGGCCCTGAGGGAAATTATTTTCCTCAGGGCCTCCTGTGTGGGGTTAATTTAAAATTGTGAATATATAAAAACTAGCAGAATTTTCCAGATCGTGTTTTGCATCTCAAAGACTCAACTAAACTCCTATATCTGGAAAGTAAGAAAGTAAGTCTCCAATTGGTAAAATGTTACAACTCAACTTTCTTTGCAAACATCTTGGAACTTAATTATCTGTTAGACTCTCCTGTGCATTTTATTTGTTCTAGTTCAATTACAATAGTTGCAAAGTTCTTCTCTGTTCACAACTTGGCGTTCAGTTTTGCAAACTACTTGCTCTTTACCTTGCTTTGTTCCACTTTGTGGTAAGATCCTTAACTATTGACACGTAGTCTTAAAATATCATAATCTCGATCCAGGACAAGAAACTGATTAAAGTTGGCCGCCAAGTTTATAAGATCCTCAATTAATAAAAGTGAATAACATTAAAAAAAAATGATTTACGTGGGTAGAAAAAAAAAACAGTACAAATCTTTCATCTTTTCATTTTCCCTTTTTAATGCAAAATAAGCCCAGAACACGTCAACCAGGAATCAAAACGTTGTGTTGCTTGAAATAAAATTCAATATCAAAATTAAGATAAACCAATCGGAACTTTTCACTTCAATGTAATATTTATTTATTTTATATCAATGGTACATATAAATATACCATAAACAGTTATTGGACGGAACGGTAATTGCAAGCTACTAAAACAATAAAATTATTTTTGAAAGAAATAACAATTAAATGTGGAATTAGATCGCACATTGACAATATTAATTAGTTATTGAAAATAATATTAATAATTGTCATTGAAAATATGAATCAGAAGAAGACACAGAAAAGACACATGGCATAATCATGTCTGGGCAGGACTGGCACACAGTGGCGGCTCGTGACTTTTCAGTGTGTAGAGTGCAAAGTTTGGAAAATTCGGCATTACTGATGTTGTAGCTGAAAACGATTATTATTTTTTTTCGATGATTTTTAGGAAATTTCAGTTTCCTGAAAATCTTCATACAAAAAATCGAATTTTAGAAAAAAATAAAAATCGTTTTCAGCTACAAAAACATCAAAAATGCCATTTTTTTTTGTAATATTAGCACTCTAGTAGACCCAAAAGTCACGATGCGCCACAGCTGGTAGAAATGGCAGCCATTGTATGGGAAATAATTGAATATTTTTCAAAGGAAGTATGAAATATACAACTCAATGCCCAATCTCTAAAATATTTGTATTCCGTTACCCCACTTTAATCTGAATTATTGCAAATAATAATTTAAAATTAAAATAAAAAATAGAAGAAGACACGGAAAATAAATAAAAAAAATAGGTCGTGATTAAGAATCGAACTCAGACTGTTTCTACCATTTGATTCATTGCTTTGCTGTTCGTTCCTTTTGTTTGGTGCCACATAAAAAAGGCTTCTAGCAAGTTGAGTTTTTTTTGCGCTCTTTCAATCACAAGTTTAAAACCGCCCTATAGGTTTTATTTCTAGATGGACAAGTTTTTTGTACTTACGTTTTCTTGAAGGCTTTCATCGACTTGATGGCCCGCTGCCGTGGAGTGAATTTAACAGCTTGACGATTCTTTCTGAAATATAAGAAAATTATCTTTATTTTATGAGCCAAGCAAGTAATAGTATGACATTGAATTGTGATTTTATCCAGTACATTTTAAATACTCGTATGTAATCTAAGTTCCACTAAGTCTAAAATTCTCTTTATATTGCCGGACGTAGATATAGAACGATCTAGTAATTCAAATACAAGGATCGGATCATGTAAAGCGACGGAATAACCAAAGAGTCCCTATAATAATATTCTGTCATTTAAAAACATCCAAATAAATATATTATATGATATTGGTAAAATAAAATTAAAAATATATTTAGCAATTGTTATTTCGTTAATTATAAACTAATGCTTATAAGACAAGGTTTTTTATGCAGAGCACAAAGGATAACAAATTATTATAATTCGCCTGAAATATCCATATGAGTTGAAAATATCTCTCGAGTAAAAATAAATGCCGCCGACGCGAATTGAACTCGCACCTTCTGAGACCTTTTGACAAGTCAAAAGTATATATGATTTGTTATTATAATATTTCTTATAATAATTTATTTAGCACTTGTACTACGACTACGTTGGCTTGAGGGAAATTCTCCGTCTATGGTGTAGGGGTATGTATCATGTATGAGACGATTTATAAATTTGAATGAAGCTAGGAGTGTTTATCAAAACAGAGTTATTTCTAGCTAAAAGATTGTTCATCCGTCTATCTGGGTAGAAAAGTACAAAACTTTAATATTTACTTTTTTAGCATAACGGTTTTGGTGATAATCGTTTCACAAAAACGTAATGCAAGTTCGTATTCGTTGACTACTTTCAAATTATAAGCCGAGCGCAGTCGTATTTTGTCATGTTTTATAAAAATTTCAGATGTTTCTTATGGTACCTACGTAAATAGGCTTTCATTAACTATAACAAGTAGAAATACACCTGCTACTGTGTCATCGATAGGGCTTCGCAACCTCAATACCCTTTTGACAGAAATCTTGTTGCGCAGTATCTACCCCTTTCCACTGACGTAGAACCTTCGAGGAACCTTCCAGAAACAATTCTATTAACAATATCCCAATAAGAACCGCGTATTGATTTTTCAATAATAGGTACTAATTCATTCAACCCCTCGGATTCGTTCCGTCAACGTTTTTCAAAGATTTATTAATTACATGTGGATGCTTCAAATCCTCTCTGATTACATCCAAATGCGAACTCTTTTCATAACTATTCTCTTTTTATAAATAAAATAAATAAATAAATAAATAAATAAATAACGAACGTTTTTCATACAAAACTTAAATTTCGGATCTGAGGCTCAAATACTTGAACAAACTGAATAATTCTTTTTTTGTGAAACATGAAACAACGTTGTCTTGGTGAGGCAGATATCCTAGGTTCGATTCCCAACTAAGACCGTTATCTTTTTTATTTTCTGTATCTTGTTCTGCTTCATGTCTCGTTTAGAATTGTTTGTATCACATACTTCTTCAATGATATATTACATTGATGTTATAACCATCAAATGTTAAAGAAAAGTTGTTCCAATAAAAATTTGATTCTTTTTTTAATCAAAAGGTAGAGCAAATATCTTGTACTTATCATCGCAATGATAATTCATCACATCTTTAAAAAGTTATATAAAGTCATGGAAAATGATGAAACAAAAACTTTATTAACTGGGTTAAGTAGGTTAGGCTAGGTTAGGTTAGGTTAGATTAAAAAAAAAATTCATCGTTTCTAATGACTTTATATCACTTTTTAAAAGTGTATTGAATTGTCACTGTGTTGAGTTATCATGGAACCGTATAAAATAATATATATGTTTTTGTGTTTTAAATTATAACTCAAAGGCCATTAAAAAACGATTTTAAGGGAACTTTGATAATTTTTGGGTAGATGTTTTTAATTTCAAATGAATAATCTGTGTTCCAACGTAAATCGGTAGCTTACAATATAAATTTGAGCTGATTTAAAATCTATTTCTTAATTGCCTATATTTTATAAATTGACACAAAAATAAATTAGTAGTAGTGGTATATATTATTACTAAAAATTATCATATAAAAAGGTTTTAATAACATTTTGATAAAAATAATACATTATTCAGTTTAGCTTGGTATTTTGGACTCAAATACAAATTTATGTTTTGTGTGAAAAAGCTGCGCAGCTTTTCCTCTTAACATCGCGTGATGTTTTTTTAATGATGTTCGCGTGATTAATTCTTTTTATCACTACATAAAGTGAAGTTTCCCAGACGAGCGTTTCTAAAGTTTTAGAAAGATATCTCAATGGTTTAAAATGTACTTCTTACCGATATAGATCTATTAGAATAGGCTAAGGTTGGGGTGTATCAAAGCGATGAATCGTTCATGAGTGAGCCGCACTATTGAGAGGTGGGCAAAATAGGGCTCCCTTCCACCTACTCTGTCTGACAGTCCGACATCTGGACTTGGGCATAAGTACCTTCACCTACTTAACTACAAAGCATATTTTTCCCTTGTGGTACGAAGCGGCGTCAGTACTAAGGGTCGTACGATCATTCATACGTCTATGCTGGGAGCTGCGAACCGTATCGGAGGAGCAGTACTCTCATTGCTCATCCGCTCTGAGCTCACATCTCCCGTTCAATTGAGCCGTTGTTCAATTAAATCGATTCTTTGAGCCGTACGAAAATATTGAGTTGGTACCGTGGCTCCCGCTCTTAATAAAATGAGTCTAGACATATCTACAATAAAGCCCACTACATTTGATCAAATCGACGAACATATCCATAATTTCCCTATATTTTATGTTCCCAGTTAATCGCTGGTTTTAGCAATTGATCAGCATGGCGGTTATGTAATTATCGTTGACAGCTAAACACGATTTGATCTAAAGTTGAAACGGGCCGAAAATTGGCATTTAACGAGAGCTGTTAAATTGTCAATTTGAATGTCAATTAAAAAATGTGATAAACTTGAGAAAATCCCATCTTGTCACCTTGATCGTAATATTCATAGTTTTATTTTTTTAATTAACCTGTCTAGTGATTTAGTGGCGTTTACGTCACGGAGCGTCAATAGTCGTTGAGACACGTTGTGCCATATGTGCCACGTCCGAGCTTAAAAGTTTCCCTACTTAAATTTGATGAAAGACGTGTGGAAAAAATCCACATTTCCTGCGAGGCAGTTAAATAACCAATTAAGGCTTCCCAGGAGCGCCACCATTGGTTCTGAACCTGGGAAGAATCAGAAGCATGTGTTGGCGGTCTTGCTATTAAGTTCTGCAAGTGTTTTAGTTTTTTATTATTGTGACAGCTGTTTAAGCTTACAAGGCCATTTTAAAACTGTGGTTAGTCCACATTGAGACGATGTATTTATACTATTTCAAATGTAAATTTTGAAGGTGTATACATTGATTTATTACTGGTTAAACCGATGACATGATCTATTGTTGGTTAAAACCAGTCTATGTTTTCCCCTCAGTAAATGGTAATGAGTTCTTAATTATTTACTAATGACTTTATTGCTATGAATTATTTGGGTGCATTATACTGCTTGGGTTTTGTGAAAATACTGAGAAGTGGTGAGTAAATTATTTTCCGTACTTTATTAATTAGTGTTAAATTTGGGTCATTCGTTCGTTTATTGATTTCTAATTGTTCAAGTAAATTTAATCTAATGCCCTTTTTTCTATATACAATGGTTTAGGACCCTTGTTGTTAAGTGGGGTATGATTATTCACCAAGAGATGTTCTGCGAATTTTGAGGATGTGTTTTTATTATTATAACATCGTATATGTTCTTTGAATTTAGATTCAACAAGTCCACATTGAGACGACGTATTTATACTATTTCAAATGTAAATTTTGAAGGTGTATACATTGATTTATTACTGGTTAAACCGATGACATGATCTATTGTTGGTTAAAACCAGTCTATGTTTTCCCCTCAGTAAATGGTAATGAGTTCTTAATTATTTACTAATGACTTTATTGCTATGAATTATTTGGGTGCATTATACTGCTTGGGTTTTGTGAAAATACTGAGAAGTGGTGAGTAAATTATTTTCCGTACTTTATTAATTAGTGTTAAATTTGGGTCATTCGTTCGTTTATTGATTTCTAATTGTTCAAGTAAATTTAATCTAATGCCCTTTTTTTCTATATGCAATGGTTTAGGACCCTTGTTGTTAAGTGGGGTATGATTATTCAACAAGAGATGTTCTGCGAATTTTGAGGATGTGTTTTTATTATTATAACATCGTATATGTTCTTTGAATCTATCTTCTTTGAATCTAAATTCAAAGAACATATACGATGTTATAATAATAAAAACACATCCTCAAAATTCGCAGAACATCTCTTGGTGAATAATCATACCCCACTTAACAACAAGGGTCCTAAACCATTGCATATAGAAAAAAAGGGCATTAGATTAAATTTACTTGAACAATTAGAAATCAATAAACGAACGAATGACCCAAATTTAACACTAATTAATAAAGTACGGAAAATAATTTACTCACCACTTCTCAGTATTTTCACAAAACCCAAGCAGTATAATGCACCCAAATAATTCATAGCAATAAAGTCATTAGTAAATAATTAAGAACTCATTACCATTTACTGAGGGGAAAACATAGACTGGTTTTAACCAACAATAGATCATGTCATCGGTTTAACCAGTAATAAATCAATGTATACACCTTCAAAATTTACATTTGAAATAGTATAAATACGTCGTCTCAATGTGGACTAACCACAGTTTGAAAATGGCCTTGTAAGCCGAAACAGCTGTCACAATAATAAAAAACTAAAACACTTGCAGAACTTAATAATAATATTATCAAATTTAATCTAAATTAAATTTATAAAAAAAAAAAAAAGATGTCTTGAATTAATAAAAAAACATTCAAAAGTTTATATGCCATCAACAGTAACGTGACACCCATTTTATAACTAAGGCTACAGATCCTTAGCATTCCCGAGATAAATGCTGTTGAAACAGCCATGGGTAAAAACTCTCCCACGTAGAGGTAACGAAATTTTTATTCTCTCGACCTACCGTACATATACGATATCCTCTAGCCCCCATACCTGAGATTTGCAAGGTTTGTCAACTCCTTTGAATTGTGTATGTTGTGATAACTCGTAATAAGTAACTGGTGACGCGCATAATATAATAGGTAGTAAATAATAATATAATACTAATATAATATCTTTATTGTGACAAATTTTCAAACTATAACTATAGAAATACATGAAAGACTGTTTTGTGTACATTGGTTTATAAATTAGATGAGTATATAATTTTATCAATGGAAAGGAATATATAAACAGGAGGTAAAATAAATTTAAATAATAGAAATGTTAATGTAGTTATATGTTAAGGTTTATCATAGCCCGCCTTACTAGGCTTAGCCAAGTTAGGCTTAGCCAACTACCAAGTTTATGTATAGTACTATAACGTACCTACAATTATATAAAAATACGAACACTTAATAGTTAGGTAGCATCAATATCAATACATCATTTACCAAGTTCGTTTATAGTCCTAATAATATACCTACAATTAAATGAAAATACATACAATAATTAGGTTGCATCAAAAACTGCGAATTTGGATGAGTGCACCGGTAAAGGCCCTATAATTACTTTTGATCCAAATTTTTACGCTATCTTTGAATTTTTTTGGTGAATGACATGTTTTTAGGTAAGTTTTTAGATTCTCACGGCCAAAAGCATTTTTGTTGATTGTTTTTGGGGTGTGATCTTCGGATCTACCGGATCTGCCCTGATGATGAACACTGCAACGCTGTCCGAAACGTCGGCTAAAGAAGGAGTTAGCGCAACACGGCATAACACCCCAAAAACAAACAACAAAAAAGACATGTTTTTATTTTATCAGGAAGAATGTTGTAAAGTCTTGTCGCAAGATATCTAAAGTTTCGTTGACCAAAAGTAGTGTGCGGTACAGGAATTTGAAGTAAGTCTTTGTTATTGCTTCGAGTACAGCGAGTATTAGATCTTTTTTCGTAGAATGTATGTATATTTGTGTATAGGTGAGTGAGTATTGTTTTTGTGTATGTCTGCCGAACATCAAACACATTCATAATATTAAAGATTAAGTTCGAGTCAGTAATTAGAGGAAGCCTAAGAATTATTTTTATAATAGTTTTCTGTGCCTTTATGATTGGGTCTAGTGCAGATGAAGTTCCACCTCCCCACGCTATGATACCATACTCAATAATAGATTGACAGAGTGCAAAATAAACCATTTTCAAGTGTTGTGAGTTAAGGAAGTTTCGTATAGTTCTGAAGAAGTGCATGGTTTTTCTTATATTGTTTGCAATTATTTGAGTGTGAAGATTCCATTTGAGGTATGGATCAATGGTGAGGCCGAGGTACTTTATCTGAGCAGTGCGCTCAATGTAGGGACACTGACAACATTCTTCAGAATTCAAACATGTGTGTATTATAATAGAGGCATCATCATGAGGTTGACCTGTAATATTAATGCTTGATGTGATGTATTTAGTTTTATCGGCATTCAGTGTGAGCGTATTTGTATCCAACCACTTTTTTACAATGCTTATGTCCGTTTCAGCTTTTTTGTAGACAGCTGGCCAAGTGTCAGCTTCAAACAGAAGAACAACGTCTTCGGCAAAACTAACAATTTTCCCCTGAATATTAATGTTACATAAGTCGTTAATATACACCAGGAACAAAATCGATCCTAATATGCTTCCTTGTGGTATACCATAATTAGTTGAGCAGGTGTTGCTTAGTATGTTATTTATTTTAACTTATTGCTTACGTCCGTTAAGGTAGCTTTTAAAAAATTTAAGTTCGTTGTCCGCAATACCGATTTTTTCAAATTTATTTGTTAATTTACTGTGCGATATTGTATCAAAGGCTTTTGAAAGGTCTAAGAAGATTGAAATACATTTTTTGCTTTTATCAAGGTTCTTACCAATGAAATCAGTGACAGCAGCAATAGCTTCTGAGGTACTCTTGTTTTCTTGAAACCCGTATTGATTTGCTGAGATCAGTTTATGGCTCACGAGAAATTTTACCAACTGTGCATTGATAACCTTTTCAAATACTTTAGATAGACTAGTTAGTAAAGTTATTGGTCTGTAGTTGTTTATATCTGTCTTATTACCTGTTTTATGTATAGGAATAACAATACCTTGTTTCAGGTTTGAGGGGAAGTGGCCCTGAGTGATATTATTAAGTGTTCTAGGGACAATGCAATTTCCTTAGACAGCGTTTTTAAAATCTTGGTTGATAACCCATCAAGTCTAATTAATTATTTTTAGAATCTCTTCGCAGACACTGTTTGAAAGTTAAATTTTCTTTGAGAAAATTGGAGTCCTAATTCAGTAGGTTGAACATTCCCACAATTTGGTAGACGAGAAGCAAGATGTGACCCAATATTAATAAAAAAATTATTGATGTGATCCGCAACGAGCTTTGGGTTTTTTGAGGTGTCAATAATTTCTCCATCAATGCAGAGTTTACTTATGTCCTGTTTGTCTTTGGTGTTTTGTGTATTTGTGGCTTCTCTTAAAATTTGCCATATTTTTTTGGGATCGTTGTTGCTTTCTTTGATTTTGACTCCGTAGTAGATTTCTTTTGCCTTTCTAATGACGTCACCGCACGTATTTCTGTATCTTTTGTAGATGTTTATTGGTATTATGTCATATGGATTTTCTTTCACTTTTTTGTGTAGTGCGTTTCTTCTACGAATGCAGTTGATGATTGAATAGTTTATCCATGATTTCAAGGGTTTAATTTTGTTTGGAATATTTTTTGTCAGAGTTCTGGTATTATTAATTAATTCGTTTTTTAAAAAGTCCACAAAATATCGCCATGCATCATCTGAGTTTTTATTTGGAAGAGTTCTTGCCAAGATTTATTTTTAATTACCTATGTTTTTTTTAATTTTCATAATACCTAATATCTGGTTTCTCGTAAATAATGCCTAATAACTACTAACTTACAGTAGTAATTCGAAATAACTATAAATTTACAGACGTAAATACCTCAAATTTTCGACAAAATTTTGTCATAATAAAGCGTCAAAAGAATTACGTTCGTGAATCTAGTTTAAGGTCGCTACATAATACTGGTTCGCCTAATAGTTTAACGTGTGGGAAGGAAATGAATGGCAGGACGGCCGAGCCCCTTTTCCGAGAAGGACTTGGTAGCTTTTGTTAGTACCTGGTTCATTCATACGTTTGTAGACGCATTTAGAAGCAATTCTGTTTGGACAAGTTGCTCGCCAAACTGAGAAATCAAAACTGGAAAAGCTTGTTGTCACTGGAAGAGCGGAAGGTAGGCGACACAGAGTAAAATCACCGAAGCAGTGGATCGATCAAGTATCAAAAGCGGAAGGTGGGAGATACAGAGTAACATCACCAAAGCAGTGGATCGATTAAGTATCAAAAGCGGAAGGTAGGAGACACAAAGTAAGATCACAGAAGTGGATCGATCAAGTACCAAAAGCGTCCGGCTTGAAGGAAGGAGCCTTGTCAGGTTAATAGGGTATTTTCGCTATGAAAAACCGTTAAAAATGTGCAGATGATTTGAAGTTTATTTCTCTGATTGTTGATTTTAAAAACGACCTAAAACTGAATCGTCTGAGACGGTTCCAACTGACTACAACATCATTACGATGTAGAAAATCAGGTGAGACGTCAACAACGCCATAATTAAGAACATAACAGATTCGTCAATATAAAAATAGAATAAAAATACCTTAATTATAGTAATTTTTTCTTCTTTCTTTTCGTGACTAAAAAATCTGCGAAAATTCCTTATTTGAGTGGGGGTCTAGATCTTAAGAAATAGGGGAACCATTAATAAAGTATCTACTAATGCTTATGGATTGCTTGCATAAAGCATTATAAATACTTGTTATTCGACTTCATAAAAGAAAATTCCAATGAAAATAGAAAAAGTGTAAATGTTTTTGTAATTTCTTTTGAATATATTCAAATTCGATGACTATATAGTACTTGTTGTATTCTTGTATCATCTTATCACCCTCTTAATAAGGCTTAAGAAATACAAAACGCTGTTTCTCAGTAACGCTTCACAAAGTTTTCGTTTTTGAAAGAGCATATAGATAAACCAATACACAAAAATAAAAAAAACCTGTGTGTTGTTCATCACCTCTAAGTGCGCGACCTATAGTAGTAACCCGGATTTTAGAATATTTTTGGTCGTAATAAAGAATGTCGTCATCAAAATGATGACGTTCGATAATCTAATTAGAAGTCTTTCATCTTTCTCGGTAAAATTACACATATTATGAACTAAACTGCTCGCCCTTGGAGAAGTTCAAACATGACTTGGCAGGAATGAGGAATGAATTCCACTGGACTGCTTTATTTCGGTTTCCGTGAACCTAATATAAACTCGGTATGCTATGATTGCAAAGTGTTAAAATAAACAAATGTATTTGCTTTGCAGACGGAATAATTAAGAAAAAGTGCGAATTTTCACGCGTATTTGTAAATCAATGAGAATAGCAGAGATATCACAAGTTTTCCAGATATCACGTTCAAGTTCAAGTTCAAAATATGGTGAGGTGTAAAACATATTGCAAACTGATTTTTGACAGCACTCTTAATCTATCAGAATCAGAATCGAAATATTGTTTGGAATTACTACAATATTGTGTAAATTAAAAAAAAATGCTGTCACGGGACGCCTGGAAGATGTGAAACATCGACATTGATTTTTATTGATGGAAGTGAAAATAAAAGTAAACAAGTTTTTGTATTTATGGTAGTAAAATCATTTAGAATAGATCCGTTGCCAATTTTAGTGAGAAGAGATATACCGCACGCCGGGCGGAAAGAGCCGACAAGCCCGCAAAAATGAAGCGTTGTTCCTCCGTGCAAGAGCGTCATCCCGTTTCCGCGAAAGAGCGTCATCCCGTTTCCGTGCAAGAGCGTCATCCCATTTCGTATTGCCACGCTAGCTACGTAAGAGTCGGTTTTTACCCTCTAGGCGTGCCAAAAGATGTTTCAGATCAAAAGCCAGATATGTTTATCCTCATTTTCACTACCTTAGTTCTGTGTAGCAACTTTTCACAATAATTGGTGGTTCCATTATCCCCCAAGCCTTGGGCATTTGGGAATAATGTATGGTGTATCATTTTTTAAGATTAAAATCCGTTGTTATTAACCTCAATAGCACTGGGTGATCACGTGACCGTCCACGTGACTCCTGACCTCACTACCTCGGTCAGTTGTTGGGCTTCTCCGCTAATCCTCTCCAACATTTCATTTCCGCCTCAATCCCTTTAATATAAATTGATTCAATCCTAATGACCGGTTTTTATCCAAGTTATTTTACTCATTCGGTAAAAATAGCGTAATCAATCTTCATCCCTTCGGGGAGACGATCGGATTGAGATAACTTATTTTGATTTTGTACAGCTAGGATCAACGAATACCTACATATTGCATAGCAATATGTTACTTTTTTCTCTTATTAAGTCATCAGTGTCATCACTAAAAGAAGTTGACCTCTAAAAAGAAAGTCTTTATCAGGCATTTCTTTTGCCCAGTCGGGTAGGAGCACATTGGAGCTAGGCAATGTTAAACATCCCTATCTATATGTACACCCACTATATATCTATGTTTTGTCGGTTTCTGTGGTTCATTGCATGCATCCCTCCGCACAATTACATTTTTGTGTCTGGTATTCCCAGCTTTTGACCAAGTGGAAAAAGATTTTTAAACGAATTCTGACCACTGATCATCAAATAATATATATATTTATTATTTGAGAAATTCAACAAAAGACAGGATTAAAATTCAATAAAAGACGTTGCTGGAAGTATTTTATGTTCTGTATAACAGGTGTGCGAAAATGTCAATGATAAAACTTAAACTGTGAATAGAAGAAAATTTTAAATGAGACTGACAAGGCTACGCGTTCAGAAAACATATCGTTTATGATATCAAGCCTGTCACCAGACTAGTAGGAAAAAGGCTACCACGAATACCAAAACAGAGACATAGCAATGATCTTTGTAGAAGAAAAGGACTAACTAATAAAGAAACTTCTGGTAAAGCTGTCTTATGCATGTGCAGAGTTTTACGAATTTT
The DNA here is from genome assembly GCA_026573805.1 of Hesperophylax magnus. Classification (NCBI taxonomy): domain Eukaryota; kingdom Metazoa; phylum Arthropoda; class Insecta; order Trichoptera; family Limnephilidae; genus Hesperophylax; species Hesperophylax magnus. The sequence goes on along the minus strand of JAIUSX010000041.1, from coordinate 764,311 downwards.
GCTTCTTTCAATCCTTTGTGATCACTTGAATGAATGGAGAGATGAATGAACTGGAACATAATAAATATTCTCCAGTTACCCACTCGTAACAAGCTGGATTCTCTATCTATCGATATAAATAAAAATATCAATTTTCGTTTATTCAATGCACCGATTGCATTGCATTGAAAATTTTACACAACGTTGAATTCGAATACGCGTGCGTTTTTATATGCCTATATTGTAAAGATGTCACCTGTGACAGGTAAAAATATTATTTATTTTTTAAACTACGCCATCTGTTTGACAAACTTTCTTTTGAAACAGCGCCATCTGTTGAACGAAAAAGAAACACGCTCTATTGTTTCTATATCTGCAATGACATACTGATCTACAGCACCGTGTTTCGCGGGACAGCTAGTGCATTAATATATAACAGTTGATTGTTTCACGTAGGTATCAGATATCTAAGTAACGATTATACACTTAACAAGAAATACCCTGGCTGTGTTAGAGAACCAATAGATCTAAGTGAAGTATTTTACGATCCAATTGGGCACTGGTGTCCATACCAACATTAATTCATATTTTGGACCCGAGCAGGTATCTCCTGTACCCAAGCTTTGTTAGAGCTGTGTAATTTGAACTATCAGCAGTAATAGTGATATTAATTATTCAATATGTATTTAAGATTGAATATGGATTCGTGTTCAGTTAAGCCTTTGATCGCGCGTCTAAAAACATTAAACCTGCTTAACACAATTGAGTTATTTACGTATCTACTACATTATTTATGTGAGATAAGATAGAAAAAATAATCAGTTTCAATGGACAAATTTACCAAAAAACTCAACTATCAAAATATCAACTTTTTAAAATATTATTTTAGTATAATCTACTTTGATCTCTGTGTAATCTGTTTGTTTTCCCCTATATTATTACGAAATAGCAAAAGTGCTTACGATCGTTTTCAAGTTTTGGGGTGAAAATAAGTTTCTTCAATAAATTATACTATGAAAATATAAAACATAATATTTATAAAAATCTCCAAACAAACTTGATTTTAAAAATACATACCTGATCACTTGTTGAAAAAGGTCAAATCTCCTCAGAAATCCAGATCATCAAATCCCAAACATGAAACTAACACATACCATAAACTTTAAAACACGACCAATGAAAGTTCAAATAACTCTTTAGTTATATTGTACACGTTTAAACGGAAAAAAAGAATCAACATTTGTTTAGATTTTTCAAACTGAAAATAATGAGTTAGAACAATTGATTTTTTAAAAAGGTGAATAAGACCGTTGTTCCTTTGTTTGGGTTGGTGTTGATTTTTATGTGGTTTTGTTGCTGTTAGGTTGTTTTAGGCAGCGGGTTTTGTTGGTTAGTCACTTGGTGATTTAGTCAGTGGCGTGACGCGTCCCGGGTCGGGTTGGGTGCCCAGCGGCGGACGTCCCGAGGTATACTGAGGCGTCTCGGCGCGTGGCTGGACTGGCTGCTCTGGTAGGAGGGTGGATGGCGGGAGGAACTGTGCGGTGATTGAAATTAATTAAATAATTATTGTTTGAGAAAATTTTAAGAACATATAATATTATTTTTAAAGAAAATTTTCCATCTCTGCTGATTTATTAAAAATCTGTTCAAATTATTCGAAATCCGATAAAATTTTCTTCCTTTTACTAGATTCTTAATATATCGGAATATGCGTTCATGCACCTGCATTGGCTTTGATAATATAGAATGATGAAATGCAAAAATATTATGGTTTATACGAACACGTGTTCGGACATCATGATAATACATTCTTATTTTACTAAAGGCTTGTTAGGAAAATTATCAATTGGTTTTTAACCGGATTACGAATAATTTGAAGAGATTCTTTATAAATTAGCAATACCATTTTTTCTCTGTGCTTGCTCTGCAATGGCATTACAGGCGGGGTCGAATGACGTAAAGGACGTTTTTATTTAAACGCTTGGGGGCTTTTACATTTTTTTCGGATGGAAACACTTTGTTATACTCTTTATTTTAAAATATTATTATTGCAAAAAAAACTGTGCATATATCTAACAGGTTGTCGTTTTACTTCTGTATTTAATAGCTCGTTTATATATCAACACAACAAAATTAAGCAATAATTATTATCAAAATAAATAACATAATTTTCCGTTTCTTGTGTATCCTTATGTCCTTTATCCTCCGATTTCCGTCGGCGCCGGTCCGGGAGGGCCGCTATCGATCGGCGCGCCGCGACGCCCCATAGCGTCACGACTACTGCGCGAACACCTCCTACCTACATCCTCCTTCCTGCTGTTCCCTCTGTACCCCTGGAGCTCCACCCACACCCACCCCCACCCCCCTAAGCCTTCCACGTGTGACCAGCACGGAAGCCTCACACAGCCCCATACAGCCTTATACAGCCTCCCGCCTTACAAGCCCCCGAACACGAGAACATCAAAGAACTTGTATTTATATCGAGAGTGTTCGCTTCGTGGTAGAACTCTCTCTCTCTCTCTATTATTTTATATTGTTGAAGGGTTATTGAATGTTCATGAATTAACTCGATTTTACTTTCACCGATGGGATACATTGTTTAATGTTATTTAGGTAAACATGCAGAATTTTAAAGAGGCACCTGAACCATTTATGTAATTAGTCAATGACCTGAACCAATTAATTTGACCAGCAATTTAAGTTTTAATTAATTTAAACCAAATATCGATGGACTTGTGCCAATATTCAAAAGCGGTTATTTTATTACATGCACATATTGTAACTATTCTTTTAGGTTTAAAATTCCTCGTATTTTCAAAATATGCTCGTACTTTACATTTCAAACTCGTACATGCAATAATTTCGAGTACCTAAATATTTACGGAAATACAATACGAATAAATTTCAGGTGAGGAATATGCAAGTTACAGGTGGGTAGCGTTGAAACTGATTGAAATAGTAATTGTTATTTGTTAAATGGAGATTAATTGGAAAACATATTTTTTAAGGAACATTAGTCATGGTGCCCTGTACTCTATATACATACTGTTATTAGATACTTATTTTTATTTTTAAAAAAACATGCTAGTCGACAATGCATTCAAAGTAATGTATTGGAGTTATTTCACAAATTACTCATTTAAAATAATATGTAGTATATTTGCGGCACGTTCCAGAGTGGAAGATACCTTCCGTATCGCCCTAGTGTAAGACCACCATTCATAATTGAAAGGTTGCTTGAAATGGCTTTAGCCGTGTTTGGTGACCAGATCTGAATAGCCAGGTACTTCCCCGCGTAAAGGGGTAAAGTTTTGAGGTTGAAACTTCTAGGTACCGGACAACTGGGTGTATTTTTAAAGTGGAAATAATGTTGTATTGTTATAAGTATATGTTTCACTTGATCGTGCCATGCCTTCCTCGGGCAATAATAATTTCTTTATATATACGCCTAAAAAGGGTTTTACATTCAAGTGATACATAATGCAGTGAACGTAGAAGAATATCTGTATTATATAGGAAATAATAACAGTACATAGATGTAATTTATTTGATTGTCTTTATCTTCCTCGGGCATCCCCGACTTCTGTCATTCCCCCATGAGTCTATAGGGGACAAACAAAGAATCATAATTTTTTTATATACTTATATAGATTAATGACAGGCGTAATTTTAAACGGTGTTAACAAGTATCCCCACATTTAATTGTGATGACTAAAGAAATTCTATAGATATATCTACATGAAAGGATTTAAAATCACTGTCGAAAAACAGTTTCAAAAAATGTTTTTTTTTTTACTTAGTATCAAAAATAACCCGACGAATATAAAAAAAAATAATCGCAATAATAGAAAAAAATAAATCATTGTTTGAGACTCATCGTTTAAACTTTACCCGAAATCCTCAAGAATATTTGCTTCGTCAAATTATTACCATGGAATTAGAACTCTTTTATTTGTTAAAGAAAATAGCTTCCAAAGAAAGCACGCTACATTAAACAACGTATTTCGTAAGCCTTTTCATTACATCAGAATTTTATTTATAATAAATTATCAACACGTATAGATATTCGCTCTTTGACGGTCCCTATGAATTGAATGAAAAATCCACATTATAAAACTTTTTTATGTGATTACCGCACAAGAATTGCTCGGAGCCCGTGGGACTGCGACATCCCAAACTTATCGAATGTTTTAAGTCTGAAGAAAATAAGAGAAGGGGATAAGAAGGATGAAAGTACCTCGCCATTTAGATCTGCCACCAAATGTTATAAAGTCATTTCATGCAACATTTCATTTCTGAGTGGAAGTCTCTCACCATATACTTTATTGAGAATACCAGATAATAGTCCCAACTGCCTGGAGCTAGTGGAACTATTGCATCCCCGATTTGCGTGAGTTGCGTGACTGAAAGGATTGTAAACGCGAGAAAATGAGGAATAGGAAGCTGAGAAAGAACTTGGTTATTTATATCTGATCATCAAACACAGTTAAATCCATTGTAAGCAAGGTTTCGATTCGATATAATGGTGCCTACTGAGAACGGATATATACCTCTCTGAAATAAGGTACCTTCCTTTATATATACGTAAGTATGCTTCTAATAATTGCAAAAAGCTATTTCACTTCAAACCTAGAACATCAACAAAAAAATTATATATAGAAACAAAACTATTAAAATTAAGAAAATTATATGAATATAATACATGTCTCCTTATTTACAAAATAAATAATAAACTCATACATACAAATACAGAACTCATTAAAACGTCCCAAGTACACACACACTTTACACGGCAACACGATAAAATACATTTAAACACGATACGTACTCATTATGGCAAGCAATCCATTGGTTACGAGGGAAGCAACATTTATAATTGCCTCCCAGACGAAATTAAAAATGAAAAAAGTATAGGTATATTTAAAAAAAAATTGTTCAGTTTTATGCTCAATCAACAAAACAATGAAAGTGAATAATATCGGTGTGTAATATATTTATGTTTAATATATATGTTATTTCTAGTTAAATAAGTGAAAATGTACTTTTCTTTTATCTAGAATAAAAATATTAATAAAAAAAAATTATTGTCAAGTTTATATTTTAGCAGATATTTTTCGTACAAACTGTCTCGTAACCAGGGATTAAAAACACGTTACTTCGAGGAATTGTTTCAGCGAGATTTATAACTCAATCTTTTAAATGGATATCCGCTGTTCTAGCTCGTCGCGTATCTAGTACGTAAATAAAAGTTTCAATAAATAGCCATAGTTTGTACTTCAGAAATAAGTGTTCTATGCGATACCTAGTTTTGTTTCTGGCTTTCATCCTTCAAGGGAGTCTTGACCATCATATCAAATTACGGAGCAACGGAAGGTGAGACCCAGTTCTTAATGAATGTTAGTTGAGTGTTTTATTTTCTAAATATTTTTTTTATGGAGCTATACATATAAATATAACTATTTTACTTTAATACGTAAATAAAAGAAAAATACTACCACATAAATAAGCTCATTGAAAAAATCCCGAGCTTTTACTTAAAAAAAAATACTAAAATAATTCTTTGAGTGTTTTTACAAATTAACTACAAAGTATTACTGCTAATTATTACACTTAACCTTCCCTGTCTTCATTCGAAATTTGAAAGCACTTTTTTGATCACACAAAAATGGCTTTATGTTAATTTGTAATTAATATTTTAAAAGCTCTAACAAATAGATTTGAGATGAAATACTTTCTTCGACATAAAGATAACACGGTTTTAACGCACCTACGCCTCAGAGATTCTATTGCTACAGCATTCAGTTTAAGTACGTTCATCTTTCCTATGTTAGTTCCAGGCCTCACTGTCACATACAACAGTGTTATCATAAACCGCAGAAGAGTCCCAACCGTCTGGAGCCAATGAGACTACGGCATCCCCAATTGGGGTATGTTGTGAGGCTGAAGGTAGTGGAGATGGAAAGGAAATTGGGTAGAGGAAGTTGTGAAAGTACCTGACTATTCAGATCTGGTCAACAAACTAGGCTACAGCGATTTCAAGCAACTTTTCAATTCTGAATGGTTGTCTTACACCAGGGTGATACTGAGAGTATCTTACACTCTGGACCGTTCCGCAAATATACAATTTGTGAAATTACACAAATAAAATTTTCTTGCGCACGCCGGGATTTGAACCCACGACCTCCAGCTTACTAGGCAAGAGCCTTTCCCCCTAGACCGCTCAGTAACTACACACCCTTTTTCCAATGTTTTCAGATATGGGTAGGTGATTTCCGAGAATTATAAATTTGAATCCACCTAAATTACAAATATAGGTCGATTCGTTGGTTTTAAACTGCAGTAAGCAGTTCAATTGTATCCGTATATTTGGTAAGATATTAATTCAATCAAATGACCGAATCAAAAACCGAACACCCGGAAATCTCTACATTTTTGCATCGCGAATGACAGGATAATTGGATTATTTATATAGGGCCGTTTTTGCGAAAAACCATCTCAATGGTCCTGTACAATTTATTACGAGTTCCTAGGCTATCTAAGTTTATTATTTATAAACAGATACAGAAAAAGATACCTGCTTCACCTTTCTGTTCTTCCTCCTTCGCACAACAAAATGATTAAATAAATTATCTTGAATATGGCTAGCAGATTCTTCAATGGTGACCAGCTGCTAACCCTACACAAATCTCAAGTACGTTCAAAAATTGTTTTTTTATTTTGGTAGAATATTTTATATTTCTTAGTATAATTTAGTAATGTTGGCCTCACTGGGTGGCTTACCCGTGTTGAGGGCTCCATTTTATAATACAAAAAGTATTCATAATACATTAAAAGAAAATATATATAATGTTGGTGAAGAAAAAAAACAAAAGATTAAGATAAATTTAAACTAAAAATATTAATTTAAAATTAAAGAAAAATTAAATCTCAATAAAATGAAATAAAGTAAAAAATCGGTATATTTATATTATATGTTGTGTGTTTGTGAGTGATGTGTGATTAATATTGGTTTTGTGTTTTACGTGTAGGTTTTATTATTTTATGTTATGAAATTTTGGTAATATTGTCTTTTTTGTTCTTTAATCCATTTTGTAATTTTGTATCTGAATTTATTTTTGTTTTCCTCAATTTTATTTTCAAGTGTTAGACTGTTGAAAAAATCTACTTTACGATATGGAATAACCACATTGGGACACTCTTGCAAAACTAACTTAAATTACCTACAATTAGTACAAAATTCTATGATCAAATTACTAGTTCCAAAACATATATTTTCACAGAGGCGAAACATATCATTATTGTATCGGAACTTGACTGTCTTACCGGTACAGGCCTTATTATGGCACAAAATATTGATTCAGCATATATCTGACTCTGAATATAAGAGGAAAGTCGAACATGAACATAATACTAGGTTCACAAAAAATGAAGCAATGCTTGTACCAAAACATAACAATAAATACGTACAGCGAACCCTGGAATACAACGTGCCCAAAATATTCAACATGTTACCAAGCAATATAAAAAAATGCGAATTACCTCAGAGATTCAGATATATGCTGAAAACATGGCTACTAAGCAGAGATACTCTGTATTAGTAATACTTTTGATTATGGCAGTGGTTGGTGATAAATATGATGCATAAGTTGTATAGTAATAAGTAATAATATTATGAAAATAGGTTATATTGTAATTGAACATGAACATCCTGTTGACAAACTGCTTAATTGCGGTTTAATGGGATTGTACTTTGAAGAACAATAAAAAAAAGCTTTTATAGCATGGTATTGATAGTGTCTTTGTCCAAAGCTTGTATTTACCGTCGGAGTTTTTTTTTTCTTGTACGCTTGTCTAACTGGTTTGTTAGTGATATTTTGGATATTTTGAAATTTGTTTTGTGGTCAAAAATGTAGTTTAGTAGTGTTTTAACGTATTTATAGTACGTCACAACTGTTGAATATTTGGTCTGTATCAGTCAGTCTATGTTTTTTTAGTATTACCTTTAAGATCGTTTTCTGGCGATTTATAATTTAGGAGTTAAAATACTTTATTTTTTTATTATTTATTTATTTTGAATACTTTTTTACAACTGTTGGAAAGAATGTGACCTTACTGGGATACCCCATTCTTAGGTCACATTGTACATGGTTATTTTGCTTGAATTATAAATTTAATAATTGTATTTTTTTTACAATGATTATTTTTTTAAGTGATTTTTGTAAGCGCGTTAAAATATTATAAGAGGTAACTTATAAAGCGGAAATAATAGAAAAAAATTACATTATACAAGAAAATATATAGTGGAAAAACATACAGAAGAAAAACATTCTTTCTTACCGTATCCATAAACCATATCTTAATACTTCTTTTGAAGTCAGTTATTTTTTTAATGGTTGTTATTGTAAGAGGGAGGATATTACGAGTAAATAGTTTTATAGAGAAATATTGCATTTTATTTTTATTTTTTTAATTTAATTTATATAAATGGGTACAGTGATGTAAGTACTTATGGTTACAAAATATATTTATAATCGCAATCTCACCAAAGAAGAAACTGGTTCTTGTTCTTGGTGAGCGAGTTATACTAATTATAAGGAAACATTATGCAATAGGTAAGTATATATAATAGGAACAATTGAAACTTCTGGATCATCTAAATGTGTAGTTGTACATATTTAGAATTCTGTTACATACTAATTATTGGGCAATTAAGAGAGTAATTTTAGGAACATCTAAATACAGTGGAGATGAACATATACTGATAATAAATATAAATAAAGGGAAAAACAGGCAATTATTTAGTTAATTATTTCTGAAATTATTACTTCAGTTTTAGTTTAAATTTGTTGATATCCTTTAATTTCATTATTTCAATCGGAAGGTTGTTGAAATAAAGAAATTAAAATTTAAAACTTGATTAACCTATTTGATTCTGTGTTAAGGAGGGCGGTCAGTCTGATTGACAATCCGTTGTTAACAGGCCGATTGCCATCTCCAATGCACAGACGCAATGTAAGCGTGCTGAGTACATTTTACAGGTATTTTAATAGAGCCTGCTCTGAATAGCTTTGAGCACTGATTCCTTATGCTCCGGTGTACGCATGCGAGACACAACATATAGACAGACACAAGCGGAACACCCGAACAGTTGATATTGGCTTCGTGAGAACGGATTGTTTCTTCACTCGTTTTTGTGTAAGTCGGCTCTTATGTGAAACTAGCAATAATAAAAATAATCCTGAAAGTACCCATAAGAACTCCATCAAAAGACATTTTTTAAAATTTTAAAGTGTTCAGTATTATAAAACTATACTCAAAAAATGCACTAATCAAATTTACAGAAGAATATGAGTACCCTGCTGACCAACACAACTATATTACAAGGAAGAAATCCTCAAAACTACTGAAAATCCCAAAATTAAATACGTCTTTTGGCCAGAAAAATCATCATTTCCATGCTACAAAACTATATAATGCCCTCCCAATTGAACTCAAAAACACAACGGAGACACAAAAGTTTAAAAACGAAATCAAATTATGGCTAAGTAAACATGAAGATGAGGAAATCAATAAAATTATGAACTGAACAAATGTGAAGACAATTTTTTAAATTTTTTTTTGTAGAAATTAACAAGGAAATCACGATCTACACCTATACAAAAACCTACAGTCCGCCTCGGAACAGGAATACCTAGTGAGGAGGACTGCGAATAATATACTTAACTTTGTAATTATAATTGTCGTTAATAAAAAAAAAATAAAAAATAAAAAAAAGCTACCGGCATATGTTTTTACGCTCTCATATAATCCAAGTCTCTACAAGACCAGTATTAATAAATCCCTTCCTGCAGCTCCTACTTTAATCCGCCTCATATGGGTTCCGTATTATCACTTGTCTTGTAGCCATAAAATAAATGTTTGCTGTTGGTTTTGCGTAAAATCATTATACGATAAACACTAAGAGCCTTATGTGTTTTAAATTATGCAAAACTGATAAACAATCATTAACGTACAGTAAATGGTTATTTATCAGTTGTGCAAAATTCAAAACACGTTTATTAGTAACTCGTTGGTTAGCATAAAATATCTATTACCCGCAATGAAGCAGATTTGTATGCAAGATGATTTGCATTCATTGAATGCATAATAAGGAACTCCAGTGAAAAATATGTCTTAAAAATATATACATATATTTATTGGATTAATAAACGGTGATTCTGAATGTATGAGTTTTCTAACATAGAAATTATTATACGATAGAATTTATAAATCGTCATTTAAAAACGAATAAAACACCATCACATTAAAACATACCGATTCATTCGTACGACTGAATCTGCTGATTCTGAAACCACAACCAGTCTACGTGAGTAAAATATCTATAGTGTTTGTTCTTCATCGTTAAAAGCTGGTAATTTTAAGAATAAAAAACGTTTCGACTTCCATACAAAATACTGCGCAGGTTAAAAAAAAGTTGGCTTTACTGGTGACGTCACTCGTCACGTCCATACATTTGGTGCGATTTTGGTATACCCGAAAAATTAAAGTTTTGAAAAATATTTTAAATATGAAAACTACATATTACAACTAATACAACTACAACTAATAACTATAAAAATACAAAAAATACTGATATTTAAGATAGAAAGTAATTATTGGTCAAAAAAGGGACTGAGTTTCCTATTCTGAACAAGCAACGCGTTGATAGTTATTAAAACGTTCGAGGTTGTTCTGCACTCAGCCTCTATTAGACGATTAAGTTCGTTAGTGAATAAAGGTTGAACTAATTGGAATATCCGAGCAATTATTTGTTTTATCATTGATATGAGTACCTACTAGCAGTGGCGGGTCGTCACTTTTGAATTACTAGAGTGGTAATAATACAAAAATGGCGTTTTTGATGTTGTTATAGCTGAAAACGATTTTTTTTAATGATTTTTTGTAAGAAGATTTTCAGGAAATCCGTGCGGCGCACGGCTAATCTGAAAATTTTCTGAAAATTTTCATACACATAATCAATTTTAAGATTTAAAAAAAAAAAAATTATTATAATATACTCTAGTTACTAGTACACCCAAAAGTAACGAGCCGCCACTGCCAACTAGAAGTTCTGTAAATAGTATCTCCTCGCTTTCAAAAACATATGTTTCTATATTTTCTTATTTAAATAAAAAACCTTAATTTTTACTGCAATCAAAAGATTAATTAGTAGGTAATTAAATACGTACCTACTAAATTATAAACCTAATACATTATATGTGTCCTTTTAAAATTTCAAATAAATAATTATACAGTTACGTCACTACCTCAATTACATATAGGGTTATGCTAACCCTATACACATCTCAAGTTCGTCCAACAATCGAATTTGAGAGCCACCTCTGGGCTGGAGTCCCACAATACTGGATAAACCTGATTGACAATCTTGATAACAGACCGATTGCCATCTTTAATGCATATGCGCTACAGGTATTTTATTGGAGCCTGCTCTAAGGAGCTGGCAGCATGTGCACGTGTGTGAAACTCGATGTACACAAGCGGAACATCCGTTCAGAGTTGATGTTGGCTTCACGAGAACGGGTAGCTTCTTCGACTCGTTTTTGAGTTTTGAAGATGGTTCATACGTGGAACGAGCTTCCGGCATCTGTTTTTCCTCCTTAACGTAATCCGGGCCTCTTCAAGACCCGCATTGAAAGGTCCCCGCGTTTACACTGTACATACAGGGGCGCTTTTGTGAGGTATCACATAAAAATACGTAGTTTAATTTTTAGTGAGGTTTTGGTAGCGCAACTCGGCATAATACCCCAAAAATAAATCAATGTAATACTTTGGCCGGAAAAAATTTCAAATCATCTATAGTTCAATTTCGTTTTAATATCGAATTGAAATTATTAATAAAAAAAAACATTGGCTGAGATGTTTCACAGAATTTCAACATTTCATCAAATTTCAAACCTAATTTTCAAGTTCTGTGACGGTTCTATTCAAGTTTTGTTTTATATCATTATTCGCCAGTTGTTTCACAAAACAGAACTTGAATATAACATTCACAGAATTTGAAAATGAGCTTTGAAATTGTTAAAATTCAATAAACAACACATCCTTAAATTCTTCAAAAATATTTTTAATTAATCAAAAATTTTCTCACGAGCAGTTTATGCTTCAAATACAAATAAAGTTTTCAAATCCGGACGTTTTTTCTAAAAATAATGACTCATAAGGTGTTGATAAAAGCCGTCGCAATTTCCGAAGTTTTCATCAAATTAATTATTAACAAGATCAAGGAAAAAAATTGTCATTAAAAAACAGTTCCTTCCCATTTTTTCCCCCAAGAATACCCTCTCTCCACTGAGGGTGAGTTTTCAAATAAATATAAAATATTTAATGCGTGAACTTGAAGCATAAAGAAAATACTCCAGACTTCAAAATACTTCAAACTGTCATTCAACTCGCTGGGAACTTTGTTAAAGGGGATTAAATTCTCCACCACATTTCAGATATTCTGTATTGATCGTTTTGGTCCTTTCGACATTTTCTGCCGATAGTGTATTTGGGGTTACTTGGAGTTGGCTGGGCGCCAATGTTTACCCCGCGAAAGGGCGATGCACCGGCGGAGGTACTCGCACTAGGCAATAGGTAAGTACTACTAGACAGTAGGTTCTACTGAGACAGTACTACCTTTCTACTGTGTGAAAGTTCGGGCGCTTCGCCCGACTCATTGATGGCAGGTCAACGCTTGTTTATGTGACCCGCCGGGGGTTGATAGCACGCACATTTATAAAAATAATAAAACAAATTATCATCAATTTTACCTCCGATATTATTTTCAGACAGAGTTATTCAGGAGTAAACAACTTATTTCAACCCTTGCACATCAAATTTCTATCCAAAATTCATGGCGCACAGCAAGAAAAAATATTAAAAAATACTTAAATATTGGACCCTTAGAACAGGCAATTTGCATAGCTAGGAACTAATATTGACCTTACAAGACGTAATAACACTTATAAAAAAAGCCCATAAAGAGGTGGGTTTGGGTGCTGCCGCCCTGGGAACCATTTATTGAATAAATGACACCTTTGCCATAGGTTACCCCAAATGGTTAACTTTGTTTGTTGATTTAGCAGGGATGCCCGGGTTCAAATGGTGAGGTGTGTTCAGGATGCGCCTGATCAGGAGAGGCTGGTTTGGGGAGACCCTTTGACCTCTCAAATTGGTCTCTAGACCCATCGCCTTGTGGCGCAGTCACTCCTGGACATACGGATCCCTAGATTCCTATCCAACCCACATACTCTTTACAAAAAAGACCCTCCACACGATCCAAAAAGATTATAAGTCTTAAAAAAATGTACAAAAAATTCGAAAATTGTTGCTTTGGATTTAAAAATTAGATTGACATACTTATCACTACTACTAACTACTACGCACATTCATCAGGGCTGGATTACACTGTAACTAGAAAAACTTTTGATATGAACCACAAACACAAATAACACCAAAACCTTGCTCAGAAATTATAATGCGTATTACTGTTTTATGTTTTTATGCAATTTTTCCTTGCTTTATTAAGATGTAGCTAATTTTGCAGCTAGGTATCTACCATTATCTCTGTTATTGTTCGTTGTTACTGTTTTTCAGCTCAGTTTGTATCTGGAGAGTAAACACGTGGAGTTCTACTATTATTTTACCAAAAGGTGCATTTTGTCGAAGGACAAGGCACCGTTGAAATTCTACCAATCAATTAAAAATAAAATAGAAAATTGTGTGCTGAAGCATAGCTGAATATATAATTTTTGAGATTTGAGAAAACCCTAATCACGTAACAATTTCTAGTGACCAAAAACAACATCTTCATTTTGATGTTCAAAGAAATTTCATTATCTACCCATTTCTTGACATTCAAATAAACCTATAATTTGGACGAAAAATGCCACTTCGAGTGGCAACATTCAAATACATTTGGTGTCGCGAAGCTGCGACTCCACTATATATTTTAGAGGTGGTGTGATATGCCACACGCCCAAAGGACCAGTCCCAAACTACTCCGAATGATAGGTTATGGGACGATTTATGCATCCGACAAACCCGATGGACAGTGCAATAATCAAAGGTATAAATCTGGGCTTCTGGAGCACAAGATAAGCCCAGATTGGAAAGCAGGAAAGATGGACTCACCCGTTGATGACTATCACACGTCTCCAGGAGTATTTGTTGATTTAACTTCACAAAATATACGTTTAATCGCCCTGTCTGATATTAATTATCACTCCGAACTCTGATAAGCAACTGACACCACTTGTCAGATTTTACATGTGTCGCAACAATATTTTTATCATGGTGACATTTTGGGATGGGTAAAAGGGTAGGTAGGACATTTGCAGGATTTTGTATTGACATTACACTTGTCCAGTAAGCCTGTGGATGCATACCTAACAATCCCCTATATATTGCGCGAACATTCTCCCGGCGTTGAAAGTACCTTCCGAAATTTTAAGTACTTTCAAATAAAGTAAAGAATTAAATGTAAAACGAAGTAAGATGAAATATAAATATTCTTATCAATACGCTATTAAAATTACAAAGTTAAAACGAAAATTAAAAAAAATAATGAAATAATAGTTATTGTGTAGGCAAAGGACACAATTTTACGACTGGTCGTTTAAAGTTCCCGGAAGGGGTCCTTACGCGTGCGACACGAACCACTCCGTCTTTACCAGGGAACACCTCCTCAACAATGCCCACCGGCCAATAAAGTGGAGGCGCATCCTCTTGATGCACCAATACTATGGTACCTACTAGAATGTTATTCGCGGGACTATTCCATTTTTTTCTCATCTGCAGAGAGTGAAGATACTCTATATGCCACTTCTTCCAATAAGATTGAACGAGGTGGTCCAAAAGCTCTTTCCTTTTCAGTAGACTAATGCGTTCATTAGTCAAATCATAAGCAGGTAGATGCTGAATCGGGGTAGACATCAGAAAATGAGCCGGAGTAAGAGCTTCTGGATAATGAGAACTGCTTAATAAACATAATGGCCGTGAATTAAGTACAGCCTCTATTTGTGTCAGAACTGTGAGAAGCTCTTCATAACATAAAAGTTGAGTACCCACAACCCTATACAGATGCGATTTAATGCATTTAATATTTGACTCCCATAATCCTCCAAAGTGAGGAGCGCGGGGTGGAATCGTCTTCCATTCAATTCTCCGAATGTTAAATTCATTGCGAAGAACTTCTTTTGTTGAATTTGCCTCTAAAAAATTATATAAGTCATCCAGACAATTCTTTGCGCCTATGAAATTTGTCGCATTGTCACTGTACATACACGAAACCGGTCCGCGTCTGGATAGAAAACGCTTAAATGCGTTTAAAAAATTGTCCGTGCTTAGATCTGATACCACTTCCATATGTATAGCCTTCGTTGTTAAACAAATAAATAGACATATATATGCCTTTTGACTTTTTACCCCACGACGCCTAGAAAGGGTTATATTTATTGGTCCGGCAAAATCTACCCCCGTATGTGTAAATGCCTTTGCTTCCTGAACTCTAGCTGTAGGTAAATTTGCCATTAGCGGTATAATATTAGAAGGTGCAGTTTTAAAACAGAAATTACAAGCATGTACTCTTTTGCGTATTAGATTTCTCCCCGATAAGATCCAATAACGCTGTCTAATTATTGACATAAGGAGATGTGCACCAGTATGACAATTCACACGATGGTGAAAGTCTATAATTATATCGACAATATGATCCTGTCTTGGCAGAAGTACTGGATGTTTGTTTTCAAAAGGTATATTCGCGTTTATTAATCTACCACCTATACGTAACAAGCCATTATGATCTAGGAACGGGTTTAGTTTTCGGATTGAAGGTGAGCATAATTTATCCCTCTGTATTAATTGTATATCGGCACTAAAATACCTATTCTGTAAAGCTTTTAATACATTCATTTCAGCAATGTTTAATTCCGTGGAATTTATAACTGTTGAGCGTGATAACTTTCGCATAAATCGTAAAATATATACCACAATTCTCAGCAGTTTTGGCCATGAGGAAATTTTTAAAGCGAGATTATATATCGGAGAATTTTCCTCTATTGACGTTATTGTAAATGTATGCGATTTTTTCAATTCCAAAGCATTCTCCTCCTCTCGTGAGGGGGAAAATCTTTCGACAGGCCACTCGGATACTGGGTTCGCAGCCCAGGGCGGACCGTGCCACCAAAGAGAATGATCGACCAGCTGAGCAGGCAGTAGTCCTCGTGATAAACAATCACTAGGATTGGTAACGCCATCTATGTGATAAAAATGTTTCGCGGGTAAATTTTCCTGAATTTCACTAACTCGATTAGCTACAAAAGTTTGCCACCGGTGAGGGGACGAGTGAATCCAAGAAAGTGCTATTTTTGAATCTGAAAAAGCAAATATATCGTTTATCGAAACGCGATTTCTATAAGTATCTATAATAGATCTAACGAGTCTAGATAAAATAAGCGCAGCGCATAATTCCAATCGAGCGAGCGACACTGTTTTCAGAGGGGCCACCTTGGATTTAGAACATATCAAATTCATTGTAGTGTTGCCACCCTTATCCGTGACATGAAGATATATTACACAACCGTATGCTTTCATACTCGCATCTGCGAAGGCGATAATATTTATCATGCAGTCCTCCTTTACTCCCAAATATCGAGGTAAATTTAAATTAGAAAGCATCGGTAATTCTTCCTTGAATTTGACATATCTATTAACAATACTTTGGGGTAGTTCCTCGTCCCATCCTACTTTCTCTAACCACAGCTCTTGTAAAAGTAATTTGGCATATAAAATTACCGGAGCAACCAAACCTAATACATCGAATAAACGAGCTATTGTGGAAAGGATTGATCTTTTACATATAGTTTTTTCCTCCGTCGGACATATCATAAATCGAAAACAATCAGATATCGGATCCCATTTTAATCCTAAAATGCTACATTTATCCGAAAAATCCATTGTCGCGCGGTGCGACTCTGGTAATTGGGCCAGTAAATGAGGAGAATTACTCGACCATTTGACTAATTCAAATCCTCCACACTTGAACATCGCCATTAAATCTGTAGCCAAAGTGATGCCTTCACTTATAGTATTTACAGAATATACAAAATCGTCCATATATAAATCATTAATTGCAACTTCCGCCGCTTTCGGATAACGATTTCTTTCATCGCTCGCTAGCTGCCGTATAGTTCGCATTGCTAGGAATGGTGAACAGTTCAAACCAAACGCGAGTGAATTAAATTGATAAACTCCAATTTGTTCATCTTCGTGAAATCTATAAAGAATTTTTTGATATTTACGATGGCTTTCCGTTACCATTATACGTAGATACATTTGCTTAACATCTGCGGTTAATGCTACAGCGAATAAGCGAAATTTAATTAAAAGTGTAAATAAATTAGATTGCAAATTTGGACCTGTATACAAAGTATCATTAAGTGACAACCCTGAACTGGTCTTTGTACTTGCATCTAATACAACACGAGTTTTAGTTGTTGATTTATCTTTACGAATTACTGCGTGATGAGGAATGAAATATCCCTCATCAATATTAGATGAAGACGGAACTTCAACCCTCATATATCCCTTTTCCAGATATTCAGAAACTACTTCATTATAACTGCAATGCAATTCTGGCGAAGTATTAAATTTCCGTTCTAAATATTCATATCGACGCTGCGCGACACGGCGCGAATCACCTAAATTATTAGGATCTATCTTAAACGGTAAAGATACAATATACCTTCCCGATTCATCCCGTTGGACTGACTCGAGGTACATTTTCTCACATTCTGCATCTTCAGCACTCATCAACGACTTAATAGGCATGTCTTCCATCGTCCAAAACTTGGATAACGCATTATATAAATCTACATTGGTTATGGGGCCGAACGTCCACGAAACCTCCGGCGTACACGTAGGTATTTCACCCATTACAATATACCCGAACACTGTCTGTATAGCCGGTGGTGCATTCGTATTATGTTTAGATAAAACCTTATTCCCCAGCAGAATATATGGAAATAACTGTGCACCTAATAAGATATCAACATCGGATGGAACGTTCCAGGATTCATCCGCTAAGTTTAAACCCACTAAATGCTCACATGACTTTGTGTCAACATGTTGTGTAGGAAGCTTATCAGTTATTTTATCGACAACTAATAGACTAATTTTATAAGTATCTTCTGAAACGCGGGATTTAATTTTTAACGCAACGTGTCCCAATATTGGTGTCTCTACTGAACCAACACTTTTAACTACTGAATTATTTAAAGGAATTATTTTAAGATTTAATTCATTACAAGTGTTTAAACTGATTAAATTTTGTTGCGAGGCGCAATCAATTAAACACCTTACGGTTACTTGATTATTTTTATTGTCATAAGCAAATAACTGCGCGGTTGACAGTAGTACATTCGTAGCTATATTACCCGCAGAAAAATTATTATGATGTTTATGATTACGCGCTATTAATGTAATGGCTTCGTTTTTCGATTGACTTTCAGTATTCACCGTGCTCTCAAAATGCAGAGCGGTGTGATGTCGTTTTTTACAAATTCTACAATCCGATTTAGATGGACATTTCACAGTTTTATGTTTATCGCTTAAGCAGTTTACACATAAATTATTTAATTTCACAAACTGAAAGCGAGCATTTGGTCTTAATTCGTTAAATTGTTCACATTTAAACAATTCAACATGATCAGAATGATTACATTTCCGGCACCTATTACGATTATTATTACTTGACTTCTGTTCGACCACAGCGAATGAATGCGTAACTTTGTTTTTATTATTAACAACTTTATTATCATTTTGCCCAGTTCGTTCTAGGATTTTGACATGCGACCGAATGTATTCTATTAAATCGCTATATGTAGGTATAGCTTTCTCCCGTATAGACATTTCGAAATTTTGCACCAACTGTATATCTAATTTTTTCAGTGCAATATGTAATATTATAAAATCGGTTAGGTCATCAATACCTAATTCCTTGAGTGCAGCTATGGAAGACGCAAACCGTTCAATAAAATTATTTAACTCATTTGGGTTACTAGGTGCCAATAATTTTAAATTCAAAATATTGTTCAGATAAAAGGTACCTAGCACGCGTTTGTCCTGATATTTCTTTTCGAGAGCTTCCCAAATTAAAAAATAATTTTGTTCGTTCGGAAGTATTCCCGCAAAAACTGATAACGCCTTTCCTTGGAGTTTCCCTATCAGATATTGCATCTTCTGCGACGTATTCAAATTTTCATTTGAGTGAATGTTTAATTTAAAAGCTTCATAAAATATCGACCAATTCTCTTGATTACCATCGAACGATGGCATCTCGATCGGTGGGAGCTTAATTAATGGTAAATTATTTAACTTCTGTCGATCACGTGATGAATCTTGCTTTGCTATAATGCTTTCGCGTATAGAAACTACAAAACAGTACTTATTTTCGAATTTACTCCATAAATCGAAATTCATATTGTAATTTGAATCCTTTTTCAACTGAAGTGTATGAAATTCATCACAAAATGTGTTAAATTGTGCATAATATGTAGCTATATTAACCGTTTGTTTAAGAAAATCCTCCGAACTTCTCGTCTCCCTGTCCGCAATACTTTTCGCTTTCTCGTATAATTCATTAACACGATTATGCATCAAATTAATCTTCGATTCTACTAACTTGATTTTAATATCCTGAGTACTATCGCTAGTCGCCATGATTAATTGTATGTAGGAATTTAAACACAACAATAATTACAAATGCAACCTAGTACATACAAATTAACAAAGTATAAAGAGGAAATAATATTTATTTATAACTTTAAATATGTTAATTTTAAATACCCCGTTGGTAATCCGGCTCGAAGGACCAAAAATGGTGTCGCGAAGCTGCGACTCCACTATATATTTTAGAGGTGGTGTGATATGCCACACGCCCAAAGGACCAGTCCCAAACTACTCCGAATGATAGGTTATGGGACGATTTATGCATCCGACAAACCCGATGGACAGTGCAATAATCAAAGGTATAAATCTGGGCTTCTGGAGCACAAGATAAGCCCAGATTGGAAAGCAGGAAAGATGGACTCACCCGTTGATGACTATCACACGTCTCCAGGAGTATTTGTTGATTTAACTTCACAAAATATACGTTTAATCGCCCTGTCTGATATTAATTATCACTCCGAACTCTGATAAGCAACTGACACCACTTGTCAGATTTTACATGTGTCGCAACAATATTTTTATCATGGTGACATTTTGGGATGGGTAAAAGGGTAGGTAGGACATTTGCAGGATTTTGTATTGACATTACACTTGTCCAGTAAGCCTGTGGATGCATACCTAACAATCCCCTATATATTGCGCGAACAACATTCACGGGTTAATTTGTTTGTGACGAGAAAATAAACAAGAAAGGCTGCCTAATGAAGGAATTCAGACCCCAAATTTATGACCTTTCCTTTCTCGAAATTACACCTCGTTTTCCGGGCGTGTATAAAATGAACCCTTTCATTTGCAATTTATGACATTTGATTAAGGTGATATCTTACTCTAGGTTATTCCGTTGCAAGAAAAGAGTAATTCTTTTAAGGAATATTTTCTAGAAAACACAAGATGTATGCCTTATATTTTCTTCTTTGTATTGCTATATAATTTGCTCTGATTTGATTGGCTATTGAAATGTGACATTAATTTTTTAATAAGAGGAAAACTCTTTAATGATAGCCCACCACCGATAATAGAAATGTTGTGTATAAAGCTTCGGGCTTTTAGACACAGATGGCAGTGCTCGTAGTTTTAGCCTCCGACGACAGAGGGCCTCTCAGCTTCAGGTGAGGATTCATTTGGAATCCCTCTGGCAGATCGAATCTAGCTAGTTCCCGGAAAGGTTGACCAACGCGGTTGTATTGTACACGCGATATTAATAAACCAGTTATTAACAAGTAACCTATCTTATTATATCTTCCATCCAAGGAGTGTTGGAAGTCTGTGGCAAGAAGACCACGGCTGTATACCCTGAAGGGTAGAACATCACAGCTGGCGCAGCCGAAAGGATAACTGGAGCCATCACAGCTGGCGCAGTCGAAAGGATAACTGGAGAATTTTTTTTTGTTGTCACACGGCAGCAAAATTTTGTCAACCGGGAACGTGAGGGCTAAGTCACGGGGTGACTTTCAATAGTGTTTTCCTTCGTGGAGAAGGGAGACAAGATTATCCAGGGCCGTGGAGGCCTAGGATCGACGTTTTCTGTTCTAGGAATTAAGAGGCAATTACCAGAGGACCATTTTAACAAAGGAAAATAATCCATTGCCAAGGCGAGCGGTGGAGCTAATTTGGAACAATACAACATTGCCAGGACGTGCGGTGTTTGCAGCATTTATCTATTGCCAAGGCGAGCGGTGGATAATAACAACTTTTGAAGGAATTTCTGGAAGATTGGCGGCGGAAAGAAGAGTTCCTGAGTTAAGTAGTTGTTTTTTTTGTTGGAGGTTATTGTTCCGGGTTTTGTTTTTTTTCTTGTGTGTTTTTATTGTGGTCTGTGCTTCGTGTAGATATGGAATCGGGAAGAATTCCGAGTTTTAATCATCTCGAGGGAGATTGGTTCGTGTTTAAGCTTCGTCTAGAACAGTTTTTCGTTATAAATGATGAGATTAACGCGGATAAAAAAAGGGCGTTTCTGTTAAATCTTTTGGAGCCGGATACACTCTCTTTGTTGATAAATTTGTGTTTTCCACTTAGAGTTACGGACGTATCATTTGAAAAATTATGGGCACTTCTTGAAAAACATTGCAGTAAAAAGCGTTCAGTATTCAAAGAACGCGAAGTATTTTTTTCAGCAAGACAAGAGGCGGGCGAATCCATTAAAGATTTTGGGGTTAGATTACGGTCTTTGTCAACGTATTGTGAATTTGAAGCTAGGTTGGAGAAAAATTTAGTAGATATGTTTGCCATTGGATTATTACCGGGTCGCATTAAAGACAAGATTTACTTGGAAGGGCTGAAATTGTCACTTAGCGAACTAGAGGAAATAGCTAATAGTATGTCAGTTTTAGACGTTCCAAATAATTCAGTTAAATCAGAGGTTAACATCATCAGTAAGAATTCTAGCAATAGGCATTTTTCTAAGGGCAATAAACAAAAGTTTGCCGCGAGTTCATCTGTAAACAAATCGACGTATACAGTACCATCGGGTGCGAAAACCCAGTGCCGAATTTGCAAGAAAACGGGCCATTGTACTAATTCATGCAAATTTCGCAATGCGAGATGCTACAAATGCAATGAAGTAGGTCATCTGCAAAAATATTGTGTGAATAATAACTTTTCAAATAGTGTAAATCCAATTGTTGAGGATTTTTGTTGTAATAATCATGTGATAGCTTCAATAAAACCGTTCACAGCAGACATTATAATTAACGACAAGCATTTTAGAGCGATGGTCGATTCGGGATCTTCGTTAAGTGTAATGCAGGAAGAAATCTTTAAGCGTCATTTTGGTTCATTAAAATTATTGGCGGATAACCGTATCATTACTGGGTACGCAGGGAATCCTTTGAAAGTTATTGGCAAAGTTATTTTTGACGTGAAGTTCAAAAATAAAAACAATAATGTTACATTTATAATTGTTGCGGGAGGTTCAGATCTAATTGTAGGTAGAGATTTCATGGATATTTTTGGGTTAGAAATCGCTTCAGTACAAAATACAATTAATTCGGTGGACCCTGAAGAGGAATATAAGGATTATTTATCGCGTTTGCCGTTGGAAAACTCAGAGGAAAAATCGGTAGACGATCTAGGTTCCGATTTCATAGGCTATATAGAAAAGTGTGAACACTTAGATGTAAAGCGTATAGTCGCAGCGTCAGGCTCAGACCCAGAAATTCAAGGAATTTTAGGGCATCTTCGTAGAGGTTGGCCCAAGTGGGTACATCGCGATAGTTTTTTATGGAAATTCTGGATGAAAAGGAATGAATTATCTATTGAAAATGATTGTTTGTTTTGGCAACATAGAATTATAATTCCAAGTTCGCTTCAGAGTAAAGTTTTAGATTTGTTACACAGATCGCATTTGGGCATTGTAAAAATGAAGGGATTAGCCAAAGGTTATTTTTGGTGGCCGTCAATGAACAAGGACTTAGAGAAAATCGTTCAAAGTTGCAAAGATTGTGCAGCAGTTAGGCCGTTACCACCTAAGAGTCATTTATCAGTCTGGCCTAATTCAGGATCAGCATGGAAGAGGCTGCATCTGGATTATTGTGGGCCAATTTCGGGGAAAATGTTTTTAGTTATTTGCGACGCTTTCTCAAAATGGGTAGATTGTGTGGAAATACCGAAAGCAGACTCAAGTCATACGATTAATGAGTTGAAGAGAATTTTTTCAAATTTTGGGTACCCGGACTGTATTGTAACTGATAATGGAACCGTTTTTACTAGTCAGGAGTTCAAAGATTTCTTAGAGTATAATAATATTGAGTTTTTAACAACGCCAGTGCGTCATCCCCAAAGCAATGGGCAGGCAGAAAACTCGGTAAAAACAGTGAAGAATTTTTTAAAGAAAATTCTTGTTAATAACGTATTTAAGTCAAATTACAGAGATAGATTATATGAATTTTTAAGTGATTATAGAAATATTCCACATTCCACAACTGGAATTGAACCCTCAGTGCTAATGTTTGGTAGGAGATTAAAATCAACCTTTAGTAGCCTTTTACCTAAAAGTTTTGAAGGAAACGTAGCAACCTCGACAGAGAATTTAGCGAATGCGAATATTATTAAAGGTCAAGAAAATCAGTTTAGGAATTTCGGGGGGGTTGTTTGTAGAAGTTTTCAGATAGGTCAGAAGTGTTTAGCGAGAGACTTCAGACAAGTGAATAAATGTTCTTGGGCAAAAGGAATTGTTGAAAAAAGACTGGGAAAAAAACTGTATATTATTAAAATTGTGGGGACACAGATGTCGTGGAAAAGGCATATTGATCAACTGAGAGGATGTCAAGAGCATAGAGAGGAAGAGGCAGAGAGTGAACCTTTCGCGTCTGATATGACGAAATGCTGGGCAGATGAGGTTGACACGTCACTCCTTTTGAGAGATTTTAACCGGTGTTCTCTTGATTTCAGCTCTCCAGGGAGAAACAGAAGCCCACCACAAAATGAACCAGCACCATGGGCAGGACGACTTCGTCCCAGACGTCTTTGAAATGACCTCCAGGGAAAGAATCAGCTACTTATAGAGTCAACATCTTTTTGGAGTAGAGTCAGTGCTTAATGAATTATTTAATTTTGTGTGTAATGATATATTTTCAAATATTTAGTTCTTGATTTTAATAATATTGATTTTAGTGACATCTGTTTGCGATTGTATAGATTCGTGATTTTAAAAATAATACTGTAACAATGAAATATCGTAGATAGGTTTCTAGTTAGCAAGGGGAAGATGTTGTGTATAAAGCTTCGGGCTTTTAGACACAGATGGCAGTGCTCGTAGTTTTAGCCTCCGACGACAGAGGGCCTCTCAGCTTCAGGTGAGGATTCATTTGGAATCCCTCTGGCAGATCGAATCTAGCTAGTTCCCGGAAAGGTTGACCAACGCGGTTGTATTGTACACGCGATATTAATAAACCAGTTATTAACAAGTAACCTATCTTATTATATCTTCCATCCAAGGAGTGTTGGAAGTCTGTGGCAAGAAGACCACGGCTGTATACCCTGAAGGGTAGAACATCACAAGAAACAATTGAGATTGGCCATAATCACATTTACAACAAACTGTTCATGATAATTTTTATAAATATCAACAAAGTTTACACATTGGTCTGTAATTACTTCCATAGTAATTTTAGGTAAAAAAAGACTCTATAACGGGGGTTTGTTCGACGCTCACATTTTAATTAGTTCTGATAAACGTATTACTAAAAGCTGAAATGTTTCTAGAGGGATCCCTACGGATGTAAGTTATTTATATCTAAGATTAATAAAAACAGGATCCTGACAATAAAAATATTTAAGTAAAACGATTTGAATATTTTATAAACGTTTTAAACTATAAAATCAACGGTAAGCACCAGATTTTATTTTTCTAGACGATGAATTAGTAACTTCCCGAGAGATCTCTCCAGAAACATTTGATATTTTAGTAAAGCATTCATCAGAAAAAAAAAAATAAACCGCATTGAAAGATCGATTTTCTAGGCCTGCCGGAGAAAAGTCGACCGTAGGTCCGTCTTTACACTACTTCATAACTTATGTCGTTAAGATTCCGACTTAATTTTAGAGATTTGATAGAGCTAATTCAACCACACGTCTGTCCAATACCCCAGGGCCGCGCGTCGTATATTTTTGTACACGACTGCTTTACTTACGTCGTTAAGATTCTGGCTTTATATTAGGATATTATTTAAGTACTTCTTTGCACTCTTGTCATTAAATACAATATTAACATGAAGCCGTGCCCACAAAAGTTTTGCAACATCGTTCACCCCATACTACTTCAAATCGCATCTGAGTGCTAACAATAATAATAATCTTTATTCCAGAATGTGGGGAGGTTAGTGCAATCCCATGGTGACCGTATAAATCATCAGAATGATAATTCATCACATCTTTAAAAAGTTATATAAAGTCATGGAAAGTGATGAAACAAAAACTATATCACTTTTTAAAAGTGTGTTGAATTGTCACTGTGTTGAGTTATCATGGAACCCTCAAAATTAAATGCAAATTAAGTTTTTAATACGAAGGAAATTAGGATTAGAATTGTGTGTATTGATGCATATATGTATACACTTCTGTAAGTGATTACGAGTACTGAGTTACGTGTGTTTACGTTATGTTCGAATTATATACTTTACTTTTAAAGTTTTACAGAATGTTATGTTTATTATATCAATTTGAGAGGCGGTTATTGGTACCGAAGCCACAGGAACCATTCATTGGTGACTTATCAGGGTTGTACGGGTTTATGGGGTGAGGTTTGTCCAGGGTATCAATTCTCGACGAAGTCATTCAACTCGAATAACAAGTGGTTCGATCCACTCGTTATTCGAGTGGAATGACTTTTGATGTTTGGCGTATGTAAGTGTGTACTCAAGAATAAAAATGTCGAGCAATGTATGTACTTTCGACGGCGATTGCGAGCGGCCTGGATTGGAGAATCGATAGCCTTGTCTTTGGCGGGTTGGAGCGGGAGAGGACGAGGTTAAACCTTTTACCCTTCCAACTGGACTGGGTGGGAGAAATGGATTCAATTTTGCGTCACTACGTTACTTGCGTTTCCTTAAAAAAACTCTCCATACAGCATCCTCAAAGATGACGTAGGTAACGATTGAATAAATTTTTCTCAGGACCTCCAGTAAGAAATTAATCTAAAAAAATAATAAAAAAAGTTTAGGTATGTAAAATAAAACTTATATTATCATTGAACTTAGGTATTTAAATTTCTCTGGCGTTTTCTCTTCTGACAAGTAACTAAGTTTTTTCTAAGTGGAATAACAAATTTGAAACATGCTGTACGTAAGCAATGCGCTTGTTTGCGTGAGTATTGTGTTCGTGTCAACCTGGCTGCGATACCTATACGCTTACGTACAGTCAAAATACCAACACAAGTGCGTGGAGTTTGTATCTTATTTGCGGACTACTATTAGGCGCATTGACGTCTTTCGGTCCCAAAATTCACCCGCAAATCATAATAAGTACATATTTGTATCTTTGTGGGTTGTGGGGGTTTCGGTGCTCAAAGTATTTTGCCTCACTTCTGGACACATCGTACCAATTTTCACAAATAAGAATCGAATGTCTTTACAAAACCTAAATTCAGTTTTAATACCATCTGGTGCATAGGATTTGAAAATGTGTCGTGTAAATGTTAAAACTCGTCTCAATGGACATTAATCACACTTCTAGGAGGAATTTGTTCACTCTTGACTTATGGACAATATGATTTTAAAACCATAAACTCGTAATTACTTTGGCAGTTGAATAATAATTATTGCAGCTTGTGTTTTCCTAATTTGGAATAAGTTGAGATGGATTCAAACTTCCTCTACTACTGGACACTGGAAACACTGACACACTGACCCCAGATAGCTACTCACTCCTCATACTTCTTTATTTCTTCCAGAACTTCCTCATCTTCTTCCACACCCAAAACCCTTGTACTCAAAACTGTTTTTTTTAACATTCAATTATTGACAATAATAAAATACAAATTATATAAGTTTTTTATCATGAATAATTGTGATTATTTACATCTTAAATTGTATCGTATGATAACTCTAATGGTGTACACTGCGAGGCTGTACGAAGCGTCGGCTCAAGAAAAACGCAGACTTTACCAATTGAATCAACGTTTACACAATAATCTAGGACAAAACTAAGATAATCTCAAAACATATCTTACTGCCATCTGTTGGTCCAAAACAACAACTCTTTACATTTTACAAACAGTAAGGTCGTCCTACTTTGATAATAAAATCATAGATGGTGCTAATAAAACTTAAAAGTTTTATTCATAGATGTCAGGAGAAGTACTGAAATAAGCATTGTGTTAAAAACACGCATTTTTTTCACACAAACCAATTTGGTTTTGTAACGAATATAATAGCAAATTAATAATACCCATACAAAATAATTGAATCCATGTTATAAAATAATAATAATTTTTGAAAGGCTTCAATTCCGGGCGTGCATTAATAAATTTATATCACACATTCTGTAAAATAAATAGAAATTCGTGGTGAATACTTACTAATAATAATAATAATAATTGTATAACTTGTATAGCGCTGTTTTTGTGAATTATCACCTCAAGGGCGCTGTACTAAGTATTGTTAGACCCAAGAATATATTTTAAGAATATAACTGGGTAATTGCATTAGTTAATCAAAAATGTTATGTAACATATTATTAATTTGTACCTATCTTTGTTTTATAATAAAAAAAAATTACAGCACGTTACAGAGTGGTAAAAACTCTCAGTATCGCCCTGTTGATAGACCAACACTCAGAACTGAAAAGTTGTTTAAAATGCTTGATACCCTGCTACTTCCCAATAGCTGAATAGATAATATGTACACTAGAAATGCCTTCCATGAAGATTTGAATAAAAACCGATGTCGCCACTGACTTCGTACCTTAAACACAAATGAGGTTTTTAACATGAGTGACATAAGGATTAGGATTTTGTGTATATTGGTGAATATATGAATACACTTCCTTGAGTGATGTCCTTGCGAATGACACTGAGAAACAGCCATTAATTTTAGTGAAAAGTAACAATATGTGGTGTACGTTTTACTTTTAAAGTTTCGCAGTGTGTTCTTTTTATTATTTCAATTTTGGAGGCCAGTTTTGGTTCTAACCCATTTAGCACGTGCTCTGTCTCTCATATACTGCCTGACATCGTATATCGTCATTACATTTGATCGAAATGAAAATGAAACAATTTTCTATATTTGAAATTTAAGCAAGGAATGATCAGACTTTTAGATCATGAAAAACGCCCACGTCACATTTCTTGTGTTCTTCTTCTTCAATGTTTCCAATCTTCCCCTCCTCAACTGAATCATTCCTTAATGCCGGGATCATACGAGGACAGTACAGAAGATAATATAATAGTGTCTCCTGATCCTGCTCCATGAACAGCCCCGACTGCGCAGGGCTGGACAATGGGACAATACGACAATTCTACCATAGTTCAAACGCTGTCAAGATGGATACACGACGACGGGCGTTACGAGAGAGTTCACGAGAAATTTAATCTTTCTTATGACCCAAGCGCTATGCCCACTCAACCACTGACCGGTCAGTGGTTGAGTGGGCATAGCGCTTGGGTCTCACCCGAGCGTCGCGTGTTCGATTCCTCGGCTGGCTAAGTCCTCCATCACAACACAAGCAACATTTTCGGCTTTCTGTGGTGGTAGTAGGAGATTTTCAAACATTGTTGGGTTATTCGTAACCTGGGAATGTTTGTCTTTCTTTTTAAAAAAAAAAAAAATTTAAAAAATTTACCATATTAGGTATTTTATACCAATAAGTATTGTGTGTTCCATTTACGCGACATTTTAAAGCCGAAATACGAGATCTGAGCGCCGAGAGCCGAGTACGCGCGTAGCTACTGACTATTGTCCTACTGTTTTGTCAAAACACGTTTACACGCGGATAACGCGGCCAAGCGCTAGTAAAACACTATCCCGCGGAAATAGTTTGCCCGTCTATCTCAGGAGCAGTGTCTTGGTTCATTGTTATGTCTTCTAAACTACTGTTCACACTAGGACAGTGGGTCCAGAGCTGGGACAAATCAGTATTGTACTGTCCTTGTGTGATCGCTGCATACATTGGGTGTGTCCCTTATTTAATAGGACTAATGCATGTCCTACTGAATACGGACAGTCGGGAATTCTTTGCGATATTTACGTAGAAAAGGCAGACTATTTTAGGTAAATACTCATGCATATATATTATTCTTGTTTATCATACCATAATAATGATTTTTTTTTATTATTACGAATCCCTTGACAAATACTAATAACAATAACTACATTATATTTCTTCGTGGTAAGTATGTTATTTATAATTACGTATACTTTGATTGTACATATGTCCATTTTGGATAACATTTTCCCCGAATCTTCTTGTCCATACAAATTGAGATGATGATGATTTTCATCGATTACGTATCGGTTACCGTTGGTGAATAAAATTAGTGAGAGGTCTGACATCACATTTTTAAATCATCATTTATTTATTTATTAATCTTTTTAATGACTTTATTAAAGCAGCCAATAATTTCGTGTCGCTTCGTTTGTTAACTTTTATGCAACTGAAGTTAAAAATTACTTTCTCTAGACTCCAGTATGCAACGGGAAAGTTTTTAAAAAGCGGTGTATATTCCGGGGGAAATTTCGGTGGAATTTGATATATATTATTTAATGTACATCGTTTACTGAATAGTTTTTT
Organism: Hesperophylax magnus; assembly: GCA_026573805.1. NCBI lineage: Eukaryota > Metazoa > Arthropoda > Insecta > Trichoptera > Limnephilidae > Hesperophylax > Hesperophylax magnus. The sequence continues at coordinate 734,338 of JAIUSX010000041.1, read as the reverse complement.
TATGATTACTTAAATTATAGAGTGCCTATGTGATGTAAAAACAACGTACATATAGAACAAAACTCTCGTTTGGGGTACGTGTACTACCCCTCTTCGGAACGGGAGTATTAATAATGAAACAGAAGCGAACTGAATATTTTACAAAATAAGTTTAATAAATACGTTTTTTAAAGCAGAGCAGAAAGATTAAGATTAAGAATATTTGTGCATGTAAGCACTGAAAGGATGAATGTATAGAAGTATGTTTGTGTGCCTAGTGCCCAAAGTAAGGTCATGTTTCCTTATGTAATATATCTGCTGAAATTTATTCAACATTTTCAGTACCGAAATTTTTTGTTGGGCAGATGAAAATCAATTTCATTCGCCTATCTGGGGCCTAGGAGTCGGAAGGTTTTAAATGATAATGTACACGGACAAAACTTACTGATATAAAATATTGCTAATTTATTAAGAATCTCATCAAATTATTAGTAATCCGATTAAAAAAGGGATTGCAGGCCTTTAACGAATGAATTGATAGGTTTCCTAATAAACTTTGAGTAAAGACGATTAGGTTATCGCAACACGTGTTCATAAAAATTCAAACATTTGACGCATTTCGTCATTGCATATTATCAGGAAAAACGCAGGTGCATGAACACATGTGTCGAAATATTAGGAAGTTACTAAAAGTTTTTAAATAAAATAAATAGCAATACTGATTTTCTTCATGTAGATAGGTAATTTAAGCTGCTTTAAACAAAATAGTACGTTGAACTTTAATAAATTCAGTGTAGTTTGTCAACTCGTCTTTTTGCGCCGGTTTTTTGCCGATAACCCGAGACGGAGCCGCAGTTTTCGTATTATTAAATTAATCTAATTTCGGTGTTAATAAATTACATCTCGAACAGAAGATGCGCTGTCGTTCGGGTGTCTTCAGGTTTCAATTAGTTAAGGTAGGCCAGGTATTGTATGGGAATATTTCTAAAATTTTATATAGAAATACCAAGTCAGTGAAAAATCTTTTTTTTTTTTCCATTATTTCTGGCTTTCACCCTTCAAGGGTGTTCTTGGCCATCATTTAAAATTATTGAGAAATGAAAGGTGAATTTAAATATTAATTTTATTTAAATAGACAAATTTCAAAATTATAATGAAAATTGGAGTCGAGTTCAGACTTAAAAGAGATGAAATGTTGAATGGAGGGGAGGCAATTTTAGTTAAGGCTTGATAGAAGAGAGGATATTTGTTTAGAGAGGGACAACCAAAAAATATGTGATCTAAAGTTCCCACTTCTAGACCACAGAATGTACAATCTGGGGAGTCAAGGACGTGAATTTTAAAAAGGTGGGAAGGAACGGAACAATGTCCGATCCTCATTCGAATGAGTGAAGAAATTTCTTTTTTGGAAAAATGAGGGAATTGCTGAAACCACGGTTTTGATGGAATAGTCCTTTGTATTGAGGCATAGCAGGCTCCCTTGGATTGACTAGCAATGTGCCAATACTCTGCCCAAACATTGCGGGATCTTTCTTTGATGATGGAAAAAATGTCAGATAAGGGAATGTGGTTTACGAGGGTAACAACAGGGTTGGACGCTCCTTGTTTTGCCAAGGCATCCGCAATATCATTACCCATGATACCAACATGTCCAGGAATCCAAATCAGAGTTACAGTTTTACCAGAGCTTTGAATGGAGGCTATCATCACTCGAATAAGGCATACAAAGTGATCATCAGGATGAAGAAGAGGACTGGATTTAAGTTTCTGGAGGGAACTGAGAGAGTCAGAGAGAACGAGGGAATGTTCAAAATTATTTTTGATTATATATTTGAGAGATTCTATTATTGCAATGCACTCAGCTGAAAATATTGAAAATTGATTTGAAATTGAATGAAATATTCTATCATTAGAATTATTGTGGTAAACGTTAATACCTATACCACAGTTAGGAGAGTCGGGAGATTTGGATCCATCAGTAAATAAAAGAGAAAAGTTGGGCCATTTAGATAAAATAATGTCATTGAACATATTATTGACAGTTCGGGCCGGGAGATTGGAATGACTTTTAAAGATTCCGATCCCTTCTAATATTGTCGGGGATAAGGTGACGTGACTATATTTTAGTTTGTATAAGGGAAGTAGATCATTTTGGATGATGTGGAGCTCTGAGAGAGACTTAAAATTTTTACAGATGTCAGGAATAGGTTTAGTTGAAGCTCTGATTGTAGATGAATGGGTTGAGTCAATGAACAACGAGACGCTGGGGATATCCTGATGACATTTAGAATTTAAACATTTAAGAACAAATTTGTCAGCAAATAGTTGACGCCTTAAATAAAGAGGAGGATCAGAACATTCTACTTGAAGGGAATTGATGGGTGACGATTGCATCGCTCCAGTTATTATTCGCAAAGATTTAGATTGAATTTTGTCTAATTTATTAAGTACATTTTTTGAGGCAGTACTAAAAAGTGGGCAGGCATAGTCGAGATGGCTTCGAATAAGTGCATTGTAAAGCAACATAATGCAAGTAGGGTGAGCTCCCCACCAAACGCCAGATAATGATCTGATGATATTTAAATTTTTTTCGCATTTAGTAACTAAATTATTAATATGGGAAGACCATTTAAGTTTCCTATCAAATGTTACTCCCAAAAATTTTACTTCAGAAGCGTTGGAGATTGGAGAATTTTTAAATAAAATTTGAACGGGGGGGTTTTTATGGCGGTTTGAGAAGGTGACACACTGAGTCTTTTGGATTGAAAGTTCAAGACCATTTAACGTGAGCCATGTGCAAAGGGCATTCATGGCTTCGTTAAGATATTTGACGGCAAGAGGGATGATTTTGGATGATAAGAAGAAAGCTATGTCATCTGCGAACTCGATAATTTTTATTTGTGGGGGAATAGTGACATGCATATCATATGTGTATATATTATACAGTAAGGGGGACAATACATCGCCTTGTGGTAAACCCTTCCAAATAGACCTACTTTGAGGAGAAATATCTGGAAGTTCAATGAAAATTTTTCTATCTAGAAATAGATTAATAATAGATTGGACAAACATGGGGGGAAGGCCAAGGCCTAGAAGTTTTTTTTTCAGGATTGGGATGGAAACATTGTCAAAGGCGCCTTCTATATCTATAAAGACGGCAAGACAAACTTCCTGTTTAGAAATTGATAAATTAATATCAGTGCTGATGATGGCAAGGTTATCCTGAGTGGATTTTTTTTTCCTAAATCCAAATTGAGATGGAGAGAGAAGCTGTTTACTCTCGACAAAAAATTCTAATCGGTTTTTAATTAATTTTTCATAAAGTTTACTGAGGGTGGATGAAAGAGCGATTGGCCTGTAGTTGGATCCAAAATTTGGAGATTTGTTTGATTTTAAAATAGGGATGATTATTTGAGAACTCCAGTCATCAGGCATTATACCAGTCTGGAAGATTTTATTTAAGATGCTTAAGAAGTGGTTTAGAACATTATCATTACTATTTTTGATTATGCTGTAAGGTATACCATCTCTGCCTGGAGATGAGTCCTTGACTGTCGATAAACAATTTTTTAGCTCAATTAAGGTGAATGGAGAGTCTAGCCAATGATTAGACATGGGAGTATTATAGATGGGCGTTATTTCATCTAAGTTAGGAACAGAAGGGGGGGCAATTTTGTCCAAGAATTCATCTATCCATTTAGAATGAGACGCTCGAGGAGATGGAGAACTGAAGGAGGATCGAAATCTTCGGATCATAGACCAAACTTCCGAAATTGGAGTGTTCGGAGATACTGAACTGCAGAAGTTGTACCACCCGGATCTTTTTTTTGACCTCAATACCCTTTTGGCATTGGATTCAGCATTTTTGTATTTAAGATAGTTCTCCATAGTCATATTGTAACGATAGGAAAGAGATTTAGCTTTCCGAATTCTTACTACTTTGGAACATTCCTCATCCCACCAGGGAGTTGGAGGGAGTTTTTTGAGAGATTTAGTTTTAGGGGGAGGATTTGATTTATTTATTGCAGTTATGAGCATTGATTTGAAGTTATTATAGTCATCTTTGACGGAAAATATATCGGTGGCGGGTAAATTTAGTAGGAACTTGTCCATATGAGAGTTAAATTCATCCCATTTGGTGTGTTTCGTTTTAATCTTTGTCGAAATATGAGACTTGTCCGATTGGAAAGAAGTTTGATAAGTAATGGTGATCGGGAAATGATCACTGGAGCAAGGGTCGGGGGACACCACCCACGAGGAGAGAGAAGCCAGACTAGTGGAACATATCGAGAGATCCACTGCACTGGGGTTTGTGCTGGGGCGTGAGATCCTAGTAGGAGATCCGTCATTCAAAAGGAAAAGGTTGGATTGATCTAGGAAATCCATCACACTTCGACCATCTCGGTCGGAGAAAGCAGAACCCCAGACGGGGGAATGGGCATTAAAATCGCCTAATATAAAGAAAGGAGGGCTTAGTTGACTTACAATTTGCAACCAAGTTTGTTTGTTGAAGTGGGCTGTTGGGGGAAGATAGACTGAAATAAAGGATGTGTCCTTTATTTTAGCTGCAACCATTTGGAAGTCAGCATTGGGGGGTTTGATATTATTTATTGGGGAAAATGATATGGATTTTTTAATAAAAAGGGCAGCACCACCGCCCGAACCTTCCGGGCGGTCGTCGCGGAGACAGGAATACCCTCCCACATTAAAGTGGGTGGATGGAGTAAACCAAGTCTCTGAGATAGCAGCCAAAGAAATAAAGTTGGAATTTAATAGGTTAAGGAGATCAGATTTGTTAGAAATAGCACTTCGGCTATTCCACTGAAGTATTCTGACATCTTGAAGAGTCATTTTGAATAAATGATTTTAATGTGGAAATAATAGTAGCAGCGTTGGACGGTAGATTAGTTTGAGAAGAAATAAGTTCAATTAGAAGCATAATAAGAGTTTGGATAAATGAAGAATTGTCTTGGGAGAGTTTTTCAGAAAGTTTTAGAGAGTTCATTGAGGACGGATTATAATTATTTGCACACCCATTTGTGGCATTTGAAAGAGATGAACCATTGGGATTTAAGAGCAGTGAGTTGTGTTGTTGCTGATCGTATCCAGGAGCCGGTTTAGAGATAGCGTTTTTGTATGAGAATTTAGTTGAACGAGAAGAAGTTGTTGTAGAGGAGGGAAGAGGGTTGGATGAGGAGTTGCTGGATAAAGCCTCAGCAAATGATTTTTTCACAGGCGGGAATAGTTTAGAAGCCTGCAGAAAAGACAAGTTCTGAGAGGCCATAGAAATTTTAATATTTTTTTGGCGAGATTGTTCTGGGCAAGAAGTGTTGATAGCTGTATGTGAGCCTGAGCAGTTAAAACATTTGGGTGAGGAGGAAGAAGGACATTGGTCAGCTGCGTGGTTTTCTCCACATTTAAAACATCTAGGTTGAGATCTGCATGCAGCTTTGGTATGGCCAAAACGGCAGCAATTGAAACATTGAGTGGTGGGATAAGTATACATTTCAACTGGTAATGAGTTGAAGAATAAATATATATGGGAGGGAAGAGATTGACCTTCAAAGGTGATAACGACAGATTGGGAGGGCTTCCAGGAAATTATACCCTCAGAGGAGTCCTTGTAATTTAGCCTCCTGGCTTTTATGGGATTGCCAATGTGTTGGGGGGTTGAAAGTGAAGACAGAATTTCTTCGATGGACAGATCGGTCGAGATACCTCTGACCAGGCCCATGCGAGTGACATTGAAAGTAGGGATATATGCCTTGAACTTTGAATTTGATGAAATGAAGATATTTTTGATGAAACTGTTAGCAGCTGACCCTGAGAGGAATTCAACGGAGATTCGGAAGCGACCCTCGGCTTTTACACCTCCAGGCTTGATTGAAAGATTCTTGCTTTTTGATAGGAATTTGCCAAATTCAAGAGGGTGGATGGTTTTTCCTTGCTCAGTTTTTTGGGCGTATACAATGAATGGGCCACGGGAATGAAGAGAATAAAAGTTTGTTGGAGGAAGTTGAGAAAGTGCTGGTGGGGACTGTGAGGTCGAAGGCGAATCAAGTTTTATTGGGGAAGAAGGAGTAAATTTCCTTTTTTTGGTAGAAGTCAAAATGACAGAATCACTGTCAGAAATTTCTACATTTTCCCCATCTGGGGGGTCTGGAGAGGGATCTGGGGGCTTTGTAGGGAGTCCAGGAGGGAAATCTTCCTCCATTATTCACAACAGTAAACAACTACAACAATAGTATGGAAAATGACAGAAGTAAAAAAAGTTTATAAATATCTGGAAATCAGCAGCGAAAAGTGACTCCTGGAAGATCAGGAGGGAGAAGAAACCTCAAGGCACAACACACTACACTTTTTTTTTGCCAGAAAACAAAAAAGAATGGTAAAAAATTAATTTTAGATGGAGCAAAACAAAACAACTGATGACAGCCAAATGTTATTGTTGCAATCCCAGTGAAAAATCTTCTGTCTGACAATTTAAGCATATTCATATAATTTAACAGAGTGTTGTAGTTAAACATAATTGCTGGAATATCCATTTTAAAATTTATAAGACGGAAGAATTTGTTTTGTATTCTTTCAACAGCGTGTACATGCATATTATAAGTTGACTTTTTAAATAGGCAAAATATAACAATTTAATACACTTTATATTGTTAAAGTTTCTGGTTAGCCTAGTTATAAATCCCAACATTTTTAAGCCCTTATTGGAGATTTATTTTATGTGGTTAACAAATGAAAGATTTGATTGAAAAGTGATGCCTAAGTCTTTTATTTGTGTTAATGTCTCAAGAGCATTGTTATCAATGTTGTAATCAAAAATCACTGTATTTTTTATTCGAGAAATCTAACTATTTGACATTTAGAGATATTTAAGTAAAGTCTATTTTCATTACACCAAATTAATAATTTGTTGATATTTTCTTGAAGAATGTAGCAATGGTAAATATTTTGAATAGTTCTATAAATTTTGAGGTCATCAGCAAAAAGTAAGATAGATCTATCATGAAAATTTTTGTAAGATCATTTATAAACAAGATAAATAAGATTGGGCCAAGGTGTGCACCCGGTGGAACTCCACTTGTTGCATTATTTTTTTCCGACAGGGAGGATTTTATTCTAACAATTTGTTGTCTTCCAGTAAGATACCTTTCAAACCAGCTAATATATTGCCACGTATACCAAGTTTTCCAAATGAGAATTTTATGGGGAACTGTATCAAAGGCTTTACTACAATCAGTATAGACAGAGTCTACTTGTTTTTTTTTCTTTAAAAGCTTTGGATATAAAGTTTTCATAAATAATTAAGTTGGAAAGAGTACTTGTACCTGGCATAAATCCAAACTGGTAAGGTTACAGGTTTTATTCGTGTAAAGAGTTTCTCAAGTATTACGCTTTCAAAGAGTTTCGGTATGGTAGATTGAATGCATATAGGTCTGTAATTACAAACATCACTTTTATGACCCTTTTTGAAAATCGGAGTTAGATAACTAATTTTCCACTTATCGGGAAAAATTCCACTGGATAAAGATAGATTAAAAAGTTTGGTTAATGGAAGAGCAATTACTTGATATTGTTGGGATATTATAATAGTATGTATGATAAATGTATGTAGGCACCAAACTCGCAATACGACGGAATTTTATTTTAAAATATTAATTCTAACGTTACTTATTTATTTTATTATTAATTTTACCACCCGATTCCACCCAGAAATTTATTTTTAAAAATCTTTTTTTTTTTGTTGTTGTTTTTATTTAGTTATGAAAAATAACATAATTATATCTAGTGTAAACCTTTATTAACTACTAACAACTTACTTGTATGACATTTAGGCACACTTTAAACTACACATAAAACTTTTCTTTATAGTATTTAGGCATAACCCATGAAAAGCAGCAAGGCTTTTAGCTTCTTTAACATCTTTCGGTAGTTCATTAAAAATCTTAAATCCTTTGAAATATATATAATTTTGAATTCTCAACGAATTTGTTTTCAGAAGTCTAAAATCTCCACAATCTTTCCATAGGTGTTAAAAATATGTTTTTAGTATATTTTGTAGGATTAACTACAAACTGCGAGTTAGAAAACGACATCAGTCAAAAAAGAACAAAAATCTCACCCATTAAAGATTAAATTTGAATTACTTCTAGAAATAATAATAAGCAGCATTAAGGTGACGATAAGTGGAGTGGACCCAAAAACGAACTCGACAAAGAAGCCCGTGGAGCGGAGAGCAGTGCTGGTAGCCCGGAGCCTGCAGCTTTGCCTCCGCTGCTCACGGCCCGATGCCCACTGTGGACTGTAGACTGTAGAGGCCCGATGCGAGATAAGGATTCCCCGTGTTAACTGCTTGCGGTGTTCGGGGCGATTTGTCGATATCGGTCCGCGGACCTGATCTGACTGGACGGGCGACTCTGCGAGCGGAGTTGAACCATTACGAGGTGCTGCTATCACGGGATAAATTAATAATTAATATTTTCTTAAAGGAGTGTAAGGAGAATATATGACGCAATTGCGAATGGTAACAGAAGTTGGGGAAGCCCGAGGAAGACATGGCACGATCAAGTGAATCAGATACTTGAGTCGGGCCATGTCAAGAGTAAGAATAATAGAAGAGTATGTATGAGACGATGTATGAATGTGAATGAGGCAAGAAGTGTATGCGAATATCAAGTTGTTTTTCGGTCCATCCTCTCTGCCGACATTTGCGAGGAAACAAAGTGATGGTTAGTTAGTTAGTTAGTTAAAACTTCAAATTTGTAATATTTAATCATTGAAAACAATATTAACGATTTTTAAACGAAAATTTGAAAATTAGGTATACTGTAGGAATTGAACCCAGGACCTTAGCCTTGCCGAGGCGCTGCTCGACCACTGAACTAATCCGACACTATTTTAAATATTACAATTTGATGTTTTCTTCATTAAGTTATTCCAAAAATATAATTTTTTTTATCCTACACATGAAGTCTTGTTTGGTGACCAGATCAGAATAGTCAGGTACTCCCCCACCTTCATCTCCCCATCTCCTTTCCCTCCCTCTACCTTTAGCCTCACAACATTCCTTAATTGGGGATGTCATATTCTTACTGTATGTCATTAATAATAATAATAATTAAGTGTTTTTTCCGGTATGTGGGGAGGTTAGTGCAGTCCCACACATTTTATATAGAGATACAACAAAATATATAATCAAAAACACAATAGTTATAGGCCTTAGTCGTAAGTCACTAGTTTTAAGTCAGTAGTTATGAACCTTAGTAATAAGTCACTAGAAATAAGTCTTATACGTATGTCTCTAGTTATTATGAATCATAGTTGTAAGCCAGCTGTATTTATTGTTTAGTGAATATATGTTTCGTTGCGCCGTTGAGGTGATTTTTGACGAAAACGGCGCAATATAAATTACCCAAATATTATTATTATTAACTGGCTCCAGACGGTTGAGAGCAGTTGGGACTTTTGTGCGGTATTCACATAAAAAATAATCGTTTATCGTACTACGCAAATGACCGCCCACCACACCAGCGCCATCTGCTTAGAGCTTTCCAGATTACCTGCCATTGAAAGCCTTGTAGATGATTTTTCGACGTCCCTCCTCAATTAATATTGAAGATCATCTAAGAACTGGTTGATTCAGAGAATTTGAACAATTCTTCAAATTTCAAAGTTAATTTTCAAGTTCTGTGTTGCAGTTTAATGAATTGTTCAAATTCTATGAAACGAGCCATCCTAACAGTATTATAGCTGTGTTGTAGAAATATAGGAAGAGGTGTTTGTATAGCTTGGGGAAATAAATTGCTGTATCTAATTTTAAATAGTAGCCACCATAAGGCTGAGCAGATGTTCTGGGGCAACGACAAGATGTAGGTACCTACCTACATTGATATTGTATCTCTTTGCCTGCCTACAGTGCTGTTGATTTAAATATCTCAACAAAATTATATTTCAATTTGTATCATCAATAGTTCTACGAAATGTGACTATTACTATTTGCTGATTTTCAAGGTTTTGACGTAATTTAAAATCATCACCACATTATAATTTTATATTACTAGCTGACATGTATCCGGCGTTGCTCGGGGTTCGGATTAATAAATAGTTTGAGGTAAAGTTTTGAGGTTATGAATTCTAGTGTACCTAGGGTTGCCAAGTTCCCGTTTTCTAAATTAGAGGATTTGATACGATTAAATAAAGGACATATGATGAAAATAAAGGACATCAATATTTTTTTAATAAAATGCTGTTATGGTATCAGTAGTTACATTTATTAATAAAAAAAACAATGTTAATACACAATGTTAATCGAAGCCAAGTAAGTAGTACGACCTTAATTAGTCATTTTGCATTTAAAGTAATGAATAAAGTTAATACTTGGTATAACTTTTGGCTTTTAACGTTATCAATATTTAACATATTTCGGTTTTGGTCCACGTATTCGTACACAAGGAAAAAATCCTTTCGGCTTGGGCATTAGAAACGGGGATGGAAAATACTTATTGTATTATTTTTAGCAGATTCTTGTTTTCATCCGTAGATTAGAGAATCTGAATCCAAATTTCAAGAACATTTTCTTATCGTCTATAATTTTCGTCAGGAGAGGCTTATACTCTTCATACAATGCATCAAGGTTAATATTAGGTATCTGTAGTTTTGATACCATGATGCACAAATCCTGGAACCTAATTTCTTTCGTTAGTGTCAGCGGCTGCAAACAATGGAAATTACTGTTTTCTGAGAAATCGAATCGCGATTCTATATATGTCAGTACATTTTGATACCACTCCAAAAATATAGTAGTGTATTTTTCAGCCTGAGAAGTAGATATTTTTCGAATATTTGCTGGACTGCCATTCCAAAAAAGGCATCTTCAATTCGATTTACTTGCGTACAGACGAAATAACACGCTCTCTAACGTCACGCGTCACCTCACCTAGCAGAGGAAATAGGCGCCGAGCAATATTTGCCCGACCGTGTTCCGCATTTCGACTCAGCCGCCCTCGCCGCACCGCCGCCCGCCGCCCGCCGCCTCGCAGCACATCGCGCGAAATCACGCTGATTCATTTATTTTTTCCAAATTAAACGACAAAGTATTGTCCTCTATTGAAGATTTTAAATTAGAGGACAAGATCAATTTTTGGGTCTGAAATAGAGGAAGTCCTTTAAAATAAAGGACATCTGGCAACCCTAAGTGTACCTGAAGATTGGGTCTATTTTTAAGGAAGAAATAATATTATTCTAAAGGATTGAAAAAGTTTACTTTCATAAGTTTTTGTTTACTTGATCGTGCCATGTCATTCACTACTGTGTACAACATAATTATTATTTAAAAAACTACATTATCTCATTCCAGTGCAGAGATAATTGATGAGCACGAGTCTTTTGCGGGTGTCCCTGACTTCTTCTACCATTATAACCACTCTCTAAACACACCTGATACTAATAACAGAACAGAACAGTAAAAATATTAATTATTCGTAATGGAAGTGCTACTTACATACTCAATGCTATAGTAACAACACTTTGTTCAGTATTTCTGGGTTAGAAAACCCGACTTAACCGTATGCTTTATCTTTGCTTTACATGATCATTTTATTTTCATTCTTACGATTTATTACAAATAGTTGCCATTAGGAAAGAAATTATATTTTGGGACTTGCCAACACCTTTGATATAAACATAAATCATATGAAAGCATCTATTTTTCTTTTCCGTTTTCGTCAAAAATAATCAACAATTCAAGCGAAATACACAAGACCGAACAGTAATACACGTTCACAATCAGTAATCATATTTTATAGCCTCTTTTTATCAATATTTTAAATATAAAACTAACTAACCATGCAAATATTGCAACACAATATAGTTACGTATGTAAAGCCGTAAAGTCGGTACCAAAATAGAACACGACTTTTTTCATGCCGAATCCATATTATGAAAACATAACCCATCAGTGAAAAAAAACATCGACTAAATACGACATGGAGAATGGTTTTCGCGGATGTTCGGTGATAAGTAAAAATATGATCGGTCTTCATAATTCAGATATCGTGAATTGAAATTTTCTAAAAATCGCCATGGTTTCAAAAATACGATAAAAAATAATGGTACAGAATATCTTAAAAAATTGCCTGAATATTTCTTTTTAAATGTTATGCAAGTGGCCCATTCGGAGATTTTTGTTTATTTTATTTTATTTTTATTTTTAGTGGGTACAGTGGTGTTATATAAATTACATATCGGTACAAAATATATTTATAATTGCAATCCCACCAAATAAGAAACTGGTTCTTGTGCTTGGTGAGCGAGTTATACTAATTATTAGGAAAATGGAATAACATTATGCAATAGGAAGTGTACATATATAATACGAACAATTGAAACTTATGGATCATCTATATGTGTAGGTGTACTGTACTTATATAGGATTCTATTACATACTAAATTTTGAGCAATTAAGAGAGTAATTAGAAACGTATAAATAAAGTAGAGATGAATATAGACTGATAATAAATATAAAGAAAGGGAAAAACAGGCAATTATTTAGTTCATTATTCGTGAGATTGTTACATAATTGGACAATTTATTAAAAAGTACACCACATAAATACATTTTTCCTTTTGTGATTGTGTTTTCAATTGTATTTCATTAAAATCAGTTAAAAATCTACCTACAACATGCAACCAGTTTTATTGGTTGAGTACTTTCAAATCTCGACGAACTGTAAAATTTTTTGTTTTTTGATTTGCATTCACGTTTTGAAATATGCTTAGCGTTTTTGTTTAATTTTTCTGTCGCGTCGGATAAGTTACCCGATACGTGAAGAATCAATCGTTTGAAACTATTTGTCGTTGTGGATTGACGATTTGCTTATCAGCGACTCTCAAGCATGAGCCCCCGACGGGCTCGGCTCACTAAGTGACACATTTAATTCATATTTCGTGTTGTATCTTAATGTTTTATATTTTTGAATCTGATTGAGTCGCATGATTGTTTTTTCAGAGCCGAAATAGGGGGTTAAAAACCAAAAATTTTTGAAATGCCAAGTAGAGAAAAAATCTCTTCATTTCCAACATCGACTTAATGATTTTAAGATACATTAACTAATTGGAAGCAATTAAAATAAAACTTTAAAAATATCTTTGGTATACCTAGCTACTTTGTAAGATCTAATAGTAATTCTGAAGAGGCAGTTCCATACTTTGGGTATAGGTACGAAGGCATCTCATAGATGCATATTCCAGAAGAAATTAGTTAACAATCTCCCGCCTCAGAACAGAAATCTTCTAGTGAGGCGGGTTACTTTCATGTTTGTAATTTTGATTATGTTATTGCAATAAACGCCCGGGTTGCCGGCAATTAAATGAAAAAAAAATGATATTCAATGACAGAATGATATCGTAAAATATAAATAAAAAAATAATCATAGATTCTTCTGAAGATAATTCTAATGAATCTAAACGAAACATGAAACAGAACAAGACACATACACTAAAAAGGTAACGGTCACAACCGGGAATAGAACCAAGAATCTCGCCATTCTAATTTTTTTATTAGGTCCTGAGAAAAATAATTTCCCTCAGGGTATATGTCATTTTTGGGCTTGCTGTGTGGAAAGTCTTTTTAGGGAAAATAAGGGATGGAAGTTCTGGGAAGGAAAAATGTATGAGGGGTGAGTAGGGATCTAGGGATTAGTGTATCCAGGAGACACAGATGTATCCCTCCCGCGAGAGGCGATGGGTCAAGAGAGACCAGCAAAGTGTCTTCTCAAACCAGCCACTCCGGATCCGGCACGCCACGCAGCTGGTAGGCAGGCTCATCCTGAACAGTCCTCTCCCGATAAACCCGGCCACCCCTACTAAATCACTCAAAGTAACGAACTACTTGGGGTGACCAATGGCAGATGTGTTGGTTCCGTGGGTGGCGGTACCCAAACCCGTCTCCCAAATAGAAAATGTCTTACTAAGAGTACGGTGTTACTATAATTGTCTTACTAAGAGTACGGTGTTACTATAATTGTCTTTCTAAGAGTACTATGTTACTATAATTGTCTTACCAAGAGTACGGTGGTACTATAATTGTCTTAATAAGAGTACGGCGTCACCATAATTGTCTTACTAAGAGTACGGCGTTACTATAATTATCTTTCCAAGAGTACGGTGTTACTATAATTGTCTTACTAAGAGTACGGTTTTACTATAATTGTCTTACTAAGAGTACGGTGTTACTATAATTGTCTTAATAAGAGTACGGCGTCACCATAATTATCTTACTAAGAGTACGGCGTTACTATAATTGTCTTACCAAGAGTACGGTGTTATTATAATTGTCTTTTTATTAGTAAAAGTTGTAAAACAATCCATTAGTAGGTACAAAATGAATATGAATACATAAAAACTGTGATGACAAGTACAATGCGAAATGATAAAAAAAACTCAAAATGAAATCATAATAGCAAAACGTAACAGTAACAAAAAATTAAAATAGAAACTAGAACAATACTACATATATAAGATAAATCACTAAAACTACATTACTAAATGCAAGTATAATTTGAAGGATTCAACTAAGTGCTGGTATAGATTACGCTAAATTCTATAAATGGTGTCATTAAATATATCAATAGTACCCCTAAATTTGGTTATTGGTTAGTGAGTGTGTCTGATAGTTGGTTGTGTACGTATTAGAGAAGAATGTTACATTTTGAAATTTTTGTGTTCCTAGTCGGTAGGGTAGACTGGGTACGATTGAAACAAGTTATGATTGAAACATCTCAATTTACTCGAAAACTATAATACCTAAGAGTGTGACGCAACAATCGAATCTCCGTCAGATCTGTAGGTACCCATCACCAGTAGCCAGGGGTATTTCTCTCAGCTTTGGCCTTGAAACTCATTTGAAACCACCACGCCCACCTCAAAATTCTTATAGAAAACGAATAATATGGCTAAAAGCTCAGATCTCATTGGTTAGAGCAGAAATATTGGTTTGATCTCTCGCTCTCTACCATAATGACTCGTGTAACAGAAAGAGATGACGGAATTTTGCCGTTTGACAGTTTTCAAATCATTCCAACAAAATGAGAGTGGTTTATTTATACACGCGGTTGTCATTTGCTGCCGAAATACTATCATTCCACGTCGAAAATATTGCGTGTTAAAGTTGTTCGTGATAAAAATACAATATAAGCCAGTATAGTGTTAGCGAGTTACAAGCATATTTTCAACCTACCTACGTAAGTTCAAGTTTAAAGTGAATTGACAGTTTTTAGGTTATTACGTAACATATGTCTTCCTCCACAACGTATAAATGTTATTTATTATATCGACCAACGTATTCATGTTATTGATTAGTGTTATCCTGTATTGTCTTATTGTTTTGGTGAAATTAAAGTTTTGAAACATATGTAACAATGAGTTCAAAATAGGCAGAAAAATGTCGGAATTCATCGTTGTACTGTCGGACAATCATGTTTTGGAATTTTTCTTGTAATTTTGGGTTTCTTCTTCTCAGATTAACAAGTTTAATCTTAAGGAAATAAACTGTAAAAGTTCATTTTCTTAGTCAGATGAACCTTGCCCTCGGAAAACGTTTCGACATTTTTCTGCTTCAAGGACATTTTTATTTTTATAATAGTTTTTTTGGGCTAGTGAATGAATAGAGTAGGCTGAGAGAAATTATGTTGTCTATGGTCGCATCTTTTTTAAATGGCCTTGAGTTTCCTCTACCTTGTCTACTGCTCTGCTCCGCACGGTAGGTACTGCTTGTATATCTGTGGTTAAGTACTGTATAATTCAGTTACATACAAAAAGCCCGAAGATATCGATCTAGAGAGTGGTATATTTATGCCAGTAGCCCTCCAGCCGGCGAGTGATACAGTCGTGCACAGGAGACATTATTGGATTTCGCGCTAAAAAGTAAGTAGTTACGAAATTTTTGTTTACGTTATAACTCATTTTACTCTCGCAGCTCGACGAAACTTTTTATTCCATTCTCTTCTTTATCTATTTTAGAGTATTTGTAATGCATTTGCGCGGCGTTTATGTATATTTAAAGGGCTTATTTTAGACCTTAAAGTAGAAAATGCAGCGTGGGGATGTTTGAAACAACTCGTGTGGGGATGATTGCAACGTTTCAATCATGACCATGTTTCAACCGTCAACACGGAGAAAAATTAAATTTTTTTTTTTTTTTTTTTTCGAAGGAAGCAAATACTTTGGGGTGTGACATATTGAATGAAAAAACATACACTTAGTAAGACACCACTTTATTTTTGAATCAATAACGATAGCCAACCGGGTTTCGCTTGTCCCAAGCTTCATCAGGGCTAAATATCAACTAAAGCTAATTAGATACAGGCACATATAAATATAGGTAAATGAAAACAATGAGTGAAAGAGATACAAAACAGATAGAAAGAGATGCAAATAGAAAAGGTGGAGACAAATTATTAAGGATGATAAGGAGGGAGGGGAGGGGGAGGAAGTTTCAGCGGCGGAATAAATTTAATATGGGACTATCAGATAAATTAATTTGGTTATTTATTATATTTAAATTATTATTAACTGCTTTTTTTTATTTCAAGGGCTTCTAAGTTGTTTAATCTAATTCCCGATCCATTTTTATGCAATATTTTAGTTCCAGAGATTTTATCGAATGAATGATTAGATTCTATTAAATGATTCGCGAATTCTGAAAAGGCATTATTGTTTAAACATCGTATATGTTCTTTTACTCTTAAATTAAGAATTAGAATAGAAGAAAGGGAATTAGATTAAACAACTTAGAAGCCCTTGAAATAAAAAAAGCAGTTAATAATAATTTAAATATAATAAATAACCAAATTAATTTATCTGATAGTCCCATATTAAATTTATTCCGCCGCTGAAACTTCCTCCCCCTCCCCTCCCTCCTTATCATCCTTAATAATTTGTCTCCACCTTTTCTATTTGCATCTCTTTCTATCTGTTTTGTATCTCTTTCACTCATTGTTTTCATTTACCTATATTTATATGTGCCTGTATCTAATTAGCTTTAGTTGATATTTAGCCCTGATGAAGCTTGGGACAAGCGAAACCCGGTTGGCTATCGTTATTGATTCAAAAATAAAGTGGTGTCTTACTAAGTGTATGTTTTTTCAGAAAATTAAATAGTTATAATGAAAATTGATCAGAAATTGAAATCATTCTGTCTTCGGTAATCTTGAATACGGATGATGAAGTCGATCTCATTTGACCGTAGACAACCTCACTTAACCATATAATAATTATATATCTTTATTGAACGAAATTTTTACATTCATAACTAAAAAAAGTTCATGTTCAGCGTTAATAGTATACATTGTCAATATTAGGACAAAAAGTTGACAACAGAGAAAAAAAATACATACGAACAGTAGGTAATATTTAAAGATTAGAGATTTATAATTATAAATCGAGTTTTCACACAGCCCGCCTCAATTGGCTAGCCTGTGTTGAGGCAGTCATTTTATAAGTTAATTTGAAATACATACGAACATACCTACACTTGTAAGGTTTATTCACTTAATACGATGGTTTCATTAATAATGTCGTATTTTGTTGGGAAAGGCCCTATCATTACTTTTATTCCAATTTTTTACGATATCCAACCTCATCGTGATGGGTAGGTACCTACTCTTGCAATTGTTTTCATTCAGTATTTCTGACGAGGATTTTTTTTAAAATTTTTCAGATGCCTAGAAAACGAATAAACGTCACAGACCGAAATACTAGAGACATGTTTTCATATCAGCAAGCATATGAAGAAACATTATCTGGAAGATCGTTGAGAAAGGCTGCAGCGATGTTTAATTTGGACCACGTCTCATTGGGAAGGTACAAAAAAAAGAGAGAAAGTGCACCAATAGATACATCTGTTGATTCCATAACCATGGGATACAATTCGGCGAAGAAAGTATTTTCCCCATCTCAAGAAACTGAGATTGCAAATTATGCAATAAAAACGGCAGACATTTATTTTGGACTGTCTAGAAAGGATTTAAGAAAACTGGCATTTGATTTGACCACACGGTACAACCTGACAAGGCCAAATTCATGGGACACAAATAGCATGGCCGGAATAGAATGGCTACGAGGATTTTTAGACCGCAATCCACAATTATCTGTAAGGTGTGCCCAAGCCACGAGTTTGGCACGAGCGACAAGTTTTAATCGACATAATGTTGATGAATTCTTCAAAAATTTAGCGAACGTTTTGGATAGATATAAATTTGAAGCAAAGGACATCTACAACGTAGATGAGACCGGTGTCACAACTGTTCAAAAACCAAATCGGATTGTAGCCAGAAGA
The DNA here is from genome assembly GCA_026573805.1 of Hesperophylax magnus. Taxonomy (NCBI): domain Eukaryota; kingdom Metazoa; phylum Arthropoda; class Insecta; order Trichoptera; family Limnephilidae; genus Hesperophylax; species Hesperophylax magnus. The sequence goes on along the minus strand of JAIUSX010000041.1, from coordinate 716,020 downwards.
GGAACTCGGCAAGTAGGTGCGGTAACGTCGGCCGAACGAGGAACTCTCGTAACTGTTACTGTAGCAGCAAACGCAATTGGCAACTCAATTCCGCCGATGTTTACATTCCCACGTATCAAATATCAAAGCCATTTCTTAAAAGATGGTCCGATTGGTAGTATCGGTACCGCGAACAAATCTGGATGGATGCAAGAAGAAGATTTTACCATATTTCTAAATCATTTTCAAAGGCACACCAATTCGTCTTTAGATCATAAAGTTCTTTTATTACTTGATAATCATTCATCGCATGTTTCTATAAATTGTATTGATTACTGTTATGCCAATGGTATAATCATGCTCTCCTTTCCCCCGCATTGCAGTCACAAATTACAGCCATTGGATCGATCAGTGTTCGGACCATTTAAAAAAGCGGTGAATACAGCTTGTGATGGGTGGATGAGAACAAATCCAGGAAAACCAATGACTATTTATGATATCCCAAGCATAGTGGCGACTGCTTTACCCCGGGCAATAACCCAAACTAACATTCAATCTGGGTTTAGATGTTCTGGAATTCATCCGTATAACAGAGACATATTCAGTGATTTAGATTTTGAACCCTCGTACGTCACGGACAGACCAAATCTAAATGTTTTAAGTAGTGCCGAAAGTAACCCAGTGGTAGTTCAAAACTCAGAGATTTCACGGCCACTTGAAGCAGCTGTTCCACCTACTTTAATCTCAGTGATTTCGCAGCCAATTTCTGTAGGAATTGAAACAGTTGTTCCGTCCACTCAGAGAGGCTCGGTGACTCCAGAACCAAATGTTAGTACTGAATCAATAACATTTGTTACGTGTTCATTGAGAGGTTTGGTCAGTTTAACAAATAATACGCTGCCTTTACCTACAGCTTCTGATCCTCTTGAGATTAACACGACCGAGTCTCTAATATCATCGTCACAAAATTATGTACATGAATTACCAGTCGATTTTATTTCCGAAAGCAATTATTGCAACTTGTCCGTGCCTTCAACAAGTAAAATGTTTATACCAGAAAGCGTGCGACCATTCCCAAAAGCGCTACCCAGGAAAACAACTACCAGAGGTTTGAAGAAGAGGAAATCCACTATATACACAAACACTCCGGAAAAAGAATATATACGAACAGAAACCAAAGAAAAGGAAAGAAAAAAATGTGCTAACATGATAAAAAAGAACATGAAGAATACAGAGAGGAAGAAAAAGAAGACTGAAACAACAGAAATATATCGAAATAACGCATCGAGATCAGATAAACATACTTTTTGTTTAGTATGTGGTGAAGACTATAATTCTAGTAAGTCCGGTGAAATTTGGGTCCAGTGTATGATTTGTGAACTTTGGGCTCATGAAAAGTGCACCAAACAAGAATTACAGTACACTTGTCATAATTGTGAATCTGACTAATTATTGATGTTGTGCCTTGTAATATGGACGGATAATTTTATAAATATATTTAATTGCGTAAGAGTAAGGAGTTTACCTAATATTTGATTACTCATCGTTTCATTAATGTTAATTTTTATAATGTACCTTAAGAAGTAGGTAGGTACCCCTTTGTTTTAGTGCCATTCTTTACACATAGGTGTTTTATTCGTATCATTCAAGTGTTCACTGAATTTTTTTGTAGGTAATAAGTCACAAGTAATTATGATACAGTACCAGATACTTACCTACTGATTGTTTACTTGTAATAGATACCTACTATTTACTTATTTATGACCATTTTCATTTTTTTGTTTTGTTGGCTAAGCCCTTTGTTTTAGTATCGTTCTTTACAGAAAGACGTTTTATTCGTATCATTTAAGTGTTTACTTACCTTTTTGTAATTGATAAGGGGTTTAAAAAAAGGGGTTTAATGTTACTTCCAGTGTTAAGTACCTACCTACAATTTTTTTTCTTCTTTAAATAGATACCTAATATATACTTATTTATTAGATATTTATGGCCCCTTAACCGATTATTTAGAGTTTTGTTAGTTCTAGAATATTGCGATACTTTGTAATAATATGATCTCACATCACAAACCACAGATACAATTATTTTCTATTTTTGATTTCTTAATTGTTGAATTTTACATGGAGAAAATTCTGTCGAGTCAGAGGTAAAATCAACATTGTTATGATTGAAACAGTGTGATGATTGAAACAAGCACTTTTGTATGAAAGCAAAAAACTTATTTTTAATACCGTTCTATTCTGTTCCAGGAAAATATCGCTGGAAAACTATGTTGATTATGCCAAATACTCATAGTTAGTATAACTAAGAGCACTTAAACACAAATAATAAATAATATATTTAAAGTTGTTTTATTTCAAGACATTTATGTTTATAGTTTTTAAAATACTTGTGATATGTTTAATCACTATTCATGATCTCATTGAGTACTGTTTTTATAATGAAAATGTTTAATATTTATTAAAATTACTCCAATTATTCCAAAGATATTTAGATTGTTTCAATTATCCCCACATACTGTTTCAATCGTCCACACTATGGGGATAATTGAAACAGATTTCCCCATCGTCTTTAAGTGGTTATTGTAGCTTACCTGTACGAGTTGTGGCCATCCAATAAATTTAATTTGATAACTAGATAGATCATAGATCATCTAGTATAAACATATTATCCATAAATACAAAAGAAATATTACTACACCTAGTTAAGGTAAAAGTGTTTCAACCATACCCGGTCTACCCTACATGGAATTTTAAGGTAGCGACGATGGCAGGGTTGTGAATTAAATTTTTAATGACTGTAATACATCCAGGTCTGACATAATTCTCCTGTCAGACAGCGTTATTAGGTGCAATTGATTCATCAAACTTACATGATGAATGTTTTTCAATTGTTATTTTTAGCTTAAAACTTATGTATCTTGTAATTTGTGCTGAACTCGTTCTATATTGTTAAAGTGAACTTTACACAAAGTGGACCAAATATTGCCTTAAGAGCACTCTAAATATAGTCCAAAACTTCTTCAGAACTTCAATGATATCTATATGAATATAGAACTAAATTAAAAATATGCTATTGAAACTTATATACCTACCGGCAAATCCACAATGAAAAATCTTTCGGCGGTGTATTCCCGATCAGTAGCTTTGTCATGAATGAAGGACCATCCTTCTGCAGTAGTTTTTAAGTTATTTCTGGTAGCGTGGTGCGAAGTAGCACCGGCCCCAAATACCATTCTAAGGTCACACGAGGCATTAGACATATCCCTATCAACTGTTCAAGTTGTGCCTTGGAGTGGAAGGCTCAACTGATATTGTTATCCCGACGCGATGGGTCCAGACATGTGAACACTGTGGAGACCCTTATCCCGTCCTTGGAGAATATGGAGCAGGGATGACGAACCTACTGAATTCGCCAATTATTTAAGAAAATAATTTTAAAATTAATCACTTTAAATTTTAAAAATGACAGTTAAATGTTCTGTTAAAAGCATTATATAATCTGTGAAAAAATAACAAAATAATTTCAATTAAAAAAAATGTTCTGTTAAAATTTTACGTTGTAGGTAGGTAGGTACCTACTTTATCGCTTATCTTAATTATTGTTCAAACGATCAGTTCCGATTTTGAAATTGGCACTTAAATTCAATGCGTATTTGAGTTCTACAGTTCATTATACTAGATGTACGGACAGACGCGCATCCGAATATTTTAGATAGGTAGGTACCTTCTTTATAGCTTGTGTGAATTCTTTATATAATCAGTTCCAATTTTGACAAAATTACATTTAGATTCAAAACAAATTTGAGTGCATTGAACCAGATTTTACGCAGGACAGACAACCAAAAGTATGTCTGATGATGAAATAATTATTATGACTGTCGCTTTCATTGTTCTAATGGATTGGTCGTCGCATATTCCGATCATAAACTGTAAAACTGGCCGGTACCTAATATTATAAGCATTTTTTACAATAAACTTAAATGCGCACAAAATTTGTTTTTTTTTTCATTTCAAGAAATAGTTCGCTATCCCTGGTATAGATCGTCCGATGATGAAATGCGATAACAAAACATATTAAGGAACGGTTTCAAAAATTCATGTAAGGAAATTTAAACGTCAGTAAGCTGGTGGAGTGCAAACCGTGGATTGTTCAGCGCTATTTACAGTGAGTCCACGGCTGCATGTATTGTCACTTGTTTGTACTTAGTATCTTTGCGTTTTGTAAAGAGGAAGAATTTTAATTAAGACTTTTTTGGAATCCTACATAGAATCCAATGCCTTTCTCCTACTGTGTAAACGTTTGTTCGAAGGCATTAAGTATTGGAGAAGTTGGTTCATCATTACATTACGGTATCTAAGATCGATAAGTCTCTCTGCCACAAACATTCAAATGTCTTAATATGTCAGTTCTGGATTGTACAAGTAGCCTGCACGTATCACTAGAGAAGGTACTACGTACGCAGTGACGTATTAGAAGAACATTTGTGACAAGCTAAAAGTATATTTATAAATTGTATCATCGATGTGTCCTTTCGGCACCGCTAAATACCCAGGAAACACGACAAACGCGCGCCTAACATATGTACGCAGTTGAAATTTGAAACGTGAGAACGGGTCGCTTCTACCACTCATTCTTAAGTTCGACAGCTCGGCTGTGGAATGTTTTGCCGGCTTCTGTGTTTCCTTCCTCCTACAACACGGATCTCTTCAAGACTTGTTCACTCCTTCATTTCCTAAAAAATACTATCCACACAGCATCCCCATAGATGATAGGGCCCTGAGTTAATGATTAAAAAAGTAATTCAGGTATTTTTTTTATTTCGAACGCACTATTACAGGATAATATAAAGCTCCGTGTACACTTATATCACTAAAGCTCGGGACCAATGGCTGCAATGTTATTTAGATAAACTATTCGTTATTAGGGTCTCAATGGGGGATTACGGATAAAGTGCCATTAGGAACTGTCCACACGTCCGAACTTGTCGCTATACCATGCCACCAGTAAAAAGAACCAAATTTCATGAAAGATCTGTGATATAGATGAAAGGGGTGCATAGTTGTTTGTTGTGCGGTGCCTTCAATAACTTAAAAGAAGCCGAACAGGCGAAAGCGCTAGAACACAAAGAATTTGTCGCTCCGTTGTACCGAAACCACCTAGAACCTACGTTATACATAATCTAGGTGGTTTTGGCTAGATGCACACTGTTTGCGATATGGCATTGGGAAAAAAAACACTCAGGTATTTGGTCGATGGGTGGTGTTAATACATTACATAGATATATGGCAAAGGGTTAATATAGACAACTCTTACAATGTTATTTCAGAAAGCCCTTCTAACGAACATGAAAAGTAATAAAGGAGGTCAAAATTGTACCCACTCATTAATTTTTTAAATATTACTGGCTTTCACCCTTCAAGACATCCATTCACGGATTTCAAATTATTGAGAGAGGGATGGTTAATTTATTTAAATGGGAAAATTATATGGAGGATTGTAGTCGAGTTCAGACAGAAGAGAAGGAATGTTGAACGGAGGGGAGGCATAAAAGTGTAACCTAAAATAATGTATTGCTGTATAGGAATCTATATTAAACATTTATAAGTAAACCATAGACAAAATGCGAGAAATAATTAACTAAAAAATCTGCCTCAACACAAGTTCGCCTAGTGAGGCAGGTTATGCACAACTTAAAATATAGTATATTATGCCATATATTTATAACACTCATACATATTTACTTTTCTTCTATTAGAAACTGTTGTATTATTGTAACATTAGTTTTTCAACAATGTCATTGTTACTAACTTACATTAAGGTATTTTACTTACTAATGATTTATTATATATTCTGTATTTTTTTCTGATGAAATAAATAAATATAAAAAAAAAATTAAGATAACGCTTAGAGAGAAACAGTAAATAAATCTAAAGTTTCTAATTTTAGACCACAGAAAGTACAATCTGGGGAGTCCGGTCTGGGGAAAGTACTAAAAGGTATGAAGGAACGGAACAATATCCAATTCTCATTCGAATAAATGAGGAAATTTATTTTTTTGAAAAACGGGGAATTGTTGAAACCACGGTTTTGATGGGATGGGATATTGAGAAATAGCAGGCTTCCTTGGATTGACTAGCAACATTGGGTGAACTATCTTTGAGGATGGAAAAAATGTCAGATAGGTGAATGTGGTTTATGAGTATTCCCGCCCCTACAAAAAATATAATTAATTTGCAATGATCGATATTTTTAGATCAAGAAGTGAAGGCTGAAATTTTAATATGCGGAAACATTTACGTCTTAAACTTGTCTGCAGATTACTTTTTTGATCTCCTGGCCATTGTTTCCACACAAAAAGATAAAATTATCCCTAATGATCTTCCGTGTTTAAAAACACAAATCTAATTTTTTCTTTCTTATTTAGTCATTGGTTCCACCTGCCTAGAGCCAATGTAATGGGGCTGTGCAAGAATGTGAGGTTAAATAAGATTATGAAGAGGTTGGAAATGAGTAAGAGAAGGCTATGAAGTGCCTGACTACCAAATATAGTTAAAGCAATTTCAATAATTATATTCAGAATGTATTAAGATGGTGCAAATGCATTAAAGATTGATTGATTATGTTTCCACTTATGGAAAGATGGTAATGTCAAGCAATTAATTATTGAATTAATTTGTATTAACCATCGTCAAGTTTTTAACTCTAAGGCTTAGGACTCTTAGGAGTACAATCTCTTTCGCTCTGCCATCGATAATATAATATCTGGTCCTTAAAAACGTGAGAAACAGAAAAGAGACACGACACAAAATCGTAATAAAGGAAATTAATTCAACTTAAAATTTCGTTTTGATGGAGATAGACCATAAAAAAAAATTAATCTACGAAGCGAAAACATACTAACAATCATTCAACAAATTAATTTCATTTAAACCTCACACACGGATTTCAGTCGATTTATCTGTCGAAAAAACTCTGTTTTCAATTCCGTTTGACAGAAACACATTACGCGTTACCTAAGTTAATTTTCACTAAGAAGACCTCACGCAGTCAGGTCTTCTGTTGGTCTACCTACTGCGACTTGACAGCTTCTACAATATTTTGTATGTCATTTGATTTTCCACGGCCGTCGGACCATTTGCCACAAACTTACACTCATACAGCAAGCAAATCTAGCTAACTCGTTGAAATGCCCTAAATATTAGCTTATTCTAAAATTCATCCCAAAGTTTGAATAAACTTTTTCGTTCAGAACAGTTTTCCAAATCCTTTGGCGGCATAAAAATAGTTGTATTATTATGTGTTTTGTGAGACACGGCTGTGACGTGAATTCATTAAAACATATAAGTGAAATATGGCGGTGTTTTTCACATAGACCACTTAGCTTTTTTTTAAATAGTTGTTCGTGTCACATGGGGCATTTATCATTCAGATTTTTCTCAACTCTAACTTCGTTGGCAATGGAGGTTGCTTATTTACGGAAATACCATAGATATTTACGGTTTACCCATCAATGTAGGCTCCAGAGTCAGTAGCAAGTACAACAATTTAATTAAATAATTTTCTTACGGTGTTGGCATATGAATAAACAAGGCGTTTATGTCAAGATAAGTTGTTCGGTGACAATTCTTTTTAAGCCTTCTGGAAAATGTTGTGTTAGTTTATCATATAAAATATACTTGGATACCTGCATTGGGAATTTCAATTCGGGCATCAGAAAACAATAGTGTTATATTATTATAACTATATATAGCATTGGTATTTGCATGGCAATTTGAGAGGTAGGTTAGGTTATAGCAGCCCCGAGAACCATTTATTGGATAACCAACACCTCAGCCATAGGTCACCCTAAGTGGTTCGCTACTTTTGGTGCTTTAGCAGGGGTGTCCAGGTTCATCGGTTGAGATAAGTTCAGGATGCGCCCACCAATCTATTCATCACCTATCCGATAAGATTACTACTCGCATCTACATGACAAAATGTAATCATTTAAAAATTTGTTTACCACTATAATACAGACGATAGATACATACCGAATTAAATTGTTTAAAAGAATGTGGTACAATGATTACGAAAATGGTAAAAAAACGTAGGTATCTTAATGAGCATATTCTTCCCAATCAACCGGAGCAAACCGGAATGCCGTTCCGGATTGTGAAACCAAAGTACTTCCCTTTTCACGCAAATGTCAACACATCCAACACAGTTTCGAGATATCTAAATGTGAATTTTGGAAACAAATGGAGTCCAACCTACAAAGTTCATATTCAGCGAATAGAGCGGGTTCAAAAACATTTTATGTACCACCTAGCGTATTGTGATAAGCGAGCTCGATCACTTCATCACTACACCGATTGACTAAATTTCTACAATGTACGCACCCTTGAACAGAGACGACTAAATATTGATTTAAATTTTCTTTTCAAAATTGTTAATGCTCTAATAAAGTGCCCTTTTTTACTCTATAAAATTATGTTCAACGTTCCTAGAATTGGTTCCTGACTTATACATTATATTCCGTTACATATTAAAAAATATAAAACTAAGCTGGGGTATGACGTATGACTCACCTTTACCGAGAATGTGCCGTTATTTTAACGAGACATATAAAAGTCATTCCATTGATTTGTCAATGTCATCATTGGCCACCTTCAAATCAAACGTAAACAAGACTTAAAGCTACCTATCGTGTTGATCTAAAAAATAATTACTGTTGCTGTTATGAAATGTATATGTAAGTGTATGTATGTGTGTATACATGTATGCATGTAGGTGCATACATGTACATTATTCTTTACTTACAGTGTTGTGTTTGTCTGTAATTAGTGATAGTATCAACCAAGTTGAATTAATGTAATTGATAAAAATTGAAATTAAAATTGAGGAAAATAAAAATAAATTCACACACAAAATTACAAAATGGATTAAACAACAAAAAAGACAATATTACCAAAATGTAATAGCATAAAATAAAAATAAAACCTACACGTAACACACAAAACCAACATAAACACACATCACTCACAAACACACACGATTATTTTCATTGTATTATTTTTTAATTTTAAATGTATTATTATGTATTTTTATTTTTAATTTTAAATTTATTATTTTCTTTTCAAATTTACTATCTTCTCTTTAAATGTAATATGTAGATAAGATTTTCATATTATAAAATGAAGGCCTCAGCACGGGCAAGCCACCCAGTGAGGCCTACATTACTGGAAAACATAAATTGTAACAAAATAATGTACCAAATAAAATAAATAAATTGTATTTCGAGAGCTTTGATATGAATCACTGTTGACAAAACTAAGAAAAACAAACAAATCATTTTTTTTTGTTTTCAAATAAATGTGTAATAAATAAATTATTAATGACATTTGTTGTTATTAAGTTAAATTTGTAATTTTCTTTTTCTTTTACGTATTCAATGATATTATTATTCAATTAAGAATAAAACAGTTAATTTATAAACAAGTTCTGCTTTGTAATTATTATTATCTACTTGTGTTTTTTTAAATGTGTAAACCGCTCAAGATTCCCAACTATTCTCCTCCGCCTGGAGCCAGTGAGACTGGCATCCCCAATTGTGATATCTTATGAGGATGATGGTAATGCGGAGGAAAGGAAGATAGGGAGGATGAAGGTTGGGAAGAACCTGGCTATTCAGATCTTGTGCCAAACACGGCGAAAGCCAATTTAAGCAACGTTTCAATTCTGAATGGTGTTCTTGCACCAGGGCAATGCTGACAGTATCTTCTACTCTGGAACTTACCGCAAATATACCATATATTATTTAAATAAGCAATTTGCGAAAAAACACAAATTTATCAAATAAAAATTTACTTGTCGAACCCGCTATCTCCAGCTAATGCGTATTATGCAAGACAGCTGTTTCGCCTTCTGGAGGTATTATCAAACTGTTAGGCAGTTTGATATTGCGGAAACAGCTGTCACACGTAATAGAACTTGTATAGACCAGTCTGTAGCTGAGTTGGCATCGCGTTTGGGTCCCACCCAGGAGTAGTGTGTTCAATTCCTCGGCTGTCTAAGTCCTCCATCACAACATAAGCAACATTTGTACTGTGTTTACTGTGGTGGTAGTAGGAGATTTTCAAATATTGTTGGGTTATTCGTAACCCAGGAATGCTTGTCTTTCTTTTTTTTTAATTAAAAATATATGTGTATACAATATGGGCAAACGTTCCGGTTGTTTGCTTTGTTGAGTTTGGGCACTGTATGACCGCCTGGTGTGGAAACACTAACTGGCCCAGAATCTGATAGCAGAGATAATGTATTCACCCATAATCAGATTAAACAATCATTTTGTAACATTTTTGTCAGATACAACCTGGGCGTGCTCCTGACAAGTGTACATAATTTGCTCCACGAAACGTTATCAGACCTGTTTAGGTCTAGAACCTGTTGCAGGTCTTACAAAATTAATAAAATAACAGCGACGCTTGCTGTAAAATGCCTTTATTCATAAGAAAAATTGTGCAAAATGTATTATCGTTCCTATGACCAATAATAATAAATGACTAATTAAATAATTATTTAAAAAAATTTAAACATTTTCAAGAAAGCATGAAATTGAGAGAACCACCGAAGATATTAAACGATAGAAATGTGTTGTGGGCCTATCTAAAGTGAGGTTAATTTTTCCGCACTTTATTATAATTTTTCCAGCGAATTCATCAAATCTTTTTAACGAAAAATCAATTTCATTGGCTCATATGGTACTTAAGGGTGGACGGGTGCGAAATTCGCATTGCTTCGATAATCAGTTTTATTTTTTTAATTTTAATTATTTTTTTTCGCTTCAATATAAAAACTAATAAAATTAGGAGAGTAATAAATCCTCGTCTTCTAGACTTAGAATATATATTTTTTATTCATTTTATTAATGCTTTTTCTTAAATTGATTCTTCCTCGTAGGATGTTCACCCTAATAATAAATATGAGACATCGTATATATCACAAAAAAAATGTTTTTTACTTTAATCATATTAATAATAAAGTATTTCTATTTAATATTTTTCTCCTTCTATCGCACGCTGAAGAGACTATGTATACTATCACAAATAAATTTTACAAGGATATAGTATGCCTTAAAATTATCTTATAGTTTTTTTTTCAATTTGGTCCCAGCGACTGTAAATTTTTCATTTTATTTTTTAAGTTACTATCATTGAATTTGAAAAAAGTGTTAATTTTGAAAAATTTCTGCTATGTAATTATTATTAGGCGTGACTTTTTCACATATAATTTTTTTTTTAAAATTATTATTAGTAAATAAAATGAGTAACATAAAATTAAAAAGAGGTTCTACAAATTTAAATTTATGTAATTTTGAAATGTATTTTTATAAAAAAAACTATCATGTTTTAATCGTTCGACGTGAATATATAATATTTTTTATTGGAAGCAAAACATCTTTTCGCTGCTACTGATCATGATTATTGTGATAAGCGAGCTCGATCACTTCATCACTACACCGATTGACTAAATTTCTACAATGTACGCACCCTTGAACAGAGACGACTAAATATTGATTTAAATTTTCTTTTCAAAATTGTTAATGCTCTAATAAAGTGCCCTTTTTTACTCTATAAAATTATGTTCAACGTTCCTAGAATTGGTTCCTGACTTATACATTATATTCCGTTACATATTAAAAAATATAAAACTAAGCTGGGGTATGACGTATGACTCACCTTTACCGAGAATGTGCCGTTATTTTAACGAGACATATAAAAGTCATTCCATTGATTTGTCAATGTCATCATTGGCCACCTTCAAATCAAACGTAAACAAGACTTAAAGCTACCTATCGTGTTGATCTAAAAAATAATTACTGTTGCTGTTATGAAATGTATATGTAAGTGTATGTATGTGTGTATACATGTATGCATGTAGGTGCATACATGTACATTATTCTTTACTTACAGTGTTGTGTTTGTCTGTAATTAGTGATAGTATCAACCAAGTTGAATTAATGTAATTGATAAAAATTGAAATTAAAATTGAGGAAAATAAAAATAAATTCACACACAAAATTACAAAATGGATTAAACAACAAAAAAGACAATATTACCAAAATGTAATAGCATAAAATAAAAATAAAACCTACACGTAACACACAAAACCAACATAAACACACATCACTCACAAACACACACGATTATTTTCATTGTATTATTTTTTAATTTTAAATGTATTATTATGTATTTTTATTTTTAATTTTAAATTTATTATTTTCTTTTCAAATTTACTATCTTCTCTTTAAATGTAATATGTAGATAAGATTTTCATATTATAAAATGAAGGCCTCAGCACGGGCAAGCCACCCAGTGAGGCCTACATTACTGGAAAACATAAATTGTAACAAAATAATGTACCAAATAAAATAAATAAATTGTATTTCGAGAGCTTTGATATGAATCACTGTTGACAAAACTAAGAAAAACAAACAAATCATTTTTTTTTGTTTTCAAATAAATGTGTAATAAATAAATTATTAATGACATTTGTTGTTATTAAGTTAAATTTGTAATTTTCTTTTTCTTTTACGTATTCAATGATATTATTATTCAATTAAGAATAAAACAGTTAATTTATAAACAAGTTCTGCTTTGTAATTATTATTATCTACTTGTGTTTTTTTAAATGTGTAAACCGCTCAAGATTCCCAACTATTCTCCTCCGCCTGGAGCCAGTGAGACTGGCATCCCCAATTGTGATATCTTATGAGGATGATGGTAATGCGGAGGAAAGGAAGATAGGGAGGATGAAGGTTGGGAAGAACCTGGCTATTCAGATCTTGTGCCAAACACGGCGAAAGCCAATTTAAGCAACGTTTCAATTCTGAATGGTGTTCTTGCACCAGGGCAATGCTGACAGTATCTTCTACTCTGGAACTTACCGCAAATATACCATATATTATTTAAATAAGCAATTTGCGAAAAAACACAAATTTATCAAATAAAAATTTACTTGTCGAACCCGCTATCTCCAGCTAATGCGTATTATGCAAGACAGCTGTTTCGCCTTCTGGAGGTATTATCAAACTGTTAGGCAGTTTGATATTGCGGAAACAGCTGTCACACGTAATAGAACTTGTATAGACCAGTCTGTAGCTGAGTTGGCATCGCGTTTGGGTCCCACCCAGGAGTAGTGTGTTCAATTCCTCGGCTGTCTAAGTCCTCCATCACAACATAAGCAACATTTGTACTGTGTTTACTGTGGTGGTAGTAGGAGATTTTCAAATATTGTTGGGTTATTCGTAACCCAGGAATGCTTGTCTTTCTTTTTTTTTAATTAAAAATATATGTGTATACAATATGGGCAAACGTTCCGGTTGTTTGCTTTGTTGAGTTTGGGCACTGTATGACCGCCTGGTGTGGAAACACTAACTGGCCCAGAATCTGATAGCAGAGATAATGTATTCACCCATAATCAGATTAAACAATCATTTTGTAACATTTTTGTCAGATACAACCTGGGCGTGCTCCTGACAAGTGTACATAATTTGCTCCACGAAACGTTATCAGACCTGTTTAGGTCTAGAACCTGTTGCAGGTCTTACAAAATTAATAAAATAACAGCGACGCTTGCTGTAAAATGCCTTTATTCATAAGAAAAATTGTGCAAAATGTATTATCGTTCCTATGACCAATAATAATAAATGACTAATTAAATAATTATTTAAAAAAATTTAAACATTTTCAAGAAAGCATGAAATTGAGAGAACCACCGAAGATATTAAACGATAGAAATGTGTTGTGGGCCTATCTAAAGTGAGGTTAATTTTTCCGCACTTTATTATAATTTTTCCAGCGAATTCATCAAATCTTTTTAACGAAAAATCAATTTCATTGGCTCATATGGTACTTAAGGGTGGACGGGTGCGAAATTCGCATTGCTTCGATAATCAGTTTTATTTTTTTAATTTTAATTATTTTTTTTCGCTTCAATATAAAAACTAATAAAATTAGGAGAGTAATAAATCCTCGTCTTCTAGACTTAGAATATATATTTTTTATTCATTTTATTAATGCTTTTTCTTAAATTGATTCTTCCTCGTAGGATGTTCACCCTAATAATAAATATGAGACATCGTATATATCACAAAAAAAATGTTTTTTACTTTAATCATATTAATAATAAAGTATTTCTATTTAATATTTTTCTCCTTCTATCGCACGCTGAAGAGACTATGTATACTATCACAAATAAATTTTACAAGGATATAGTATGCCTTAAAATTATCTTATAGTTTTTTTTTCAATTTGGTCCCAGCGACTGTAAATTTTTCATTTTATTTTTTAAGTTACTATCATTGAATTTGAAAAAAGTGTTAATTTTGAAAAATTTCTGCTATGTAATTATTATTAGGCGTGACTTTTTCACATATAATTTTTTTTTTAAAATTATTATTAGTAAATAAAATGAGTAACATAAAATTAAAAAGAGGTTCTACAAATTTAAATTTATGTAATTTTGAAATGTATTTTTATAAAAAAAACTATCATGTTTTAATCGTTCGACGTGAATATATAATATTTTTTATTGGAAGCAAAACATCTTTTCGCTGCTACTGATCATGATTATTTTTTTTTTGTTTTTTCGTCGCGTTTATTATTATAATTTAATTAATTTCTACTTTATGCGAAAAATCTAGGTACCGTATTCATATAATTATTCCAGAAAGTTACCAAGCACATTATTTTTCACTAAAGAAGAAGATAATACTAATAAATCTGAACGAAATATAAATTAGAACAAGACACAGAAAAATAAAAAAAAGCTAACGGTGTCAACTGGGAATCGAACACAGCATCTCTGTCTTACCGGGACAACGCCTCTAACCACTCGTCCATTGGGACCTAATTATCATACGTCATATTTGTGAATCTTTTATTTCAAATTCAGAATTAACAATATTATTTACTTCTTATTCAATGATTTATCAAATTGATGGGAAGAACCTTCAAAAGTATTTTAAAAGAGAAGTTATTTTAATAAAAAAATTATATTATTTTTAATTTGACCATTCAAATAAATTATGTGATTTGCATTACCTAGTCATATTATAAACATCAACAACTAATTTTAACGTATGGTCGTAGGCTGATCAGCATTGATATTATGTCTACATATAAATAATTAACTGACCAGGCAGTCGGTTTATTCAAGTTACATGGCGTTAGAGTAGGCGGAAATGGTTTTATTTCAATAAGGGAACCATATTTTTTAAAAGCATTCATAGCAATATTATAACATTCCATTATCTTCTTTGTCGTAAAAACGTTTAAAATAAATATGGTAAATTTGGTGGGCAACGTGAAATATTTGCGTTTTAAACCTTTACTTTAACTTTAGGCATATACAACATTATTTGATGATTTTTAATTTTGCTTTGCGGAAGACACTCGAATCGTAAAAATTCCATCGTTTTTTTTTAGATGGTGAAGATGGAAGACGTTTTACTCAAAAAAATAATCTTTATTACAAATTTATAGTTACCTTCGAAGAGGTACTTGGTGTCTTAAAACTAATTATTCTCTGTAAAGATGTTTGTGAATAATATTTTTTTTATTGGAAATAGAAGAAAATTTTAAAAGTTTTTTTTGTCAAATAAACACAAAAAAATGAGATTTAGGTACACAAAGTAATTGGGTTGTCTGGAAAGTTTTTTTGTTGTATTTTTCTGTTTTAATTTTTTTTTTTTGTTATTTAGGTACGTTTTCCACATTGACAATGTCGAATTTGGTCGAGAGAGGAAACCCAACACCCAGTAAGTCATTTCATAGCTGCGCTCAAAAGCTTCCGGAAGAGTCGCGAAAACGACCCGCTCTCATCCAAAAAATGTACTAATTCTAATGCTGGCCATATACCTTGGCAATATGCTGATACCGAAGGAATGCTAGTTATTTCGAGCACTTTCCGTAGAAATACCGGTAGAATAAAATGAGAGTCCCACTAGACGTCTCTCTTCCGAATTGCAGATTCGTATTTTAAGGTAGAGATATATATATAGATTAAATTCTATCTAGGCAACTACATTATAAAAAAACTTTATTGAGAACTAATTCCAGTTATTTTTGTTTATCTCATGTTTATAACACAGAAAAACCGTGCTACGGTATTTATTTCGAACTACTTGCACGTACGTACATGCGTACATGTACTAGTAGGTACAAGTACGAATCCGTTCCGTACAGGCAGACATAATATACTCGTTTAATACTGTTACCTCGAATTGATTCCTCATCTCAATCATGTTCCTTCGGTCATTACTTTTCCACTTACTCCTTAATCACCCGGCGTTGCACGTGTGCGTAACACCATCCGTGTGTTCTCATAAATATTTGGTCACGAAGTGACTTAATTAAATAATTGACGGCTACATATCAAGAAGCGAGAAATGATGTCGCTGGGCGGCTGCCATAAAACCTATGATTATATTTCAATTTTAATAACTTTTTTAGTCGCTGCTTCCCTCGGGCAATTTGGGACAGGCCCGAATTGGAACTTGATGAGCCTCAACGCGGTGGTCACAAATAACAGTCATTAAATCAATACTAAGATTTTTTTATGTAACACCTCATAAGAGCGCCCCTGTCTGTATAGTAAAAAGGCAGATAAACTATGTCACCACCCGCTAGGGCAGCGTACGTTTGGGGTTATAGGAAGGGATTTATTTATGCTCGTCTTTCCACGTTTTTTTTCATTAACCTCACACAGGAGGCTCTGTGGAAAATAATTTCATTCAGGGCCTTTGTGATTTTTAGGGATGCTGTGTGGAGGAACTTTTAAAGGAAATGAAGGAGAGTAAGTTCTGATAAGGAAAAGGGTATGATGGGTGGGTAGGAGTCTAGAGGTCAAACCGGACTCTCTGATCCGGCCCGCAACACAGCTGGTATGTAGGCGCATTCGCCACCAACCACACCTCACCCGATGAACTCAGGCACCCCTGCTAAGTAACCAAGCGTAGCAAACCGCTTGCGATGACCTTTGGCAGATTTGTTAGTTAGCTTTGAGCTCTATATTTTTATTTTTAACAATTTTTACCCACTAGTTTAGGCGGTAACCGTTTTTATATCTTAAAATGTGTTTTTTATCTTTAATTCTGACCGATTTTTTTTCTCTCTATTTTTCGTGATGTAAGTTGTAAATGAATTTTTTCAATGTTTATTTTAATTTAATATGAAAAAAATGTCATTTGTTACATTTTGCTTATTAAGTGTACGATTTGTCATTTTGTGTGATAAAGGCACTCCGATACCTAATGTTCTTTCAAACGAAAGCAGCAATAACTTATATACTATGAAAAAACATTTCATTCATTTTCAAATGGCTTTACCAATTGTAATCCATAATCAAATATGTTTTAACACATCCGGTTTTAATTCATGTCTGAAAGGGTTAATAATTGTCATAAAGCGCCGCCCACCGCCTCAATCCGGTCCTGCACCCTGTACTTCCAGAAGCCTTATCTGGACCCTCCACGAAGCCAGGTCAGAGGAGGTCCACCTGGTACCTGGTACCAAGTACCAGGTAATCCGCCACTATAAATACACACTCTGCTGCAGCCGCTGCGCCGTGGAGAATCAGGAATGAGGGGTTACCGCTTCATTTGGACCCGGCCAGTGGACGTCAAGTGGGGGCCGCACACCGTACACCGCACACCCCGCACACACGTATGCTAATCTATGATCCGATGTGTAATTGTTTTTATTAGATCCGTTCTCAAAACTAAACTGGTTTGTGTTTTCAAAACGGCTGAATGATTGATTTGTAATACGGTAATTGTTTTTTTTCTGTATCTGGTTCAAATTTACAATCTATTTCACAACACAAGTAGATAAATCACCGTATTTTATACACAGGTGTTGCAAACTATTGCTACACACTGCATACATGCCAAAATAGCTACCACATAAAGAAGATGCTTATGGAAGAACTTAATTAATTGAGTTTAATTATGTACCAGTTCCATGTCATATTTCATGACGTGTATACAAGAGAGAAAGCAAACCAAATGTAACTTTTTTATACACAAAGCCTTTTTCACGGGGTATGATCCTTAGCTAGCTGCGCGGGAAAGTCTTCTGAGCATTGACGATTTGATTTCTAGAGGTAGCTATCCACACTCTATCGCCCTGCTGTATTCAGAATCGAAATGTTGCTTGAAATGGTTTTAGCCGTGTTTGGTGAATTGTGAATATCATAACTGATCCCAGTAAGCAGGTAGCAGTTCGGACTCTGTGCGATATTCACATTAAAAGAAAACATAAAATATAATATCAACGGCTTAGAGTTGTTTCTCCATAGATCGTAATGTTTATTAAGAAAATTGATAACGAAAGTTTGCAAATCTTCAAAATTTTTAATTTATTTAAAAAAAATAAGTATTTAGTTCCCTATTATATATCAGATGTAAATACTATATTTTGGTAAAGACAAATATATTTGGAATTTCAGGCTTCGGAGATGCAATATTTGGGCTCAAAAAATAAAGACTATCATAATTATTTATTTTTTTTTCGAAAACGGACCCTTAAGAAGTAGCCCCCATATGGAAAAAGCTTCTCAAGGCCCGGCCACCAGGAGTTTATGTTGATTTAGAGGTCACGGTCCCGGGGTAATTTGACGTGAACAGGATAAAGTCATATTTTAATTTCCTTTAAATAAACTTGTACTGCGGTGACAGGACGAGGATTTTGAATACAAAATTAATATAACTTATTTGTTATATATCCAAGAGGTATTTAAAATACTAATATATTAAAGAATTATCCATGTCATTAATTCTGTTCGGTTTAATAAAAATATGACGAAGGCGGTTATTTTATAAAACGTGGCGAATTGAAATAATAATATTGGACGGATATTTGGCTTTAATTATTGTTTTAAATCATTATTAAAGGCCAATTTAACGCGTATTTTATTACTTACATCAGATCAATTAAATTAATCCATGAAATAGGATATTAATTTATAGCTTCGTGCTTCAAAGTGGTTTGTATTTTAATATATGGAAAAACCACCAGCTCCGGGCAAGTATCGGAATCTGTTAGAGATTGCTAATTAGGTATGTTTTCATAACGTAAAAAAGAAAAAAACATCATTTGCATTACAAAACGGAATGTGAAAAGCTTAACATTTTTATGTAGAAGTTAATGAATGCGAATATTGTACTCGTAGATAGAATTTAAAAAAAAAATGATTAAAGAAAGACAAAAATTCTCGGGTTCACCTGACAATATATGAAAATCTTCTACTTTCACCACAGTAAGTGGAAAATGTTGTTTGTGTTGTGATAGAGGACTAACAAGCCGAAGAATTGAACACACTACGCCTGGGTGGGGCCCAAACGCGATGTCAACTCAGCAACCGATCGGTCGTTTTAGTATTAACTGAAAAATTAATGCTCGTTCATTCTACCCTTTTTTTCGAATCACTCAAAAAATTCAAAAGTGACAATGTAATAATGAACATTTTATTCTTCTACGATCCTACCTGATTAACTTGCATTCAAATTATGTCTTATATAGTACAATTGGTACCATCAACTTTTTTATGATTTTTTTTTCCGTTTATATTAAAATATATTTTTTTATTACTCAGTTAAATTTTAATTTCAATTTCCATTATGGTTTAAATTTATCTTATTTAGTTTAGATTTTTCCTTAAGTGGGTCAGGTCCAAATTCTTTGCAAATTTTGACAGTCGTGGTTGTCTGGCACTTTTGTAACAAAAAAAGAAAATTATAAAAGTACAAAAATGTTATTTTGTTGCAAAAACTGACGTATTCTTTGAATATTTGATTCATAGCTAGTTGAATCATAAACTGATTTTCTTGTCGATAAGTGTATTAAATATTTTCTTAAACAAAGAGTGCTATTTTTGGTTCCATACAAATTTCAAATGTCCTACTCGTCAAGAATTTTCTAAGATTTTATATTTGAAACTTGAGATACGTGAAATTAAGTAAATAAAATTTACTTGCGCAGGCCAGGATTTGAACATGCGAACTCCATAGATCCAATCTACTTCCGGATGAAGATGAATCTATGAAGAAAGATAACCTCCCTTAGAGAAAAGAATCAGGTGATCAATTGCGAGATTTTGGGTCTGCGCCAGTATTAACAGTGAAGTTGGTATTATATTATGCCTATGGATACTTTCAGGAAATTTCACAAGTGAAATATACGGTTTCTGTTACCCAGTATTGATAACTATTTTGTGAAAGTTATTTTGATTTTCATTTGAATAATCTTCAATAATTTTTATCTCCCAGTACTTTTTTTTATGGGATATAAATTACAAAAAAATAGTAGAAATTTTAGATAACCTTTGATAATTTAAAAATATAGAAATTTATTGAATGCATTAAACATTGATGTAGATAAGCCTTTACTTAATTCCTTTGGGTCACGTATTTTCCAGTGTGTAACGTTCCATTGTGATTTCCGTTGTGTAACGTCGCAAGAATATGTTTTTATTGTTTTTTTTCTTGTTGTGTTTGTTTATTTGTTTCTATAAAATGTTATTTTCCTAGTTCTTCTTAAATGGTAATATTGAGAAAGGGACATACAGATGGTTTGGGCATGGAGAGTAAATTAACGAAGAAAAGAGGGTAAGGAGAATATATGACGCAAAAGTGAATGTCGAAGATGTCGGGGACGCCCGAGGAAGACATGGTACGATCAAGTGAATCAGATACTTGAATCGGGCCATGTCAAGAGTCAGAATAATAGAAGAGTAAGTGTGGATATGAATAGGCAAGGAATTTTTGCCAAGAGCACAACAATTTGTTTGGCGATCCGTCCTCTCTGCCATGGTGGTAAGGTGGTCAGGTGGATAGGTGGTAAGTTAGTTAGTTCTTCTTACATTCTAATTTAAATCATGCACGACTACCACGATGAGTCTATTATCAGTTGAGTAAAGTAGTTACAAAAAACGAATTGTAATTTGAAAGTGAGGCGTAGCAACTGTATTGGAGTCTGTATAATTTAGGCAACTCATGAATTATCTAACATTTTAATTATTGGAAGAATTCATAAAAAATCTTAGGTTTCATTTTCATTTTCGTGCCTACCTCCTCCAGATATTATATGAAAATTTTCAACCAAAAGTAATATCGTAATTGATTTTTGGGTTGTTCAGCTGGATGAACACTGTAATGCAATCAGAAGCACCAGCTAAAATACGAGGAAACGCAACACAGAAAAAATGAAAAAAAACCACGATAACTAACTAAGGATGGGTTGTTTCAATAGAATTTGAACAATTCATCAAATTTCAACTTTCATTTTCGGGTTCTGCGAATGTCCTATTTAAGTTCTGTTATTATATAATTATATGCCAGTTACTGGAACAGTGCCAGGAACTGAAATAATAACAGAACTTGAAAATTATTTACTTGAAATTTGAAGATTTGTTCAAATTCTCTGGAACAACCCGTCCTAATTATTTTGTGTTTAATTCAAAGAATTCCACTTATTTACAATTTGAAATGGCCAGAAATATACAATTAATTGATTAGCAAAATTAATTAAGTAACTAAATGATTATTTTTAATGAGTAAATTCCATTTTCAAACTGTAATAAATGGAATTCTATGAATAAAACACCATAACAATTAATGAAAAATCACAATAATTAATTAAATATTTATGTTTTTAATTCATAGAATTCCATTTATTTACAGTTTGAAAATTGCCTATAAAGCCGTAACAGCTGTTAAAATAATAAAAATCTAAAAGTATTTGCAGAACTTAAATATAATATTATTAAAAAAAAACAGGAACACTTATTTCAATATAATTTAATAACCTTATAATGAATCCATAACGATTCATTCTTAACCAGGTGTTAATGTGCGATACAATCAACGTTATCATTATTATATAATTCCCTTGTATCTGTAACACTTGGGAAAACCCTTATTCTCAGGTACTCCTTAAAAATACACCTGTATTTAAATAATATTATATCTACAAAGAAATTCTAAATAATAAACACTAACCCCCTATTCAATAAGCACCTGTTACCTTGAAAAGCACCAAGCCTGATAGCAGGTAGGTAATCTTCTTTCAATATTTGTCCTAATAATATCAGTAATTGGCTTTTGCACCTAATGTGTGGGAATCCCCAAATATTTACTTAGATTACTGAAAACTTGCCGCAGTTAACGTTCTGTGAATTTAAAGCCACTACAGGTCACTAATCCAAAAAGGTATTACTTACATAATGTTTAGGGTAAATGATTTATACTAAGTGAAGCAATTTTGGTCGCATGCCAAAGGGCAGGTAAATGAAACGAACTAGGATCTAGCCACCATTTACACTTTTCAAAAATGTCAATTTCAAACGGTTCCATGATAAATCAACACATCGACAATTCAACACACCCTTAAAAAGTGATATAAAGTCATAAGAAACGATGAAGAAAACAAAGTTTAAACCTAACCTAACCTAACCCACTTAACCCATTTAATAAAGTTTTTGTTTCATCATTTTCCATGACTTTATATAACTTTTTAAAGATGTGATGAATTATCATTATTATGATTTATCCCGTCACCCACAAATATATATATATTAATATTTACAATGTGACATTGTTTAAACTACTATATACATATATTTATTTTTTATACACGCCGACTGGTTTCGGAAAAACTGTTCCTACCTCATGTACAATTTATATATACTTCGTATATATTTATTCGTATTACATATTTTGCCCTGAGGAAGGAACTGTAATTCTAAAACCGTTCGGCGTTTATAAAAAAATAAATATATATGTATACAAATATATATATACAATGTCACATTGTTTCATTTATTAAAAACTCTTTGAATTATTGGTATCCGGTTAAAAACGGGACTGCTGCCGTTTCCTTATAAACTTTTAGTAAATTTGTAATATATCGGAACACTAGTTCAAATGCGAAAATATTAGAATTTTCATGAACACGTGTTCTCACATCGTGATAACACATTCGTGTTTTACTCAAAGTTAATTAGGAAAACTATCAATTAATTGGTTTATTGTGTTATTTATTAATTAAAAATATTATATTTTTGGAATATATTAGGCATGTTCCAGAGTGGAAGATACTTTCAGTATAATTCTGGTGAATGACCAGCATACAGAATCGAAGGTTTGGTTTCTTTAAATGGCTTTAGCGGTGTTTCGAGACTAGATCTGAATAGTCAAGTGCTTCCCCATCTTCATCTCTCCCCATATTCAAAATCACAACATACCCCAATTGGGGATGTCATACTTTAAATGGCTCCAGACGGTTGGGAGGAGTTGGGACTCTTGGGCGGTTACTAATTAAAAAAAAACTTATCTTAATAGGGCACCCTGAAACCGTCTTGAGTTTAGTGGAAACGCTAAAGCAAATTACAACAAATTATTGTAATTTTTAACATTAACTCCACACAGGAGACCTTGAGGAAAAATAAATCCCTCACAGCCTATGGCATATTTGGGGATGCTGTGTGGGCGATATTTTTAGGGAAAGATAGAAGAGGCAGTGAAAAGTAGAAGGGAATGGAAAAAAACAAAACTGAATTGACGGACGTATGAATACATCTCTCCCACTGCGTTGCAAGGCGATGGGTCGAGAGAATTCGGCTAGAGAGGTCAAAACGTCTCTTTCAACCAGTCTCTAACAGTTGGGCAAATGCATCCGCGGCCATACCCAGAAAAATCTCACCCCGTGAACCCTTCTTGCTGAGACACCAATCATAGCAAACCACACTGGAGCCTCGGTACTCATATGAGCCTAGTAATTTAACTAAACCTTTACACTTGTAACTAAAACTCTACGTTTTTCGTCAAGTTTTAGTTCATTTAAATGCACATATATTTTCTTTCAATTTTGTCCTCTCTTTACACCATAAGTAGGGGAATTTGTGCAAACTGCAAATACACAACTTTGTTGTTGCAGAAATGTTAAGTTGAATCTGCACTGCGATCTGCACAGCGATCCGCGCTGTGATGTCTGAATTACTCGTTATTTCATTGCATCGGAAAACACCTGTTCGATCACGAGATAACCGCTGAAATTCCTCACCATTCCCGTGAAATGTTGTCGATGTCCTCCCGAGTGGCAATGATCAAATTCCAGTTCGTGCCAACAGCAATAATGCGCTAATTGCAAAAGAGCCTTCGTTTCAATTTGAACCGATCGATATCTGCTCAGGAATAGGGGTCGGTCTTTTAAAAAACTCGGATGCAAAATTAACATCAGATGCGTAGGAATTTTACTGATTGATAAATTATTTTTACGTGATTACCTATCGCACAAGAGTCCCAACTACCGGGAGACAGCGTGACTCTGGTATCCAATTAATAACAATAATATTTGTATGTTTTGTATAGCGTCGTTTTTGTGTAAAATAACTTCGCGTAGAATCTATTTTGAGTACTGAACAAGATTTTAAACAGTTATAAAAATAATTTTTTACACCAGAAATTCGATGAAACTATTAACAGATGCTAAATATTTGTAAATGTAATTATATATCGTATGTAAGATATAATTAAATTTTTTAACAGTAACAATGTGAATTTCACGACACGTCACGAAGTAAACGGTAAAAAAAGTCTGAGACTCAAATGAATGAATCAAATAATTATTTTTATAATAATGTACTTGACGTGGAAGTGGATGGTAGAAGAAGTTTAACATGTCACGATCAAGAGAATCAAATATGTCATAAAATGAGACGTCCGTGATGAACGAAGAAAGAACTGTAAGGAGAATGTATAGCGTGAGACAGAATGGTAGAATAAGAAGAAAATTGATATAAAACAATACCAATTTATTAAGAATCTCTACAAATTATTCGTATTCCTGTTGAAAAAAAGGAAAAGGAACCATCCTCATTATCGTCACTGTGCATTATCAGGACAAACGCTGGTGCATGGTGTTTGATATATTATAAATGTACTAAAAGTTTATTAGGAAACCGCATACTATCCATTTTTTATAGAATTTTAATATATCAGCAAAACAATTTTTTCTCGGTGTGCAAACTATTAAATTTTATACAATAATTTTATTTCCTTTTTTTAAATGCAATTAGTTCTCACTAGAATTCACGACCTCAAAAGATTTATCCAAACCATTAACAACATAGGTTAAGTTATGTTTGGTTTATTTTAGATATGGTTGGCCTAAGTTAAGTTTGTAGTTAGTTTGTTCTATTGCTACATTGTATTCATTTTCTTCAATCTTTTATTTTATCACAATCTGCAATCCTTTGTGAAAATTTGATGACCATCATTCATTGCATTAATTATTCTTGCTCGGGACGCGACGCGACGTGAAAAATGTGTTCCCGAAAGTGGTACAAATAGGTTTTGTTTTGATTCATATCGATGTGCGTGAGAGTGTCCTTCTTTCCTTTATCGAGATCACAGAGGTGTTGAACAGAGCGGCGTATCGGTGTCGCTGGCAGATATCGGATAACCGGCGTCGAGAACCAGCTAATAATTATACTACATAGCATTCAAGACATTTGGCTCATTAATAAAATCAGCATTGTATGTTCTTATAATAAAACTTAAGGTCATTTAGCATATATATAATATCATTATTAAACTTATTAATTTATCTGGTGCATCTATGATTAGTATAAAAACCTCGCGCACAACAGTGTCGCCAATATCGTTCATCCATGGCAAAAGCATCTAAGCAAAGCGTCCCCTTTTTTCTACCTAACCACAAAAAACATAACTTTCACTTGGTCAGCCTTTTTTGTAGCACGCACTTTTGTTTCTATTATCTGTGGTGGATGTTACAGTCATTGCGTATTTTGACAAAACCACGATAGAGCACATGTATGTATATACTGTATTTACGGAATGTTCCGAAGTGGGACATTCCAGTATCCTGGGTGAAATACTCTCGAAACTGGAATACAATTGATATTAGTGTATGAGCTCATCCATAGATGGCAATAAATTTGACTATTAGGTTACCCATTGATGGCGATAGCTGTCGAAAATAATAATTATCACAAATATGGTGAGAACCTCAAGGTCGGGGTCCATATTATTTCAACCGCCTGCTAATAATAATAATAAGATATCGGAGCTAAATGGAAGAAAATACTGGTCTGAGGCAGTCAACTCTTAGATCAGCAACATCTTCAGCTATAGGCAGACTGATGGAACCTAAACGCAAGCCAAATGCTAAGTTTGTCATCGCGCTTTCGGAGCGTCTGGGCCGAAGGCTTGTAATAAACTTCCTTCGAAACTAAGATACATAACAAGTCCAACAGAATTCAGGTCTAAACTAAAAACTTACTTTTTTAATTATTATTTTTTTTGGTAAACTAATGTTTTTTGGTAAACTAATGTTTTTAGGACAAGATTTTTTATGCATAGCACAAAGGGTAACAATTATTTTACAAGCAATAATTGTTCGCCTGAAACACTCATCCACATTGAAAAATCTCCTGATAAAAGATACATGACGCCAACGGGACTCGAACCCGAAGGGACACGGGTTCGAGTCCCGTTGGCGTCATGTATCTTTTATCAGGAGATTTTTCAATGTGGATGAGTGTTTCAGGCGAACAATTATTGCTTGTAAAATAATTGTTACTTTTTTAAGCTGTTTTACCCTCAAATTAAATATTCCATTCCTGAGAGAAAGTCAAAGTATATCTAATTTTCCAATTATGTCCTAAATCCTGTATCTAAATTTCGCTAATAAACAATTAGTTAATGTTAATTAAGTGTTAATCTTAAGTGACCTACCATGTAAGTATGGTACTGTATATTATCTCCATATATAGTTAGTAATAACATAGATCATTGTAGAAATGTATTATATAGTTGTACAGCGCACTTGAGGTGAATTTGCTAAATCATCAAAACATTATTATTTATTGTCAATCTATCACAATGAAAGTTCAAGTGTTTTGTTTGCCGGAGTTTTATGGAATAAGAGAGTTTGTGAAAAGACCCCGGAGACACGACATAAACGTTGCTTTAAATGTATGTATCTGTATTTATTGGCCAGATTTGAATAGAAAAGTACTTTCTGATCTACTGTTTTTCCAGTTCTTTCCCCTCCCCACACTATTTTTATTCACAACATAATTAAATTGGGGATGCTAGACGCTTCCAGCAGCTTTATCCACACAAGACAAAAAAACGTTTGATCCATCAAATTTGAGGGTTAGATTCTCGCCACCTATGTAGGACGGATAGTGTAGATTAATATGAACATTTCGAACGAATTAATTAAATATGTCCCAACTGTAGCCGGTGTCCCAGCGATGATAATCTGTCACCAGAACAGATGTGGCCGTAAGATGCTGTGAGAGGACACGTCTTTTTTCCCGCAGCCAATTCTCAATCGCAAATATTCCTCGATCCAGCATGATCTTACACCAGGCAGCAATTTCATCTTGCTCACCATCTGGGAACAACTAACACTACACTGGATCACGACGCAACACCTTTATACAATCATTACGCCTTGTAAAAACAATTATCTGTGAACGTGATGGACACCTTGATTGCTATAAGTGACACGATAAAGTAAAAAAAATCAGGAGTAGGTTAAAAAGAGATTGTACCTACATAATTTCCTGTCATATTAAATACTATTATTTATTTTATTTTATTTTCTTGTGAATACTTCACTAAAAAAAGATATAAATAAAAAGATATAATAAAATAAAATAAGCACCTGACCGGACATCAGAAGGTGCGGGTTCAATTCCCGTCGGCGGCAATTATTTTTACTCGGGAGATATTTTCAACTTGTATGGATATTTCCGGCGAGTAATTAATGCTTATAATCATTTGTCATCCCTTATAAAATAGGTACCTAGTATCTACATGATTTTTGTTTGAAAATAAATTAGGGCCCCTTCGATATAATCTTTTTTTATTCTAGTAACAATATGCTATACAGCAGTGAATGGTAGAAAAAGTAGGAGAAGTTTGAGGAAGCATGAATCAGTTTGTGGTAAAATGAGTAGAAGAAGTCGCGGACGTCCGATGAAGACATGACACGATCGAGCGAAACCAATACTTAAAAAAGTAAACTTTTTATGTATTGGTTTCACTCTAGTGTTTCACTAAAGTAAACTCTTGTGTTTATAATAATATTATTTCCAAAAATGAAAGCAATTTTCAAGAACATTAGAATTCACGACCTCAAAACTTTATTCCAAACTAAACCCTTGTTAGATGCCAACTAGAGTATAACTCTACGTTATGGTCTCACTTTTACAATATTCATTCCGATAACATTGAAAAGATTCAACATAAGTTCCTGAAGTATATAAACTATAAATTGTATATTCGTGTAGAAAACATTGATTATAACTACTTACTAGATAAATTATCCCTATTAAAAATTTCTGAAAGAAGAATAAACACAGATTTAATAGTGTTACATGAAATACTTCATTACAAAATTGACTGTCCTGAGTTACTCCAATTAATCAGCATCCACATACCCAAAAGATCTTGCCGAAATTTACTACCCTTTTATTTTTACAACACCAGGACACTGTCTTATCAAAATTCCCCGATTCCAAGACTTCACAGTCTCGGAAATAAATATTCTGATCTGGGAGATATATTTCATCTTAAAAATAATCAATATAAATATTGTTTATTTCAATTCTTTTATATATCGAGACACAAATAGACATCTATAATTTCCGCAATATATATATTTTTATTTTTTTATTTTGAATATCTATTTATGTGAGACTTCTTATCATTTTTACTAATGCATCTTATTTTATTATATGCTTTTGTTGTAAAATTTAATATTTTTTCGTTGTATTATGTTTCCTTTATTGTTTTAATTTTGTAGAATTTATAATAACTGTGATACTCAACTATTAAACTTTGTACTGTGTAAAAGCCCATTAGGGCGCGTAATAAATAAATAAATAAATAATAATAACCCCGAGTAACGCCGGGTGCACACCAGCTAACATTACGAAAAAAGATTTGATTGTGGTACATATGTTTTATAACAGAAATCTTCTAGTGAGGCGAGTTACTTTCATGTTGTAATTTTGATCATGTTATTGCAATAAACGCCCGGTTTGCCGGCAATTAAAAAAAAAAAATTGAAAATAACAGTATGTAGGTATCTATGCCTATGGAAGTGGTTCGTCTCTGATACAAATTCGTGTTTTATCTTTTTACAAACACGTGTGGTATTTTAATTTTTTATTAAAACCATAATCAGTAAACTATACGGCAATATAATGGACGAGAATTGGTGCAAACCTCAAGTTTAAGGACGGGTTATTCCACGGAATTTGAACAATTCATCAAATTTAAAAAGTTGATTTGAAAGTTCTGTGAAGATTTTATTCAAGTTATTTTATTATATCATTATTGTCCAGTTGCTTCACCAAAATGAAATCACAACAGAACTTGAATTGAACCTTCACAGAACTTGAAAATCAACTTTGAGATGTGACAAATTGTTCAAATTCTGTAAAACAACCCATCTTAGTAGTTGAACATGAAACATATTATTGGCATTTTTTCTGCCTTCCCCCGCAGGGAGCCGGCTCAAAGATGTAAGTATTTACGCAATAAAGTATTCTTTATCGACACATTGAGATCTCATCTCGCTGAGAACTGGCTCGGTATACCCGCACAGCTTCCGAGTGCCGAGATAAGTCCCGGTCTGACGCCACGCGAGAATTCGTTGATAATTTTAGTAGTCACGTAAGCGCCTGAATTTCTTTTTAATTAATTGTCACCGAGTTCAGGCGTTATGGAGATACATGCTCGATTAGGGATCAAGAATGAACTGAAACGTGAGAGAAATTATTCATCGGTACATTCGCAGTAGATGCAGATTTCCAGTAGTGAAGATGTGGGGGTACTTGATACATTACACGGACAAAAATGAGTATTGCTGATTTATTAAATCCTCTTAAAAATGTTTTGGCAGGCCATTTCTCTCACGTTTCATAACTTGTTCATGCACCTGCGTTTGCCCTATTAATATTTATTTATTTAAAGATAGATACAAAAGAAAGTACAAACTACATATTAGGAAGCTTTGACCGTCCAACTAGGAAAGTTTCCCGTTCCAGGACAGAAAAATTGACAGGTGTAGTTCATATTATTCCAGAATAAACATAATTAAATAACAAAAAAATTCATTTTTCTCTGCAACTAATATAATAATATAATGATTTTTATGAATACGTGTTCCAACGTCTCGATAAAGTAGTCCGTTTTTAATAAAAGTTTCACATGAGACCTATCTATTAATTTGTTAAGGGCCTGCAGTCCCGTTTTAACAGGATTACGAATAATTTGAAGATACTCTTAATAAATTGGTAATATTTTATATCAGTAAGTTTTCTCCGTGTAGTCTTTTTTTAAAAATAATTTCTGGAACCTTTTTCAATTTTCTATAATCATTGTTTTCATATGAAATTTTTTGCAAAGATATGTGCCATAAATGGCACATTTGAAGAGCCAACAAACCTTACCGTTAACAGTAAAAACAGAAGTTATTGATGCAAACACACGGCTTGAGAAATAAATATAATAAAGAAATATTCGGCGTGAAATGTGACATGTCAAATGTCATTACGACTTTGCGTGTAATAAATAATAAAAAAATCCTGATAAGTAGTGCAATAATGGAGTGTTGGTGATTTTAATATTTTGGTCAGTAATAAATTATTACCTATTGAATCGATCTAAAACGACAAATAATTCCTAGACGGATCGACGTGGAAAATGTATTCGTCAACATAAAAATAACATAAAAATACCATCAAGGTAAGGACGCACTGGGCTCTCGGATGCAACATAGGTAACAGTTTTTGTGCATTTATTTTTTTGTGAATTCTGCACAAGAGTCCCAACTACTCCCAACCATCTGAAGCTAGTGAGACTATGGCATCCCCGTCCGGGGTATGCTGTGAGGCTGAAGATGTTGGGGAGGAGAAAGAGATGGGCGAGATAAAGGTGGGGAAAGTACCTGGCTATTCAAATCTAGTCACCAAAATTATTACACTATTCAGATCAGGTCAAGGCTAAAGCCATTTCAAGCAACGTTTCAATTCTGAATGGTGGTCTTACACAGAGGCGATACTCTTAGTAGAGTATCTTCCTTCCTAACGATGTTCCAAATTACCTCATACCCTACATGTACAGTAACACGTCAGTCAAAGAGACTGGTACCTGCTGATATCAGTTTTTGACTGAAGTTAGGTATTTATAATATAACTATTTTTATCTCTAAAAACATCTACTCGGTACGTGTTTAATATTTATTTATTTATTTATTTATTTATATATATATACGCCTAAAAAGGCTTTTACATAGAAGTGATACATGATGCAGTACAATAAGAGAATATGTATTATACAGGAGATATTGACAGTAAATAGATGTAATGTAATGGAAAAAAAAATAACATAAAGTAAAAAAGAAATTACAACAACATTAGATATAAAACAAATCATTAAAACTAATTTACCAAAGCTACTCCAATTTGTAGGATTCAACAAAGTGTTGATGTAGATTATGCTTAATTCTATATATGGAGTCAATAAATAAATCAATAACACCCCCATACTTGTTGCCCAGATCATGCATCCTATTGGTCAGTGAGTGTGTCTGATAGTTGGTCGAGTATGTATTACAGAAGAATGTTATATTTTGCCTTGTATTCCTAGTCGGCACATGTAGTTTAATAGTGGCAAGGATGGCAGGACTATCAATTAAGTTGTTAATGACTCTGTGTAACACAACCAGGTCTGAAATAATTCTCCTGTCAGACAGTGTTATTAGATGCAATTGATTCATCAAACTGACATAATTAATGTAATCAATAGGAATTCCGAGCTTAAAATTTACGTACTTAAGAAATTTGTGCTGAACTCTTTCTATATTGGAGTGAACTTTATATAAAGGGGACCAAATAGGTGAATTATACTCCAATTGACTTCTGACTAATGAAGTATAGAGGGTTCTCATACAATCTATGGACTTAAAATCGGTTAAAGTTCTGCAAAGGAAGCCAAGCATCTTTAAAGCCTTATTAGTTATATAGTTGATGTGTTCAATGAATGACAAGTTTTCAACGAATATTACACCCAAGTCACGAATATGTGATACTGGTATTAATTTAATATTATTTAATGTATATTCATGTAATATATTATAACGAGTTTTGGAAAATCGTATTACTTGACATTTCTGAATGTTCAAAAATAAAGCATTTTGTTCACACCATTGATGAAGTTGTTCTAAATTACTCTGTAAAATTTGACAATCGGATACATTTCGTATTCTTTTATATATTTTTAAGTCGTCAGCAAATATCAGAACTTCTACATCATTAAATTGGTCAACAATGTCATTGATGAATAATAAGAAAAATATTGGGCCGAGGTGGGACCCTTGAGGAACCCCACTTGTGGCCTCGAATATATAAGATTGTACAGAATTAATCTTAACACTAAGCACCCTATGGCTAAGATAACTAACAATCCAACTCAATAATTTACCTTTGATGCCCAACGGTCGAAGTTTATAAATAAGTATGTGATGTCGAACCTTATCAAAAGCTTTACTAAAGTCAGTGTATATACTGTCCACTTGTTGTTTGAGACCCAGAGATTCAGATATGTAATTTTCATAAATCATTAAATTACTTAAGGTAGAGCGACCTGTGATGAAGCCATGTTGGTTAGGAACAATAATGTTGTTGATAGGTTTTACAATGATATCTAGGACTAATTTCTCAAAAACTTTCGGTAAAGCAGACATTATACAAATTGGTCTATAGTTTGATATATCGCTTTTGTCTCCTTTTTTATGAATAGGGGTTAAATAACTCTTTTTCCACTGAGCTGGAAAAGAACCAGAACTTAAAGAATTGTTAAAGAGTTTATAAAGAGGATATATCAGACTACTAACACAGGTTTTGAAAAATATTGGAGGAATACCATCCGGTCCAGCAGATTTATTGCTATCTAATTCTTTTATGACTTTTTCTATAGATTCTTTTTTGATGAAACATTGGCTTAGATTTAATACCTCTTCCATTGAAATATCGGGAATCGTATTGACACGAATATCTGTGTCGTAAACACTTTTAAATGAATCAGCAAATAGATTAACTATACCTTCGATACTGTCGGCACATTTTTCTTTTAAGTACATGTTATTGGGAAATCCACAATCATTTTTTTGTTGACTTTTAGAAAAACTCCATAATTTTTTAACATTTTGGTGTACCTCTTTTTCAATTAGGCTTACATAATCACTATAGCATTTTATTGATAATTCTTAACACTGCTTACGTAATTTAGTAAAAGTTATGTAATCATTAGGATTTCTGGTATGTTTATATATTCTATGGATATGTTTTTTATAATTAATATGTTTTTTTAATTCCCTCGTAAACCATTTGGGATAGTTAGATGGTGTGAAGTTGACCCTAGGAACGAAGCGCTCTATCGAGGTATTTAAAATTGAGTAAAATTGTTCTAATTGATTATTTAAATTATTTTCGTTGTCTAAAAATGACCAATCTACCGAGGTAAGGTACTCATTAATATTATGGTATTCGGCTTTGGAGAAATTATACGATGTGGTAGTTAGGTTTGGAGATCTTCCAGACATATTTGTTATGATAATATCTAATGGTGGATGGTGTTTATCTAGAGGCAATAATAATTCGTCAGATTTCTCAACCACTATTTTTGAATCACTTGAAAACACTAAATCTAACATTCGATTATTAGAATTAGACACATTGTTTGATTGAGTTAGTCCTAGGAATATGGACATATCACGAATTTCACTGGATTTAGCGCACTGTAATTCAACTTCGTTTGTGGCAGATCCGATGTCATCTTGGCTGGTCCAGTTCGGCAGATTATAATCACCAGCAATTATGAATTTTGCTTTCGGATATTTGAATTTCAGCATTTCTATGTCCTCATTGTGGTTTTTATATATTTGCAAATCCGATGCAGGTGGGATGTAGACACAACCTATAATAATTTTACTATAAGGTATGTTGAGCATTACAAAAGTGTGTTCAACATTTGTGTGCTTGACCGGTAGTCTACAGGATGAGATATTTTTAGACACACATAACATCACGCCTCCTCCGTTAGACTTTTTGCTCGAATTAGGACTTCAATCAAGGCGATAGATAGTATATTGATTTAGGCCTAATTCTGACGAGCCGATATCTGCATTTAACCATGTTTCAGTTAATAATAAAATGTCATATGAGAAGGTGGGTGAATTCCTTTTAAGTTGTTGCAATTTCGTACGGATTCCTCGAACATTTTGATAATATCCATTGATTCTTAAGAGTGTGTTATGTTTGTTTATCAGTTTTTTGCGTGGCTTTTGATAATTTTAGGAATTCCATTAAAATGTTTGATTTGCAAATCAATTTCACCCTTTTCTTTTCTCTCCTCCATTTCCTTCCAGAGGTCAGTCAAATGTTCTCTTTGTTGGAGGGTCCTATCCGGTTTCATTTTTATTCCATTAGGCAAAGTATTTTTATTAAAGAGAATAAGTTTTGCCAGCTTAGGGTCTTCAAATTCGACTTTAATGGGCCTGATTTTGTTTGAAATTTTACTACCAAGCCTGTAAATTTTTACTTCTTCCGGTTTGAACTCGCTATTTATTTCACTAACGATAGTTAAAACTTTTTTTTTATCTTCCAAGATATTCTCCATGCTTGAGTTGGAACTAGACTCGGAAACGTTAAGTAAAATCACGTTCTTGGTGCGGATCTTGCGTTCCTCTATCTCTGCGAGCAAGTCACAAATTGGTGTTGTTTCTTGGGGTAATAAGTTTTAGGACTATTCCATATCCCAAGGTCCTGTTCAAATGTCATTTCCTTTGCTCCTCTCCTTTCTGTCTCCTGGAAAGAAAGGAGACAAAACTACCCACCTACACTAGTGATATTCAATTGTTATTGTAAAACACATGTCACTTGCTTTTCATTCATAATATTGTCTTCGTTAATAATGCATTTTATCTTGCTGCTCTAATCATTATTCTCGTGAAAAGGCCATTAAATCGTGTAATATGCATTCCAAAATTCAAATCGTCGTGTTGTGGAAATACAACATTAAATTGCTATTGTATGAGGTGTACAGCTATAAACTTTATGTAATCAATGCAATGAAATTTTCAAGAAAACAACAGCAACAAATGAACCTAACAGCATCATAAAGTCAATCTTTCTTCATCTCTCCTCGTAATCTCAGTGATTTTAACCCGATCGGTTGAAACGTCTATATACTCGTACCTTTACAGTCCTCTACTAACTCCCATTCGGGTAAATAACAACACGAAAGAAGCGATGATTTAAAAAAAAAATTGCAATAACTTAATGAGTAAAACCTCAAATAGTGATATTTAATTATTGAAGACAATATTAGCGATTCCTAAACAAAAATCTTAAACAGTAAAATCATAAAATGATTCGGTCACATCTGGGACTCGAACCCAGGACCCTTGCCTTGCCGGGGTACCGCTCTACCAACTGAGCTAATGGGACCATATCTCCTTCGGTCATATTTAACTGTATCATACTTCGAATAAGAACTACCAACATTGTCTTCATTTTTCTGATCGCACATTTTTATTGGCAACTATCTTTATGTATATGATCGCAAGATTCGACCCGAACTAAATGCAATCTAGACAGCGTCTTTTAGATAAACATATCTTTTTTTTAATGTGCGACATCTATTGATTTTTCTGCAAGTCTAGAATGAATATTTATTTTTTGGAATAACTTCAAATTTTAATATTTAATTATTGAAGACAATATTAGCGATTCCTAAACGAAAATCTGAAACAGAAAAAGATACGATCATATCTAGGACCGGCAAGGCAAGGGTCCTGAGTTCGAGTTCTAGATGTGACCGTATCTTTTTCTGATTTTTCTGTTTCAGATTTTCGTTTAGGAATCGCTAATATTGTCTTCAATAATTATAAATATTATTATTAATAGTCACAATATTAGGGTGTTTAAAAAACAGCAAAGTTATAAATGATCACTTTGCTTTGTAATGTTGTTGTTCATTTTTCAGTTTTGACTTATAACGTGACGATATTAGCTGTGTAATAAGACATGTTTGAAAACGCCAAGAGCCTAGAACACAATTGAATAGTGGGTTACAATCCACGTCAGTGAGCTCCATTAGAATATGCGTTCAATTGTCACCTGATATTATTCTTTTATAATCCCAACACTACGCTAATGAGGCGAGAAGAACTAATCATCCAATCAGGTCACGCCATCTTTATCGTATCTCATTTGTTTTCTCACGATGGGCGCTTCCATTTTGTTTTTTTTTTGACGACCTGAAATCAGAAAGGGACATCTCCAAAATAGGCATTTAGCGCATTAACAACAATCGATAGGTATAGATAGACACAAAGCATCCAAAAATATAACCCACTTTTAAATTTGCTACCCGAAGTAAATTTCAGAAAATATTTAAAAACAAAATATAAATATGTGTGTTCCGTGCCAATGAAGAATAGTAAAAAAAATGGTTGGAACATTTTTAAAGACAAACTCATATTTTGTTCACAAATAAACATTTTTAAAGGTGTGTGGTCCTTTGAAATATGTTCCATATTAAAAAGGCAAAGATTTATTTGTTTTATTTGCCCAATAATAGAGTTCATTCGTTAGTTTGGTAATTTGAAATTTGTTCCGCTCTTGTAAATGGGTGGTTGATTATTAAAAGATGACAAGTTAAAAAAAATATCAAAATATATTATTTTCGACTCATACTTGCCAATTCGTGTAGATATGAAAAATTGGCGAATAAACATGGTGGAGTAAACAGACTTACATTGTGAACCGAGAAGAGTGATATTAAAACATGAATGTCGCACCAGAGTCCCAACTGCTCCCTACTAACAATAAGGAAGTTGAGTCCATTTTTTTATTTTTTTTTATCAATGTTCGCTTTCAAACTTAAATACGAGTATTTTTTTTTTTATGTTTGTTTTCATAGTTAAATTAATTCTCAAAGTTTGAATTTTATTAAGCCCGCCAAAACGAGCGGAATCCGAGCGGTAAGAGGCGGGGGTGGGTGTGACGTCATTCAAACTGTAAGAACCACGTCGCTTTAACATTTTGTATGGAAAAAAAAAAAATTCTTCAATAAGGAATTCCAGTAATTTTTTTACCTATGTTAACCGTCTATTAGAATTGATGTTATTAAAAAAAAGAAAATGATTGAGATTTCATAGTTAAATTAATATTTTAAGTTAGAATATTTGCTTTTCCCGCCCGGTACGGTATTCCGTCGCTATTTGTTGACTTGCCACGCGCGAATTCAGGACCACCGCGCAGAAAAGTAAAGACCAAAAGTAAAATAACGGTTTACAGCCCAGTTCACTGTGAGACTTTTCTGGGTGGCCGGCGGCCTGAAGTGTATCACATGTTATGCGACATGTATAATAATAAAAACTTCTAAGTTATGCAATAAACAACATATTATTATAAAGCACTATACGAATATGTATCTTTAGAAATCCATTTCATATAATAATAACAACAAATACGTACATATATTTGACAAACCCAAATAAACATTTGGCCTATACACCTCTCTCATCTAAACCGACCGTCTCTCATGTAATAGAAAGAGATGCACCATAAGTGATCCGTTGTACGTACAAGTCACGACACACGTGACGTCAGAATTCTTTCGACCAATCGTGGAGCGTATTCAGTTTAGTGCTATTGAATGCGTTTTCAAGAACGTTTAACTAATTCTAAGAATAATAATATAGAAATATATTTATATATTTAGAATCGATATTTTTTGATCTACATGAACATATTTTTTATAAGTCAAAATATTTTTCACTCAACTTCCTTATTGGGGTATAATTTTTTTTTACACAAGCTCCTGCGAATAATAATTCCCCTCAGGGCCTATGCCAATGTCATCTTTGGGGATGCAATGTGCAATTGACGGTGCAAAGCGATGCTCCGAGAGAGTCCTGCTTGAGAAGTCAAAAGGTCTCCCTCAATCAGTCTCTCTCGATCCGGCCCGCCACGCAGTAGGTGAGTAGGCGCCACCGCCGATAAGACTGAGACAATAAAACCGGGCACCCCTGCTAATTTACCAAACATAGCGAATCACTTGGAATGACATAAGGCAGAGGTGTTGGTTATCCAATGGTCTCGGGGCGGCGGTATCCATACCGGTCTCCCAAACGGGTATGTTGATTTTATCTCGATGTAGCAGGGAAGGTAAGGAAACAAGGAAGGTTGAAGAGTACCCGTATATTCAGATCCGGTTACCAAACACGGCTAAATCCATTTCAAGCAATGTTTCAATTTTTTTATTATCGTTTCACCCTCCATGCTAGGGGTGTCTATGTCTTATGGCGGGTGATGTTTATAGATTAAATTTATGCATAATATCATTGATGATGCATAATTGTAAAAAAGCAGTTTTATATATAAATATTGTGTAAACGATAAATATATATTCTTGTGCTCACAACCACCTAGAGCCAGTGAGACTATGGCATTCCCATCGGGGTATGTTGCAAGGCTGAAGGTAGTTGGAGGGAAAGGAGTTGGGGAGGAGGACGGTGGGAAAGTAGTTGGATAGTTACCGAACATTGCTAACGTCATTTCAAGCAAAGTTTCAATTCTGAATGTTGGTCTAACACATGGGGCGATACTGAGAGTATCTTCAA
The DNA here is from genome assembly GCA_026573805.1 of Hesperophylax magnus. Lineage (NCBI taxonomy): Eukaryota > Metazoa > Arthropoda > Insecta > Trichoptera > Limnephilidae > Hesperophylax > Hesperophylax magnus. The sequence continues at coordinate 677,264 of JAIUSX010000041.1, read as the reverse complement.
CTCTAGAACCAAAGCCATTTTAAGCAAAGTTTCGATACTAATTGGTGGTTTTTCAACAGGGCGATACTGAAAGTACATACCACTCTTGATTGAATTAATCGTACATTAACTAAGCCCACGGAATCTTTGTGTGGTAAAACCGAGTATCTGTAGGCCGAGAAAAAGAGGCGTTATGTATTTTTTATATGATCTTAACGACTTAATAACTTAGCGGACCGTAAAATAAAATGTATCGTGGAAATGCGTTATTACCTGTGAAATGTGTTGCTTTAGATACGCCATGTGGGATCCTCAAAATATATGTGTAAAATGAATGGCTCAGTTATTTATGGAGGTTTTTGTTTATGCCCCGCACGGCCGCCGAGCTTTGTGTCGTAAATAGTCCACTAATGGAAAATAAAAACATGCATGTAACTAAACTTCATCCTTTTCAATCCATGTGTTTTCAATTTGCATCATATACGTGTGACAGGGCATTCGTTTGTTTATTTAATATTTCAGCACACCTAACAGAATGTAAGTAGTATTTTTAGTAGATACATGCACAATTAACAACACATAAAAATAACCGTGTTGATTGTGCTCCCACGCTATTGCAGCGCTTCTGCTTTATTTATCAAATTTGACACCCATTCAATGCAACAGATTGGTGTTTCAAGAAACAACTTCCAAAGGTCAGAATGCATTCCTAGTTAAAAACAGCATCCACAGCTTTTCCACCCATTCAATGCAACAGTTTGGTGTTTCAAGAAACAACTTCCAAAGATCAGAATGCATTCGTAGTTCAAAACAGCATCCACAGCTTTTCCACCCATTCAATGCAACAGTTTGGTGTTTCAAGAAACAAATGCTAAAGAGCAAGCTGCGTTCGTAGTTCGAACTGCTTATAGAAAGGTAAATATATAATATAAATAAATGTATCAAGTAATTAATTATAATCGAGAAAAAAATTAAATTACTTTACGCCTTTTAAGGCTTTTACATACATATATATAACAATATTTATTTATTTATTTGAGGAAAATAAACAGTCTTAGTAATACAATATGCATAAGAGGATAACAAAGAAACAGACCAATTATTAATGTTCACAGATAGATATTCAGAAACATAAAACTAACCTGTAAACTAGAATATTTAATAAAAATAGAAAAAAAAACAGAATAAAGCAGCAAATAAGAAAAATAATAATACGAATGTAAATGAAATTGTACTTGTAAATAGTGCAGGAAATGACTGTTTAAAACACTTGCACAAACATGTATATAAATAAAAATATTGTTGAATTTGATTCACACTATATGTAGGTACAAAATATAAAAATAAAAAATCCAAAAAAATCTTTTTTTTTTCAGCCTAAAAAATACTTTTAATGTGTTAGTCAATTTAAATAGCTTTTTCAAAATATTCCCCTACTTGTTGAACAAAAACTTCAATAAGGTATGTTTATATATTGAAATTGATGTACTAAAAATATCAACAACTTATGTAATTTAGGCATTCTCTAGGAATGCCCATTTTAAAATTTACATTTCTTAAAAATTTATTTTGGATTCTAACGATTGAAAGAACTTCATAATTGGGGGACCAAATCGTGGAATTGTATTCTATATGAATCCTTACTAGTGACATATATAATGTTTATATTATAATGTTAGTATTGATATTATTGAAATCACTAGATACCCTTAAAATAAATCCTAACATTTTCAAAGCTTTATTGATTATTATTTCTATATGCTTGATAAAGTTGAGTTTCGTGTCAAACCAAATACCTAAGTCATTAATTTCCGAGACAGATACAAACGATATATTGTTAATGGAATAAACAAAAAATATTGGATTCTTTATACGATAAAACCTCATTATTTTACATTTGCTTATGTTAAGTTGCAAGCGGTTATCATGATACCATATAATAAATCTCAACAAGTTATTTGACAATATATGGCAATCGTTAATGTTTTTGATTGCTTTGAATAATTTCAGGTCGTCTGCAAACATTAATACTTGAACATCATTGAAAATATATAACACATAATTAAGAAATAATAAAAACAGTGACCCCTGGGGAACACCACTCGTAGTAATGAATTTTTATGAAAATGTACCATCAATTTTAACAGCCAGTAATCTGTTGATCAAGTAACTATTAAACCATTTATATAGTGAACCACCTATACTGAATTTATTCAGTTTATTAAGCAATAACTCATGATTAACTTTATCGAACGGCTTGCTAAAATCGGTATAAATACAGTCAACTTGACATTTACTAGACATGGAATCAGATATATAGTTTTGATACATTAAAAAGTTAGTAAGTGTAGATTTTCCAGTAGAGAAACCATGTTGTTTAGGAAAAAATACGTGGTTTAATCGGAAAATAGTTTTGTTAAGAAGAATTTTTTCAAAAACTTTATTTATTGTTGATAAAAGGCACACCGGTCTGTAGTTAATCACCTCGTGATTATCGTCTTTTTTTAAAACAGTCGTAAGAAAGCTGAATTTCCATTCATTAGGAAAATATCCTGTTTGTAAAGACTGATTAAACAGCAAATATAAAGGATACGCTAGATTGGTAGCACAATTATTCAAAAATACAAAAGGTATTTTATCTGGTCCACCACTTTTGCTTTGATAGTAATTTTAGTTCACTCAATATATCATTTTATTCTATGTGGATAAAAGATACATTTAGATTATGATCAGTGGTAAAATTTGATGCTGTACTAGCAGAAACTGGCAGCATTTGCGCCAAAGCTACAAGTGTGGAACTTGAAACACATATCTAAGAATTAATTTTTATGTAATCGTTTTAGAATGGTCCTAAAACACTAGTTATTAATCAAAACATAATCATTACCTACGAAGTCTTTTATAGGCAATTATTAATTGAAATTCATCGCTCAATTACCTCCCACACACAATCCAAAAATCATAAGTACCAACGATTTAAACCGATCTTTTTCTACTCGGTTTCTATTCAATAGAAACACCAGAAAAAACTCATTTAGCATTTTAAACACTGTTTATAAATGATTACCGGTTACCATTGTTATTATATTGTGTACAAGCAGTTAATTTAGGATAGCAATAGCCTTGCGGTGTTTCTTCTCAGAACGCTGCCGTAATGACAGGCCCGAGTGCAACTCCCATCACCTCAAGTGATATATTTTCCCAATCGATTCATAAACTTGCAATTTTGATAAATGATTTGTATTTTTTTGTCAGACCGTATCACACGCCGGTTTCTGTGTGGTCTGCCGGGCGTATGTTCGCGGAAATGTAGCCGAGCTTAAATCACAATATGAAACCGCAAAGTATCGCTAATATAGTTATTAAGGAGAAACCTTTAATTAAGGTGGCACCTCCGTCTGAGAAATGTGCGGTCGGGAAGTGAGTTGCGGAGACGGTTCTTTAAGATGAAACGGGCAATATTTCAGGGAATTAATAGTCTATGACCAGACAGGAAGACACGCCAGTAAAAACCCGACGCGGGATGGTGGTTTCGAGCGGAAATTAGAACTTATTAAAAACTCAAATTGAATTATTGTTTATTGACCTTTTTCTTCTCAGTAAATATGTTATTAATTTCGTGTGAATTAATGCTAAAATCGTGCCGGTCGCGGCGTATGATGTCGTTATTACTCTCAGAGACACCAACGCCTAAAAGCGTGCAACCCGAGGGAGTTCGTACATTTTGTACCATGTATCACCTAATAAATTTAGGGGGTAAGTGTTTGATTTGGTCGTTACCAGGCTAATTACAATGCATATTCATGATGGAACCTTGGAACAGCCTTATGATAGTGAGTTAAGCTACCCTAGCTATATTCTCATTATTTTCAAAATGTGCATATTAATTTAATTATATTCTTTTTACTTTTGTTTTTTAGATCTAGTAATAACGAGGAGAAATTATGTATATTTTTAATTTTTTTATTTTCTATTTATATGTTTTTGACTGTAAATATGTATATTTACTAACAAACTTGGTAAGCAGGAGAACTGGAGGGTCTTGAATCGTTCGTAATAAATAAATGAAGCTTCGTTTTATTAAAAACTAAATTGAGTTCTGATGTGTATGACGAAGAAGTAAACAATCAGTTTCTTTATACCGTCGTTGGAAAAATGGTGGAATTCCTCCAATTTCACATAATAAAATTACGGTAAATATAATGTCCGACAATCCTTTGATATAGCAGATTATATCTGAGCTCAGATATTGAGAGTTCAAAGCGTGGGACTGATTTAAAAATCTGAATAATTAACAATTTTTTTAACATGAACATTTTGACAGCTGCTCACCGTATTTTCACCGTGAAATTTTGGGACTTGATATTATTATTTAAAAGAATTGTAGCACGATTGTAGAGAGGTGTAATCACAAGGAAAATAATAATGTTTTAAAGGACACACATAAATTAATGTTCAATAAATGTAAAATAATTCAGATCGGATAACATTTAATATGGTTCGTAACTCGGTTTATATAACAATACTCAAAACCGTATTCACGAAAGAAATCTTGTGATTAACACGAAAGTTTGAATTATGTTCAATAAAATGGTAATTAACGCAATAAAAGCATACGATTTTCACTACTCAATCTTGGTAGAGATAAGCCTAAATCTATAGTATACGTTGCTCAATTCTAATATTATAACTAGAGCAAACACGTGAAAAATCACGGAAATTTCTGAATTCTTGACAAATCAGTTCCAATTTTGAAAACGATAGTTAATTTTATATTAATGGGTAGGTTTCTACTTTATCACTCGTCTGAATTATTCACACAATCAGTTTCAATATTGAAAATTACACTTAAATTCAAAGAAAATTGGAGTTCATTGAGCGTTTCACGCAAGACTAATAAATTAGTATTTTTGATTAATACCAACAAATATATTTTCCGGGAATATTTTATTTAAGAAAGCGGTTATTTTCATCAATATTCAATTAAATACACTGACTACGCTTTAACTCTTAGTAATATTAAAATACAGGATATGAAGGTAGTACTATTGTTATTTATTGTTTTAAGTTTAATTTGTAGAACTCCATTATATTTTTTTAATTTCTATTAAATACTCAATGATATTATTATTCAATTTATAAAAAAAGTTTATTTATAAACAAGTTCTGCTATGTAATTATTATTACGTGTGACAGCTGTTTCGCCCTCTGAAGGCATTATAAAACTGTCTTCATTCATAGTTTTATAATGCCTTTAGAGGGCGAAACAGCTGTCACAAGTAATAATAATAATATAAAAGTTGTACTATTGATTTAAGAAGGTTTATATTATTTATATTCTTCTGGGCGCTAAAGCTAGAAAACAGTTTCTCGGTTTCGGAGAAAAAAATGGTTTTAGCCGTGCTTGGTGACCAGATCTGAATAGTCAGGTACTTTTCTACCTTCCTCTCATTCTTTTTGCCGCATTCTCACAAGAACTCCTGTGCGGTAATCACATTCAGGTACGTACGCCAGTGTAACTCAATCAAAAGCGAACGCAATATTATGATGTAACAAAAATTATTCCCGCCACCCAAATTCTTCGATCGATTCATTACGATCAAAGTGTGATCACTTAATTTGTTCGTTATAATCTCATTGTTCCCCCTTTCATCTAACTCTGTTTTAAGTTGATTAATACTGCAGGGTAGGTATTTTCATATTCACAGTCTTCCTTTCTTATCCCTTCTCATCCTTTGTATCCTTCTCCATCTTCTAGTATTCTCTAACCGCCAACAATGGGCCACCAATCATGGCTCAGCAATTTGAACTGGAATTTTAATTGTGTTGCCTACCTCCATCGCTGAAATCTAAGTGATTCAGACACAAGCATCCTGACTTCTGTCGGGAGGGCTTTTTGTCTAGTCGCTGTCCACCTCTAGTAGAGTGTTGATTCATAAAATGAATAAACTGGTGCGGACTTACGTGGTGTTAAGATCAAGACACCTTACTTCAAGATGTTTTTGACTTATTCTCGTGAATGACCACCGTTAAAAATCGAAATGCTGCTAGATATATCTTTGATGAAGGTTTTTTTAAGTAAAGGAAGAAGAAAACGTTCTGAGAAGGAAAATGTATGAGGGGTGGGTAGGAATCTAGGAGTTATCCAGCAGTGACCTATGAAGATCCATCCCTCCTATTGAGGTTGGGTCGAGAGAGTCCGTCGGTCTCCCCCAACTGATTTGGTAACCAGATCTGAATAGATAGGTACTTTCCTATGTTCTACTTAAGTATCTCCTTCTCCTCCCTACAATCTTCAGCCTTCCAATAAAATTCAGAATTTTTGAGCAATTTAACAAGTTGTTACGTTACCTAATTTAACATGATACATATCACTCTGACACCATTCATTAATTAACTAAAAGTTTCTGTTTCTGTACACCCGGTACAGGTAGTATCAATACCTGTGAGCAGTAATTAGTACGGCCCCTCATCCGGCCCGACCAGAGACACCCACGACGATATGCGGCTGAAAGCTGTTGTAGGCTGCGCAGAGGGCAGTGCGCAGGCTCAACAGGGTAGAGCTGCGGGCTGATGTTGCCAGGTGCAACATATCAGAAAAACGATGTGTTTATTTTTGGCACATTAACATTATTACAACTCACTAGATATCGTATTTATTGTCTTTCCATCCAATTGTGTTTCGTAAAGTTTAATTTTTTGGTAATATGTAGTACCTATGCATTAATGAAAAACAAATATTTGATTTCCTATTGTTCATCTATCAGTTTGTTAATATTTAAAAATTAATTCAATAGGTAATTTTTATTTTTAATATAAAGAAAGAACCTTTGAATAATTTAAGATAATTTGGGAAGTACAGCACATAATCTTAAGGTAGGTACTTAGAATCAATGTGAATATTTGAAAAAATTACTAATTTATTTTACAATTCATGGAGAGTATTTTTCATCAATATAAAAAAATTGAGATGATATTTTTTTCGAAATCTCCCTTTGGGAAGATTTATGAGATAAATAATTTTGAAATGGAATCCTAACGATATTCTTAAAATATATTGAAGAAACTTGGGCCAAGTTAGCTCTGAAAATGTGATATTTTATAAAACCATGATATTTATATAAGTATTTTTGAAAATGATAATAGGAGAAAAACCAGGAATGTCAGTCAAAATCACAAATTGAAGTAACAATGCTATTAAGTGGCATTACTGTGTACCTTTCATACTACTAAATTGTTTTAGCATCAATAATCGCCGCAAAATGTCAATTTTTTAGGTTAATTATGGTAGGCAAAAACCATGAGCATATTGGGCGGCAGCGCGCAATCAGACAAAAAAATACTTTGTGTTCAAGGGTCTTAACATATTTTTAGTCATTTGCAACATGTGTCCTTAAAAGAAAAGAAGGATAAGTTATAGTAAGTAGTACAAAGAAAACAGAAGAAAAACAAAGTTTGATTTTAATAGTTTATGATACTCGAAATACTGATTAATGATGGAGGGAAAAAGCATAAACAAAGAATTTCAGTGACAAAATAAGAAATTTTAAACGATAAATGCTGCTTTCGGTAAAATTGTCTTAAATTGATAATCCTTATTTATCCCCCGGTGTCTTAAAATATGTAAGAATTATATTTAAGATAAATACCTAATAATAAATTCTTAGGAAACCTACAAATATTTTTTATATCGGAACCTGGCAGCACGGATTGATAATGAAGACGTAACCTACTAACGTATCTGTTCCTTTCTTTCTTTCTCCCTTCACTGGCGGCATTAGCTGATAGGTACATATTTCTCCTATTCACAAAGCACAATAGATAAATACACGTACTTCATACTGTTGTAGTTTCGGCATCTCAACTCAAAGGGACGAAAACACACTCGCTAAGCCAAGATGCCCTATCGACCAGTAACCAGTGTTTCTCTAACTATTTCATGTTACAACTCCAATAAGAGCAGATAATAATGTAATATATTGTCAACATGTTCCTTTAAACATTTATTTTTTTTTTTGAAGAAGAAGGTAATGCTAATAAATCTAAATGAAACATTAAACAGAACAAGACACACAAAAATAAAATTAAAGGTTTCAACTGGGAATCGAACTCAGGATCTCTATCTTACCGGGACGACGTCATTAACCACTCGACCATTGGGACGTAATTATTATATATTGGATCGAACAGTCCAAAGTGCCGAGTTTTGATCAAGACGTCACGAATTCAAACCTCCTCAAGATTTTCCATCATTGCACAAGCAACATTTTCCGCTTGCAACGGTTTTCAATATTATCAGGATATTCGTGAACTCTGTGAATGATTTTTTACTTTTTTTTAAATCCACTGTTAACTTTAAATCCAAAAACCCGTCGAACTTATTCTTGAACTTTTCTTCAGCAGTGATTTCTTCGCGTGCTTCATCACTAGATTCAACACAACATCGCCAGTTTCATCAGTGATTATGACATCGCATGTTCCATCACTGATTTCATCACAGGTTTCATCGCTGAATTCATCAATGGACTAATAATAATAATAATAATAATAATATATATATATTTTATTTTAATTAATAATATTTGATATTACGCACCAAACAACACAAATTAAGGTCATGATTAGTTTCTTAGAACAGCCACTGCTTATATTGCAGCTTTTCCTCGCCGTACATTTTACTTGTCAATATCATTATTGCATTATGCATATTTCCAATATACATGTATCATTATTTGGCCTAATATGTAACTTATAAATAAACTCATTCATTCAGTTTTCCTTCGCAGGAAGCCTCATAGTTTGAGAAGCCCTGCCACATGCGATATTGGCAGGGTAGGTACCCTTTGTGAGACAAATTAAGAGGCCGATGATTGCGATGCGCGTTTATGCATTGTTGTCATGTTAAACACATCAATAAATAAATATGTTATTTCAAGGAGGAAAATACTTAGTCTCTTCACTTCAATGCGTTTAAGGAAAGAAAGGAAAGCATACAAACGATTTAGTCCCATTTACGTATTAGCATAAAAATAAAGTTTTAATCGTATTGTCTAGTTGCTGCCTACTTGTGTGTTCGAGAAATTAATACTTTTCCCTGTGAGCGGTTGCTAAATGAGCGTTTTTAAAATAATAATAGAATTATTTGTTACTTTTCTAAGTTAAGTAAAAACAAGTAATAAACATATATATATATAACTCGTATAAACATATGTGTGGTTATTGACTATTTAAAAAAAAGTTTTTTTCTTAAATATAATATTTTTCTATTTCCATATGAATAGAAAAAAAAAATTATGTATATATAAATGGTATAAATGGTTATTGACTATTTAAAATCAGGTTGTTCTGTTTATACGAGTTTTACTTCTTATTCGACGCAGAAGAGAGGTGTTACTTTTTGAATTTTTTTAAAATATAATTACCGCAAAAGAGTAGCTACCGCTTCCGACCGTCTGGAGCCAGTGGGAATATAGCATGATTGTGGTAGGTAGAAGAAGGAGTTGGGGACGGGGAAGGTACGAGAGTACCTGGCTATTAAGATCTGGTCACCAAAAACGGCTAAAGCCATTTCAAGTAACGTTTCAATTCTGAATGGTGGTCTTACACTAGGGTGATACCGAGAGTATCTTCCACAAATTAATAAAATGAGAAATAACTCAAATTCATAAAATAAAATTTACTTGCACACGCCAGGTTTGGAACCAGAGACCTTCGGATTGAAAGTAGTAGTTAGTACTTCTGTATTTGGGGGAAAATAATGGTGTTATATATATATATATATAAGTTTTATGATATGACAAAGATACAAATAATATTAAAGTACCATTAGTACCATTAATACCATTAATTGGAACAGTAAATACTTTTATTCACTATAAAAAAAAAAAAAAAATAAAAAAACAAGGAGAGGAAAAAAATAAAGAAGGGATCAGGAAATCAAAATCATTTTGGTTACAATCGCAATGTTTGAGAAATATTCATTGAAAAATCTATTTTAACCAATTCTTACTTAAAAGTAGATATCTTCCTTGCCGTCTCTATTCACAAACATTATTTCATGCGTAAAGTAACTACTTGATCTTTTCAATCGATTTTGCAAAGAGATTATCATTGAGACCAACTCAATGCATGACGAATTAGATGATTTACTAATGCCGAAACATTCTTTGTCCGATTCTTCAATCGCCAAGCTTTAAAATATGAACACAGAACAAATATAAAATGGCAATTAAAAGATTCGAAGGTTCCCGTCTGTAATCTTTAATCCTTACTTATCCCATAAATGCTTGGTGATAAAGGGAATAATGCAGAGTGGAATTCATTTTGGAATATACATAAAAGACGAATAAACCTCAAACATACATTTTTATTAATCTTTGTATATAATAGTAGAGATGCAATGAATAATGATTTGGCAGAATACCGAATATTCTTCGGCAGCGCTCTCATCGCTACTGCCAACATATGGTATGAAGAAGGGTATGAAGAAAAGTGCAATCGTAAATGAGATGGATTTTTATTTGAAAAGTGCTCGTCTTGACTGATGGTCTTCAAACGCAAAACAGTTATCAAATCTAATGAAGTTTGTTAAAATTTGTCTTTCATTACCTTGAACTAGTGTTTATGCAGTAGTGATAACGTTTGAATAAAATAGACATTTAAAAGTCAATCTTATAAAAAACATGTTAAATGATACTTAGTTACACTCGTAAAAAAAATCTGGGATGTTTTAAATTTGAATATGCTAACCAATAGGTTAATTTATTAATTTTATTAATTTAAAAACAACGTCTGTCAAAAATGGCAGCCCTTTAAAGTTATAATGTTCAAAGGACTTACAAGTACCTACTTGTCGAAATCCCAAGGAGCTTAAATCCGACGCTGTAAGCTTTCGCCAAAGTAGACTGCCTTTAAATATTTTGTGAAGAATTTACGTGTTTGCAAAGCATACAAAAAAGCCATAAACACCGAGGTAATTCAAACTGCCCCCAATTTACCGCTAGGTCAAGTTTATTGCAGGAAAGTAAACACCGTCAAACCTACCACAGTTAACAACCATAAAGTAAAGGAAAGGCTGAATGGATAAGTTAAGTAGGCTGAAGAACTCACGCAAGATGCGCAGACTTCTCCATTCATGATGCTGAAAACACAGTCTCCGGTTCTCGGAACTTCTGCGTAATTCACGCCGAGATAGGTGGCCACTATGCGATGTTCTGATGTGAATTCTGCTGAAATCTGTGTGGGAAATACTCGATGAATAGAACAGTAGCTATATTTTTATAATTTTCAGGAAAGCGTAGGGAAGTAAAAAAATTTTTTTTGCGTTTTTCCACCAAAAAGATTTGCAAAATTTTGATACTTAAAAAAATAATCAACTGTATTAATAATAACAAGCGTTTTTAAAGTGTTCAACATGCCTAGAACGTAACCCTTTTAAATAATTAGTAACAATTTAAAATTTAATATAGATCCGAACTTTTATTCAAAAAATTTAAGGTCAGAAAATTAAGTGAATTATACTTCTACAATGCAACATTACAAATGTTGCACCCTTTGAAAATTACAGAAATCTTAGATAAACGTCAATACTTCCTACTCCGAAATGTAAAAAAACAATAGGACAGTTCAACCATGAATATCTCGGAGTTAATTTTTTTAATTCATTACCAGAAAAAAATAGAAACATGAATGTAAATATAAACGAATTCAAAAGCCACCTTAAAAAGTATTCCGAACACTTGATCTGAATCATATCAAATTTGAACTAAAATAACAACACCCCCCATACACACAAGCTTTGCTTATTTATGGGGGTACACCAAATACTTATATTATATTATGTAATTAAAAACGGTATTATATTGTGTAATGTAATTCGTGAATCTTTTTTTGCTCTGCTGATTTCTAATAAATTGTTGTAATATATTTAAAAATAAATTGAAATTGTCAGCAATAAACCACGTTACCATCAATGATCACGTCAAGGTGAGATCAAGATGTCTGACTACGCTTTTAGATGCCACCTATGCTCAAGTAATAACGATAAATTCTACATGTATTGATTCTAATCCTTCTGATTTCACGCTTTGGTCCACTTCTAGATCCGTTGCAAAATTCGACAAACCGAGAACACCGGGCCAGATAAAAAAGCATGCATTATACAAGATAAATAGTTGACCGACTGAATGAAACTATAGAATTTCCCCCATTGAAGCTAAGCGACTTACCCCCGGTATATTCACACAGATGCCACGATTGTTTCTCAAAAGCGCATTTAATAATTTTCTTCGCATTCCATCGGGAGATCTGAGCCTTTGTAATCGGACCAGTGGGCCATGAATTATCTATGAATAAAGTTTTGATCCGCCCCTTTTTCCTTTCTACCCCTCAAGGAATGCATCCTTACTCATCTTGCTTGGGAAAGTCCTTTATTCCGATGATAAATACCTTTTAAGTGGCGCCAGTGAGACGGCTTAGGTGTTGGTACAATACTATGCTACTCCACGTCTCACCGCTTGGTCTTCATTAATACCGTGAATATAGCAATCGATGTGATAGACGGGTGTATCAAGGTGGAGAAGCGTATCTTTATGGGAGTCGGAATTGAATAGTTGGCGATAATTACAGCCACTTAAACCTCAATTGAAGCATAGAGCTTTTAACATTCAAGCCGTAACCAATTGCAATGTGAAAATATAATATAATACCGTTGCGTTATATTACGAGTGCACGCTGTTTGCTCCTATAGACAGTATGGAAACCCCATCACGGTTTAAGTAAATACGAGTAAAGTACTGATTTAATAGTTATTATAAATTGAAAATCTGTTCACGCACTTTATAGCACCACCAGCTTTATAACGACCAGCCCTGGCATCATGAAAGAAGTACTTTTTTAAATCTGGACTTAATTGTTTAACGCAATTTTAGCTGTAAAGTATCTTTTGTGGATATTTTAAATATCCATCTCACACACTAAAAAACTCTATATTTTTGATTCAATACTTTTCATCACATAAAGAGTACTTTCCTACCTACCAATCCACTTTTTGAAATCATGATAGATTTAAAGTCAGTGAATATTTATTTCAATTTGGGAATATCCCATACCTCATACCTTTCTTCTTTTCAGAACTTCCTCTGCTTTCTTTCCTATAAAAGACCCCCCACACAGCATTCCCAAAATAACAGACCCTGAGGGAAATTATTATCCTCAACGCCTTCTGTGTCGAGCTAATATAAAAAATCCACTCACCAACGTGAAATATCTACTCAAGAATGATAATTTTGAATGGCCCACATATAAATCTTCTCACCAACATGAAATATCCACTCAAGGATGATAATTTTGAATGGCCCGCATATAAATACCCTCACCAACATGAAATATCCACTCAAGAATGAAAATTTTGAATGGCCCACGTAAAAATGAGAATATTACTGAAACGAAATTCGGTGTTTACTGGAAGAGTCAATTTTTAAAAGAAATCACCAACATTTTTCATCTGATCTGTAATTAATCTTTATTTAGGTTTTCTGGACATCAACCGACACCCAACACTATTCATCAGAAATAGAAAAACACCTCCGAAATGTAAAATGTAACACTGAAAAAATCATCCCCGTGGCAGGTAGATGGCGCCTCCGTGGTGGCAATTCACCCCTCTGGCCACGGAGGTGCGACAACCCCCGACTAACACCCCTAATTTACTATAATAAATAACATTATATTATTTTATAGGCTCATTTTTGTGGGAAGGAACGAAATTTTTGATTTTTTTTTTCAATTATGTAGTCTTGTGGTCAATGAAATATTTCCATATAGTCAAGCGCACACATGGGATTGTTATAATCACTTTGGAAGTTCCAATTCAAAATATTCCAGTACCGAAAATAATAACACTTGTTCCAATTTGGAACCAATGTGATTATTTTTAATAATTTTCCTTTAAAGTAAATTTATTTACAACACAAGTTTTATTTAAAAACAATTTTCTAAATTTTACCATTTAATGATTCCCATTTCATTTATTTATTAATTAAATAGTATATTACAATTAAATCATAAGCCCATCTCACGAATTAGGGAATTACTGTGTCAAGATGTGCAATTTTACAATTATAATAGTATTAATTAAAAAAAAATAGTTGTTATCTTAATATAATATTGAAAATATAAACCTATAAAATCATTACAAAAATAAACACTACAGTTATCGAAACTAAAATTACAGCTGGGAAGTTGGCAACAAAAAAATTCTACTGACTGAATAAGTATAACAAAGTACCTGTGTTGGCTTATTAGTCACAATCATAGGGTGACCATAGTGACAATGACAAGAGCGATAGTATAAATAATTATTGACAAATAATAACACAAATAATTAAATACTAACAGAAAATTAATAATAAGTAAACAATATTAAGTTAATAATATTAGGTAAATAATTTTTTGCAAATTTAGTACATAATAATAAGAACATAATTATAATTAAATACACAAATTAAGTAAATAATAACAAGTACATTAAGAAGTGTTCAACATCATAAACACCAACGTAGGTTAACAGCTTGCAGAATTTTTCACATTAAAATTATTTTCATACAAAAAATATTGCAGAAAAATTCTTGAGGATTTGAACAAGAAGAAGAAAAAAAAATCTATTCTTAACATCGAAAAAATATATTTTTTTAAATTTATTTTTGGAGTAAATTAACCCTCAAATTGTAATTTTTAATTATTGCGATCATATATTTTTCTGATTTTTCTATTTCAAGTTTATGAATCGCTTATATTGTTTTCAATAATTCAATATTACGATTTGAGGTTTTACTCATTAGTTATTTAAAAAATAAGTATTCACCGTAGACTTGCAGAAATATAGATGTCGCAAATTAAAATAAAAATAGGATTTATTTTTCCAAGACACTTTCTAGATTGCAATTATTTCGGGTTGAATCTTGCGATGATACATAATGATAGCTGCCAATAAAAATGTGCGATGAGAAAAATGAAGATAATGTTGGTAGTTCTTATTCGAAGTATGATACAGTTATATATGACTGAAGGTGATAGGGTTCCATTTGCTCAGTTGGTAGAGAGGCGCCCCGGCAAGGCGAGGGTCCTGGGTTCAAGTCCTAGATGCGACCGTATCTTTTTAAGATTTTTCTGTTTCAAATTTTCGTTTAAGAATCGCTAATATTGCCTTCAATAATTACATTTTAATTTGCTGAGACAGTCTACCTTATGACACTGACAAAATAATCAAGATTTTGAATTTGGCACACAATTAACAAAGGTACTTTGTTGCAATATAAAAAAAATCTTCTGCCATTTAATACGGTGATGTATTTATTTTTAAATTACGCAAAAAATAAATCGATGGCCTCCGTGGTCGAGGGCTTAGGCTCACGACCAGCAGTTGAAGTTCCTAATTAAAAATAATAAATAATATATTTTTTGCACTTTCTAGAGTGGGAGATACTACTCTCATTATCGCCCTGGAGTAAGACCACCATTCAGAATTGAAACGTTGCTTGAAATGGCTTTGACCGTATTTGGTGACCAGATCTGAATAGCCAGGTACTTCCCAGCATTTATCTTCCCCATCTCCTTCCCCTCCCCACTACCTTCTACCTTACAACATAATAAGGGATGCCATAGTTTCACAGTTGGGACTCTTGTGCTGTTGCACATAAAAAAAATATCAGCTTGACATTTTGTAGGTTGGATGGTTCATGCATAACATTGTCCTCGATGCAATTATGCATGCGATGTATCATTGATAGGCTAAGCAAAAATATTAGATGAAACGAATAAGTGGTTAAAGAGTATAAGTAGATATTTTCAGGTGATCGATATTGTCAGTACATTCTCCAACCTCACATGGATCTATTCCAGCACCTGGTACAAGTTACAGATATTGTCAGTACATTCTCCAACCTCACATGGATTTATTCCAGAACCTGGTACAAGTTACAGCTATTGTCAGTAGATTATCCAACCTTACATGGATTTATTCCAGCACCTAGTACAAGTTACAGCTATTGTCAGTACATTCTCCAACCTCACGTGAATCTATTCTAGCACCTGGTACAAGTTACAGCTATTGTCAGAACATTCTCCAACCTCACATGGATCTATTCCAGCACCTGGTACAAGTTACAGCTATTGTCAGTCCATTCTCCAACCTCACATGGATTTATTCCAGCACCTGGTACAAGTTACAGCTATTGTCAGTACATTCTCCAACCTCTCATGGATCGATTCCTGCACCTGGTACAAGTTACAGCTATTGTCAGTACATTCTCCAACCTCACATGGATCTATTCCAGCACCTGGTACAAGTTACAGCTATTGTCAGTACATTCTCCAACCTCTCATGGATCGATTCCTGCACCTGGTACAAGTTACAGCTATTGTCAGTACATTCTCCAACCTCACATGGATTTATTCCAGCACCTGGTACAAGTTACAGCTATTGTCAGTACATTCTCCACCCTCACACGGAACTATTCCAGCACCTGGTACAATAACCGTTCTTATAATCGAGTGGCTTCCTTGATTTGGTAATAGAAGCAGGCTGACCATTTAGTACATAGAACGACACGTTTCGGATGGGCATATAACTGGATAATCTAGAAAAAGTTTAGGAGGCCTTAGCTAGGCTTATGTCAAAAGCTGAAAGCCAGAAGGCTCAAGAAGAAGTAGCAATAATATGTAATTATGTATTACCAAACGATTAGGAAATTATTAACCAATAAAAAAAAACTATACAGGGTGTTGAGGGGGCGTACTTAGCTTACTTTAACCAGTGATTCCTGGCATTATTAGGAGTAAAAAATGTAAACGAAATTTATGAATCCGGTGATGTTTTAATTTTTGATGTTTTAATTTTTTTCAAATTTTTTTTTTCACAACCAACCAAAAAATATCTCTTCCACATGTCCAAACCCTCAACCTGATCCTGACTGTCGAATACCTACTGGTTTTTTATGTTTTAAAAAAACAACAAAAACGTCCCTTAATACCCTGTATATTCATATTTTTGCAAAGAAAATCAATTTTATCAAAAAATAACAACAACAAAAAAATAAGAAGGAACTGAAGCTGAGAAAATATTTATTTAGTTGGCCAAGGTTAGAAGTTATAAATTTGACCTTGTAACACATTAGTAGGTAATCTTTTTAATGGGTTAAAAAACTTCAGGTGTTTAAATAATGACGGAATAACAGCTTCCAAGAAAATTACCCTCACAGACGAATAAAACAGAAAAAAATTAACTTGTGTGTTTTGTAGGTAAACTGTAAGGACCTGCGGGTGCGTACGTTTATATGAGAGTCTACAACTTTTCACAGTAGGTAATTCGAAGGAAAGTCAAAATTTTATTGCACCGCAAACAGATAATATTATGTTCGAGAAGCTTCCTGGTATTTCTTTGTCAAAAAGTCAAAATTCCAAAAAACCTTTTTTAAGCTCTTGATACCTTTGAAATCCTCTTAAAATTAGGTGCAATAAAAATTGAAGCGAGGAACTTATCTAGAATAATAGAAATATTTCAAATTTGAGGCGGTTTGAGAAGGCGGAAATGATCTGAAGGTATCACTACTACTACTAGGGCAAATAATACTCGGGCAAAATTCTTATCTTAATAAAACCAATGCAATGCAAATTCGTTAATAAACTCTCTCATACCACCCATACATAGATTAGGTGATTTAATAATAATATTTAGACGTAGCAGATATTTTTAATAGCACCAAAAAACCTTACAAAATAGCATGTCAAATATATATTTTGGTTTAATTAATAGTTTACATTTTAGTTCCTATAGCGCCACTCTAAACTGAGTTAATTTGAATCATATTTGTATGTTTGTGCTTGTTTAGTATTGAAACAGTTTTGTCATTATTCCATATTGCAATGTCCTATTCAAATTATATTTTCCTTTTAATAATCTTACCTTGGAAGAAACAAGAACGCAAAAAAGTAGACCGACGCGACTATCACTCATTTGTTGTCAACACACGTATGTCATTTTTTTAGGATTATAATTTTCGTCGTCGTTGAGAGTATATGTTATTTCATTACTCGTATCAATAATCTCGCGAAAATACCATAAAGTAGTCTGAATATCACCCCCAAGTTAATTATTGTCGCGTGGTGAAATGTAACAGAGTTAGTGTTGTGAAAATCTAACATTAATTTTTATCGTATAAGGCGCACACCTAAACTATAAGTGACCCACGGAATCTTCTAGAAACCAGCAGCACTCAAAAGAAAACAATATCAGCACCTTATCTCTCTCTCTCTGTATTTCCTTGTGATAATAACACGATCGATTGATTCTCTTTTTCTTCACACACAGTCTATTTCAAATGTCATTCGGGGTCAAAGCAGTGATATTTAAAATCAGTTTTGTGTATTTTTTTTTAAAATACAAAAATGACTTATTCTGAGTAATCAATATAGGTTTGATTTCTGTAATTAAAATTTTATCATAAAGGACACTGAGTTTGTATTCATAAATAAAATCATTGTCTGATTTCATTTGAAGGCGTAAAAATAATACCTCCATACTAGTATTTTTATATATTAAAATTGCTCATTTTCATGGAGATAATAAAGGTATCGGTGATCATTTTTTATATGCCACAAAAGCAAGCACTTACCCTCTTAGCCTCCTACCCCATTACACACCTCACAAGATGCCGTTTCTATTATGTTAAGGGCGCTAGTTTTACTGCCCCAAAGAAGCTTTGTTTGACAAAGTTATTAAAATTTAAGCTTCCTTATCTGTCTTTGACACAATAAAGCAAATACAAAACGCCTACCAATACTAACTACCTACTTATTTTTAAAACATTATTTCACATCAAATTATATGCTTGATTTGAGATGGTCTGACGATCGAAAATGAACATCGGATTTGGATGGGTGAGAGCCTCTAAGTGTCGAAAAAAACTGGAGATATTTGAGGGAGAACTACGTCCAAAGCTGGATGCCAGAAGACTTTTAGAGAGGAAAACAAATTTGTACAATTATAAAAATGAAGATAGTGGACAAAATGAGCATTATTCAAACCTTGCATTGGTTTGTGTTGAGTGGTAAATTTTATTTGATTTTTTTGTTATGTTTCACAATTAATTCATTCAAATCAATAAAAAAAAATTACGACATGTTCCAGATAAGCAGATACTTTCAGTATCAAGACATATATACATAAAGATAACTACATATAATCAGAAATAAAACGTTGTAAATAATTAAATTGTATCAATATGTGTGTGTTGAAGTATGTTGTGTGCCTTTAAGTGTGTGTATTGTGCATGCCTATAAGTATGTTGACTATGTTATGTCCATCTGTCTATATATTTTATGCCTTTTTATTGTAGTCACTTCAAATGTTATTCTTCAATATATATTTTCTATATTGTGGATTCTCGTCATATCTGTGCTTTTTTGTTAATTTTTAACATTGTGAAATCGAACTGCTGACTAACTACTTTGGCAGTTTAGCGGGTGTTTACAATGAAGAATATATATATTTTTAAATAGCTTTAGTTAGTGTTTTTCTAACAGATCTGCATAGCCACTAAGTTCCCTTCACACTACCTTCAGCCTCACAACATACCCCAGTTTAGGATGCCATACTCTCACTGGCTCCGGACTGTTGAACTCTAATGCAATACGTAAAATAAAATGTAAAACTCACATCTACAATATTCAGCAACCACACTCAGTCAGATATCAATGAAAAATATCACATTCCAACAATGAAGCTTTTATGTACGCGGTATCATTAATAACATCATAAATTCACACCAAAAAAAAGACAGAGCACCCAGGAGAATAGAAACATTTCTCACCCCTGTAGGTGGCGTAGGTAGGTGGTTATTGGTAGGTAGCGAAGGTAGGCGCTAGGGAGGTATGAAAGCGCTCGGGGTGCGCTTTAGACGACCAGCCGACAAAAGGTAGCGACAACGCTGCTTAGGGATGGGACTTGCCACCATTGAATCGATATTATAAGAAGTTATTAATGCGATTAGAATTATTTAATTTTTTGAGCAAGGGTAGATTTGTTTGTAAGTTTTCAAAGATAAAAAAGTATACACAATACACAGTACACACAATCTTAGCTGCATTCCTATAGTATTTTTCTTACTTATTTTTATTTTTAAACACAATTTTACTCTATGCATATGATAGATTTTTATGGAGTATTCTATCTTAATAAGAACTCTCACACTAAAGATTGTTCAATTATTTTTATAAATATATATATGTTATATTTTATATCTAGATTATTTTATGTATTATTTTGTATTGTTTATTAAGCCCTGATTTGTTTACAAAATATATGTAATGATACTGCTACCCGGCTCAGAACAGATATTGTCTAGTGAGTCGGGTAGCGCACATCATTTGTAAATAAACATTAATGTCAATAAACGACTGGGTTACCGACAATAAAATAAATAAATAAATTCCCATTCAAACTCTTAGTATTAATACAGCCATTAATAAGACCCTACTCAAGTATTTGATTTACTTGATCAAGCCCGGACGACAAATAATAAAGAAGATCGCAAGAAATGTCAAGTGGGCGTATTTCATAATCAAAAAGTCTGCCCATTCTTTGCTTAAATTTCATATGCAGAATTATGTTTCACTATAATAGTGAAATTCAAATGGGATGGCGATGTACGATGTCTGGAAAGTACAAGAGAGATCGAGCGCGAAATAGGCTAGAACAAATGGAATCATAAAGCTAAGTCGACGGCGACATTGGTTTTCATTCAAATATATATAGAAGGGATTTCTGGGGTTCTTCTTTATTCTATGTAGGAAGACAATTTGATCACTTATTCTTGCATTCATTTGTGAACCATTTTATCATGCTCACCTGACACCATTGCTGTATTATATTTAGATGAGACAAGAAGTGAAAAAAATAGGTTCCGCTTTTTGACTTCCAACTGACCTCCAACTCTCAAAACTATCTATTCCGGTCTACGCGCACCGCTTATCGTGTTCTGATAGTGGAACAAGTTTCGACGCGATATTAGTATGCCGTAGCACCTCTAATTGTAGCTCTATGCCTGACACTGAGATTGAACGAACAATATAATAATATTTACATAAACTAATTTGAATCATAAGAATTAAGTAGGTAGGTACTTGCATGATATGTAAGTATACTGGATACACTACATTTTGCATTGATGAAAAAAAATCTGTTTATACAAGATTCGATATTTTTCGCAAAAAATTGGCCTTAATCTTGGGTTTTAACCGGTATATAAATGTTGATAATAATTTAATTTCCATGATATTAATGAGAACATAAAATACAAAGATTATTGAGATCGATATATCGATTGTGAAGTATCGACATCCCTAAAGCATCCCGAGGTAGGAAACGCGTTTGCGTTTCACCGCTACCGCGTGTGGTCTGGACTATTTTTCATTTTGAGCATAAAAAATTATTAATGATTCATTTAAGAAACAATTTATAAAGACGCACAATACAGAAAACAGCTCGTATTCAATATGTATTGCGTGCTGTTTAAAAATAATAAAATTATTATGATTTATCGTAAGCAGGTAGGTAATAGTTTCATTGCTATTTTTTTTAGGTGGTGCCTACAATTTGTAAGATATTTCAATAATTATAAATTTTTAATAAAAATTATCATTTCAATATTAAGTCTAATTACCTACCATATATACCTAATAAGACAAGAACTAGTCGATCCATAATTCTTTTTAATTGCAACAACAATATCAAGACAGTAATTTAGATACTCCCTTATACCTAGATTGCATACAGTTGGCAATGTTTTCTCATAAGTAGTAGATGTATTCAACTGCACAGAATATAGTTATAAGAAGGCTATAATAACATACCTCAATCACAATAATCAATGTTAGGCATGATAAAATTTTCCTTCGTGGGTCCCATATCATATTTTACTACTTCTAAACTATTTATTCCAGATATCTTATTGTGTTAGCTATCATATATATTAATTTATTAAAAAATATTATTTCTTATCGAAAAGTATCATTAAATCGCTGACAGCCCTGAATTATTAAAGCCAAATTGCGATACTTGCCTAGCTAATTATTCCAAGTAGAATTAATTTTGAAGGTAACAATAAACTCACTACTAATAACTCTATTATAATATTTTGCTAAATTGTAAATGTTAAGACTTTTTTTAAACATATTAATATTCGGTTAAAATAAAATATTCTCTGTTATTATAACATTCTATACCTTAATAATATTAATTTCTATCCATTATCATAAACACCTAGTATTCATTCAACTATTACTACACTTGTAGATATTTCTTTTAATTATGTATTGTCTCACTGAATTTCTATTAACAACTGTATCACTTGCAATAATATTTTTGTGTACGCATTACTTGTTTTGTAATTTATTACTAATATTCTCCTGTGTACCACTGTATGCTTATAATCCGAAGTATCATTCTATTGTAAATGCCATTTTATGGTGTTTAAATAAATAAATAAATATTTGTGGGTTTAATGTCGGGTAGATATTTCTTCCAACAAACCCAGATTTAATGAGAAAAATTAATTAAAATTTTTAAATTTGAGTATATAACCCCTCAGGTTAATTTGTTCGGTTTTGCGGACAAACAGCACGAACCGTCTCGTAGAAATCGTTGTGTCTTCCTTTCTGTCATGGCGAGAAATACGATCTAAACCGTGTCAACATAGAAAACAAATATAATCAAATCTGGAAGTTAACTGCAGAAATATGCACCTCTATGACATCGAAGATTCTGACACCAATTTGAGAAAAATTTATGAAAATTCAATGAATTTTTCATATTTATTTTTCGGAATAACTTTATTGAGTAAAACCTCAAATTGTAATATTTAAATATTGAAGACAATATTAGTGATTTCTAAACGAAAATCTGAAACAGAAAAATCAGAAAAGGAAACGGTCACATCTGGGACTCGAACCCAGGACCCTTGTCTTTCCGGGACAGTGCTCTACCGACTGAGCTAATGGGACCCTATTCCCCTCGGTCACTTTTAACTGTATCATACTTCGAATAAGAACTACCAAGATTGTCTTCATTTTTTCACCGCACATTTTTACTGGCAACTATCTTTATGTATTTAGTTTTATTTAGAGCACTGTCCCGGAAAGACAAGGGTCCTGGGTTCGAGTCCCAGATGTGACCGTTTCCTTTTCTGATTTTTCTGTTTCAGATTTTCGTTTAGAAATCACTAATATTGTCTTCAATATTTAAATTTGAATTTTTCATAGACTATATTTGTATGAAACGACCAAATAGATTATAAATACACAAATAATAAAACGTCTAATAAAATGTGTGTGTTTTTTCATTATACTCGTAAAACTTAAGGTGAGCATTTTTTAACATTTTTAATTTTTTGTTAAATATTTTCATGTTTTTAAAATTACACGAGAGAGTAAAATTTTGAAAGCTTATTTCATAACCTTTCCAAAACCTAACTTTTCGGATCGTTACATCCAATTTATTTGGATTTTGTTACAAATCAGAAATACATTCCAATATGCCTCAATAGCAGTACTGACCATTATGAATGTGATGTGAGTGTCTTTTTAAAGTGTCTGCTCAGAAAATTCTCATTTCTGAGCACAAACTGCCTCCTGTTTTATATTATGTTTTAGTTTTAATATTCGTGTTTTGTCCTCTCCTGCTGTTATTATTATTCTAAGTTTTGTCATCACTTTGTATAAATAGTGTATTTAGTGTTATAATATTAGATCTGTATTGTGTAAGGCACACTATAGGAATAATTTTAAGAACCACTAATACTGAATTACCATTTTTTTAAAGTTTGTTATATGAGTAGTTAAGCGCACTTGAAGTGAAATGACACTAAACTGCGCTATACAAATGCCATGTTATTATTATTATTATGATTACTTCAAAGAAATGTTTATCCGAAATCCAACGCATGGTTTTTCAGCACCTTTCACGTAGGTGGCGCTGATCGTAAACAATATATTGGGTTCTTTAGTGATCTTATGGGAGTCATAGAACAAGTACCATTGTTCATCTTATTGCACCGGATGTGAAGTAACTTGCATCTGAACACTGTACAGATCTGATGGACCCACCTCTTACAGCATACAGGTAAAAAACAAACGCCACCTCTTCTATGAAACTATGTAATAAAATAGTATAAAAAGCACTGTAATGCGTTTCACACAGTACTCACTTTCATTCATATATTTTGAAAGCCAGTTTTTATGTACTTATCGTAAAAAAAAATCGACCGGTAATCTTACTATAGTACATCTATTTTTATTATTAAATACATTTAAAAATACACTTTTTTTGTTATGACTAAGGATTGAGCCTTCCTCCAAGTCAGCCGCGCTAATAACTGAACCAAATCTCGATTGGGTAGGACTGTCATTTATATTTTAGTAATATCATCCAATTTCAAAGAAATTTTAGATGAAACTCGTTTTCATCTAAAACGAGTCTACCTGCCAAGTTTCAGCTCAATCGGATGCCGGGAAGTTTGCTAATTTCAGCTTCCAAGATTTGCATAAATTCATTCCCAAAAATAAAGTGAAATTCAAAGATGAATTTAAAATGTTTATTGCCAATTATAATACATATTTGTATCCGACGATGAGCTTCGAAATAATTGTTGAAAATGGAATAATATCGATGAACAAAGAATTCTCATTGATAGAAAAATACGAGGCTGGTCGGGAACTGAACACATCTGATCTCTCAGCTACCATATATACTATTTATTAAGCAAAGGTATCTGTATAAGTAACTCAACTCATGTACAGGGTAGCGTAACAATAAAGAGGCGATACTCTTTCACTTATATTTTACGACAAACTTCCTTCTTAGCTTTTTTAAAGTTCCTCCAAATTATATATTTTGGAAAGTTTCGAGTTGTAAAACTGAGCATTGCAAGGCGGGCAATATAAATTATTAGCAATACAAGAGATTTTGCCGATTTTCGCAGGTGAGGCTGGAAAAAGGTAACTGATGGATTTTTAGTGGCGCCAGTAGGACTAAACCACGTCGAAGGACATTGTTTACAATGTAAAGAGGAGATTATGCATTATAGACTTAGATGACTCGTAATCGGTACGAAGAATCAAATTATGATTACCGTAAAGACAAAGTTGCCAATGGTTAAAATTTATTTTAACCATCGGCAACTTGAATAGCTAGTATAAATATGACACATCATGAATCAACTTGTGGCCATAAAACTATTTTAAAAAAAAATATTTTCCAAATCTGGATATTCGCAAAGTATGCAAGATGTAAGCTTAGTGAGTAAGATAAATGGGAAACTTAGAAGGTTTGGGCGTGTAGACACAATGTAAGAAATACGGAATGTAAGGAGAATAAATAAGTAAAGACGTCCGAGGAAGACATTGCACGATCAAGTTAACCAAATACTTGAGCAAGATCATTTCTTGGCAGCCTTGAGTCAGAATAACAGAAGGGAGGTATAATACAATATCCGAATGTGCAAACAGCAACAAAACTCAAATTATTTAAAATTTGCATTAAATAATTCATTTTTAATTATAATATATATTTTTTATATTCGATAATTCAATTTTAATTCTAATATATAAAAGTTCATGTTTTATGTGTTTGTGATATCGCTGAAAATTTCAAAGTTTGTTCTTATTAGTTCCAGGAGTGGTTTCAATGGTAGAAGAAGTTGGTGACGCCGGAGATATACTTAACTCAATATCTCTGCACCGGAATGAGAAAAGGAGTCAGATAATTAAAGTCGATGTAATGAAGTTTTTTTAACAGCAACACTGTGGTATACAGTAGTGAATGGTGGAAGAAGTCAGAGACGCCCAAGAAAGACATTAAAAATAGCAAAGCATTGCAGGTCCACTTGTTTAAAATAAAAAATCTTTTTAAAATTTTACATGTTCGGAAGATGTTTTTAAAAGCGATTAAATTCATGTGCGTTTGCTGAATGTTGGGGTTCTTTAAAGATCCGTTCGTCATACGTGGTTAAATAAAAAATAAAATATCAATACTTTCGCAGGAACAGTAGATGTGTTCAACTGCACGGAATAAAGTTACAAGAAGGCTATAATAATATACCTCAATAATAATAATAATAATTAATGTTAGCGTGATACTAGTATTCTGCATTGAGTTTATATATATAATTTTGAAAGCAAATTTTACTTCATGATTATTGTTCCACCAAATTATTATTATGGGCGTATAATACAAATAAAAAAATAATTTATAATCTTTTTCTTAGTCCTTCTCACTGGGGCTTTCCATGTTGAGGTGGAGTAGGTTTTAATATAAAAATACTGATCGTTTAAGCTCATATAATGTGGTTTCAAAATGTTATATAATTCTTTTCCAAATCCAGGTTTTGATTTGTTTTATGAAATCATCTGAACAAATTTGATAAAATGTGTAATCACGCTTAAATTCAAATTAAGTTATTTTCTGACTCTTAAATTAATAATTAGTTTTTAAACTTTTAAACCCTGCTAGCTTATAAGTAGTTATAAGTGTGTATCTTAAAGAGTTATATGCAAATAATACTGAACATTAATAATCAACTGAAATGCAGAACTAATTTTTCCCTTTAGATGTTATTGGAGTGTTGGTACTGGTGGTTACAATCTATCAGTTATATCTCGTAATCAAGTGAATACTTGACTTTCAGTAGTTATTATTGAGTGCGCACATTATTCGGATATTTAATATTTCATCGGGTGTTATGATCATTTCTTCCATGATTTAGTTGGATTTCATGTTTTTTATTTATTTATTTTATATTCTCTTACATATAGTATAATTAATTAATATCAGTTTTACAAAGATGTTAATAATCAGTACTTGTATGGGTTAGTAGATTTTTTAACATATTTTAACCTGTCATGATTAGTAACAGTGTTATTACGCCGTAAGTAAACACACAACAGCATCGTCCTTGAGATTCTTAAGGAGGATACCGTGGTTCCACCAATTATCGCAGTATTGTATTCATATAAGGTTAGTAGTGGTTACATCATAATATTACATGGACACAATTTAGTGAAAAGATGATGCTGTATGAAGTGTACCTAAAGATGCAGTTAAGACGAAAACGAATAAAACAATAATCAACCCTTTAATTACACGTAAATCGGTGAAAAAACAGAAATGTTTCCAATTATATTACAAAATTATTTGTTTGTTTCCAACAGTAAATTATTTTCACAGTTGAATGGAGTCTGTTGAACGATAGGGATACTGTTTACAGTTGAACTGTCAAACTGACAAGCGCCACCGATATTTTGTATAAATGTGGTTACCTACCTACAACACTTATAAATACAAGATGTGACTCGTGTACCAAGCAGCTGCCATATAGGAACAGATGTCAGATGGTCTATAGATGGCCCCAGATTTATATTTGCACTCCGCTTAAAAATGTTTATATTCGTTAAAATACGATACAAAAACAACGGCACTTAAACCGAAATCTATTCCATACAATATAATCAAACAACCACTATGTAAAAACGTCATCATTTCTATTATTATTATATTTTTTTAAAATCCATATTAAAAATAACCTTTTTACCGGGTGGCGTTACTGTTGATGGCCTGTTGAATTTATCTGGTCGTATTTATCCGCAGGTGTCTTGTACGCTACATTAGTTGAAAGGCGATTACTGGACATGTGAGAACGCGGATTTTCAAACTACAAAACCAAACTAGAAAGAAAAGTTGGGGCTCAATCATTCGTGATTTGTTATATGGGGTTGGTTTTATTTGCTTGTTCGGGTTTCGTGATTAACCATTGGTAATGTGAGAAGGTTCATTGAAGTGGTCAAACGGATAAAGTAGAGTAGATTGTATGTTAATTGATCAAATAATCACTTATGCGTAAGGTGTTGTTTCCGGATTAAAAGCCCACGGACGAATAATGTGTGAAAAAATGATGAGTTTGAAACCTGGGTAGACACTACATTAGGTATGTGAAAAAAAAATCAAAACAACTCACACATGATATATGACCCTTATTTCATACGTGATGAATGTATGACAAGCTGTAAACGACCCGACCTAAAACACTTAATCTTTTTGCAGAAAGAACGATTTAAACTAACCAGTAATATAAGACATCGAGTAAAGATTGTGCAATATGCATATTAGGACGTACAGTTTTGGTCAAATTTTTTGACATCGTCTCTTTCGACGGCCATCTGAGCGAGCGCGTGTTTGCTTTTCAAAGCGTCAACTTCCTAAAACACTTCAAATTAGCTGTTCCGTTACTTAGCTTATGGCAAAATCAAATAATATAGGAAGTGACAAGAGAATCTACTTTATATATTGGTAAGCAAATGAATCGGGGGGGCTGTCTCCTCAGAGGTCTAGACTAATTTATTTACACAGTGATGTTTCCGGCATGTTTAAGATTACTTTCTCTAGAACTCCATATACCAATTTGAGATATTTGGGCAATGCTGTCTTCTCAAATGCCTCCACCACAATTAGAGCACTAGATGTTATAAAATATAAAACAGCCTTCTTCTTTCCCCTTTCCAATTTCCTTTCGCCTCAATTGACGGGTAGTAGTTTTAAGTCACTAGTTATATCGTAGTTGTACGTTGTAAGTCCACTAGTTATACCTTAGTTGTAAGTTGTAAGTCCAGTAGTTATATCTTATTAGTAAGTTGTAAGTACACTATTTATATCTTAGTTGTAAGTTATAAGTTCTCTAGTTATAAGTCACAGTATCTACTTCGTTGCTAGCTTTAAATCTTGGTTTTATGTCACTAGTAAAAAATCAAAGCTGTAAGTTATTATTTATAAGTCCGAGTGATTAGTTATAGGCTAAATAAATTAAGTTGTAAGGCGCCGCCCTGTAGGTGATTTTCCTATGAAAACGGTGCTTTGTAAATAATTAAACTTTTATTATTATAAGTTCAAATCGATATCAAGTATACCTACATAGTGCGTAAATGAAACAGAGAATTCTTGTTCCATGAACGATCAGAATAATATTATTTGGATAGTACAGGGTTTTTTCAATAAGAGGTGTTATTTTGAAATTCAATCGTAAAAGATCAATGGTTTCGTTGCTTGTGTGGCACGTAGCGCCGTCTTGTTGAAACTAAACGTTGTCCAGATCAATACCATCCAATTCCAGCAATAAAAAATCGTTAATCATCTCTCGATAGCGATCCATTCACCGTAACTGTTGCTCCAGCCTCATTTTCGAAAAAGTAAGGTCCAATGACTCCGCCGGACCATAAACCGCACCAAACAGTCACACGTTGAGGATAGAGAGGCTTTTCAACATTAATTCTTGCTTTTTCCGAGCCCCAGATGCGACAATTTTGCTTGTTGCCGAATCCACCGAGGTGGAAATGGGCCTCATCACTTGATTGATTGATTGACATCAAGATGATTTGCATTTGATTCACTCAAGTGAATTTTAATAATTTCAACGCGTTGTTGAAGCGTGTATCGTTCCATTTTTATAAATAGCGTAGTTTCAAGTCAAATGTCAAAAAATGACAGCTTCAAAAGTAACATCTACTGAAATGGCTGGCTATTCAAAATAACACCTTTTATTGGAAAACCCTGTACATATGCACATTTTTATTTCAAATTACTCCGGTGAAAAATTATGTGTAGAGAGGATAATATTTTTGAATTATTAAAATTTTCGTAACATTAAAAAATGTATCTTATTCATCAGATAATAAGTTTTTTTCAGTTTGAAACCGCACAAGAGTCCCAACTGCTCCCAACCGCCTGGAGCCACTGAGACTGCACAAAGAAAAGTAAGTTTTGCTAATTTATTAAGAATCTTCAAATTGTTGGTAATCCGGTTAAAAATTAGAAAAATATTCGGATTTTCATCACGTGTTCCGACAATATTATTTAGTATACGTATTTTACTAAAAATTTATCTGGAAACCTTTTAATTGAATAACAATAATTTGAAAAGATTTTAAATATATTAACAATGGTTACTTTTCTCCGTGTGTGGCATCCCCAATCGGGGTATGTTATGAGGCTGAATATAGTGGGGAGGAGAAGGAGATAGGAAGAGAAAGGTGGGGGAGTGCCTGGCTATTCAGAACTGTTCACCAAACACGGATAAAGCCATTTCAAGCAACATTTCAATTCTGAATTGTGGTCTAACACCACAGCGATACTGAGATCTTCGAGAACTCTGGAACGTGCCGCAAGTAAATTTTATATAGATATATATTTTATAAATAAATTAAATTGTAAAATAACACAAATTCATCATATAAAATTTTACTTGCGCACGCCGGGATTTGAACCCGTGACCTTCGAGGTCATCGAAAGTTAAGAATCTATGTTTTCTTTTCAATGTAAGTGTGCGAATAAAATAATTAGAGTAGGTATTCAAAATGATATCAATGAATTAAATTCTACAGAAAGTCATTGTGATGATATATTTCAAATAAAATTTATTATAGGTACCTCTCAAATCAATAAAGTTTCATAATATAAATATATTAAAATTTGAGTTAACAATTTTTTTTTTACCTTATATTTTATTATTACTGTTTATTTATTCATCGCCCGTCTGTTCTTGCACCCAGAATAAAGCTGTTTCAATTCTTGAGCTTCGCTTGAGAGAACTTTTTTCATTTTCCGGCGTATAAAAAAGGCAACCATTGATTAGTTGAAGGCCCCTCGGTCGCCATCAATAGTCTAATTAAATTACAATAATCGTGTAAATAACGCCAATGGACATAATCTACAAGATATCATTTTCGAATTTAGAATTTTATTCTCACGATAATGGCTGTTTATTTGAGTATTGGTGACGGGGTGGGGAGAGGAAGGCCCCGATTGGCTGAGACTCGCCCCTCCCCCTTTCTAGAAGATTCGGTGGAGGGGGTTGCTGCAGGAATTTGCATCATCTGTGAATGGATTTTGAAGCCCCAAGACTTAAGATGAGGGAGGAATTAAAGTGGTTAAGATTTATTAAATAAATGCTTTGAGGTGGAAATAATATTTATTCTGAGGCTTTGATTTTTGGAAAGGAAGCCAAGGATTATTGCATCCTTGTAATTGATACTTTCAACTATACGAGTACCTTTCTTCATTCGAAGCATCATCCAACTCCTTCATTAGAGATAGCACCTAATAATATTTGACTGATATGTGTCCTTTTTGTTAAATATTATATGTGTGCCCTTTTTGTAAAATATCAGATTTGTGTCCTTTTTGTAAAATATCAGAGAATGGAGAATTAGAAAAATAGTTTACATGACAATGTAAAAAAAAGTTTTAATTTCTAAGTAAATATCTAGTACCTACCTAAGTATTACAAAAATGTTGAGTTTAGAAATACGTTGGATTATACAAATATTTATATCGGTGGGCAAGAATTTATGATGAGATTAAATAAAACGAAAAACTTTATTTTCCAAAATTTTAATGGCGTAGGTGATATAAGCCTTGATCTTATAAACGTTGAACTCATAAAAAAGTTTGCGCAATATCGTGTAATAAGAATATAAATAACCCACGAGAGAAGAAATTCAGATTAGATACGTATTATAAGGAACAAGTTTTATAATATTTCCAGAAAAAGAAATGAAGACCATCATTACCAAGTTTGTCAGCAACATCATTAATTAATGATTATAATTTATCCGGGTAGGAAGTTGAAACCTATCATACCTACCTAAAACATAAATTGTTTGCAACAAAATTAAGTCTTGCCTCGGGTTAATTCCCGGGTTCCAAATTACTTTATACCTATTCCTTACTTAGTGCTCGTGCAACTATCAGTAAATATACATAAATATTATAAATTGATATAGTTTATATTGTGTAATGTTAGTTAGGTAGGTACTCTAAAGCCTGAACGCACAGTTCATCACCAATTTATTATTCAAGACATCGATACATGGCACATAAAAATAAATGTTAATAACGAAGCCACACGACTCAATTTGAATAAACACAGTATTAACTAACAACAATTAAAACGTGTTAATTTTGAATTACCCAATTAATAAGTTACTAGACCAACCGAATGTCCCTCACTTACCTGCCAGCTACCTGCCAGCTTGACTAGCCGGCGAGGCCCCGCCCACCCCCCTCCCTCCGGCCAGAGAAGGCTCCACTGCTCCAACTGCAGTGTATATTGTCAAACGCCTCCCGCACGCCGCCGACTCCGATTGACTCTCAATAATCGGCCGGCTATCGATTGCGTCGGACCGGACAGGCGACGTCTCGAACCACAACTTAAGCGTCGGAGTTTTGACGTCTCGACGTCTTTTCAACAAACCCCATCAAAACTACGCAGTGTTGAATTTTTCGATTTTTTTAAATCTATTAAAAACTTTTTTAAGTGAAATCATTTTTTTTACTCTCACTTGTGTTTGAATAAAAAATGTGCCTAAGTGAAAACGGATGATTCGTAGCAGAAGTTTGTTTTATAATCGTGTGTTATAGAAATGCGAAGACTATTCAGAAACAAGACAGTGGGTAAACATTTGTTACGAGCTACTTTTGGAAGGCGGTAACAGAGTCTTTGTAACTCGGTTTTTGTTTATTATTTTGTGACTGAAGATACCGAAGATGAATTGGTTATTGTTTTTGGTCATAGTTGCCAGTATTTTGGAAGTGATGGGAGGGAAACCAAAACCCCGCAAAGGGAGAGGATCCATGTGGTGGTAAGAACATTATGACATTACTTTATCCATCGCACCTGTTGATATAAGACGCACTATGGGTCACCTGTAGATTTGTTCAAATTTTCGCAATTTCTCAGACATTGAATACCTTCATTATTTTTAGGGCCAAAATTATAATTTTTTTAATGCTAAAAAATTAAAACTTAGACTAATTTTTTTTCATGTATACAATTTTTATGTTTTATTCTAAAACCTTGCAAATCAATTATCATTAGTGAATGTAAAATATTTTTATTAATTTAAGATGTGTACGTAATATTATTTTTTTGCTAATAAGTATTTCAGGTAATTTGTTTGACAAAAAATTGATTTTTAAACAAACGCCAAATAAATGCTTATTTTGACATATTGAAATGTTTTTATTTGCTTGTTTTGCCATCCTGCACATTTTACTAGCATTTAAAAAATAAACTGACCACTTATTTAGTTTCTTAAACCTTATGTTTAGGTAGGTACTGAAAGGCTTAGACAGAAATGTTTACAAATAAACAAACGAAGTTGACCGTAATGTTTTCAAAGCACTATTATAATAATAGTAATATTAAGCACTTGTTAGAAAAATAATCTAATGGGTGTATTTTCCCACACCCAAACAGGTAGCATTATAACAGAGGATAATTGCCGGTTCTCAAGAATTCATAAATGTTAATACAAATCTTTTATATAAAATTACATTGTTACTACAAATTAGGAGGTTCATCAAGTATATCCTTCACATAACACAGTAACACAGATCTTTAATACAGGTATAATCTTTAATCGGGAAAACCTAGAATTATAGTACTTAATGCGAAAGCAACGTTGCAAACCTCGATCTCACGCTTTGACAACAAGGCAGCTAAAATAATAATCGGCAAGATCAAATTTCAATAAATTGTGCCGTGAATGCTAAAAATCGGAACTCGCATTTGATGTTGTTTCCTCATCGGAAAATCTATGTCAGCGGTGTCTTGTTCTGCCACCTGCAACCCTAAGCTGATCTTGTCACCTTATTTTGATAATATTACACTTTGACTACACAAGCGTTATATTATTCATCTGGTCATCTGAATAAACCTCTTTATTTATATCTCATTTAAAATCAATTTTAAATTCACATCAAATATACTTTGGCGACTACGCAAATCTATTATTAAAATGTTTATATAGGTATACAATTAATATTTTGGGATAGATTCAATAAGTGTTAGTACCTACACTGTTTCGTATGAGAGAAAAGTTATACTTACTTATAAACGTATTACCCGTCAAATTATAATAAATTTAAAAAACACGCTTTTCACAATTATATAATTATATATTTTAAAAAATATATATTGTAGCGACTTTGTAAAATATCTAGATATATATAAAATATAATGGTGAATTAAAGTATAGTCATGGAGTTTCTTAGTCCTCTTCACTAGGCAGTCTTGGGTTGAGGGAGGCTAAACTTATTTAATTCTATTTTATTTGTCTTCTATGTCGTTTTTATTCTTGTTTTATACTTATTAAACTTTTATATTAGTTTTATATTTGGGAATGTTGTGTAGTTTTATTGAAAAATAATTAAAAATAGTTCCAATAGTATATTTCTAGCATATATTTGCTATACATTTGGTACGTCAAAACTGTTGATAATTTCAATCGAAAGCTAATAACTGTATCTTTCAGAAAATCTATTGTTGAAAAATTTGAAATTCATGAAGGTATTTATTAAGTAAGTTGAAGCTAAAATGAAGTTATGAGAAAGAATTGTTTTGAAATTTTTAGATAAATTATTCAATTCTGGCATTTTTTTACGTTTCGCTTAGACTATCACTTCCCGATTCTCGATTGTTTTCAAATTGATACGCATTATGTATACATTTATCCTTCATGTTTGTAAACCAGCGGATCCGACTTACATTATACATTCGAGCGGAGGTTTGATCCTTCCTTATTAGGGACTATTCAATAGGCACTATTATTGTTATTTGTCTGCGTTCGATAGAGGACTGATCAGATGCTGTTCCACGTCTCGTCTCGATAAGGCGGTCCAGCTTCCCATAAATAGAGATTGTCACACTGAAAGAAGAATGCGTTATATTCTTAGAGATAAATATGTACTTACTTAAGCGAAAAATTTGCAAGTAATGGCATGTAGGTATATTTTGATTCTAGATATAAATATGTGAAGATTTTGTAAATAATGTATACGAAAAACGCTGTTCCCGTTAAAGTCAAAATCATTTACGATAATGTGATGAAATTTCAAACAGTTCTTCAATATCGAACTATTCAAGTATCAATTTGTTCCTGTGGGAGGGGATGGTATCTATCATTTTCGTATTTTTCAGGGAAGCATTGTAAAAACACTTAAGATTATTTTATTATTTAAACATGTATTCCTTTAACAATATTTTAAAAATCGTAACATTTATTGGGTAATATGTATTTTTTAAAAAAAGGTATCAAATAAATAAACGAAATATAAATGTATTTGGAATATTTGCGATTATATTAAAGTATTGCGTATCAATATCAGATGTTAGTTCAATTTTATTTGAATTTTTATTTTTTGGAATAACTTTATGAGTAATTGTGATATTTAATTATTGAAGACAATATTAGCGATTCCTAAACGAAAATCTGAAACAGAAAATATTCATCTATAAGATGTTTAGTAGTAGTATGTAGTTCTTATTATAGTAGTATGTATTCTTAAGTATGATGCAGTTAAATATGACCAAAGGAGATATGGTCCCATAAGCTCAGTTGGTAGAGCGGTGCCCCGGCAAGGCAAAGGTCCTGTATCCTTTTCTGATTTTTCTATTTCAGATTTTCGTTAAGGAATCGCTAATATTATCTTCAATAATTATTTATTTGAATTAAATTTTTTTATTGACTTGAAAGATATACCCATCAATGTAATATATCATTAAAAAAGAAGATAATACTAATAAATCTAAACTAAACATGAAACAGAACAAGACACAGAAAAATAAAAAGGTAACGATGTGAACTGGGAATCTAACCATACGATCGAATATATACGACAAAAATGACGTATAATAATTAAGGCCTAGTGGTCGAATGGTTAGAGGCGTTGTCCCAGTAAGACAGATTCTGGATTCGATTCCTAGTTGAGGGCGTTATTATTTTTCTGTGTCTTGTTCTGTTTCATGTTTCGTTTAGATTTATTGATATTATCTTCTTCTTCAATGACATATTACATAAGTAAGTATTTATCAATATGTCCAAATAGTAACGGCGCATTTCCATGGCGCAGCAACCAGTTTGTGGGAAATTTCATAATTTGTTTCAATATCTCAGAAATTTTCAATAGTAACTCTGTTAATTATATCCGAGAACCGAATGAAACAATAACAATAATTCCTACTGTGTTCAATTAAAAAGCATCTAATTGATCTCATACAAGTCTGTCTGCGGTGTGCTGTGACCACACCCGAGCTTCGAGCGAAGAACCAATTATTAAACTTTAACATATTTTATCACTCTACCGCACACAATGGTTCTTACGAAACAAATACCAAATAATTAATTCTCTATAAACTACACACAGGTATCTACATAATAAAAAATATAACGATTGCGCAATGATTTAGGTGCTTTATCCGGTTACTTGAAATGGTTGTAGCTGATAGTATAGTATAACTATCTCCATCTTTCTCATTCGATTATTATATAACTTCTTACATAAAAATAAAAGCAACAAGCACATACCTATATACCTACATTATATATGCCCGCAGATAATTTAAAATTGTTGAGCATATACAAATTGCAAGTGCGCCCCCCTGTTGAATATGGTAACCACCTCTGGGCTGGAGTCCCAAAATCCCTTGACTGTGACGAAATGGGCGGTCCGTCTGTTAGATTCCTTTATTTGGATAAAATAATTGCAATCTTTAGAGTTCAATCGTCAGGTAGGTATGCTGTCCTTACTCTACCGGTATTCCAATAGAAGCTGCTTCGGGGGACTAGTGTCATTGATGCATAGATGGGACGCGTCAGATATATTTACACGGTTGTCATTTGAAACATGAGAACGGGTCGTTTCCACGAGTCCTTCTTGAGTTCAACAGCTCGGCTGTGGAAAGATTTGCCAGCCTCTTTGTTTCCTACAACACAGATATCTTCAAGAACCGTGTTTACTCCTTCCTCTCCTTAAATAGACCCTTCGCAAAACATCCCCAAATATAACATAGCCACGAGAGAAATTATTTTCCTGTTTTGATTTAATGTAAAAAAACACAATGTAAATAAAACGCCTGTGAATGGTTTGACAATGTCTTCGGACAGCGAAATATCTGTCACACGCAATAATAATTACTCCGCCGAACTTGTTAATAAATAAAACAGAAGTTTTCATTAAATAGTAATAATATTATTAAACTTGATAATAGTAAACTTTCTCGTTCCATTTGGTCTCATAACAAATCTTGTTCTTAGGGTTGCCTTAGTCCCACTGGATCTGTTTCATTGGATTCTCGCGTTGCAATTACATTTAATTCGTCATACGTACCCAGAAATTTTGTTTTCAAATTGCTTAAACATCGGAATATAATTGATTAAACGTATAATTACTTGATACTCTCTTATAATAAATTGTTCAATTGAATACCGAAATGTTGGTTGCCTCACGGATTACCTATAGTCCCGTCTATAAGAAGTCGTTACTGATAAAGCTATATTGAAAAGTATGACGGTGGTCTAGCCGACGTTCATTAAGCCGAGAAGATGTTAAAGTTCACCGAAGCTACAGTAGAGAAATTATTTATCATAATAGCTTATAATTCACTACCGCACGTCTTCCACTATTTATTTTTACTTGCTGCCTAGAGCAGAGTAAAATGCTTAATGGAGCGGTCAGTTACAACAGTGTTCTCGTATAAAAAATGTTAGCTTGGTAATGTTCCTTTTTTATACATATTTCGATGTTGTTTTTAAAACATTTATCCATCAGTATTTGAGGTGTGGTTCAAACCCAGAAGTGTGGTTTTTAAATGTATTTTAAAAATTAATTATTAACCTGCTAATCTTTTAACACAAATCGAGCATTATAAAAGTTAGTCTACCTTCCTAAATACATAGACCGTGACCCTACCGCAATGTGCCTAGTAATAAATGTTAGTTGCATTATGGTTAACAGCTCGTAGAAACATAATACTGCCACTGAAACTCTTTGAGTGAATACGTTTTAAAATAGTAGTTTTGTGAACAGTTAAACTTGCATTCAAAAAAGTAAGTTTCCAATTTTATCTTATTTAATAAATCAAAAACAAATTTTCCTCTGAAATAATAAAATTGGTAAGTAGGTACATAGATACCTCCCTACTCAACTTTTACAATATGAACCATTGTATTGTATACATTTTTTCTTTAAATAAGGAAATCACTACATCCAAGATAGTTTCTTTTTTTCAAACTTTCTTGAGGCAGGTAGGTACCATAATATTGAGAAAAAATGCCTATCAGAAAGTAAAAATAAATTCGAGGATTTACTGTAAGTACCATTAAAACGGTCATCACCTGGAAACGACAGAAATTCACAAAAACATTTATAGACTGACGAAAGAATACAAAATTGTCGATTTAAAACAGGACTTCACTACACTCAATCAACTAACAGTGCTTAAAAGCATGCCCTCACTTCTATGTCAACAAAAACAAAAAGTGATTTTTCCACCCGTTAGCTTCAATTAATTCACACAAATCATCAAGAGGCGGCTTGGGACGCGTGACAACTTGAAGGAATTCTTTTTTGTCGTATTGAATTGCATCGATTCAAGTGTATCTGCTCCATATACCGTGTTACGAGGTTGCAAAAGAAAGGAATTTGGGTTGTTCTGGTTACTTATACCACTTGTAACTTTGCCAATCCGTGAACATTCAACATTCAGCTCACGCATCGAATCAGTGGCCTGAAAGTAGCCCTGTCGAAATGTTTATATTTTTTTAAAGCTGTAATCGAATACTTTTCTTAGCCAATAAGTTTTCAATAAATTCCGCGGGAACGCTATTTTAATCTCACCATGTACATATCTCACGTGTACCTGTATGGTTTTATTGTAATTCAAAGCATTATGACTAACACAACACGGGCATAAGCCTAGTGTGGGAGTTATTAAGTACACAAAAATTGTAATTCATAAAATTCACTGAATAAATTAAAAAAACCTTACTTTCTTGAAAGAGAAGTTTACTAACAAAATTACAACATATTGCTTTGTTATAATTTTACTGTGTGACACATTTTTATACAAGTTATTAAGAATAAGCTAACCTTTTCAGACTTGTTTAATTATCCCCTTTAAAAAAACACGACACAGCAGTAAATCTGATTGGTGGTTTTATACCAAGGAGATACTGAGAGTATCTTCCACTCTGGAACGTGCCGCAAGTATGTTATATATTATATTTAATGAATAAATTGTGAAATAAGATAAATAATTCGTCAAATGAAATGTACTTGCGCCCTTCCAATTGCAAGTCAAAAGCCTTATCGCTCGATCACGGAAATCGTCAGTAAATAGACGCATTCTGTTATTATTCCAACTATTTCTGGGGCTAACGTTTTATATTGAATGATTGTCCTGCTATCAATATATAATAACTGCTACTCAATAAACCATAATTTATTTACATCTGCCCTGATAATGGACATAGCCAGTTTGAAACTTTGGCCTGACAGTAAAAAGAAAATGTTAACAGATTTAGATCTGACAGCTATAAGGTTTACTTTCACGCGTGCAAGTTGGCTGCGAGCTGCGACTTATGTAGATAATGCTAGTGTTTTACGAGTTTGCAGTGTGCAGAATGCTCATCGTTTACGCTGCATGCATCAAGTTATCTGCGCGAATCCGTGCTAACTATTAATTTCCACGATCCACTTCCTAGTGCGCTCAAAGGGGCCGACGGTCGCGCAGTGCGAATTCCGCCGTCACGAGTCGGACGTGGAACTGGGGACAGTGGAGCTTTCGCGAGTCATCACAGCGAGATGCAGATTGGGCCACCGATTGTCACAGCTTCTCACGGAGCGAAGGCCCGGTGACCCCGTCACGTACACAATGCACTGTACTGTACGCCTGAGTTTCTCAAACTCTGAAAATCTGTAAGGCAAGACTCATGCCCCCCTTTCAAAGATATTTTCTTTAACACCTCACACACTTTAGGGAAAAACAGTTGATTATCTAATAAAGAATAAAAAAAATCAGGCAATAAGAAATATACATACCTACCTAGCTAAAAGTATATAGAGGATTCTTTGGATAACTTGCTATCAAACTAATTAACCATCACGCCGTTTCTTATTAACGTACACCGTGTTTTAAATTAATCTTATGTATTGTAACGATTTTTGTATTGCCCTCCTGAGGCCATCATCGCCCCCTGGACATCTTCAGCACCGCCAAGGAGAGGGGGTATCACTACTTTAAGAATCTTTGCTGTACACGTACCTACCGTACAGTCGTATAGCGACTACGTGCGGCCGTAACATTGTATCACGGAGGTGCCGCCGGCATCACATTAACATCCCCGTGGCATGGCTAGATGATGAGCGCTGATATCAAAAATTGCTGATGTCTCAATTCCGTGAATGACATTCTTACTTTTTGTCAGAAATCCTCGTTCAGTAAGTAACATGATATTTATAACAAAGATGTGACCTTAATCAAATACGCATTAATGAACGATCAAGATAGGTCATTGAAATACGAGATGGCTACCAAGCGAATACATCGATTTATAGTTGTAATACACAACGTCACAAGTCAATAAATATAAGGTTTGCCTTCCAACCGATCGTTGATGTTTTTCGTCATCAATATATTTTTTTAAATCGTGCGCGTTTTTAAAAAGAACTTCCCAAGCGTCTTTAGGACTATTTCTAACCTCACAAATTTACTGTTAAACATGTTAAGAGAACTTAACAAAAACCCATTTTTTTTGACAATTAAGGTTTAACTAATAGCTATACACGACTAAGGGGGTATTTCACTAACGTCCAAGTAAACTCCGAGTAACAACTTGTCTGATTAAGATAATCGAATGATTAAAATGACAAGTAAACAACAAACTTCCCACGACCTACAAACATCTTGCAAGCACCTACCCGACAAATATTCGATACTTCGTGTGGCAACGCTGCATTTATCCCGTCTGCGTTCACGCCGCTCTATCGCCCCGCCGCTTGTCTATGCATATTTTCAAAACACCGGAATGTTGTTTACGTCGCTGTCACCCACATTCTTCCGCCAAGCGCCCGAGATATAATTGTTTAACTGTTTTTACTTTTTAATTCGTTATTTACATAGTTTATTTTATTCGTCTCCTGTTTTAAATAGTTAATACGTTTCTTTTTTAAATTCTAGTAGTGTTTTTTGCTGTTAATATAGATAATAATTGGTCACATGGGTTTAAGGTTATAATAAGTTTTGTTCATAAAAACAATATTACGTGTATTTGTGTTATTTTGTTAGTTTTTTTGTATTTTAGTATAGTTCAATTATGGAAAAACGGGTGCGTAGCATCAATTTTAGCAGGGAAGAATGTGAAAGTCTCGTGAACTTGATTCACAAATACAAAGACATTATTGAAAATAAACAAAGTGACACTGCGCTGTGGAGAGAGAAGGATGCCGCCTGGCTTCGAATTGAAAAGGAGTTCAACTCTTCGTCGTCCTCGTGCTTTCGTTCATCAAAGACTTTAAAAATAAAGTACGAGGGCTTCAAGAGGTCTGTCCGAAAAAAGAGTGCGCTGATCAGGACTGAGCACTATAGCACAGGTGGAGGGCCCAGCAAAGCAGTTCCCCTGGACACGATGGAGCTGAAAGTTAAGGACCTAATCACCTTAAGCGTCCAGGGAAACATGAATAGCATCGACAGTGATGCTGGAACCATTGGTAAGTCGATATTGTTTTAATAAAATTCAGACTTCTGGCTCAAACCACTATCACTTTTATGTATAATAATTATTTATTTCATAAAGGTAGGACCTAATAATGATAAATCATCTTACAAGATGCAGTCGCTGTATTATAATGTTACATCTTTGCAAATCATATTATGTGTGGCAGAAGAAGGATGAACGCAGACTGAAAATTGTTGAAATGAGATCTCAGAGGCATATCTGTGGTAAAACCATGTATGATCGTGTGAGAAATGTGGAGATCCGCAAAGAATGCAAGGCTGATGTAAGCGCAATGAATAAAATTAAGAAAGGGACCCTCAGGTGGTTTGTGCATGTAGAGCGAATGAACAGAGAGAGTAGTGTAAGAAGAATATAGTGTAGGAATATCTACACATATTTAAGTACCAAGTATCTATGATGTTTCATATCATTTTATCATTTATTTCAGATAACCAAATTTCTGCAATGGAGGTGTCAATTGAGGAGGTGCCGGCGACACCGTGCAGAATCGTGTCACAGCCAATCCGGCAGATAATCTTCCTGGACCCGGACGATCCGTGTGAGCCGAGCACCTCCAAAGCCGTAGAAGCCCATGCAGAACCTGAAATCATCATAGATGAGCTGAACACCGATGAGCCCATTCCTTCCTGCTCATCAAACAAGGTGGCTGCTCCTCCTGAGCCGCAGCAGTGGGACAGGTGGAGTGTCCCGCAACTCCGTACCGCAAGCCACCCAGCCTTACGGAAAGGGGCAAAGAAAGTGGTAGATATCCGGAAGGATATTATGTTCATACAAAAAAAAATTTTAATCGAGGAATTTGAGGAAAAGAAAAAGGAATGGGCGTTCAGGGAACGTGAAAGAAAAGAAATTGAAAAGGAATGGGCATTTAGGGAACGGGAAAGGAAGGAAAAGGAAAAAGAATGGGCTTTTCGGGAACGTGAAAGGCAAAAGAAAGATTAAAATTAAATTATTGAAGACCAAATTTAGAGTTGAATAAATTTTAAAGGTTTTTACCAATATTTGGCTATTTATTTGCTTCCTTCTGTAACTGTATTATATTTTATAAATTAATATGTCCCACATATATACCTATAATGTAGGTATTATTACTGGTCTTCGGCTCGCAAGGCTCATAAAAATGATATGTTTTTAGCATCTAGTAGAATAGAAAGTTATCGTAATATGAAACTATTAATAAAGGTTTCCTAGTGAGGTGTTCACAAAACATTTGATCATCCACTCACACTATCACATCACCTACACAAACCTGCCTTATAGTTTACTACTCAAATTTATAAATTAAAGTACAGAATTATGTGCTAATATGTAATAGTAGTAGTAATTAAAAATGTATGTGCATAAAGGTAAGGATTTATTTACAATAGTAGTATTATTACAATTAAAAGGAAACAGGAGAAGATATTAAAAAATTATAAATGTTTAAGTAAGAAAAATGTATGAAAACTTTGTTAGCGACGGGCTCGATTGTCTAAAAGGTGGGTGAAATAACCAAGAATGAGGTTTCTTCTTGCATTAGTACCTGGGTTTTCATCATTTAGCTCTTCATCATATTCCACAGCAACTTCTTGTACTTCCTCTACCACAAAGGGTGCATCATTCATTTTTACTGCTATATTATGCAACACTGCGCATGCCACAATAATTGCTGTGGTGCGCTCCATAGATAACGTAATACGTCTTCGCAGAACAGGGAATCTGCTCTTCAGAACACCAAAACACCTTTCAACAACATTCCTGCTGCGAATTTGTGATTCGTTATATAGGTTTTCGGCTGGGGTGTTGGTCTGTGGTAATGGTGTGAACAAATAATGTTGGCTTTGATACCCACTGTCCCCTAACAAAATGCTGCCATTAAAATGTCCAGCCTCAAACTTTGCTTTAATCAGCGAATTGTTAAAAATAGTTTGGTCGTGGCTGGATCCAGGCCAGCGGGCAACGATGTCTCTGATGATGAGGTCTGCGTCGCAAATAGCTTGGACATTCATGGAGAATATCCCTTTCCGATTACGGTAAACCTCGGCATCTTCTCCATCTAAAACAGAAAAATATAGCTTTACTAGTTGTTATGTAGCGCAAA
This sequence comes from Hesperophylax magnus, assembly GCA_026573805.1. NCBI lineage: Eukaryota > Metazoa > Arthropoda > Insecta > Trichoptera > Limnephilidae > Hesperophylax > Hesperophylax magnus. The sequence goes on along the minus strand of JAIUSX010000041.1, from coordinate 633,532 downwards.
GATATATATTTTATAAAACTTGTATTGAAATAGTTTTTCATATAAATACAGGTAGGTATACAAACATATACTTTTACATGTATTTAACACTTTATATTACAATATTTTTACAATAGCACACCTACATATTTATTATGTAAAATTACTTTTCATTATTCATGTTTTCAAAATCTTCATAATTTTATATCACTACTCTCTTTAGATTTACAGTGCAGAATCAAATACAATAACGTTATGTACTTACTTGGAGACAATGCAACATGGGTGCAGTCTATAGCACCAATGACCTTTGGAAAACAAGCCAGATTATAAAAGCCCTGTTTCAAGGGAGCTAGATCCTCAGGAAAGCAAATGAAGACAGGGCGAAGGTATGCTATTGCCTCGGAGACTTCCTTGATAAATCGACACGCGGATGATCTACTGACACCACTGAAGTCTCCAGCAGATATCAGATATGAACCGGTTGCGAAATATCTTAATGTCAGTAAAAGTTTGATGATGGTTGGCACAGCTTTATTCCTGAAATGGTGAAAACATTATGTGAACCAGTTACGATCTATAGGCAAAATATGCATTGTGAATATTCCATAAAATATGTATTGTATAGATGTAAATTAGAACACTACATACCGATTGCTCCTGGAACATATTTTATCTTTTATCGTGTCGTGAATTTCAATGACAGCCTTCTTTGTTAAACGAAATCTCGATCTAAATTCGACATCGTCTAGTACATTTAAATAATTCACTCTTTGCCTATAAACTCTTTTTCTTCGTCTCTCCGCCATTTCATCTGAATAAATATCGTCTAAAATGTCTGAGATCTCCATATTTCGTTAAAAATCGACACTTCTTCAACGTAACTAAAAACACAACCTAACTTCTGAGCTGTCAAAAAGCTTTGGCGCCATTTTGCACTGGTAGTAGGTATTAAAGTAAGAGCTATTCGCAAGGATTACTTCCGAGTAGTTTATACAGCTATTTACTTGACGAACAACGCTCTTCGAGGATGGTGGGATGGATTTTGTAATTTACTTGCCGAGTATTGCTATTCGAAACTTACTTAAAGTTGGTGAAATACCCCCTAAAGGAGATAAGATTGGTCCAGAATAATGACTTGAAGTCTTCCGAGTAAATTATCCGTTCGCTGATTGTTTACAGATCCCTTTTGAATATCAAAAGATTTTTTATTGTATTCCACGGCTCGAAGTGAATAAGTCATAAGTCACTTGGTAAAGCTGATACGGTATGTCGTTTAGCTCCTGGGCAAGGTACGATATTGTCGTTTTAATTGGGAAAGGTTCGGCTGAAGGAATGTGGTGTTATCAGAAGACATATTACTGCTACAATAATCATCACTTTGGAGTTGGGGTCTTGGTATAAAACTTTATTTCTCACAGAATCTTAATGCTCAGCCACCGAGTGGGAGTTTAGTTCCCCAAACCAAGAGAGCCTTTATTTTAATTTCGACCATTGAGATAATGAAACGAAATATGACTTCATTCGGATACCAAAAAAAAAAAACAGTAGACATATTTTATTATAGCACATTTATTTTGAAAATTAATCTATAATTTTTTTTTTGTAAAAAGCAGTCACAATTATTACAATAAAATACGGTCGGAACTTGTGGTTAAATAATTGTTTTATTTCAATAATATTTTATTAATTCATTCACATTAGAATCCTAAAATACTTCTGCAGTTTGTCAGTAGGTATTTTACATTGATAATGTTATTTATTTAGACATACACAGTACCTTTATTCCAAGTAGGTGGGTATATTTAATTTTACATTGTTTAAGTACCTATTACATATTTCCATGGCTTAGTTATTTTGTCTGTGATGATAATGGTTCTTAATCTTAGCTAATGAATGTAGGCACAGGTAATAATGAAAAAAATAATAAAAAGTTTGTGGAGAGATTAAGAGAAATTTAAAATTCAAGACCGTTATAAGCTATATATTACTGTCTTGAATTTATATATATATATTAGGTAAATTTTAAAGATAAAGTAAACCAAGCAAGTATGAGAATATATTATAATTTATACAGTTCAATAAGAGCGGTATGTATTGTTCGTAGGTACGAATTTTTTTTTATGAACACTCCATATTTTGAACAAATATGATCTCATCCAAGATATCATTTAAAAGCAGAGATTCTTGTTATATTTTGTAATTAAATAGTTATTTATAAGATTATTAATTGCATTGTAAAATTAAAATTTGATAAACCTATTAAATTTCATTCTATATCTGAATAAATTACACATATGTACTCATCGATATTTGGTCGTTGTGTACCACTATGTAAACAGAATGAACAATAAAACAAACAAACTAAAAAAACAGTAAAAATAATATAAGAAAAATAGTTTTTTTTAAATCGAGAGATAGATTTAGCCAGTTTGATTTAATCAAGAGATAGATCCAGCCAGTTTGATTTAATCAAAAAATAGATTCAGCCAGTTTGATTTAATCAAGAAATAGATTCAGCCAGTTTGATTTAATCAAGAGATAGTGTCAGCCAGTTTGATTTTATATGTTTTCAAGGTACAGTTGACAATGTCAACATCTCGTAACTCGTTAAGTGTTAAATGTTTCGCAGATACATCCCATAGTAAATACATTCATTAGAGATACTTTAAAATATCATTTAGGAGCTATGGAAACGCTGGAAAAATGTTATAAAGATTTATGTAAAGACTATTTTCTATTATTGTAGAAAGCAATCACTTTGTGGTTTGACATATTTAATATAATAAAATACTTAAAATAAAGACTATTTTCTAGTTTGAACGGAAATGTTACCTACCTAGCGGGCTACATCATCGATATTCCGAGGTGTAAACTGAAATGCAGAGAGGAAGTGTCTCATTCCCGGGCTGTGCAAGTATGAATGGGGCTGTTTGTCCAGTGGACAGAGTACACATATTTTGAGTTTCAAAACGATGTTAAATATTGACCAAACGATTTAATGTCAGACTCCATTTAGACACCTGTTATACTACTTGAGATTTTAAATGGAAAATCTGAATAAAATTGGCACATTTATTTAGAACTTTCACCGATTAATTCTAAATATAAAATTTGATGAATTGTCCAGACTTGAAAATTTTATTACCATAATTTCAAAAATTATCCTTTAATTATTATTATTTGCATATAGCTTGTTTGTTTTACATATCTAGTAAAATTAAAACAATGGTTTTTTTATGTCGTCTTCAAAGCAATTTTATTTTGTGACACCATTTTAATTAAAAATTAATGAACACTTATTACTAACCACTTTCATCGCTTTAAAACTTTGTTGCTAAAGGTTTGTTATGTCTCTGTCATTTAAAATTCTGCTATGAGGTCCAGTGTAAGTTTGCTCGTGAACGAAGGGGTAAATATTTTCAAGCCACAACTCAAAACTTTGTGTGCTCAGAGATAAGTCAGGCTCTAAGTATGTCAAAATAACAAATATACCTAGTTAGTGATATTCAATATTTATTCGGAAAGTTAAACATGACACCTCCCAATACTATATTGCCACGCCAGAATCCACGGAGAAACAGTCTAGTTTAATGGGCAATATCTACTTTACATGGACAAGGAAAAAGACACACCTAGAAGACTTAGATTTTATATTATTTTACTGGTGTCCATACTGTATGGATTCCTGTACAAGTTAAATCAAAATCAAACAAAGGCAAGACGAGTCTGTCGAGGAATATAGATAAAAAATATAAATATTGACTCTTTGGCTTTTGTTTTATGAGAGAGGAAATAATGTAGAGTGTTTCGGACGAACGACAGGATTGTCTTGTGGAGAGAGTCAACAGCGGGTTCCTGGAACACCGGAATGTCCCGTGTATTGAGTCAACTGCCGTGAGAATTTCGTGACGGATAAACTCCGTTCAAGTTGGTTCTCCTGAATAAACAAATCATTAGAAACGCATAACTTGCTATTACTTAACAACGAGTGTTATTTTCCATTATGATTATTGCGAACTTTTGTGCAGGTGGATAGATTTTATTATATTTTCCATTACTGGAAATGTCAGTACATCTTAAGCAATTACTTTAAATGAATTCAATATCTCTTCTTCGGTTGAAATATTTACACTCTGTAATATTCAATTTATGTATTTATTTATTCACGCCTTGAAGGCTTTTACATGTATACGTTGTTAAAAATAAGATATTCATGCGTATAAAAATAAGTGATTTTTGGTTTTCATCACAATTTCTTCATTATTACTTTTATGTTTCAAAAAACACTTACTGTCTATTTAAGTAGTTGCGCTTTATCGGAACTGCTTTTATTATATTGTAATGTATTTATATATTTTTTAATTTTAGTTTATTTTATTGATCAATGAGATAGTCAATTCCTATTAGTGAAAAAAAATGCATAGAGACTGTTTATAATGCAAAATAAAATAATACATAACATAATAAACCGATATGAGCAGGTACAATACAAGTTTTTGTAAAAAGTTCTATTGTACAAAGAATACTCATACGAATATGTACTCTACTTCTTGTTAATTAGGTGAGCTTTAAGGAAAAGGATGTCCCTATGATTTAAACCCTAACTTTGTAAAAGAAAAGGATTTTATTAAATTTGAATTTGATATGTCAATGCCTTACGTATATTCACATATTTTCGTTACATAGTAAGTAGAATTCATTTTTCTTCACGTTGAACTTTGTAATATTTGCGTTCTGATTCAATCCGTTAATTCGGACATACAGGAATGAGGAGTTTTAATGGGATTACGAACCCGCCATCCATGGTGGAATGAAAAGTGTTTTGAATCTCGATTTAAATGATTTTTTTTCTTTCTCAGGGGAATTGCTAAGGCCGGAGAGCCAAATAACCTCTCACCGCTCTCGCCTCCTCCGGGTGTGCCTTACACCGACACCATGGTCCAACATACTCTCCGGAGAAAGCAGAGAAAGCTGGCGAGGGAGAACCCGGGGGTGCTAACAGCGGTAGCCAAGGGTGCTAATCAGGCCATCGCCGAATGCCAGTTCCAGTTCCGCAACCGGCGGTGGAACTGTTCCACCAGGAACTTCTTGCGGGGGAAGAACCTATTCGGGAAAATTGTTGATAGAGGTAAGTCAATTGTTATGTTTGCCGTGATTTTATTTTATGACTAATGACAAACAGTATATATGTACAATAGTTCACAAAAATAATCCAACTTGTAAATCATATTCTTTTCCAATTTACAGGAAAAACTAGACTTTTTTGACTAAGTACTAGGTACCTACATGTTATATAGTTTCAGAAGAGTTTTATTTTGTTAGGTTCTTATTTTACTCAGATATCTTTATACTTAGGTCACATATGTTAGGTACTTACCACTATATAGATATCTTTATACTTAGGTCGCATTTGTTAGGTACTTACCACTATATAGATATCTTTATACTTAGGTCGCATTTGTTAGGTACTTACCACAATATAGATATCTTTATACTTAGGTCGCATTTGTTAGGTACTTACCACTATATAGATATCTATTATACTTGTTAAGTACATATTTTGTTAATATTTCGCTACCGGTTTCGACATATCTGTAAATACCGTACAAGAGTCCCTACTGCTCCCAACCGTCTGGAGCCAGTGAGACTATGGCATCACAAATTGGGGTATGTAGCTAAAAACAGTGAGGAGAGGAAGGAGATTAGGAAGGCAAAGGTGGGGAAGTACTTGCCTTATCATATCTGGTCACTAAACATGGCTAAAGCCATTTCAAGAAAATATTCAATTCAGATTGATGGTCTTACACCAAAACGATTCTGAGAATTTCTTCCACTCTAGAACGTGCCGCAAGTATACTATATAAATATTTTTAAATAAATTGTGAAAAAATTAATCAAATAAAATTTACTTGCGCACGCCGGGATTTGAACTCGCAACCTTTGGCTTGCTACTCGATAGCCTTACCCCTCGTCATGGAGGCTGCTGCCTTTTGGAGATTGTGGTTGATCCGCTAAATCTATACGGTGCCTTCCCCATTACTTGATTTCAACTTTTACACACTCGTAAGTTTTTAACTAAATTACTAGGTATTATTCTAGAAAGCGTTTACATAAAGTCATCAAAATGCTCGTTGAATTCAAAGAAACACTGAAATTTATTACAAACGATTCATACAAGTATATACACAGTTTTATCATCGAGATTATAAAATGTGTTAATTGTTTCTTCTTCGAAGCAAAAATTCTAAGAAACACATATAAAAAAACGCGTATAAAATTATAATATCTTTGACAAATGTTGCACAACTTCCGCAGACGATCCCTAGGCATAAAGATACTAAATACAGGTAAAATACCAGCTTGTTACTTTCACTTGACTAACTTTGTGAACACTTAGGAAGGTTGGTACCTACTAAACGTGAACAAAGAAGGTCTTTAGCTATTGTCAAACGCCACAATTAACTGCACATCTTCAAGTTTTTCTCCAAATCTATTGAAGATCCGCCATGCATGCATTTTCAATTTCAAATTGTATTTCTTCAGTTTGTAATTAGGATATACTTAGTGGAGACACAGTATGCATAGAAACATGTAATCTCTCATGTGCAAAAAATGTCTCATTTATTTTGTTCTTTCCTAACACCATGAGTTCGAAAGAAATCGTTGTTGCAAGTTTCACAAAAAATTAAATGCTTATTGTGGTTTGAAATTATTATTAATTAACTAGCTGTACCCCGCCACGCGTTGCTGTCACTCAAGTCTAACTGTGCAGATAGAGAAACAATAGTGCATGTTGCTTTTATGTCCAACAGCATGTTTATCCTACAGCTGACGCTGTTTTTTTTCCTGTAACACGATGACATATATATAAAATTTAGGTATATAAAAACACACGAATTTTGCATTCGAACGAATGCAAAACGATGTGTAAAAATTTCTAAGCAATCGGTGAAGAACTAAGATTAAGAAGTTTTAAGATTTCGAACAAACGAACACTTTTATTTACATACTCCAGTTCATCCTAGAACTCAGATTAGCTTTGAATTCAAGTGAAATTTTCAAAATTGGAAGAACCTATTTGTTTAGATAATTCGTTAAAGTACCTAACTACAGTATAATATTTTTTTCATTTTCATTTTCAAAATTGGAATTGATTTGTTGACAATTCAATGAAATCAATGTGATGAGACCAAAGCGAAAAAATAAGAGCCATTTTTTAACCTTTACTTAGTTCAATTTGACCTTTAACGCCAACCGACCGGAGAACTCTCGAATCCTGTCTAGCGTGATAATATTGGAATACGTTTCGACGAGATATTAGCACGCAATAACGCTTATATAACTATCTCATGATTTTAACAGTAACTTTTTACTATACAAGCATTAATTAATCTATGTGAAAATAGTGGCTCGTACGGTAAATGCTTGCTAATAAATATTGATATCCAAGTGATAAAATGAATTTAATTTAATGGGGTAAGAATTATTTTTAAATAAAACAGATGGGTTCTGCCTGCAGATGGCCACTCAGGTCCATAGCAGTAGTTCCGTCGTCACAACGTCTAATCTACCCCCTGCAAACAAACCCTCCCCATCTGACATACACACCCCTACCAACAATACGCTGAACTGTTACTGCAACAATGGATCAGCTTATCGGACTCATCTGAGATTACTTACAAAGAAATAGGATACTCTTCAAATAATAAGTATTTAGAGAGCCTGCTGATGGCTTAAAATTACATCAACGAGATACAAAAAAAAAATGTGATAAAATAATTTACCTAATATCGTAGAAAAAAATTGTTTTATTGCTGAGATGAAAAAATCTATGAATAGTTCAAAATATCTTCTTCCTAATTATAATGGCACAACTTTATTTAAAAGTTATGTGCAATTTACATAAGTTTTGTATTCATAAAAGATGAACAATTTATCTTCGTTATACGACGTAAGGTCCCCAATGAGATAATTTCCAGAATGCCTGCGTTAATTTAAACAGCGCGCAGGTATAAATTCACAAAACAATGAATAACAACTTGTCAACTGCTAACAGAGGCCGTATTGTTTAGCTGTACTTTCAACACCTTTCAAAACGATGAATGCAGTAGGCAGGAGGTCCGGGATAATAAAATAAAATAAATAATTTCTCATTGTTACGTCTCAATTCTCGAGCTACTGTACATAATTGTGTATGCAATGGTGAAGGTATTATGTTTCTGCTTGCTATACTTGCAGTTTTTACAATAACATACATTTGTATCGTAATATTGCAACAGGCGCGTGCTCCAACAGATGTTGATGGATGAAAGGTCTCTTAGTTTATGTAATCTGTTGATGTAATCTGAACTGTGTTCATAAGTGCGCTCTGGACTTATCCAACTAACAGTAATAATAATAACAGTAATAAATTCACCTCAAGGGCGTTGTACAAATATAATATATTTATACAATGCTCTATTTTTTTAGTAACTATAGACTAGACAAACTATTATAACAACTTCCATTTAACGGTTCGTCGATCACTAATACAAATCTATACGTGCAATGTATTTGACAACGAACGTGATGCTGCGTTAAGGCGATGCACTACGTCGTGTAATATTTTAAATTGAGCCGCTATCAATAACAACCCTTACGTGGATGGCAATAAGGCTTAAATTCCCGCTTATCCGCCTGTTTTGATTTATGTAAGAAAAAAACATGGCCAAAAAGTGCCTTTTATTTTATTTTGTGGATGTTCAGGCATAAATCTTAAAAAAATTTCCAATCATTTTATAAATAACTTAACTTTCCACATTATACAATAAAATCATAACCGAAAATGGGTTCGTAAGTAGGAGATTTTGAACTTTAAAGCAGTTTTCATAGGCCTTTACATTATTTTTTTCTGGGCTTATAAAAAGACTTATATAAAAAAATACTCGATTATTTCAAAAGCCAGGATGTATTCTACTCGCAGTATTTAATTAAAGCATCTGAAACATTTCTAAGCGACCAAATTTTCAAACCAAAAACACATGATTTTGCATTACTACGTATTGCATCGCATTCAAATGTGCATATTTTATTATTTATTTATATTTTGTACAGGCAGATAATATACAGTACCATATTTACCTGGGAGGTGGCTTGAGATTTAGGCTGTTATTTTTATTAGATAAATTTAGGTACGGTTTTATTGAAAATGCTATTACTTAATACGTATGTTCTTTGACGAAAGAAAAAGCTAATTTTGAGATTGGCGGAACAAGGATTTGAGTAGAATTTATCTTCCTAAATGCGATTTGTCCCTTCCTAAGATACAAATTGAGGTATTTAATGTAAATCCAATAAAAATGGGGAATAGGATGTATTGGCAATAAAATAATGGTAAATTTAAATTAAGGGTATGATAAGAGCTTAAAAAGGAAATTTATAGTTTGCCATCATGATTCCTCAGATGCCCTTAATTTATTTATTTATTGGACAATTTGTATAGCGCCGCTTTTGTGAGATATCACCTAAGGGGCGCTTGCAGGGTTTTTTTAACACTATCCCAATAGAGGAGGCACTGATGGAAATTATTTTAAATATATAGTCCACACTCACCCGATGAACCCGGGCACCCCTGCTAAATCACCAAAAGTAGCGAACCACTCGGGGTGACCTGTGGCAGAGCTGTTGATTATCCAATAAATGGTTCCCGCGGCAGCGGTTCGCAAACATGCTCCCAAAATTAAAAAGGGTTATTAATTAATTTAATCTAACCTAACCCAACCGAGATCTGTATTAGAACCTAATTTAGCTTCATGTGTTATAATTGTTCAGATAAATAGCTCCATACCAAAAGAAGCATTAACGGTTCTACTCCATGCCACTTGAAATCGTATTAACAACTACGCAAGAATATTTCATCAACAATCACTCCACACATCAGAAGTAGGGCGCTCGAAACAAAAATAAATACCATACTGAAGGAGCTTTTACTAGTCATTAACACAACGGAATAACTCGCCACAAATCAAACCATCGAAGAGACAATTTAAATATTGAATAATAATAATCAAGTATAAACAATGGCCGAGGCCGCCGCGCGTGAGAGGCCCCGTCCACTAAAGGCTATATTTCTTTCACGAAAGGCCGAAAATAATTTAGACGTAAAGCATTATGGCCCGGGGTTGATCTGAAGTATCATAATTACATGCTCAAAGTGTTGGGACCGGACCGCCTACCGCACGGCGCAGGGCCCAGTCACACCAACAGCTCTGACCGCGAGAACACAATCTTATTTGCTTGATTCAGACAAGTTCAAATCTCAAATATATTATACCACATTTAACATTTTATCGATTTAATTGGGGGAAATGTCATTAAAGGGTTGAGCTAAATTGTCCCTTAGAAATTGAGAACCTACCTAAAGTTCCTACCAACATCATCTTGGCGTGCTTTTAAATTCTGCATCTACAGTCCCTTATTCCAAATATATTCCTTCGCAGTTCTTAAATAACCCTTTCTATCATTATAAGGTTAAAATATGTAACTAATGGACACAATACCGATGGCATCACCATATGGAAACTATATCGGGACCCATATGAAAAATCTTTCATTAATGCGATAATTATTTTCTTATAATTTCATGCATAAGTTGCCATAAGTGAAGAAATAATATTTTTGTACTGTAAAAATTGTCAAAAAATAGCAACACCTTAAACATATCACATAATAATAATAATAGCATAGCATTTATATAGCGCAGTTTAGTGTTATTTCCCTTCTAGTGTGCTTTACTATAACAAACTTATACAAATGGCTTATTGACACTTGTGTAAAAAATCATCAAAAATACATAGTAACAGTACACGTTCACTAGCAGTAACAGAAACAAGTTATAGTCTTTTTTTATCAATATTTAAAAAAGTAATGAAATACACATGCAACATACAGTAAAGAAAAGTCAGAGGCGATATATATAATGTTAAATAATTTTCGCCATCTTAAACTGTGCCAAAATAGAACACCGTTCTTTTTTCATCTCAAATCCATATGAAAATACGATATGGAAATTGCATACGAAAAAGCATCGTGTAAAACACCCATAAAAAAATGATATTCTACTGATCTCTTTCCTTTCGCACGCATAACTATATTTTCCGGCGTACATGAACTTGAACGCTGCTTTGTTAATAATAAAAATGAAAACAATCGGTCAAAAAACATAAAGTTTATTCGCAGTCCTTTGTGTTTGGAGCGTGGTACATACATTGGAAGTCGCGTTGTTTCGTTGTTTGGGTCGACACTTCGTCCGGGCGTTGTGGTGCCGGTCGAGTGTAATTTAGTGTGTGATATGCCCCACAACACTTGGGTGTCCTGGACCAGTAATAAAAATTCCACCCGCGGGGCAATCATCTCCCGAAACCAATTCATTTTGTACCTTCGATATTCAGAATCTCTTAAATTAATACTTACTGTCAACTCCGACTACGCCGGGCTTAATAATCGAGAAGGAAACAGAATCAAATTGATTTCGCTCCGATGACTTTTAAAAAAAAATTTATGGTTAATTATCTTCGTATTTTATCGTAAGCATCGTAAATGACGTGTTATTGAAAGTTTTATTCTGCGATTATGTTGGTTTGAAACTTATGGGGCATATTTTCGAATGTTTATAATTTTATTAACTGACCACTGACAGCGGAGGTTTTTTAAAAAATATTGTATGCGCATATTTATAAATATTTTCATAGGCTACTTTATAAGTATGGAAACATTGAATTAGCTTCGTATTCATTAAATACTTTATCTTTTATCTCAAAACTGGTTTTCGTAATGTATCAATATGTCAGACGCGTACAAATTAAAAGTTGAATGAAATAACGAATTTCGAAAAACGACGGAGAATAAAAGCCTTAAACGATATTTTATGATAGAAGCCTTCAAAATGCCGTGATGTCATCATAATAATAATATAAACATCTACCAACAGTATGAATTAACACACTGAGGAATGTTCTAGAGTTCTAGAAAACAGTTTTATTTTAAGGTTGTAAATAGTTTTGTATTTAAAAAATGCCTCTCAACACAACAAAAACATTCAATGTGGTGGGACAAAACATATAAAATCATTTGGGTACCGTAAAGTGAGGTAACTGTAATAATTTTTCAACTTAATAACTTTTTCATATAAAAAAACATTTGTGTCGGTAAATGTTATCATATTTATTTCAGATTTTTGAACTATTTTAGAAATAAAATATTATTTACGTGTTTGAGGAGTCATCAAAAAACATGGTGATCAAAGTTGGGTGACTTACAATACAACTTATGAAAGCTTCGTATAATAATGATACGACAATCACAAAAAACTCTGGAAAAAATATATCGATAGACACTGATATAACTACTTCAAAATATAAAACGATAGGATATTATTATAAATGTTGAGGAATTTATAAAATGTATTTAAATTTCTTTGTCAGATTTTTTTTTTTAAATCTACTTCACTTTTCAACCGACAATATTAAATATGTCTTATATATAAACCAACTAATTTGACTCTTACTGTCGAATTTACCCGAAAAAAAATCAATAAAAAGAATCATGTAAAAGCAGCGTGAATTATTGCAGGTATCCAAGATGGATACCTGCATTCACTACCCGATTCAAACGTCACCCCGTATTACACTCAGATTTTTTTTAGCCTGCTACCATTTCCTAAATGTCTTTGTAAAAGCGTTATCAAATTTACTGCCCATGAGCGCTTAGCCGTGTTGGGTCTGAAATCCAAAATCAAGAAAACCTGTCAACGATATGAAATCTAACTTTACAATCAGCATCAGCGGTCCAGTGGTGACGTCATCTGAGGTCAAATCGTTTTGTCGCCACTGTATACCAATACCGCTCGTTGACAGCTTGAATTATTTCTCCGCCTGAAACTTAGTTTGCTCAAGTGTTTTTCGGTCTTAATTTATTTTTTCTCTTATACAGATAAAATCAATGATATATTATGAAGTAGCTTCTATGTTTTCAGTTTAAGATCTATATCTATTTACTTAGCACAGGAAGTGGAGATATTTTCTCTACATAGAAATGCGATTAATTATTCAAATCGACAAAGAAGAAACACGGGTATAATTTGTGCTGAGGCAATCGGCAAAAAGTGATATTAATTTATGATTAAAAGATATTATGCGAGCGATAAATTTAAACAATTTACCAGATAATATCAAACTAAGCAGTATTGCGTAAATATCCACTAGGTCATAAATACATATATATATATATATATATATATATATATATATATATATAGTTATAAGTCTTTATTGTAAGCCACTAGTTATTAATCTTAGTTACAAGCTAATAGTAATAAATCGATGTTACAAAGTCTAAGTGATTGGGTATAGGTTAAGTGAATAAACTAAGTTGTAAAGCATCCTTGAGGTGATTTTTTTTTCATCTACATCGTGCTATAGAAATGATCAAAAAATTATGATTATTCTCAATTACGTATGTTTTTATAGTTACATATTCACATGAAATAACAAGAATTAGTATGATTCATTCACTCGATTGAAACTTTTTTCGTTTACTTAGTTTAAATCTATCTATTCATATAGAAAAAAAATAATGTTTCTTTGTTTGTACCGTACACATTCCACACCGTTCTTTCGATATGGCGGAAAATTTCAAAGTTTGTTATTATTGGTACTAGTAGTGTTTAGAGAGCGGTTTGAATTGACGAATTATCTCAGCACTGGAATTAGATACGGAGTCGAGTAACAATGTGTTTGATTCTACATGAAGTGAATGGTAGAAAAAGTCGGGGATGCTAGAAGAAGACGATGATATAATAATTATTTGTGGTAAAATAAAACGTAAGTGGTCATCGAAGAAAGAGGTCATGGCAAAGAAGACATGGCATGATCAAGTGAAATAAATACTTATTACAGTACAATAATATTATTTCCATCTTAAAAATGCACCCAGTTGTCATTTAGGTACTTCGAAACAACCTTAAAACGTTATCCCCAAACCATTTTCAAATCCCCGAGCAACGCCGGGTACATGTCAGCCAGTGCAATATAAAAGTTAGTGATTCTTAATAATGTTAACTTCTACATTTTTTAAATAAGGTTAAGAAATGGGGTTAATAGAATAATGCCCTGTTGATTGAGAAACGGTTGGATGCCACAAATCATTTCTGGGTCCGTTCATGGCCAATAAATTAAATGGATTTTGTCTGCTGGGCCAGTCGAGGGGATCCGAGCGATAGGCTCTATGTAGGCAGTCTCCACAGCCTGCAGAGAGAATAGGAGCAGGAATAAAGGAACATGTTAACACCGATGTTTCCATTGTGTAATCATCGCATCTGAACATCTCTCTTTCCTCTGCCGCGTGAGGTGGGCGAACTGGAGTGACCAAATCCGTGTAATATGTTGCTTCATTATTATTATAATTCGAACGTACTAAATTATGCAATATACATATGTGTATAGAAAATTAAAAGTGTCTTTTTACGAAATTGATGAAATTTTACACACTTGACATTCATACCTAACAGGATGAAGGTCACTGTATATTTAAAATTTCAACATTGAGAGACATCAATTAAATCAGAAATTTGATATTTCGTGATGAAATTTTGCACACTTTAAGTTCAAAATAAGAGGCAAATTATTAGTTTCTGCATCTGATTTCGAAAACTTTGCATATAGCTCGGGCAACGCCGGGAACTTCAGCTAGTAGATTTAAAATAATTATTAATTTACAAAGATGAGAAAATAAACAACCATGTTTTTTTTGTTTTGGGGTTATTACGTCGTGTTGAGCTTCCTCTTCATTTAAGCAAAGTTTCACATCCATCATGTGAAACTTTGTTATTTCGAAAATACTTTTGGCCGTGAAAATCTAAAACCATATTTTATGTATTCGTGCTATTTGTACTAAACTGATTTTACAATATTATAATTATTCCTAAACAACAACTTAAAAGACATGGTACAATGATACATTATTTACCATCAGATAACGTATTTGATGAAAGCTTTATTGATTTCTAACATGTTAATCTAAACTATTTCTCTAACCTTCACGAAAAAAAATATTAAATAGACACGAGGAAGCCATTAATTAATGTGGTTGAGAGCCTCGTACTCGTATTGTACCATGGTCTTCCTACTCCCAGGTGATTTGTTCGGGGCGACCACACATCCAGCAGGGGCGGGACATTTCATAACTTTTTCGAAATGTCTCGATGACACCGGATCAATGGCAATAACTTGCGACCCACCTATGAATGGCACAATGCACATAACACGAAGAATTCAGTATCCCGCAAAGAACGCTTTGTGTGATTTGTGTTTAGTAACAGATCAAAGAAGGAAATCTCAATGCGTTAAGCAATATTTCACAAAGTGACGAAAAGGAACATCATTTGTAACTCTACCTTTATTTGAACATTTTTCTTCCGTTTCTGTGGTGATGTAAGGATGTCACTTATTCATCCGTTTCTGTGTGGTCCTGACAAATAAATGACACGGTCCTTGCTTGACATCAGAAATTGCAAATTCAAGATAATTTACACAAGGTAGGTACATCGAAAATATTCCTTAAAATTAAATCGTTAATTTTTTCAAATAATA
This sequence comes from Hesperophylax magnus, assembly GCA_026573805.1. Lineage (NCBI taxonomy): Eukaryota > Metazoa > Arthropoda > Insecta > Trichoptera > Limnephilidae > Hesperophylax > Hesperophylax magnus. Next base: position 617,924 of record JAIUSX010000041.1, on the reverse strand, counting down.
ATTTGATTTTTTTCTAAGATAAGAAAAGGCTGTTCACTACAAATCAGGAGATTGCGGGTTCAATTCCCGGCGAAAAAGAGTAAATTTTATTTGATTAATCTGTATTCTTTCACAATTATATATATTTGTGGCACGTTCAAAACGTATCGCCCTGGTGAAAAATCACTATTCCGTACTGAAACGTAACTTAAAATAGCAATTAATAGTCATGTTTCGTGAAAATATCCCAATAGCCAGGTAATTCCCCTCCTTCCTCATCCTCACAACTTATCCCTGTGGAGGATGATGTAGTCTCGCAGGCTCCAGACTCTTGCAGCGCAGAAACTCGTGCGCTCATTTTCGTTTCCGATTTCTTAATTGACTTTTTAGTTTGCGAAAGAGATGACACATTATTATTTGTTACACGTTTAGTATATCACTGTAAGAACAACGTAATATAATAATGCGTATATGTAAATTGAGTCGGTTGGTCACCGTTGCCCGGGGGCAGGCGAGGGGGGCATTACGCTCGGTTCGCAGCGGGACACCGAAAATAAAGGAATAAAAAAATCACAACAAAAAGCTCAACGAAGGGCCTAAATGTTCCCAAAACAGCGGGAAGCCTTCGGACCTGCGCAAATGGACGGCCACAACACCTAGAGTCCTTTGGATTTTATTAAATAATTATTTTTACACCTTACACCTGTCACCTTGTTCAGAATGTCAAGGTGACATAGGACCACTCAATTTTAAGATCCAAATTACTAGAAAAAAAAACAACTTTGCCAACTCTGTTATTTTTAGATGCTGAAATGATTAATTTTGCTACCTGCCTAATGTTTACTTAAATTAAAGAAGAAATATGAGTAATATGGCTTCAGACATGATTAGAGATTTTCATCTAAAAAAGTATTACCGCGATAATTGTTTGGGTTATCATGCCATTCTGCGCCATATGCCCTGATGGTGGACAATACAACGATGTACAAATGGTTACTATAGAAGCGATTTTTTTATATAATAGCATCAAATATTATAATTACGTATGTAAATGCTAATTATTACCACCTGCGAGCTTTATAACAATTTTTAGGTTGTCTCCTGTTCAAATTAATTAGAGCATAGCGAGGACAGATCTTTGAAATTTTTGAGAAATACCAAATAGTACCTACAGAAGATACAAGCTATCAACAAGCTAATATCAAGTTCACATTGAAAGCTCAAAACTCATTTTTCGAGATATCGAAAAAATAATTTTTCTGTCGTTAATAACTTTAAAATATAATACATGTTCATCAAGTAAAAAGACAACCCAATTTTTAAATTTAAAAATAATTGTATAACGCATTTCTTTTTTTTTACAAAAAACATTTTTTTAAGAGTTATGTCAGTAGCTTGTTTGTCGTGCGATCGGGGCACGCAATAAATCTCAGTGAAACTCCGCATCTCCACAGGTATTCATTTTGAGTTTTGGTGGAAGAAGAAATATTATTTATAATAATAGTGTGGCAACACTGGCAACAAGTCCTACTAGCAACATTAGTTTCCTGGCAACACATGAGGTATTAATGGCCGTTGTTGTCGCCATTGTCAGCGAGGTTATTAGCCCAAATCAGTGGCAATAATCGCCCTTTCACAACTTAGACAATGGACGAAATAACTGTTCTCGGGGGAGATGAGTGTTCGTGGAAGATGAGATTATACAGGGGAAACTGGAAGTCAATAAACGTTTCTCAACATCTTACTGCAAAGTACTACGAAGTAATGAAAAATCATGTCAAATATTTTAGATACTTAGTACTGCGAGTAGAACACATATTGGCTTTTGATATAATAGAGCGATTTTTAAAGTCTTTTTATAAGCCAAGAAAAAATAAAGTATCGGGCCTACAAAAACAGCTTTATAGTTCAAAATCTGCTACTTAATAACCCCTATTCGGTTATTATTTTATTATATAATGTGGAATATTAAGTTCTTTAGAAAACGATCGAAAAAATAAATAAAATTTGAACCTGAACTAAGTCCTAAATACTCCCCAATTCAAACAGGAATTCAAATTCAAATAATTTCTCAATTGAGTGGGCAGTTTCGTTAAAAAAATATACTTTTTTTCTCAATTAGTTTCAAAATATCTATATAAATAAATTATTGAAATTTGTTTCTACAATTAATAAAAAAATATATAAAAAATTTAGTCATAATTTTTAAAAGGAAGTTTCAAAATTTTACTTTAGAGGTTAGGGTCTAGTTTTTGGAGTCGAGTCTTTTTAAAAGGCATGAAATAATCAGCCATCTAATGTCTTTTAAAACGTTTTCAAAAACTAGCCCCTACCCTCTAAAGCAGAATTTTGAAACGTCTCTTTAAAAATTTTGTGTACATCTTTTTTTATTTTTTTTTTATATTAACCCCTCAGAAATCTTTTTTTTTTAAATTTACCTAAAAAAGATCCAGCATTACTTCGTACTCGACTTTCTCTAAAACGAAAGCTTAAATCGCAAAAAGGTACATTAAAAAATCGGCTCCAAATGTCATATCAGTTTTCCGCTTTTACTACGAGATTCCAGACGATATTTGTAGGTAATCTATACCTAGTAGTATCTACTAGATTTAAGTAGTTCGTTTTTCTGTAGAGTAAGTCTAATTTCTAGCCTCCCTGTGTGAATATGCTGGTTCCACGGTTGGCGTAAAAAACCCCAGTGCCTTATGGCTGAAGCGATTGGTTCCGTTGAGCCGGGCCCCGAATGAATTCGGCAACATAATGAAATACGGCCCGTGTAATGTATCATTGTGATATCTTCACGCCGTAACGTGAAATTATGGCTTTATTACTGCAGTGGCCTGCAAATTGATATTCATTATAAATTTGTTTTGTTCGCCAAATGGCAGGGGACGGCCTGTTGTTTGGATAGGTTGGTACTACGAAAAAATATTTGCTTGACGGGTGGGGCATTTTTTTGCCTAGCTTTTGGTGTTAGGGGAATATTACAATTCATAAAGACCCTTCTTTAAGTATTATTTATTTACTGCATTAAGTTACAAAATACGCAAATAATATTAAACTAATGTACCAAATAGTTATTAGATATCGATGGAGCTTAACTTTGTAGTCGGTGGCGTTGCTATTTGATCTTTTTGGATAAGTACAAAAATCTATGGTTTTGCTCGTCCCTTCCTTTACTACCTTCAAAGTTAAGTGTGTTAAACTATAAACCGAACATATTTAAATAGTTGATTTTTATGAGCTTTGAGGACCAATTACTAAAATTAATAGTGTCGCAATAGTGTTAGAGGAGCTACGACATTCTAATTGTTGGGGATGTTGTGAGCTTAAGAGGAAGCTACAAGCCAAAAATGTGTATATTCTTGGTATACCTTACAATAAGCATTACAATCGCTTGACAAATGGAGTCTAGAAACGGTTTTTATTTATTTTGTCAATAATTTTATAAGAAAGCAAAAAAGTTAATCAAGTGAAACTGTCACAGATAATCTTACCTATAATACTGTATTTTTTAAAGTTGTTTCCTTTATGCGTTCATAAATTTATATTGAAAAAATATTTTTTTTAGTGGTTTACATATATATTTTTTTATTGAGTAATTTATTTTTTATTTGTATTCTACTCAAGCGAAACGATAGGAAAATCTTCAATTTATATAAAGCAAATTTTTTGGTATTCATAATGTACACCAATTCGTTATAAAGAATAATCAAAATAGTGATTTGGCATTAAGCTTCGCCTTAAGTTGGTGGAGGAGTTCTAGGCTGATTAGATCTAGTCACTAAACTAAAGCCATTTCAAGCAAAACAAATTCCAAACGGTGTCATTGAACCAGGACATTGAATGCGCGAAGGTGGTAAAAATACCTATTTGTGATATTTTTGTTTTTGATTTACGAAATGCGGTAACAAAACAATGTTACCGCATTTCGCGAACAAAGTCAAAACAACACAAAGCCTACGAACGTAATACAGATGTTTTTTTCAATAATCGAACACAATTACACTTGAAATAAAATAACACAAAACTGCTCTCCATATAAATGTTATTATTGATAAACCAAAATAAACAAGGTCTCGTGACTTCCGACTATTGAGAAGTATTGAGTAAGGCCGGCTTCACACGGACCGGCGGAACATCTGCCCGGTCAGTGTGAAACCTGAGACGCAATATGGAAATAATAATAATACCAACAAATGGGTGGGCGAGCCGAGGTCAGCGGAATTGAGCGGAATAAGACGTTAAAAGGTTCAACTAATGGAGGCGGCCGCGGGTCTGAAGCCCGTGTCACACGGTAACCTAAATATTAATCCAAATAAATCATGTTTTATACACTCTAAACTAAAAAAAACGGTTATGTCACTTATTCGCTGTTGGTGAAAGAGGTATAATACACAAATCGTTCCATCTTGGTTTAACAAATGTAATATTTTAACTTGAAAAGTTACTAATATATACTTATGTTTTGTACCGAAATTCGTGTTGTCGACCTTTCAATATATTCATGAAAATGAAAATCGATTTTTTTTTGTCTGGTTTTCTGGCGTGTTGAAATTTCCACAGCTATTTTAGATTTATAAGCCTACACAACTCTACGGAGCTTTGAAACAATCCAAAAATGACAACACGCCATATTGTTTTTGCAAATTTTACTAATATTTAATTGAATTTTATGTAAAGCCAAACGTTTAAAAATTGAAGTAAGTTTAGGCTAGGTAGGTTAGGTGAGATAAGTTTTTTTGTCACGGAGTTAAAACATTTAATTTATCGTAAATTTAATAGAATATAATATTGTTCGTTCGTGTATGATGGTGCAGACCCGGAATGAGAAATGTTCTCCGGGTCACGGGTCAGCCAGCGGGGCGCCCCAGGTGCCTGGAATACATCTCAATATCTCCTCCGCCCTCCTTGCCGGGCCGCGGAGCTCGCGTGGCTCGGAACGGTGCAAGCGAGGTGGTCCTTAATTATTACAGTATCGGCGCGGTTCAATCGGCGCTCAGTTTAGATATAATTCAATTGTATTGGAAATTACGCTTAATTGTTATTATTAAAGGAACGCGTTGAAATGATAGGTAAATACAACTTCATTTTGGATATTAAAAAAAAACATTTTTATTCATATGAACATTAGTTGATTTGTGCTTTTGTAGGTAACTGCATAGGCAAGATGATAACTACTTACGGTGTTTGGTATAGGTATATTTGATTAGATTAATACGTTTTGATAAATATGCCTTGAAAATGGCAGTTTATTTGCATTACTATCCGGTTTCGTCTTATATTAGGTGTAAGAAATAAGGAACAATGATATTTCAAAGCAAAGGTGGAAATTGGGATTCAAGTTAAAAAGATTTGCGTTGACGTATACATTCCAGACACAAAAAGGCTTTGCAAATTTCATGACCGCAGACCTCGCCGTCGGAAAGTTTTCTCTTCAAACGAGAGAAAAAATCTCGGGGTTAGAATTTGGGAAGCTGAAAGCATTTATAAAAAATCTGTCTCAGGAACATTGGCCTTTAAAAGACAATTTAAAATAATTTACTTTTTGACTGGACATCGTTAGTAAGCTCGACAAATTATGACATCTGTCAATAATTAAACAAAAGAAATGTATTTTTCAAATACGTTATCGCTTGTTAGAATTTTTCTGCAATCAGTTCCAATTTTGAAAGTCAAGGCAAATCCCAGTAATATAGTTCATTCATCATAATATGATTTTTGATTTTTATAATGGCTAATTTTGAGCCACAAAATCCTTCGTTTAAATGTATTCGTGTGTAACTAACATACTCAGATAAGTCCCGATATCTGATACAACCTAATTGAAACACTAATATTGTTCAATACCTAATAATTAATTATCCTGTTCGTGATCCAATGTTCGCAGCGTTCTTTTTTTGAATTAGACTAATGATCAAAGATGGCGGCGTTATGAGATCATAACGAAGCGATGAACCTTCTTGAACCCGCGCAAAACAAAATGTCAAAATTCGAAATATCTTTTAAAAAAAATTGCAGACTTATTGAATGCGAACTTAATTATTCAACAATTAAGATGTTAGCTATCTATGGTAATTAAAACGCAATAATAATAAAATCTTTTTATTGGAGACGTACAGTTTATTTTAAGAAAGTCGAGGTGCATAATAAAGTTTTATTATACTTTTATTGCAATTGTTTAGCGGTAGGTACCTGCGTGAGAACAGACATGCCGACAAAAAATTATACTAAACTTTTTTTTATTGTCATTTAAAAGTGAATGAAACACTGTCGAATTAAAACACAACGGTTGGTTGGTACGATTGAATCTGATGATTCTGACATCACAACCAGTCTATGTGAGCAATATATCTATTATCTACGATGTCTTTCGTAGTATGCAGGTTTTTAAACACCGGTTAATTGTTTATTAGGTGTGGTTTTAACTACAAAATGCAGCGCCGGTTGAAAAAAAAAAACACGTTGCCTTTTTGGAACTGGTGAGTGGTGACGTCAGACGTCACGTTCAAGGATTTTTGGAGACCGAAAAATTAAAAATCTGAAAATAATTTTATCTACGGTATCGACAACTATAAAAACAAATACCGGTAGTTAAGTTAGAAGGTAATTAGTTATAAAAAAGGGTACTCGAGTGTTAGGTGGGTATTGAAAATGTAGAAACACGAAGTTACTTTTTTTTACTCATGGTACGTTTTCGATTTACGCTTTTTTGATTTTAAAAGTCCGAGTTCACTATTTGGTAATCAAACCTAAGAATAGTGGCTTTATATCGGATAACTTGTTTATATATCTTATTTACCACTACCAAGAAGTTGGGTTAGGTTTGGTTAGGTTTCGGAATGAAACTATACATGAAAATATTCTTTCATTTACACCATAAAATCAATGAGAATACAAGAAATGCCATGTCGACAAACTATTTTGCCTATCGGGCCTTAAATTTCCAATACACCATGTGCTTCACCATGATTACGAAATTTAATTGGAATGGATATCTACCATGTCAGGCGAGTTTAAGTGAGACAGAGCGCATGCTAAACGGTCTAGAACCAAAAGTTACTAAATCAAATTTGTATGGGCGGAACTTCTAGTTTTCTTCTTTATTCTAAGATTTTACACTATGTTAAGTAACATGTATGTAAAAGAAGTGTCTGTAAATAAAGGAAGTTGGTGCACACACGCTGTATTGAAAATGGTCTCTGCTTACATACGTAGATACTGGTACGATGGTCGGTCACGAAACATAGGTGCGTGGGAGGCGCCCCGCGGGCATACAAGCGCGCGCCCCAAAGATTTAGAGCCCCTGTTAAATATTTTTACAAGCAATTAAGATCGTGATGCCCCCCTCCGCACCCCTGACCCCCCGCGAGATGATTTATTTATTTGAGGTATATTTCGCGGGATTATTGTTAGTATTATTATTATTATTTTGATAGCGAATGTTTAAGCTTGATTTAGCTCCATTGATAGCGCACGTCTTGTTTCATGTAAGGCTTTGCAACCTTCCTCTTCATCTTCTCCTGCAACGTCCCCTTCCCAATTTTATTATTTTCTTTAAGTAGGTAGATATCCACCTAACCGAGAATCTCTAGATGGTAACATTTTCATTTGATGATTTCAAAAATGTTTATTATTCAAAAAAATCAAAATGCTGTGTGCAAATCATCGACGGCCATCGTGGTCGAAAGGTGAAACTCTCGACTACGAATCCGGTGGACCACCATTGAGAATTGAAACATTGATTGAGATGACTTGACACTGATGTTTAGTGACAAGATCCGAATAGCCAGGTTCTTAACCAGCCTCACAACTTAACTTAATTTGGGATGACATGGTATCAGAAAATTCAATTTTCATAGAAATACTAACACAGTTATAGAAGGAACCAGAAACCAAACAACTGTACTAAAAACACAAACGTACTCGAAACCAGTTGTACAGCACTAAATTAACCCGACCACCGGTGTTGCGTTTCAACATTGATAGCCAGTTATAATTAACACGCAATTTTAATGCTTGAAACTTTACACAAAACAATCATTTAGGAAACCTACGATGCAATTCATATCAATAAATTTTAATATCCAGAAGAGATATTTTAATACAAACTTCAACTTAGCACCGGTCCTATAATCTTATATCATAAGATTATGTTTTATTTACCAGTTTAATTAAACGATTAATAAAAGTGTAATACATCAATGGCTTTTTTAGATTGATTCAAAGGATTTTTATTTATTAAATCCAGTCGTGTTTCAAGGACTATATTTGTTGAATGCTTTGAAATATCCCCTTCAGAATAAATTTGAAGCATTCCTTTATTTTATTTGAGTTTAAGGGTGGGATACATACGCCTTCTTCCGTTTGAATATTTGCAAGGATATTGGATACATGTAATTAGCTGGTTCTATGGCGAACCAGCTAATAGTGGGTACACGACATTAAAATCTGTATTTTTTTAGTTTGTACATGAAATTAAACATCTCATACTTAAGACCCAATTTTCGGTAATGGTTTTATTGTATAACGTAACAAATTATTTTTTTTTTCAATATTTGAGCCTGAACTTCGCAAAATAAAATAAAATTAATTTTTGCGTTCTATTTTTCTTCCTTAAATCAAAACATGCGACGAGCATTAGTCAAGAAATTAAACATTATCTACATAAGTAGTGTTATTGTCTGTGGCCTGATTCCAAAGGTTTCACGACGACATAAAATGCTTTAAATTAGACTAGTTCAATGTAATTTTAATTTTCAAAATTGTAAGTGATAAAAAATATAAATCATGTCTGATAAGCGATAATATAGGTACCTAAATATAATTATTCTAAAATCCTACAATAATTAAAATACCCCGTAATTTTTACCAGAATATGTCTTAACACAATTTGATAATTTTTTGTTTTTAATGAGTTTTTATTATTCACAATGTATATTTGTTACGTATAATTTTTTTTAATTTTTTTTATTATTTTTAAAAATAAAAAAAAAATTTATACGTAACAAATGTACATTGTGAATAATAAAAACTCATTAAAAACAAAAAATGTCTAGAAATTGTTACATAGTGAATGCCAAAGAAATACAAAACAATTTGATAAGTCTAAGAACTTTCTAGGTATAAATGTAGATTTTCTGAATTCAGAATGTTAGTATAAAAAAGTCTTCGACTGTGGCAACATTCAACAAACGTATTGAATTTACTCCTGACATTTGCGGAGTGCAGTTAAATGGCAATTATATCAATTCGGTTCGTTATTTATTGACACAATTATCATCACGGCAGTAATTTAGGTCTTGCAGCATCCAGCGTCCAGCGTATGGGTATCTGATATCTCCGAAACAGAGAGATACTCGCTGCCAGGAGCGCAGAAGTCGGCAGAGGTAGAGACCGCCCGCGCCCGGTTGGGAAGCGGGGTGCCCGCTTTCAACGCCGCTATTCAATCCAGAATGCGAACCCGACTGTCAGATGAATGGATTTATTTCAAATATATGCAGCCTCAACCGGGGGGAGTATGTATATACACGGAGGCTTATTCGGGCACTTAATGAGCTGTACCAACAGAGGAGACGGATAGCCGAACAAATGACATGTAAGAGCCATGCATCTTCTTTCTGGATTGGAAATGCAGATGTACAATGGCTGCCCATTCAACGGCCAAAGGGAATTGACGTCCTTACGAAAGTAAAAACTTGCCCCGCTTTTTTGTTTTGGCTGATGTCTTATTTACATGATTGATGGAAAGCCCCAAACTGTTTGCTTTTTGTTTGGTACGTTCGGTGGGAAATTAATATTATTGACCACTTTTGTAGAATTATTAAACACATCAATATAGTCGATGCACCCGATAACATTAAACAGAAAATGGAGGTTATAACTAAAAGTAAAACGAGAGTTTTAATAATTTAGTAATTTTAAAAAATGATACTTTAACACACGGTGTCCGGAAACTCGTTGTACAAGCGGAATTTGGTAAATCTAAAACATATTTGTAGTCGATTTTGTGGTAAAACTTGATTTAATCATTTGTTTTCTAATACGGGTGCTTTGGGTCTGTGCTTTGATGTATTTTAAAGAGTTGATATTATTAACCTTGATTTTTTCAAATGTTATCTAATAACTCCAGCTTTGGAATCGATTGACCCGATGGAGATATCAAACTGAGATTTATTGGGCATCTAAGTTTAATTTCTTGGTTTTCATTTTACATCGTACATAACGAATTGTTTTGTATTGTCCCCAGGTTGCCGTGAGACAGCCTTTATCTATGCCATCACCAGCGCAGGAGTGGCTCACGCAGTGGCTCGCGCCTGCGCGGAGGGCAGCATAGAGTCCTGCACGTGTGACTACAGTCACCAGGCCAGGGGCATCCAGCCCGCGGGGGCCCGTGCTGGCGGGGGCCCCGCTGGAGTCAGAGACTGGGAGTGGGGCGGCTGCTCCGACAACATCGGCTTCGGCTTCAAGTTCTCCAGGGAGTTCGTCGACACGGGGGAGAGGGGAAGGGACATCAGAGAGAAGATGAACCTGCACAATAATGAAGCCGGAAGAGCGGTAAGTTCTATAATATATATATATTGTTGTTACAGTCAATCGCATTCCTCCTTACTTTTTATTGTATTTTAGTTATTTGTTCGTTTACAAATTAATATCTTATATAACATAACATTTTACTTTCCTCAACTCTTCGTGTGTCGGTACTAAATTGTCGCCGTGTGCAGCTGATTCTATTTTTGGATTAACTTATATTTTGTATCTTACCAGATAATAAAAAAAATTAGTATATATTGTGGCACTAGTAGTTTCCCCAGAATAGCTAGTTAAATTCAGAAAAATGATGTTTACAAAATATCTTTAAGGATAAATTGGCATACAAGAGGCTAATGTAGTTCTTAAATCTTTTTTGAATTTATTAAATGATTTAGTTTAAATGGTTTCCGGCAGCGCTGATGCTAAAAGCGATGATAAAACTTTGTACTTCATTTTATTTAGGACTCTTTCAGACCAGAATAGTTATGTATGTTTTTTGTGGTGATGTACCAGTATGAAGATGCCATAACAGAGTGAAACCGGTCTAAAAAATAGTGGCAGTGAATGTTCCTTAATCATAAAATCAATTTAATATAATAGAATTTCACCAGGAATTATCAATATTATAACAAATAGCGCTAATTATCAAATTCGTGTTGGTATTAAAAAATAAAGCATTACGCGTCCAATTCGGCAATCAGCAGTCAGCATTTAGCTCCCGAAGTATCACTCGAGCTACAGAGCAGGCTGATCAGAGATTCAGGGCGAATGCAAACCTGATGGCATGCAAATTGGCCGCCGAGTAAATATATGATTTGAATACAGCCAGTTGGCAGTTGGCAGTTGGCAGGGACTCAGTCAATTTGCCAACTCCCCTGGCATATTTACATACAAACGGAGATACTGCTCACTGCTCGCCTTCTTGAAGACGTCATGCATCCTCGTGATTGATATTGATGAAGTGTTAGTTGCCCGCTCTGGAAATTCCATTATGTCGAGTCACCACTGTGAGGATTTATGGATTATTTACAACATACCTGACTTACTAAATGGTTGATTTATAATGGAGCATCCAAGAAGATATTTGAAAAAAGATAACGATCTTTGTTTCACGTACTTGAAACTGTTATTATCAAGTAGCTGTTCGAGAGCCATCGGAAGCTTTTCACACTTGACAAGATTTACATGCATTATCCTACCTCCCGAGTTGTGTGTTGCATATAAATTCCAAATAACATGCATGAGCCAAGGATCTGGCTGCCGGTCACCTACGCTTGCCACGAAGCAGGCAATCAACACGTCTGCCGCGAATGCGTGAGTTTGATTGGTCGAGAGGCTGTCATCCGTCGCCCACCGTGACAAGACCAATATATTAATGATTTAACAATACTCGAGGCGGGGACAAGAATCCGTACCTACGATTGGATTGGGTATGTTTTAACGATTTGCTCTCACGTCACGTCGCGGACGATATGAGTTACGATATCAATTCGTATATTTTGGACATGTTTTTTGTCACTAAACCCATTGCTAATTTTTTGAGTCCACACGAACGACAGCTGTCATCGCGTTAATTAACTATCGTCTACTGTTGAGAATGATATATGTATATCTATGGTCTAAAGTCTAAAGTGCTTTCTATGATTGCTTTAAGGCTTAAGACAGTCTGAAGTTTAGTGAAGACAATTATTTAATTTATTTAGTCCACATTGGCTTGGTATTAAATCATTGTTTTTCTTTGTCTACAGCATGTACAAGCCGAGATGCGCCAGGAATGCAAGTGTCATGGAATGTCTGGATCCTGCACGGTCAAAACTTGCTGGATGCGCCTGCCAACCTTCAGGACAATCGGCGACAACCTGAAGGATCGCTTCGATGGAGCTTCCAGAGTGAGTGTAAGCAACAGGCCAAGTGAGAACCTTCCCCCCAGACCCGCGGCCAGCCCCAATACTCCATCAATCAATAGCCTAATCGCCGGGGGCAGGAGTCCCGGCCCGAGAAGAAATCGATATAACTTCCAGCTCAAACCCTGCAACCAGGACCACAAGACTCCTGTATCCATGGACTTGGTTTACTTGGACGCTTCGCCAGGCTTCTGCGAGAAGAACCCTCGCCTGGGGATCCAAGGAACCCACGGACGGCAGTGCAATGACACATCCATCGGGGTAGATGGCTGTGTCCTCATGTGCTGCGGGAGAGGCTACAGAACCCAAGAAGTGATATCGGTGGAAAGGTGTGCCTGCACGTTCCACTGGTGTTGTGAAGTTAAATGTAAATTATGCAGAACGAAAAAAACAGTACACACGTGCTTATAAATGAATATTATGTGAATTAATTCAAATGTATAAACTTGTAAAAAGTGAAATGTACGAAGGATTTGTTGGCGTCTTCAGTGTGAACTTCCGTCCAGTTCGGGAAGGAAAGAACATCAGTCTCACAATTGAGCGCTCCGCTGCAAAGTATATTAAATGAGCGCTGTTCGGAAGATTAAGTGATCACATCAAACAGGAGAAATAAATTAGGATGCCCACTTAATTGCAACATCTGTTCTTGGGATTTTATACTAAATCGCCTAATTGAAGAGCCGCCTCTTCCTAGAGATAAGGACGGCACTTGAGTAACTTCATAAAAATGGATTCTAACAACCGGCAGTATCTCAATGTCCGTTCCTTGCCAGACCTGAGACGGGAGACAGAAGACGGAGACGGAGATGAGAGGTGATCTCGACTTTTTCTCGCGTTCTCCACATTAAATAATTATATGCATTTCTATTTTTAAGTGTAAACCGGTTTAATGATACTATCGATTTTTTTACATCTTGCCACCGTAGAGCTGGGTTAGTAAGAACATAAAAAAATATCATATAAATTATTACTTAGTCCAGGTTGTTAATTTATCAATTATCGTAAGATATTTATCTGTCGTTTTATTTATGTGAATTGTAGAGAATTTATCAGTATTAAAAAGGCGGACATAGCGTCGTTGTCCAAATATAGAAGATCCGGAAATAATTTATATGATAAGCTATTTAATAAGTAGGTTTCGTTATGTAGATTTAATATAAAGTCCTCCTCCAATGCTTCTACAAGCATCAGAGTATCGTGTATAATTGTGATGATAGTTATAAGTTTATTTAGTATAGTTAGTCGCCATCTTAAAATATACACTTATGGTTGTATTCCCGGTTAATATTTATAGTTACTTTTACACTTGTATGTCTGTATTATATTATCATATTTAAAAAAAACACTAAAAAGACTGACCCCGATCATCTTAGATTGTAAAGCTTCATTTCATCTGCTTTCCGTGGAAAATATATTATTCCTTTGGCTTAAGTAATGTACTGTCTGTACCAAGATTAACTTTGAAACACGCGCAAGGTTTTAACTTTCATAAAATTAGCAAGGTGTTGCATTGTTAATATTGGTGCTGTGTTTAACCATCATTACGGAAGTAATGAAATCCTTTACTTAATAATAAATTAATATGCATTAGAAAATAGCAGGAAATCAGCACATTCATGTAGTATCTCATTATCTTACTTTAATGCTTTTCACGTTTAAATGCATTAAAAATATATATCAAAAAATTTCAGCATTAAATCGAATATTTTATAAAGAAAAACAAATTTAACAAATCTTTTTTGTTTATCGAAATGTGACTATTTCCCATTTCTCACATTTTTATTTCATCATGACTACTTATTTATCTATGTACATAATGTACATACATTACTCTACGCTTTTATTTCCATTTTAGCTGATAGATGAATCTTTATAAGGTTTTATTTATACTACTTGTTATTATTATTATTATTTATACTCGCTATCTACTTTATGTTTTAAACATATTTTAAAAATATGTAAATAATTGTAAATTATGTAAATAACTATGTTTAAGGATGCTTGAAAGTGCCATATGTAAGACTTATGTTTTCCGGTAGAAAAATATCAGTTTACCTACCTGTTTAATTTGCTTATTTAACGAGCACTAATCTTTGCCAGATTTCCCGTGTTAATATTACCTAGCTGAGAAGATTTCAACAGAAAAACAGCATTAACTTTAGTAATTGATGATTGGAAGGAAGATATAGATAAAAATTAGCGTATTTTAGATATTCAGAGAGCATTGAAACAATAAAGAATTATCAAAAAAATAATGAAATATTTAATAAAAGGGAAATAATTAGAATGGTTTAAAAATTATTCAAGTAACTGACAAAAAACAAAGACAAGTAACAGTATAGAAAAACCGATAAAAAATACGATGGGTGTACCACAAGGATTGGTATTGGGTCCGATTTTGTTTAGACTCCTCATATATGATATGGTAATACGTTTGATTATTATTTTAACTTGTTAAGGTGAACCGATAAACAATAAGTAATTATTCTTTCTCCGGTTTTCAACTGAAAACATAAGTTTTATGAATGCGGAAAGTGAGTGAAATGTATTTAGATGATATATCGTTATCTTTAGGTGTTTGAATAATGTAATTGTAAAAGAGAAAAGTACTCGGACACTTTGAAGTGATCGTATATATTATAAATGGCCATCAATGTATAAGACTTGTGATGTGTGTCACTACAGCAACGTAATTGTCATGGTATTTTTCTAATAAATTATGTCAACACATTAATCTGTCAACATGTTTCAATTGAACCTCCTTTATCCTTATCTTGTGTTGTCCTGAGGCGTACGTGTGGTAAAATATGATGTAATGAGTAGGATTAAGAAAAT
Source organism: Hesperophylax magnus (assembly GCA_026573805.1). NCBI lineage: Eukaryota > Metazoa > Arthropoda > Insecta > Trichoptera > Limnephilidae > Hesperophylax > Hesperophylax magnus. Next base: position 602,673 of record JAIUSX010000041.1, on the reverse strand, counting down.
ATATGACGCGAATGTGAATAGTGGAAGAAATCGGAGACGCACGAAGAAGACATGGCATTTGTGATAACATAGTACAAGAGTATTTATGAGACGAATGATCAAGGAGTGAGTACCAAGACCGAGTGTTTTGGCGTTCCGTCCTCTCTGCTTACCCTTGGGGGGAAACGGTGTCATGGTTAGTTAGTTAGGTTTATCATGCTAATTTGCAATAAATGGATAACATTAAGTTCTACAGATTGTATTCTAGTTGCAGCATTCAAAAATTCAATCAATAAGTAATTGAATAGCTGACTTGTTATCCACGCAACTGAAGGAATAAATCAAATAAACAAAAGAAACACACAAGTAAAAAAATCTATTTGAAAGGGTCCACTGCACAGAAAGGGATCGATCCTATTCATGGATGCAATCCAGTAAAGCGATTCGCCACGCAGCCTTCGTGCTTTGCTGGTAAATTGAATATACAACCGGCCGTTAATTCGACAATATTGGGTATGAATTAAGACGTCGAATGGAGATGGGCAGTGAATGAGAGAATGGGTGAATGGTAGGTACAAAGGCCGGGCAGGATGTCATGCCTGTTTGCTGGGAGACCATCAACCAAGCTATTGTGCCTTGTGCTAGTCTGCCATTCACGTCACGGTGTGAGAAACTGTCGATTAGATGCGATTAGTCTCATATTTGATCTAGGTAAATAGCCTTATAGATACTATAAATGTTTTTGATTATCTATTCAACCCATAAATTCCGCAGATTTTTTCAATATTTTCGTATTATTTGACGGTCTCCGTGATCGAGGGGTAAGGATCTTGTCTAGCAAGCTGGACGTCGCGGGTTCAAATCTTGGTGTGCGCAAGTAAATTTTATTTCACTAACGTTTGTGATATTTCACAATTTAGTCATTTAATAATACAAAGTGTATTTACGGCATGTTCTAGAGTGAACGATACTCTTAAGTATTGCCTGGTGTAAGACCACCATTCAGTATTGAAACGTTGCTTAAAAATGACTTTAGCTCTGTTCGGTGAGCAGATTTGACTAGCCAGGTACTTCCCACCTTTCTCCTTCGCATCTCCTTTCCCTCTTTATAACCTTCAGACTCACTGGCTCCAGAAGCTTAAGAGCAGTTGGGAAATAATGTAAAAATAAAAATTTCGGTATTCTCTTGTCCACCCCAAACATGAAAGATAATCATTAGGTGTTATTATTGGACACTGTACACGGTGTCTGGAATCTCGTACTACAACCGGAAAACTGGTAAATCTAAATCACAGATAACTCTTAAAGCCATATTTTTTTGGAGAGCATTTCGTTTATTTTTAAGTTTTTAATTTTTTTTTCGGCAACTAAAAAAGTTTAAAAAAAATCCTTGGAGCAAGGTATACGCTTCAGCGTATTTTAAAATATATTTAAAAGCTGATATTAACCCTCTGAGAATCGATTTTTTTCAAACATTAAATAAAAAATTCTAATTTCGGATTCGATTTTCTAATCAAAAAGTAATATTTCATAATCGACTCTAAATGTGACGTAGATTAACCAGTTTCCCGTTCATACTACAAGTTTTCGGACACAATGTATAGCTCTGCTTAGTAATTAGCTTACCCAAAAAGATTTTTTAAACAGGTTTTTAAGTCCTCAAAAAAGAAATAGGTAAACAGATTAAGAGATACAGTAGGCTTAACCCCCTCAGGCTAACTTGTTCGCTTTTGGGAACAGCTCATATAGGTCTCGAAGAAATCGTTGTGTCTCCCTTACATAGTAACCCCTTCCATACAAATAGTGAGAAATATGATCTAAACGGTGTTAGAAAGAGAAAACACCACGCTTTATATTAAAATTTAGATGTTAACAACATTAGAATTAAAAAAAAATGTACACCTATATTATATATAAAACCAAAGTTTCCGAGAGTAGTTTGAAAAAAAAACTTAAATTAAACAAACTACGAAATTTAACATTCATTATTTTTATATGAAACTACAAAAAAGTGAGAATAACGTTTGTGATACATTTGTCTAATAAAATTTTTGTGAGTGTTTTTTTTCATCTTCCGTAGTTTTAGATTTTGATATTTCAAAAATTATATGTTTATTTCTAGTAATAAAATTTGAAAACGTATTTCATCACGTCCTTTCAATAACAGTATATGTTTATAATGCATTTATTCCATTTATTTAGATTTGTTTGCAAAAAAAAAGCGAAAATACGCTGATCGAATTTGACAGAATATGCTTGAATAAGGCCTGAGGAGTTAACACTAGAATCCAAGCAATCAAATACGAGTAAGTCATTGAGCTTCAGTCATCGTAACATGGATAGTGGGTAATCTTCACTTGGTCGTGTAACATGCCTTCTCCGGTTTTTTCATCCATCCACTAGTACGTCGAATTGATTTCAATATCCATCTACGCGTCTTTTTTCTAAATCTGCGAGTGAATTCATTCAGTTCTTTTTTTCGGATCTCTGCAATCGTTATTCATTCATGTGAATTTACTAACATGGTTTTTAGAAAGCATTCAATCCAGAAATCAACTGGATTCTTGCCCATAAAAATTCCATTTGTGAATTGATGGTCGGTAGTCAAAAGGAACTTAATTATCATGTAATAAAATCGGTGGGTAGATGGATAAAAACAGGATGATAATATAATATTATACAGGATGTCCTGGGGTAAAGTGCACTAACTTCGGGAGGTGATTCTACATGATCGAAGAAATAAAAGAGATAAGTTTTTAAATACTGTTTGAATTTCATTTTTGTTTTCGGTAATGAATGAATGCAAATCTTGTAAATGGAATTTTACCCACTTTCCGATCGAGATAAAATTTGGCGGATAGACTTGTTGTGGATGACAACCAAGTCAACTTTTGGTGGCCATCACGTGTACACACGTAGACTTAGATGCATTTGACAAATGTTAATATGCGAACTAAATGCAGGTCTTACTCGATCAGCATTTGGCGCAGTTGTCCTGGGGATAAGTCAAATGAAAAATAAATATTTTAAGGTTTAAAAGATATTTTAAAAGTTCACAGCAGTTTAAACGCCAGTCCCTGGGGAAAAAGGTTCAATCCTCACAAAAATATCTTCGAAATTGGCTACTAGTCAGCCCAAGAGGTGGCGAAACTAGTTCAAAAATTGAAAACAGATATATTATAATAAACAAATATTGTTTTAAACGGGTTGGTTTTTTGCCAATCATAAATATTTACACTTTTTTTTTAAATTCAACTTTTTTAACCGAAAACTATAGAATTTTATAATATCTGAAATCCTGAAATTAAAGCACTTTGCCCCCGGACACCTTGTATAATTATCATTCTAAGCAGATCAAAGTCTTAATGAACTTCTCAAAGCAAGATTGTATCAAAAGATGCTGTAATCTCAGGATGATACGCCTAAAGGTCTTTTAATTCTCGTTTGATATTGTGGCTTTAATATTCAATAAATAAACGACTGCCTCACATATTGGCCATATCGAAAATGACGAAAAATAAAAGAATTTTTCAATCAACTCTTAATTAAGCCATAAACATTGCAAATTATTCGAAAAACATGTTAATTGAAATGATTTCGAAACCATATTACCCACATCAGAGATGTCGTTTATTTAGCATGTTACTACCAGAGGAAGCATTGGATGGTCATCAGGCTTTTAGCTGTGGTCATAGCATCACCAGACCTTGCCCCCCGGGGTTCGGTCCGCCAATTCTCCAATTGAATTTGATCATATTTTCTCGATAAAGTGGGTACGAAACGTCCTGTCTTTTAGAATCATAATAAAAATGTCGCGATTTGAGTGAATCGACCATCATACAAAAATCTACAGCAAAAGTTGGATAGTTATTTATTTTATATTAACGCCCTTTTAGGGGCTTTTACATATGAATATTAAATACTATACAATACATGTTAAAAAAAAAATTTTTCTTGCTAGAGTGATACCGATGTGTTAAAAAACTCAACTTACAATACATAGGTGGAATTTAATAAGTACAATTTTTCATTGTTATTTTGGTATCTAAATTATAAGTTTCACATACAAAACAGAACAAAAATAGAAAAAGGGAGATTATGTAGAACAAACAAGAAAAAAAAGTTAAACAAACAGGGATATACAGTATACACATAAACACAAAGCCAAGGTAACAATTTACAAAAAGATACTTATCCACTAATAAATTGGTAAAAATAGAATACGTTTGATTACAAATACAGGGAAAAGAATAGAAGAAAAAAAAGATACGAGACAAAACAAAACATGATAAGAAAATTACGCATTTTTTTTTGCATGTACTTGTGAAAGAGTTATTTATTTATTATACAAAAAATACATAAAAGTAATATAAAACAATATAGGTAATACACAACAATATAGATAAAGGGCAACTACATAAAGATACCATAAGTGTAAATGTATTTAAAATTATTTTCAAGTTTTACCTTTAACATGTATTGGGTATCAATAATGGCAACGAGAGAAAGTGATGTTATTCAATTTATTTTTATTTTATTTTTATTTTTTATTTTTATTTTTTTTATTTCCTTTATTTTTTCCCAATTTATATATTTGACATTACAATTTTATAATAATAGGAGAGGGAACCCACTAAGGCGCAGCCTGTGCGTGGGTAATATAAGTTTATACATTAGATTTTTGTACCTAAAAATAAACAGTAAGCATAATAAAGAAAAACGATAGGATTATAATTAAAGTTAGTCTAAAAGATTGTGCAAGAGGTGCATATTAAAAATAAATCAAAGTAAAAATAAAGATTGTAAGACAATATATATGAATTAAAATAACACAAAATAAAATAATAATAACTATACAGAAACAAAATAGAAAAAAGTAAAAATTAAATGAATAATGCTTCAACATTTGCATTGTACAGCCACAACTTTAATTCTTTTTGGTATTGCGCTAGTTTAGTTGTTACTTGAATTTTTTTTGGTAATAGATTAAAAGTGCTGTTGTTCTTTTTTTTTCAATTCAAACTGAAAGCAAAACAGGAAAAAAGAATGATCTGTGATGAAAAAATAATAAGTTATTAATAAAATATTGCGCGAACAGATTGGAATAAACATAAGATTTTATGACAGGTTTCTTTATAATTAGTAAGCAGGTGAGTCGGCATTTTACACAATTCACAGACAAAATATTTAATTTTTTTTCTTGTAATTTTGTTACTCACCAGTATAAGTCCTTAATGTGTCAATGGACACTCCTTAACCCAAAGCGATAACGAACAAAACAGCTCTTAAAATCACATAAGAATTTGAGATCACTTCGATTTGTTAATGACTTTTGAATAAATTAATCTTCTAATGTTCTTTCTTTCTATTTCGATCGAAGGCATTCGGTATGTGTCAGTATGATTTATAACCCAAAAATACCTTCCACCAATACCGTGAATTGAGCATGAAAATGCGTATTTCAGAGAATATTGGAGAATTTAACATATTTTTTACGGGTTAATGATTGCCGGACGGCATACCGATGTCAGGAAAAAAGTATCAAAACGTTTTCACCATCATCACTTAATTAATTAATGGTTTTACGATGGACCCAGGTGGTACAACAGTCATCGTAAATGTTATGTCTTTTTTTGACAATGACTTAAGCAAGGTCGCTTCCGACGGTTCAGGGTGGGCTCGTGGCAATAAATTACTTTGAATTATGAATCGTATTTACATTAAAATATTTATTTTAACGAGTTAATTAATGTCTGAGGGATAAGCATTAACTCGCTATGTATATTGGGATATCTGTTTGCTGGTATCAATTTTTAAAAATTAAGTGTGAGCTCTGGCTTCATTGCACCGGATAAGATATTTAGGTGAGAAATATGCATTAAACTATTTCACAACACGATATTGTGGTAATTGCAGTCTGTTCTTAAAATCTTTTGGTGAACAACTTTACTTGTTAATAAGAAAATAACAAGGTACATAATTCATCTAAGGGTACCACATCAATCAAGAAAATAAAATGGGGCTGAAGGTAGCGGGGGTGGGAAGAAGTAATGAAAGTTGGGAAGTAGCTTGCTATTCAGATCTGGTCAATAAACATGGCTTTGCCATTGCAAGCAACGTATCGATTCTGCACGGTCTTTCTTTAAAAATTATCTCCACCCAGGAGAACATGAGAAAAATAATTTCCCTCAGGGCCTATGTCATCTTTGTGGATGCTGTGTGGTGAATTTTTTTAAGTAAAGGATAGAGAGGAAGTTCTGCAACGGAAAATAGTTTGAGGGGGGGTAGAAATCTGTAGGTCAATGTGTCCAGGAGTGACGTATGAATCTATTCCTCCTACAGCGGTGCAAGGCATTGGAAAGAGTCCGGCTGGAGAGATCAAAGGGTCTCCCTATACCAGCTTCTTCCGATTCGACCAGCCACGCAGTTGGTGGGCAGACGTATCCGCCACCAAGGCCTGGACAGACCTCATGAATTCGACAACCCCTGCTATGTCACCAAACGCAGCGAACCACATGGGATGAACTAAGCAAGTGGTGTTGATTATCAACACATTGGATTCCGGGTTACCGGTACAATCTATTATTATTATTATTTATTAGGTACAATATTTTTTACAATTCAAGTTTTCCAGTAATGTAGGCCTCACTGGGTGGCTTGCCCGTGCTGAGGCCTTCATTTTATAATATGAAATAAAAACTACATAATACATTTAAAGATAAAAATTATACATTTAAAATTAAAAATACATAATAATATATTTAAAATTAAAAAAATAGTACATTGAAAATAATCTTGTGTGTTTGTGAGTGATGTGTGTTACGTGTAGGTTTTATTTTTATTTTATGCTATGAAATTTTGGTAATATTGTCTTTTTTGTTCTTTAATCCATGTTGTAATTTTGTGTGTGAATTTATTTTTATTTTCCTCAATTTTAATTTCAAGTTTTAAACTGTTGAAAGCTTTTATTGCATGGTATTGGTAGTGTCTTTGTACAAAGCTTGAATTTACTGTCGGAGTTTTTATGTTTTCTTTGTACGCTTGTCTAACTGGTCTGTTAGTGTTTTTTTGTGTATGTTGAAATTTTTTTTTTTTTGTCAAAAATGTAGTTTAGTAGTGTTTTATCGTATAATTGGCGTATATCTAGTACGTCACAGCTGTTGAATATTTGGTCTGTATCAGTCAGTCTATGTTTTTTTAGTATTGCCTTTAAGATCGTTTTCTGTGCGGTTTCTATGTAATTGATAGCCGAGTTTGTTGCTCCTCCCCAAGCAATAATTCCATATTCTATTATTGATTGGCAAAGTGCAAAATATATTGTTTTATTTTATATATGTTTCTTATGTTTAGGAAAATGTGTATTGTTTTGAGAAGTTTATTTGTGATTTGTTTGATGTGAGGTGTCCATTTAAGGTTATGGTCAATTACGATTCCTAGATACTTTATTTGTAATAGCTATATATAAATATTTAATAACAGCTTGCTTTTCCAAGACTTAAAAATAATATGTTTCAAAAGAAATGCAATCACCTATAATAAGAGTTTATTACCCAGTTAAATCCCACGATTTTTCACGGGTAACAATTAGTTATCAATAAAATACCAAAGTGACAATCAATAATAATAAAATAATTATTGTTTGTTTTTGTGTTTAGTTCGTAGAACTGCATAAAATATATTTTTTTAAATTTGATGTACCTAAATCAAATTTAATAATGTTAGTATTAAGTTCTACAAGCATTTTAGTTTTTGATTACTGTGACAGCTGTTTCGGCGTCCAAGGTCATTTTCAAACTGCGGTAAGGTCACATTGAGACGATTTATTTAAATGATTCTATTTACCCCCGCACAGTTTAGAATTTTTCGAAGTCTAAAATGATTTATTAAATTGATTGTGACAATAGATTCTCTTTAATTTAATAATAGTAAATTTCTTCTTTTATCAATAATAATGTCTTCTGCCGGTTCTGGTTCAACCGCAAAGTGATGATGGCTTTCTGATGAAGATATTCGCTGGCGGAAACGATCCCGGGTGGCATCTGTAGGTACGCAAATCCATATTATATTATAAACATATAAATATTCCTTTTGCATGTGCGGTCTGAACAGCCGGTTTCTATCAGCGGGGTGCCCCGAACACCTACTGCAGAGTTTGGGAACCCGCGGCTTGTGAGTGGTAATTTGTTGTTACAGTATAGACACAGTCATATAATACAAGAAAGGAAAGGTAACCACTAGCTACATATTAAGATACGAAATTATGCTAGTTCTAGGATATTAAAAGATATTAAATGAAAATGGTATATGGCTATCTTCGGATCTACCGGATCTGCCCTGATGATGGACACTGCAACGCTGTCCGAAACGTCGGCTAAAGAAGGAGTTAGCGCAACACGGCATAACACCCCAAAAACAAACAACAAAAATGCTTTTGGCCGTGAGAATCTAAAAACTTACCGAAAATGGTATAGTGTTACAAAATAATAAGGTTTTCCCTTCTTTGCAGCGTAATACTTAATATGTATTTTTAAGATAGTACCGCACAAGAGTTCTCCAACTGAAAGAGTTGTCCAACCATCTACGGAGTCAGCGAGACCATAGTATCCCCGATCGGGGTATGTTTTGAGGCTGAAGGTAGTGGGGAGGGGTTGGAGAAGGGAAGAGGAAGGAAGGGAAGTTCCAAACACGTCTATAGCCATTTCATGCAACTTTTTGATTCTGAATGGTGGTTTTCACTAGGACGATACTGAAAGTACCTACCACTCTGAACCGTACCGCAAATATACTAAAATAATATTATATTAATTGAATACATTATGAATTGACACAAATTTGTCAAAAAGATTTTCGTTATTTACATATAATTTTTTTCGTAGCTGCCAATGTAGCCAAACAGAACAAAAATAGATTTATTTTCGAAGGAAGCAAATACTTTGGGATGTGACATATTGAATGAAAAAGTATACACTTAGTAAGACACCACTTTATTTTTGAATCAATAACGATAGCCAACCGCGATAAAATCTCTGGAACTAAAATATTGCATAAAAATGGATCTGGAATTAGATTAAACAACTTAGAAGCCCTTGAAATAAAAAAGCAGTTAATAATAATTTAAATATAATAAATAACCAAATTAATTTATCTGATAGTCCCATATTAAATTTATTCCGCCGCTGAAACTATTATTTCCTTCCCCCCCCCTCCCTCCACATCATCCTTAATAATTTGTCTCCACCTTTTCTATTTGCATCTCTTTCTATCTGTTTTGTATCTCTTTCACTCATTGTTTTCATTTACCTATATATATGTGCCTGTATCTAATTAGCTTTAGTTGATATTTAGCCCTGATGAAGCTTGGGACAAGCGAAACCCGGTTGGCTATCGTTATTGATTCAAAAATAAAGTGGTGTCTTACTAAGTGTATGCTTTTTCATTCAAAATAAATTTAATTTATTTTTTAGGTGCCTATTTTTCTTATTTCAAATTTAATTTAATAAAAAAATTATGTTTAGTAAACATAAATTCTTCATGTTACGGAATGGTAGGCACTCTCACTACCGCAATTCAGAACCAAAATGTTGTTTGAAATGACTTTATACGTGTTTGGTGACCAGACGTGAATAGCCAAGTACTCCCCACCTTCCTCTTTTACACCTCCTTCCCCTCCCTACTACCTCCAGCCTCAAAATATACCCCATTTAGGGATGGCATAATCTCACTGACTCCAGACGATTGGGAGCAGTTGCGGACACTTGTACGGTATTTGCGGATATGTCGACACCTTGTTGACCCCAAATTGTACATTACAAGTAGTATTACTAATTTTTTTTTTTAAATCCGTGCTTCTGGAATATAAGACAGGCCCAGATTGGAACACAGGAGAAAAAGAACCCGAATCCATCGCAGTTAAGGCTAAATTCACAAATTTATATTCTGCCATCTCCTTCATATCACAATCCTTCCTGCATTAATTAACACAAAAAGTGTTAAATTGTGCTTTATACGTAGCAATATTAAACGATTGTTTAACAAATTCCCCATATAATTTCTGGGTGACTGGTAAGTCACTTACCTTTGACTTAACTTAAAATTGAGCAAATAATATTTATTTTGCTGCCTATGATATACCAATTTAAATAAAAGACAATTCACACAAGTCAGTAAGAATATAAAATCATATCAGTATATGAATGAGTTTCAAACTATTTGCCAAAGTTCGTACAATCTAATCCGAAGATAAGCTAATAAAATCAAGCAGTGTATGTATCGTATATTTCAAATTCATTCTGTCCCAACCACACGAGTTCCCAACTTTCCTATTGTACTGCCTCACTGCCACACCGGCGGTGACCACAAATGACTACACTATTCGGAGGCAAGTGGCAATAAGTCAGTTGATGATATTATTATGTTGATGTTACCAATAACATCATTCATTATGGGTTGTGACAGCCCAGCGAGGAAATTTAGTCACACAAAAACAGATACTGTCCTTGAACGCGATGATATTTATACATAAAATAATAAACAACCTGTTACCAAAATATTTTAAAACAAAATTATTAACAACAATGACATGCTATGTATGTAAGACCACCCTTTAGTATTGAAACGTTGCTTGAAATCACTTTAATAATAATAATATTTGGATGATTTGTGTAGCGTCGTTTTTGTGCAAAATCACTTCAAGGGCGCTGTACAAATATATAATACATTTCTACTTTACCCGTGTTTGGTGACCAGATTTGAATATCAAGGTACTCCCCCTCTTTCCTCTTCCCCATTTCGTTTCCCTCGCCACTACCTTCAATCACCACAACATACCCCCGTTGGGGATGCCATTGTCTCACTCGCTGCAGACGGTAAGGAGATTTTTGTACTCTTGTGCGATATTCTCATAAAAAAAGATAAATGTTTAGTAACTAAGTGTCCTTAAAACTTTTTTTGTATACATTTCTTCCAAATTTTAAAAATGTTTAAATTAGAAATGTTGCAGGTACTGTAAAATGATGTATACAGGTACAATAAATTTAATATATTTTTTCCATTAAAAAAATATATTACATTGCCAACATTATTTAGTGAATTTCCACTGAATGAATTATATAAAACACAAAAATACTTTTTGTGGTTGGATCGCCCTGAAGACGTGAATGAATGATAATGAATATGAATGTTGCCTATTTTAAATGTAAAAGTAAGCAATATGGCTGTGCGAACATCAAAACGTGCATTTTCATAGCGGATGAAATATTACACTATAAAACACATGTTGTAATAATTCTATTATAAAATTCAATGACTGACATCTCTGAATTTCAGATTCTAGAAGGTCAATTGAATAAAGTCGTTCCTCTGAAATGGACATAAGTACAAAAATTAATAGTCATTCGCTTATTCAAATTAGCATAAATAAATAATTAAAGAGTATTATTCGACATTTATTCACATTGTCTTCCGATTTTGGTGTTTATTGTATACTAGCTGACGTTTTGAATTGTACCTGACGACTGCGTGCAGTTTTAGGGTGGAAATAATTGTATTGTATTGTAATAAGTATTTGTTTCATCGTGCCCTGTCGTCCTTAGGCATCCTGGACTTCTTGAACCATTCAATTCCAAGTCATACATTGTCCTTACACCTCTTTCTTCTTTCATCGCGTATGCCTCGTTTTACCACAAATAACTATTCGATTTATGTCTTCCTCGGGCGTCCGCGATTTTTTCTACTTACATCTCAAAAAATTACATTATAAAATAAAATATATTATTAAATATATTATTTAATTAAATTACTTTAATTCGACTCTGTATTTTATTCAACGGTCACCGAATGTTTCTACCATACTATAGGATACCGTTTAGTTACTCTTAAAAAATTTTATAATATAGTATTAAATTCGACTCCATAACTCATTTCAATGCAGAGATAACGCATTAAGTCTTTTTCGGAGGCCCCTGACATCTTCTACCATTTAAAACATGCAATAAATACTCCTGACACTAATAAAAACAAAATTTGAAATTTTCGGCGTAATCGGTCAATTTTCAGTCTATATGGGACAAATAAAGATAAATTCATTTAGATGGATTTATATAAAAAACAACGTATTCTTACCGAAAATGTTGCAGTTTTAGCGATTAGTCTCCCACGTGAGATGATAACTAAATCTTCAATCTCTGGGAACGTACTTAAAACTCAGTAAAACCGTGGAATCTAGCAAATCTCTAAGCCTCAAGAACACACAAATTTGCATAAAAATTAAGATACCATCCAAAGCTTCTTTAGTCATTTTGTCTCCATAATGACTGGATTATTAAAATTTTTAAGAAATAAAAAAATCTTGAATACATAAAATTTTAAGACAATGTTAAATAGAGGTTTGTAAAATGTTTATCATTAGTCTCCACTTATCAAAACACTTGTTATTATAAAACGCTAATAGGCAGAGTAAGTAAGTGGGCACTCGGCCCACCTTTTTTCCTGTCTACTATGTTTGAGAATTTAGTGTAGCTGGTGACAGTAAATATTGTCACCATTTTTATCATCTCCAGAACGGGGACAATTAAGGAAACTATGAAGTTAGTAAATTGTCTTTTTACGAGGGAAATATATTATTGTCATTAGTCATGAATAATTTGAATCACAACATGAATATAATGGTAACCGGATAAATCACATCTTTAAAAAGTCATATAAAGTCATGAAAGTGATGAAACAAAAACTTTATTAACTGAATTATGTATCACTTTTTTATCACTTTATAACACTTTTTAAAAGTGTGTTGAATTGTCAGTGTGTTGAGTTATCATGGAACCGAATATAATATACGACACGTTATTGTACATGTTGCTCCTACAGCAAAATACATTAATAAAAGATTTCTCAAAAAATCTATAAGATGGAGTGATTTTGACTAAAATAATAACATTAACCCTTTATAGGGCAATCTTGTAAAACGAGTACATATGTACACATATACAATAAGTGCATTTTTTCATTCAAGACATTATGAAACATGACCCATTTATTATATTATGAAATTGGAGCGGATATCAGTGGAGTATGTTTGTAAAGAAAAAATGTCAGTGGGGACGTTTGTGTCATTTGGAGTTAAATCATCATGACATTCGAACTTTTCAATTCGTGCTCCTGAGTAATGTTAATTTATTTAAAAATATATGGAGAATAAAGTGGAATAACTTATGTATTAAAGTTATTACTTCCTTACAACGTTTTATACAATGTCTTTTTTGGAACAATTGAGACAGATAAATAGATTGAGATAGACAACAGCGATAATTTCCCTGTACAGTCAATGGGGTCAATGGGTCCCACCTAGTAATATGAATATTCAAAAAATTATTTGCCCTATACAGGTTTGAAGAGCAGCTTGGATAGTCTACGCGTGCAGTATATCAATGACTACCGCATGATATTTGCCTTTCCCAGATACTGCAATTTTTCCAAAATGAGGAGATTTTGCAGCCTTTGTAAGAACCAGGGCGGATTTTAAGGGAGAAGATAAGCAACTCTGCAAGTTCTTATCATGGAATCCCACCGGAGTCTAGATTCCTGGAACGAAACACACTGGAGAAACTGGCCTAGATTGGCCTCGCAAATTTCAAATGCTACAGATCATTGACGTCGTTTTTTGTTCCATGTACGAGATGTGTTTTTTAAAATCATTATTTTTTTTTGCTTATACATTCTTACTTTTTAAAGCGTTTGTATATACTTTGTGCGATGTGTTGGATCACACTGACCTCCACACACTCCGGTATAAATACGTTATTATAATTAACTAACTTTATTGATTTTCCGTAATGATATTTTTTTTGATGTGATGATTAATTTTTTATTAGATAGAATATGAAATACGTGAAAAAATTGTATTGAGGATGGATGATGTAAAAAATTTTCTTTCGCGGTGCAGATTCCTTGCAGTATTTTTCCAAATTAAAAGAAGTAGCTAAATATATTTTTTTATTAGAAAAATCTGCTGACAGTCACTGTGTAAGAACCCGAGAAACAGTTGGTCATTGGAAATAATAAAATCTTGAAGTATTCTACTATAATACCCACACTTAAAAGATTTAATCATCATACATTTTTTCCGTAATTTATGATTATATCCTAATTAATTAATGCTTTAGTTTAGCCTGGGTCTAGTATAATTTATTCTTTTTTTATTCGTTAGAGTCAGAGCATTCATTTTAATTTGTATGACGTGAAATATTCTTATCTCTGGAATGCGCATTAACAGTTCACCTTAGGCCGGAAATACTAGGCCTGATGGCGAAATAACAACATCGAATTAATAGATTTTTAAATCAAAATATATTTATTTTATCTTTTATTTGTGCGCTGCATATTCTATTCTGTGGTGATACAGATGATTTATTTGTGCCCTGCATATTCTAAGTGTGGTGATACAGATGGTTTATTTGTGCGCTGCATATTCTAAGTGTGGTGATACAGATGATTTATTTGTGCCCTGCATAATTTAAGTGTGGTGATACAGATGGTTTATTTGTGCGCTGCATATTCTAAGTGTGGTGATACAGATGGTTTATTTGTGTCTTGCATATTCTAAGTGTGGTTATACAGATGGTTTATATGTGCGCTGCATATTCTAAGTGTGGTGATAGAGATATGGTTTAGGTTAATTAACAAAAGGCCGTAAATTAATAACAGTGATAAAAACAAAGGAATAATACATGCAGGTCGGCAAATAGAAAAAACATCGTTGTAAACGATGCGCGTATTAGTGATAAAATCACTACCATAATATGGGGTGACTTTTGAATCGTGGATCGACTTTGATCATCACGGATATCTGCATAATTCTCGCATCCACTCAAAAATAATTACTCGCTTCTTTATAATGATTTTTTGAGACCAACATGGACACAATGACGCTTCCAAAGTAACTGTCAAATTAGTTGGTTTTTTACATCATTCAGTATATTTATAGATAGAAAAAGTGTAAAATGATACCTTTGATAAATTCCTCAATGAATATGATAGTTTCGTGTCATTTATATTGTAACTTATATCGGTGTTTGTCGATATATATAACTGCTTGAATATTCGAACTCCCATTTTTTTGGGATTGGCGTATTGGTGTTACAAGCTCATAAAAATGATTCCGTCGCCCCACTCCGAAATGTGACTTTGAAATTCCCCAAAAACATATATTTTTTTTCCATATATTTCGATAGTTTAAGCATGTGAAATAAATATGACGTAAAATTAAAATGATTCTAAAGTTAATTAGTTTCTAACATGCAAAGCATGTGAAATAAATATGACGTAAAATTAAAATGATTCTAAAGTTAATTAGTTTCTAACATGCAAATTGATAAAAGTCACTCCATTTTACGCTTTTTTTCTTACTCGTGCCAAATTGAATGGAAAAAGGAATTTTGATATCTTTTTTTACAGTGAACCATTTGTACCGCTGTTATTTTAAAATATTCTTAATTTGTTCGCCAAACTGTGAGTACCGTTGACCATAAACGTCTCTAAATTAGGTATAAGATTGGATGGTGTTAATTAAATTATTATGTGAAAATACAATTTTTCCAAGATACGTTTTCAAATTTTACGACGAATTATTTGTTTGAGCCTAATGTGAATCTAAATATGGATAAAATGTTTTGTCAAATACAATATTGTATCGGTGATTTAATTACATATTGTATTTGTCGCATTTCATGAAACAATACTTCGTCTTAACATTCTAAAGCTTATTATCATGCGAAAAGTATATTATCATAAAATAGTTAAAAGAACGCCATCCTTGAACGCGTAGATTATAACCTACGTTACGTTTACCCTCAAGTAACATATTGGTTCATTGATATCAATTTTTACTAGAGTGACATATTATAATTTATTTAAAAAGGCAGGAAGTGATTTTCACCGACAGAAATGTAGAATTTACAATAAAACCGTTTTTATTATTTTGTGTGGCGTGTCTCCAGTTTCGTTAAATTTAATCTCAGAACCGTATTATTTCTACACGAAAAATGAGAATAAGAGTCGGAGCATTGGCATTACATTTTTGGTGTTAAATGAATTTTGGTCGGTTTTTGATCTCAAGTTCACTAGCCTATCTCACGCTCAATAATAATATATGCGAAAAGAAATATAAGCTTGGAATACCAGTTCAATCAGTTTTTTTTATATTTTTATTTTTTTTATTTATTTTTTTTTTTTTATTAACGACAATTTTAATTACAAAGTTAAGTATATTATTCGCAGTCCTCCTCACTAGGTATTCCTGTTCCGAGGCGGACTGTAGGTTTTGGTATAGGTGTAGATCGTGATTTCCTTGTTAATTTCTACAAAAAAAATTTAAAAAATTGTCTTCACATTTGTTCAGTTCATAATTTTATTGATTTCCTCATCTTCGTGTTTACTTAGCCATAATTTGATGTCGTTTTTAAATTTTTGTGTCTCCGTTGTGTTTTTGAGTTCAATTGGGAGGGCATTATATAGTTTTGTAGCATGGAAATGATGATTTTTCTGGCCAAAAGACGTATTTAATTTTGGGATGTTCAATAGTTTTGAGGATTTCTTCCTTGTTATATAGTTGTGATGGTCAGCAGGAATTAAACAAGGAATTTTTCCAGAAGATTTTTTCCTTGAACAAAATATATTTTTTTAACTATAATACTAGTAAATTATCAAAATAAAAAAGTCGCTATCCGCGTCTGTCTGTTTGTGCGCTTAGTTCTTCTGGGTATTCTTATAGGGTATTCACTATCATTTAGAGAATTTCTTCCGGAAGGTTTGTATATATTTATAAAATACATGCATATTATATTTATAGAAAGTCGATGTTTTGTAATTATGTGTATCAAGTTGTGTGTCGTGTCAATGTGTATATTTTTGGGCGCTTACATTGCTAACGCTGGCTTAACCTTACGAGATACATCAAAATAATTTATTATAAAAATGTATATCTTAAAAAGGCCGACAGAAAAAATCAGCATTGCATTTGTCTATCACCTAAGGATAACCCCCAGCAACGCTAGATACACGTCAGCAAGTTTATTTATATATGAACAAATAACTAGTATTTATTTCTTTATTTATTCATGTTCTCCATAAAACGGCTATGCACAAATATATTAAGGCGATGCACTACGTCGTGTAATATTTTAAATTGAGCCGCAATCAATAACAACCCTTACGTAGATGGCGATAAGGTTTAAATTCCCGCTTAACACCATCCGCCTGTTTTGATTTATGCATGAAAAAAACATGGCCAAAAAGTGCCTTTTATTTTATATTGTGGATGTTCAGGCATAAATATTAATTTTTTTTTCCATCATTTTATAAATAACTTAATTTGCCACATTATACAATAAAATCATAACCGAAAATGGGTTCGTAAGTAGGAGATTTTGAACTTTAAAGCAGTTTTCATAGGCCTATACATTATTTTTTTCTGGGCTTATAAAAAGACTTATATAAAAAATACTCGATTATTTCAATGGCCAGTATGTATTTTACTCGCAGTAATTAATTAAAGCATCTGAAATATTTCTAGGCGACCAAATTTTCAAACCAAAAACACATGATTTTGCATTACTACGTATGGCATCGCCTTAAGGAGAAGGTTACAAATTTGAGGTACATGTAAGTATAAAAAGTCACGGGGGGCATTTTTAATATTTTGTGACACATTTCCAAAGATGGTAGCTGAACTGTCTGTAAGTGACGTTGAAAAGTCGATGGTCAATGCAGAATCGTTTTGAGTCGCTCTGTTGATTAGCGATTCTGTTGGGCAGAAGTTCTCGCTTTCGGAGTATATTAAAGTTCACGGAATCTTGAATTTTGTGGACATATAAGTTAACTTCTTATAAGTAGATTAGCTTACCAGCGTACCAGTGATTAGCTTAAAGAAATGTTTGCCTTAAAATATTTTTCGGCTTGCTTCTAAGGTGTTGAAATCGAGCATTCCTGTTAAGAACGAGGATGGATATAGCCATGCATAGTACATAATATATTTTCTCGTATAAAGATAATGCATAAACCTCTTTTGTACTTTGTCTATTTTTGTTTAGATCAGATTCTACGCTCTAAGGTATAAAATTAAGAAAAATAGAACTTGTGGGTCCAAAATTTGCTTACCTTTTTAAAAATTAGATGTATATGGGTACCTACTCCAATGCAATCTCAATTCGTGATATTTTACTGTGTTTTTCTGCAAGTTGCCATACTTTTAGTAGTAGTTTCTTCATGTAGTAGGTCTCCGTGTCCATGGAGTAAGTCTCTTGACTACGAATCCGGAGTGGAAGATTTAATGAGATTATTGCAATGGCTTTAGCCGTCTTTGGTGACCAGATCTGAAAAGTCAGGTACTTAGCTACCTTTCTCTTCCCCATCTCCTTCAAATCCGAATAGCCTCCGAAGATGAAGATTTGTTCCAACGCGTGTTCATTCATGCATCTGTACTTGCCTTGATAATATATAATGACGAAATGTGAAATTATGAAGATTTTTAAGAACACGTTTTTTTAAAAAAAAAATTTATTTAGTAAAAGATTATACATTTATATACATTATTTAAGAAATGTTTTGACTGCCCAACTAGGAGGA
Organism: Hesperophylax magnus; assembly: GCA_026573805.1. Lineage (NCBI taxonomy): Eukaryota > Metazoa > Arthropoda > Insecta > Trichoptera > Limnephilidae > Hesperophylax > Hesperophylax magnus. The sequence continues at coordinate 584,076 of JAIUSX010000041.1, read as the reverse complement.
TTCCCGTTTTAGGACCGTCAAATTAGGATGAGTATTAACATTTTGATAAGTTGTTTGATAAGTATAGTATTAAAATAATAATGAAATAATAGGTATCGGTACTTTTAACTGGTGCCTTAGCCTACTAACATATTTTGTATAAATATGAATAACAAAGAGAAGAAATACAATAAAATAAAATATCCAATTAAACATAAGATTAACTGCTTCTTGGGTAGCATTCTAATTTAAAAGTACTAGGTAGGTACATATATACACATAATGATAAAGATTAGAACATAAATGTATCTTTTACATGGTTTATTTTTGTTGTTGTTTTTGGTTTGTGTTTGATTTCATTTTGTTGTGTAGTAAAAGTTCACTCTCCTTTCTACCTAATTGATGAAACCAATTCGTGGTCAATTTATGAAGAATAGCTGTGTTTTCCTTTTTCCAAATCAGGCATGAAGTTGTATAGTTTTGGACATAAGAATGAGAAGTGTCTTTGAGCGAGAGATGTTTTAGTTGTAGGTGGTGCGTGTTCCGAGATCGTGATAATACATTCGTGTTTGAATTTTTCATTAAATCTATTCATTTATTCGTTACGGGCCTGAAATCCCGTTTTTACCACGATTACCAATAATTAGAAGAGATCCCTAATGAATTGGCAATACTCATTTTTCTCCGTGAACTGTTATGATTTTAAAAACTAAATAGTTACCACAAATACTCGTTTAGATTATGAACATGAATGGTGTCGTGATACAATAAAAGGTCATGTACTTATGCGATAACGATAACAAATTACGTAACAATAGATAATAATCAAGTTCAACAAACTAGAATTCCCTTTGTTGTGTCTTTTAACTTTGAAATCAGATATCAATTCAAGTCCTTGGTTCAGTTATCATGATTCACTACTGCGAGGCAGACTGTAGCCTATATTTATATTTAAATATTAATATAACATTATTTATATTGCCCGCTGACCATCTAAACGCATTCATATCAAGGACAAAAAATAACACTCACATATCATAGCGAAATGTGAACCACCTTCTGATTCTGTGAAAATTAGCGCAAAATGAGAAAGGCTCGGATTTCTGTCTGAAACTATTGTGTTTGTCTGACGGCTTTCCGATTGACGCATTCATCAGACGTCTCAGTAGTCAAAAAATATGAAAAAGCCGATTTAAATTTTAGTATTTAATATTTATTTTCTAAATCTAAATCATATAAATGGTTTGTAAAAATAAACGTTCCTGTTACACCTGGGGATTAATATCTCCGGAAGTGACGGATGAATCTATCCCTTCAAAAGAGACCGGTTTTAGAGGTCAAGGGTCTCCCCTAACCAGCCTCTCACGATCTGCCACGCCAGCAACTCGATGAACCCGGCACCCCTACTAAATCACCAAACGTAGTTAACCACAGGCTTGGGGAGCCCCTTTGACCTCTCTAACTGGTCTCTCTTGACCCATCGTCCTGCGCCGCAGCAGGAGGGATAGATTAATACGTCCATCACTTCTGGACCAACTAATCCCTGGATTTCTACCCACCCCTTATAACATTTTCCCTACCAGAACTTCCTCTCCTTAAAAAGGCCCTCCACACAGCATCCCCAAAGATGACATGAGGGCCTCCTGTGTGGAGTTATGAAAAAAAAGCTTGGGCGAACTACGGCAGAGGTGTTGGTTATCCAATAAATGGTTCTTGGGGCGGCGGTACTCAATTTGTGAAAATGCTGTTTTTTTTATAATATGTACAATGTCTATTGAGTGCCTCTCAGAGTAAAAAATCTATGTGAATAGTGAATAGCTATGATAGAGATTTTTCAAACGGCATCGAATCGTATTTTGATTTTGTGAAGTGGAATAAAATTTTACGTAGGCATGTATATAGGTACTAAAAGTTGGCATAAAAAATTTAAATTTTAAAAAGTCAAGCATTTGTTTGAAAATGCCTTCGAAGAGTGATATGGCTGTCATACATATTAACAAATTAATCTTGCAGGGCTAAATAGAAGACTAACTAACTAACTAACTAACTAACCATCACGCCGTTTCCCCGCAGGGGTAGGCAGAGAGGACGGACCGCCAAACAACTCGGTCTTGGCACACATTCCTTGCCTCATTCACATTCATACATCGTCTCATACATACTCTTCTATTGTTCTGACTCTTAACATGGCCCGACTCAAGTATCTGATTCACTTGGTCGTGCCATGTCTTCCTCGGGCGTCCCCGACTTCTGCTACCATTCACATTTGCATCGTATATTCTCCTTACACTCCTTTCTTCGCTCATTCGCTCTACATGCCCAAACCATCTAAGCGTCCCTTTCTTGATCTTACTCATTACGCTTACATCAGCCTTGCACTCTTTGCGGATATCCACATTCCTCACACGATCATACATGGTTTTACCACACATACGCCTCAGGGATCTCATTTCAACAGCATTCAATCTACTTTCATCCTTTCTTTGCCAGTTCCATGCCTCACTTCCATACATCAGGGTAGGTACCAGCACTCCATTGTGGACTGCTAACTTCGCTTCTTTTGACAATTTTTTGTTAGCGCCAACTGCGTTCAGTCCTCCATTAATGGAGTTACCTGCATTTACTCTTCTTTCAATATCTCTGTCAGCCTTCCCATCTCTCGTAAACATGCTTCCTAAATACACAAATTCATCCACCTGCTCCAAGTATTCCTCATTCACAGCTATATTGCACACTGTTTTCGTACTTTCTCTTTCAAACACCATTACTTTAGACTTACTTACATTCATCATTAACTCATTCTTCATGCATACTTCGTTCATCCTAGACACGAGAGACTGCAGATCATCCATACTATTAGCAATCAGCACCGCATCATCAGCGTACAACAGGCAACATACTTTCAGATTACTCAAATTCGCGCCCAATCCCACCTCTTTCAATTCTTGCATACAATTATCCATGTATAGATTGAATAACCACGGTGACATTACGCAGCCTTGTTTAACACCTTTTGTGATATCAAACCACCCCGTAAAACCACCGTTCACCCTAACACATGCAACGCTTCCCTCATATAGAGACGCAATTGCCTGAGTCAGATTCGCATTCACTCCATACTTGGACAACACCTTCCATAGCTTTTTCCTGTCGACTCGGTCGTATGCTTTTTGTAGATCTATAAATAGAAGACAACATACAAATAACGATTTAAATTGTATGCCTAATGATTGCAAAAATTAGACACATACCAATGTCAAATACTTGGGTATATTTTTGTTTCGTTACGAGATAATCTTTTAATCAGATTTTAAAACTGAGTTTTTATTTATTATATTTAAAGAAATATTTCGCTTTCTAACTTTATAATCAATAGCTATATAACATTATAAAATAATAAATACAACAATAATCCATAACGATCCATAATCAATAATCTTATCTTAAAAATTATTCGACAAAAGTGCATTTTAATTTTATTCGTTTATCTTAAGATTAGACTGTTTTTTTAAATATTTTTCTAATCTCCGTTTTTGAGGCTATCCGAAAGGAGATTTTAGATGTGTATACTTTCATAGACTAAGCTTTTTTTACCACTTTCAGTCTTTAGTGTGTTAGTGTACAATTTATTGGCTCCATGATAACTCCAATGACAATTCAATAAACCTTTAAAAAATGATATGAAGTCATTAAAAGCGATAGAAAAAAACTAACTTACGTCACCTTTTAAAAAAAGTTTTTGTTTCACCACTTTTCATGAATTTATATCACTTTTTAAAGGTATGTTGAATTGTGATTTTGATTAGTTTACTATTTAGTTTGACAATTTATTATGTTGTCTTTTATAGTGTTTGTGTACTTCTGACGTTATTTTTATTAATGTTGTGTTTCTGTGTATAAGTCCATTTTTTATTCTGTAGATTAAAAGGCTTATATAATAATCGTACAATTCTTTTATTTTCTGTAGGTTCATTACTTGGTATTTTCGTCAGAGAATCGGAGTTATAATTGAAGAATTTTTTTATAACTTTATTTTGCATTATTTGTAAATCGTTTATGTATGTAATTTTGTGTGTTTCTCCATACTTCGATTAGATAATTTAGTTGCATTTCAAACTAGAATAAACTAACATTTGTTAAATCGATTGACGGCACAACTCCTCTACACGAGATGTGGTTGAAAATGTTATATTAATCCAAGGAATCACCATTTTATAGAATTATTAACCGGTTACAACTAACCATAACCAGCCAAATATCTACAAAACATTTAGGATAATAATTTAACGGTTTGTAAGGCTAGACTTGATCGATATATTTTGTTTGGGAGACTTGAGAAGAACATTAAAATTTAAAAACGAATTAACAAAAAAAGCAAAAGAATTTTCCCAGATTTAAAAAAAACATCTTTCTTACGGATTAAAAACGATTATTTTGTTGAGCAAAATTAAAATAATCCCAAAATAATTACATTACAGCGTAAGAACATTAGTTTTTCCGAAAACAAAATAATTTAAAGTGATCAGACTTAATACTATTGAATTAACTAGCTGTACCCCGCCATGCACTGCTGTGGCTCAGTGTGTCTGTGCAGATATTTACGTCTAACGGATGGCTCCGTTTTTTAAAAAAGCATGTTTGTCCAACTGATAGAGCTGTTTTTCCAAAAAAGTTTTTTTTGGGACATCTATATAATATAGGTATATATATAAAAGAAGCGCATATTCGAATGCAACGGGGTGTCTAAATTTCAAAGCAATCGGTGAAGAAATTTCGGAGGTTTAAGATTTTGAACAAACGAAAATCAACATTTTTCTTTATGTAGATTATTAGATTAATTAATTGATTTCATCTCTATTAAAGTAGATGGTAACTACTGGGTTATACACAATGCGATAATAATGATTCAAGACTATTTTGACTGTACATAAAAGCAAAATTATAAAAATATTTATTTTATTTTACCGACTTTATGTCCGGGTTAAATCTTCCCCACAAGAAAAGCTAAACCCTTCCACACACTTTTCCACAAATGATCATCTAGTCAATCCACATTATGCAAGTACATTATATAAGCATAATAAATACAAAATAATACAAAAACAACACGTCAAATCACCAGAGATCAAATGGGAAAATAAATAAATAATAAATAAATCTTTCACTTTTGTACATGTATTCAAAATGACTGATTTTTGCACTTTTATGCATAAATTCTTTGACAGATCTAATACGCCTAAATTGTGAATCAGAGAGCAATTATTCCTATATTATTATTATTATTTGTAAATGAGTAACGAGTAAATTGTATAATTTAAGTTATGGTTTTTCTAATATATTACTTATTTTTATTTTGACAGCTGTTTCGTCTTCTATGATTCTATAATTACACAGCAGGTCTGTAAATAAAACAACTGGTTTTTTAATAAACTGAATAATAATACTATTGAATATATAAAAGAAAAAACATAAAATTGAAAACGATTTTAAAAAAATCAAGTTTGCAACATTAAAAAAGGATGATTTATTTGGAAATTTATGTACTTAGGCACATTATGACATAAATATTATTGAAGAGTTCAATTTTAAATGACGTTGAGGCATATTATGGAAAACCTTCATGAAATATTTTTCCCCATAGTTATTGTCGGATTCACCTACATACAACATACATCACATATAATATTATAGCAAAGGCATTTTTCACATTTGTTTGTCTCTCCGTCGGGCCGAGTGAAGCTATAAGATGAGAATTCTGATTTATAATAGCCTCAAATTACCCGCTAACATTGTTTCAACACGATGACAGTCCTCAGCGGCATTTCCCACGACTTGACGGCCGCTGCAGACTGCAATCTCCACGGAGGCATTATCATACGCCAAGGAAAAAACAACGAGAATAATGTTATTACGCTACATAAATAAGCATATATGTATTTTCGCATGCGTATTAGTGTCAATTGGCGTAATAATGGACATCATGAGGTTACCGGTCGTCGTAGAGTCGTGAAAATTCTCGCAAAACAGCTGTCATCTCTGATACCGTTAATATCAACCAACACGATTTAATTTTTTTACATTAGCTCTACACAAAAGACCGTGAGGAAAATAGTTTATCTTATCTTTGGGAATGTTGTGTGAGAGGAGATGAAGGAGAGGAAGGAGAGGAAGATCTGGAAAGGAAAGAGGTATAAGAGGTGGGTAGGAATCTCGGGGTCAGTGTGTCCAGGAGTGACCGACTTTGAATTCATCCGTTCCACTGAGGTACAAGGCGATGGGTCGAGAAAATCCTGCTGGAGAGGTAAAAATATCTCCCTCTACCAGTCTCTCCAAATCCGGCGGGCAAAGAGTAGGCGAGCAGACGCATCCGCCGCCAAGACCTAGACAATCCTCACCCCATGAAACCAGACATCCCTGCTAAGTTACCGAACGCAGCAAAACACTTGATGATTTTCCAATGAATGGTCCCCGGGGTAGCTGTACCAATACCCGCCTCCCAAATAATGGTTTTAAATGCACGGCAATGGGAATCTGATGTCTGGAATTGAGGTATGTTGTGATGCTTTAGGGAATGGGGAGGGGAAAGATGAAAATGAGAAAGGTTGAGAAGTACCTGGATCTTTAGATCTGATCATGAATCTGAAGATAGCCGGCCCTGAGCCAAACGGTGCCTTGCGCTAGCAAAAACCTCTAGGTCGCTGTATTATGTGTTAAAAAAGTGATAGCAATGCAATTTCCTGATTAAATATTTGTCATTCATATCGAGAACACTTGTTCTTTTCATAGTAAATATCGTGACGGAATACTACAATATTTTATATCAGTAAGTTTTCTCCGTGTAGGTGTTATCAGTGCCTAAGCTTTTTGACTCCTTGGTGCCTTGGCGAGTCGGCGCTCGGAGCGAACTGCTCCAATTGGGCCTGCACAGCCATTGTATAGCCATTAAAAGCAACGTTTCGATTCTGAATGATGGTCCTTCACCAGGGCGATACTGTGAGATACCATTCTGTTGTTTTCAACTTTCTGCAACACTTTCGCAGCCTACGACATACTTAAACATGTTGATAATAGTATTGGTTATGCACGTATATTTTAAACATTAAATTTGTTACATTAAAAAAATCAACAATATTGGTATATTCGTTTGCTAAACTATGAAGGCGAGGAATTGTGAGTTTGCTACATAATTAAACTTCATTTGCTACTTTACTTAAATATCTCAAAATGTCAAATAGTAAAATCGAATAAAAAATCCAGTGTTTTTTGATTACAGCATGGATAACAATGCTCTGAGACATTAACACAAATCAAAAATTATGCATTACTTTTCAATCAAATCTTTCATTCGTTAACCACATAACAGAAATCTCTAATAAGGGTTTTAAAAAATGTGGATTTATAACTAGACTAACCAAAAATTTTAACAATATAAAGTGTATTGTATTGTTATATTTTGCCTATGTAAGAAGTCAACTTGAGTACAATTGTCCTGTCTGGAACCCACATTATAATATATGTACATATAAAAGCTGTTGAAAGAATACAAAACAAATTCTTAAGTTTTATAAATTTAAAAATGGGTATTCCAGCAATTTTGTTGAGCTGGTAAATTATTTGAATATGCTCAAATTGTCAGACAGAACAATTTTCACTTACTTGGTATTTCTGTATAAAATTCTAAATGATTTAGTTGATAGTCCGGTATTGCTAGAATTGATAAGCTTCCGGATTCCACAACGTAATACTAGAAGTCAGGATTTATTTCAGTGCAGGAATTCTGGGACTAACTACCATATGTATTCCTCTTTGCCCAGAATACTAATGGAGGGAAACAATTATACCAAGTCATTGGAAATCTTCAATTTATCTTTAAACAAATATAAAATGTTTTTAATGAAGCAATTCATTAATGTACAATAAATAATGTATATTTCTTAATATTCATATGTAAAAGCCCAGAAAAAGGGCGTTAATTAATAAATAAAGTAATTCGTTTCAGAATAGTGACATTGAAATAGGTCCGAGTAGGTACTCTTAAATTGACTAGTTCGCAACAGTCGAGGTCCGACATTTAAAATTAAAAAAAGAAGCATTGATTTGTTAATTATGTGTATAAAGTCATGAACAACCAAATGCCAAAATATTTTAAGGAAGAAATTGTTTTATAGAGATGTTCATAATTACGAAACCAGAAATGTAAATAGAATCCGATTGCCACATATGAAGAAATCAAAATCACAGAACTGCCTAATGCACAAAGGACTAAAGATGTATGATGAAATTCTGAAGATTGAAAGTCTGAAGAATGAATGTATTTAAAAAGAAATGTTATGTTTATTGTAAAAATATTTAAAGTTACAAAAAGTTACTAGTTACAAGTTTGTAAGGCATAAAAGTACCTAAATCTCTTACTTACCCATCATTATTGACGAAATTTCATTTGCTTATAGTAAGTGGAAAAACAAACATTGAAAAAATTAATAAACAGTTCGGTCTTCAAATTTATTTCACGTCTGCATGAAAATTAAACGTGAAAGATATACGTACCTAGTAAATTCTTGAAGTTTTCCCAGACAGTTAATTTTAACTTCCAAGTGTCTTTTTGCAAGCCAATTGATGGTATGAAGGAAGTCTCAAACATTTTGAACCAATTACCTTTTCAGTGACACGAAAGAAAACGGTTCGAAAATTTATGCGATTTTTTTTCGCAATTATGTACCGTTGTTGAAAAAACAGTACGTTCATAATATCACCGGTGAAAGTTTCAGCTTTTTTATCTCATCAAAAGAAATTAATGTACCTTGGAAAAAGATTACCAACTTATTGCAAGTATTTTTAACTAATTGTGAAAATAAGTACTCATGTAAACAAGTACCATTTACGCGGCGAAAAATAAGTATTGCTAATTTATTAAGAATCTCTTCAAATTATTGGTAATCCGGCTGGCCGTTTCCTGGTAAACTTTTAGTAAATTCCTAATATTTTCGAACACGTGTTCGTGCACCTTCATTTGCCTTGAAAATATTTATTTAATGATGAAATGCGAACATATTAGGATTTTTATGAACCCGTGTTCACACATCGTGATAATATATTCGTATTTCACTAAAAGTTTTTCAAAAGTTTCTGCAGTGATAATTTGAAGAGATTCCTAGTAAATTAGAAATACTCACTTTTCGGCGTGTGGCACAAGTATTACCACCAAAGGCTGATCATAGCTAGGTTCTTTCCACATTTCATTTTCTTTTCTATTAACTTCTCAACGTGCCCCAATTTTGGGTCTCAGTGTCACAAACTTCTTTAGAACTGAAAAAAGAAGCGTCATAAACAAAAATGGTGGGAATAAAATAATGTGTTAGGTCACCTTGTAGGGGGTATCGTTTTAGATATTTCGCATATTAAGTAACATAATGTGTTAGGTCACCTGGTAAGGGATATCACTGTAGATATTTTGCATATTAAGTAACATAATGTGTTAGGTCACCTGGTAAGGGGTATCATTGTAGATATTTCGAATATTTAGTAACATAATGTGTTAGGTCACCTGGTAAGGGATATCACTGTAGATATTTTGCATATTAAGTAACATAATGTGTTAGGTCACCTGGTAAGGGGTATCACTGTAGATATTTTGCATATTAAGTAACATAATGTGTTAGGCCACCTGGTAAGGGGTATCATTGTAGATATTTCGAATATTTAGTAACATAATGTGTTAGGTCACCTGGTAAGGGATATCACTGTAGATATTTTGCATATTAAGTAACATAATGTGTTAGGTCACCTGGTAAGGGGTATCACTGTAGATATTTCGCATATTAAGTAACATAATGTGTTAGGTCACCTGGTAAGGGGTATCACTGTAGATATTTTGCATATTAAGTAACATAATGTGTTAGGTCACCTGGTAAGGGGTATCATTGTAGATATTTCGAATATTTAGTAACATAATGTGTTAGGTCACCTGGTAAGGGATATCACTGTAGATATTTTGCATATTAAGTAACATAATGTGTTAGGTCACCTGGTAAGGGGTATCACTGTAGATATTTTGCATATTAAGTAACATAATGTGTTAGGCCACCTGGTAAGGGGTATCATTGTAGATATTTCGAATATTTAGTAACATAATGTGTTAGGTCACCTGGTAAGGGGTATCGTTCTAGATATTTCGCATATTCTGTAACATTGCACGTTACATACATTTATGTATTTATTTTATTTCTACACATTATACAGTAATCATTTTATAGTTGTGTAATAAATTTATAATAACGGTGATTCGCTCGATTTTTTATGACGTGGAGTCTAAAGTCGGATTGAGATGGTGGTACTGTGAATGGAATATATTGATGTTTAATTTTATTTTGGAAAACCAACATTTATAATATTTTATAATATACGGTAAAATACGTGTAATATTAAAAATGTACGAAACGCGGAGAATGATTGTGTTTTGTTTTGAGTTAGTGGTTATTGTGTGGTTTAGTCTGGTTTGGTTTGGGTACTCTTAATTGTATTTTAAAGGTTCCAGGATTTGGGAACATCTCACTAGGAAAATGTGTGTTGAGATATTTACCTGTTGCGATTAAAGGTGATATAAGAATTGATGTGATCTGTTGATATTTTATTGTTGTTTTAAAGAAATATGTTATTAAACTAAGTACACAGAACGGCACTGAAACTTAAAATGATATCCATGCGTATTGTGCAATGCGCTACTGGCTACTACCAAATTCGCGCGATCCCGAACAAAGTCGTCATAAACTTTTATGCAAAGATTTTAAATCAAGAAGCGTTTTTTTTTCTAATTAGGAAATCTTTCTTACTGCCAGTGAATTATTAAAAAACGTTAAAAAAACGTTCTACAATGCCCAACAAGATGTCTCCTGGATGAAATTTTCGAGTTTTGGCATTCCTTTGCTGCAACTGATTAGCGTTCCTCGTGAAATCCAGAGTACCCGGAGTTATGCGGCGCTGACGGAGCTGGCTTCTTCCCACGGCGAGGAGGTCTGTTTCTGCTGCTTTGTGCGAAAATTCCTCGGGGAGAGGCGACATGACGGGCGCATTGTTGTGGTACCCTACCGCGCCGGTCCTGCTCTCTTATCTTGGCCCTGTGTACGATGGATGTTCTGACACTGTTCATAATGAGCAGAGGTGGCTAAAGCTAAGTCAAAATTGGTCCCGCCACAAAACGGAATAGTGAAAAAAAGAACATTTAAGAAATGTGAAGAACAGGAGCAAAAAACAACAAACCTAAACTAATTTATTATTTTATCATCTTCTGTTTTTTTTTTTTTAAACTAATAGTTATAATATCTCATGTAACTATGTTTACTAAAATGTGTGTAATTATTTAACCGGTAAATGATTTTTTTACTTATCTCTTTTAAAAGAATTCTGTTTAAAGAATTTGTCCGAAAACGTGGTGCATTTTCTACCATTACAAATTTACATAGAAAATATTCTAAATAAAACTGCACCATTTTAAATTGACAGAAAACTTAGACTCCAACTCCAAAATATAAGAAAAAAGGGGCAATTCAACTATAAATATCTACGAGTAAATCTTTTTCAATACATTACCAGAAAGTATCAGAAACATAAACAACCATTTTGAATTTAATCTTAAAACAAACTGAAAGTTTAAACTGAATAATTAAACATATTAATAACGAATATAACAACACGTCCACCGTACACTCGTCTAGCTATATCATGGTGATACATCTTATACTATATGATATTATGTTCATTATACCATATTTTCTGTAAATGATGAAAAAAAAACTTATTTTTTTATTAAACATATTTAAAAAAAAAATTGTGAATATGAAGAGAAAAGAGTTACTCTAGCCTATGGGATGGGATGTTTGCAGGGTGGGGAAAGAAATGAATCTAGCCTGTGACTCATTCAGTACCGTCCAAATCGCACTGTCACATTGAAGGGAAAATCTTAAATAAGTGGGTTGACGGCGTATCTGGAAAATGAAAAATATCTAAAGTAGATAGATTTGTAGTAAAAAAATAATTTTATTTTTATTAATGAATATTTATGTATTACACGAAATGAGTTTTTCTGATTATGTTTAATTTTTTTAGAGATTGGTGATTTTTTAAGTTTAGTAACGTTTTCTTAACTTTTAACTGTTCAGTGCATAATCAAATGAGTTTTTCTGATTATGCACTGAACAGTTAAAATCACGATTTTTTCTGTCATGATTTTAACTGTTCAGTACATTTAATTACAGCAGTCAGGAACTCTTACTTGGACGTTGTATGCTGTTGAATTTCTAAAATTCTTTATAAAAACCGACAATTTGCTTTTCATATTTTACCCGCAGAACTTAACGTAACTTTAGTTTTCAATTGAATACAACATGATCGCGCTTATGGCAATGTAAAAATTATGACAGAGAGAAAATTATGACAGAGTTAAAATCATGACAGAGAGAAAATCATGACAGAGAGAAAATCATGATAGAGAGAAAATCATGACAGAGAGAAAATCATGACAGAGAGAAAACCATGACAGAAATTAGAAGCTGCAATGATTTTACTCTTGTTCCCGCGTGCATCTGCGTCTCTTTACTTGTTGCTCTCTATTTTAAACTTTATTAGTGAACTAGTGCAGATCCTCGAAAAATCACGGGAATTTACAATTGTAGGATTCTTGAAGCTGAAAGTATTTATAAAAAATATATCTGCCTCTGGATCATTTCTTTTCAAAAGACGATCAGACGTTTACCTTTCGAATGAACATCGTTCGTAATAAAAAATAAATAAAAAAATTAATAAACGTTAATAAAATAATTTTGGTATCTACGAGTACTTTACTGCTTGTCGGAAACATTGCTACAATCAGTTAAAAAATTGTACATCAAGGCAAACCCCAGCTGTAGTAGTCATTAAACCGGAGTTACATACAGGGGTCATTCATTGAACGGAGAAAATTATTTAAAAACATGAACCAAGAAATGCATTATTTTCATCTCTTTAAACCATTCAACAAAAAATAGATAAGTCGTATGAAAGTTCTATTACTCAAATGACAATAGTAGTGTTGGCGTTAATCTAAAAATTACTAGTGGAAAAACTGTGCGAACTTTCCGTAGCCAAAACTAGTCCGCCTAGGTTAAATATGTGTACGACCTCCGTAGTCGAGAGGTGAGGCTCTCTACTAGCAAGCTGGAGTTTGGGGGTTCAAATTCCGGAGTGCGCAGGTAAATTTTATTTCACATTTTACCAATTTAAAAAAAATATATAGAATATTTGTGGGACGTTCCGTTGGGAAGTGGAAGATACTCTCAGCATCACCCTGGTGTAAGACCAAAATTCAGAATTCAAACATTGCTTGAAATGGCTTTGGCCGTGTTTGATGAACAGATCAGAATAACTAGGTACTTCCCCATCTTCCTCTCCGCATCTCTTTCCCCTCCCCTCTACCTTCAGTCTCATAACCTATTCCGATCGAGGATGTCAAAGTCTCATTGGCTCCAGACGGTTGGGAACACTTTTGTGTGATTCACATTTAAGAACTCCAAGAGCGTAAACTAAAAATAAATTTAATAAAATATCGTTTTCATTTAATTAAAATAAAGCCTCAAAGTAAATTGACAATTATTGAAGATGCTTAAATTATCTCTTTTATCTTTCAACAATTAATTTGAATGAATCGCCTTGTCGGCCCTGGTAAAACTGTCTAAGCCGCATCTGAAAATCGAAGTTTTATGAGGAATTTCCCCTACGTCGCCTTTCCCGTCCCTACCCCCTCAACTTTCAGCTATGTGGGAGAGACGTAGGGAAATTTCGCGAAATATGTCCCCGGATCCTGACACAGGTAGCTTCCCTCTTATGCGAGATTCTCCTTGCTAACTCGCTACGCGGAATGCGCAGACGAACATTCCGCTATTTTGTAATGACATTTTCACATAAAATTCCATAGACGAAGGTTGGCTATGTGAAAGGACGCCCGGACCACAGCGGGGTTAAAGGAAATTTCCGAATATTTTTTATGCTCTTGTGGAATTTAGGTGGCCCAACATTTTTGAAATAATTAAATCATTCAAAGATATTGTTTTGGTTTGAGTGAGCGAATATTGCATACCATCTAGAAAAAAAGGGCGGCTACGGTTACTTAGAAAGACGTATACGTACATGTGTGCTATGTCAAGGAATATCCATTGTGCTATGTCCCTTGGAAAGGAGGGTGGGAAGGTCCTGGTAAGTTTTTTTATTCTAGATTGAGCAGACATTCTCGGTAGTTATTGTTGCTTTCAGGTTGTAATTTGCAATCACATGGTATGGAATCGGCCACTTCAACATTTTCTCCATTCGTTTTGTATGTGAAGAAAAATAAACACGAAGTCGGATGTAAAGCGCTTAGTAATAATAATAATATTTGAATGATTTGTATACCACCGTTTTTGTGCAAAATCACCTCAAGGGCGCTGTACAAATATATAATACACTTATACAATGATCTATATTTTTACTAACTATATATGCAAATAATATACAGTACCCTACTTACCTGGTATGTCACTTAAGATTAACACTTAATTAACATTAAGAAATTACTTATTGGCGAAATTTAGATACAGAATTTAGGACATAATTGGAAAATTTGATACAATTGTTCTTTCTGTCAGGAATGGTGTATTTAATTTAATGGTTTGACAGCTTAGAAAGGTGAGTTTTTAGTTTAGACCTGAATTCTATTGGACTTGTGATATATCTTAGTTCCAGAGGATGTTTATTCCAAGCCTTCGGCCCAAATGCTATAAAAGCGTGATCACCTAACTTAGTATTTTGGTTTGCGCTTAGGTTCCATCAGTCTGCCTACAGCTGCTGATGTTGCTGATCTAATAGTTGACTGCCTCAGAGTTTTCCGGGACGAACAGTTCACAGTGGAGCCATTTTTTTGATGGATTTAAACACCATCCAGCACAATTTGTACTGGATTCTTTCATGGCATTTGGGCCAGTGAAGGTGACGAAGGTGTTCTGAAATGTGTGAATATTTAGAAACTGCTGAACTGAAGAATTGCTGCTGCATTGAATACTGATTGAAGTTTGTCACTTTGATATATTGGAAGGCTGGCCTAAATATATTATTAAACATATATCTGTAAATATTTTTAGGTATCCGGTACTTGACGGTTATACCAAAACTAAACGCCAAAATCCACATTAATTTCAGTAATTATTATACTGAAACACCGGCCCCAAGAGGATTATCGCTTGCAACACGGCATCACCTCCTATATACTCAAACATACACCACCACAATACACTTGTGCCCTGATAATGAACACTGTAGTGTTGTCAGAAATGTAGGCTAAAGGAAGAAGCGCAGCACGGCATAACGACTCAACATTTAATCACGATCATATTTTTTTCGATTAAAATTTCTAATCATATCTACATCTCAAACCAAATTATAAATATTAATTAAAGTTGAAGTAGAAAGGCATAACTTGAATAATGCATTGAAGTCTGTAAACTAACACTTTTTTTCATAATAAAAGACAAAATAACACTTTTATGAATAGATAATTTAAACCCACAACAAAATTATATTTATCAATACGAACTGGATTCAAGAGACATAGTCCTCCAATTATCACACATATCATAATTTATAACAATCTATCTCTTTTGTGGATCGGCACTTGAAAATTTCAACACCATATTAATCGAATTGATCGTTCTGTTTTAACTGGTAAAGAGAGTTTTTTTGGTTGTAGTCTCTTTCTAAAAGCGTTACTTCTGATCCAGCAATATTTGTTATCATTCCTGTATAAACTCCCCTCGATGCTTTATATGTTTAACGTAAATTCTCAAGAGAATTTACAAGAAGAGGTACCTACGCCACAGAAACTTGTACAGATCGCAAGATAATTTTTTTTTAAATGTGTTACGTTAAGGTCGGTTAAATTGGCACATTAT
Source organism: Hesperophylax magnus (assembly GCA_026573805.1). Lineage (NCBI taxonomy): Eukaryota > Metazoa > Arthropoda > Insecta > Trichoptera > Limnephilidae > Hesperophylax > Hesperophylax magnus. The sequence continues at coordinate 568,147 of JAIUSX010000041.1, read as the reverse complement.
GGCAAGCTATCGCCCAGCACGTTTTGAAAACTTGCCATAATTTGCCCAAAATCGTTCGACTTTTTTTTTATTTATTTGACATTGTACATTTTTTGCAATATTAGAACAGTTATAAAATATTTTAAAATAATCCAAAGACAAAGACTATGCATTGTATTATAATAATGTTCAACATCTTTCTATAGATTAAGATTTTTATATAAAATATTAGTTATCTACACATTACACAAAGTCTTAGTTGTTTAGGAAAACATATATAAAATATTCAAACATATTCAAATATATAAAAATAGAGTCAGGGGAGGAATATTGAATATTTTTTTATGATCACCGCACAGGAGTCCCAACTGCTCCCAACCATCTGGGGCCAATGAGACTATGGCATCGCCAATCGGGATATGTTGTGAGGCTGAAGGTAGGAGGGGCAGGAAGGAGATGGGGAAGAGGAAAATGGGGAGGTATCTGGCACCAAACGCGGCATTTCAAGCGACGTCTTGATCCTTAATGGTGGTATTTCACCAGGGTGATAGTGAAAGTATCTACGTCTCGCAAATTTACTATATGTTATTTTAGATTAATACATTGTGAATCAATTGTTTAGATCTTTGGGGATCAATGGTGAGGCACGAAATGAAAGAAGGTTGTGAAGGTCACATGTGTTTATTGGTGAGTCAGTAGCCGTGACGAGGAGATGAGGTAGGACAAAAGTTGAATACTCCGGACGCTGCGGTGATGTGTTGGCAGGTCAAGCGCGGGTCAGTGAGTCGACGCCGGGCGCTGGTGACCGGGACTCGATGAAGGTCAGGCACTGGCGAAGAATGTAGGTCTTCAGGCACTCCAGTGCTGACGAGACGGCCGAAGGTGCGGCGGACCTTGTAGGCGGTTGAGCGGGAACGGCGTGACCAGTGAGGATGCTGCGTGTCCTCGTGGTGGTCATGGTTGCGTGGAAGAAGCGCTGGTCAGAGACGCTGGAACCAGGGCGCTTGTAATCCGAGTAGCGCTTGCCAGGAACGGCGATCTGGACAAGGCGCTAAGATGATGTCCCGATAGAGTCCATGATGGTACGGGCGAAGCCGGGTATGTGTCCTTTGCAACTAGATGGCAACTAAATCCTAGGCACTCGCACAGACTGTACGTTTCAGGAACCTTCGACAGCGTGGCAATTATGCGTAGGCCGTAGACTCGAACCTTCTGGCGAGTTCTCGTAGTATCCCAGACGGACTGCAGTATAATTGTCGCGAGTAGATACTTGAAACAGGTAGGTTGCTTTGTTTTGATTTCGGCTGCAAATACGTACCTAAGTAGCAATTACAAGTACGTACCTAAGTAGGTCGAGCGGTTTATTATTAATTATTCAATGGATTGTTCTCGACGCTACAGATCCAAAGGTACTGTATTTTTACGAGAGTAAGACTTGTCCCACCTCTGCATTCAATCAAATAAAGTCTGATTTCGTAATTAATTTTAGGTGCGTAAGATTAATTATTTTATTGCCTTAAATAAAGTGTTTTAGAAAATAAACAGTTTTTACGTAAATTTAGACCAACATTAAAAAATAATGTGTAACATTTTTGCACGTTACTTCCATTCCGAAACTATATCAGTGGAAACTTATAAGTGTAACGTAAAAGTAACGAAATGCAATGAATAAAAATACGAACGAATTCCGAAATTGCGAAAATGCCCGTTTGCTGCTTCATACAAACAGATTTTCTGCTTTATAGTTAAAACAAGTTAAATTGAATCAATCTGTCAAAGCTATCAAAATACCAACAATCACGTTATACTTTCCGCAAAGCCCGTTTTACATACTCGTTCGCAGCGGCGATCTACTTCTCGATCATTACGATGCAAGTGGCGTATAGCCGACATTGTCTTGTGACGCTCTCGGCGCTCAACTTCCTAAGATAACATCTCCTGTCCTTTTTTGTAACGAAAAATGTCATAAGCTGAGTCGTGGCACCGTGTGAGATGGACTCTGAAAAAGCGTGCTTATTTGGAAATGCTGTTGTTTATGTTTTTTTCAAAACAAAGACGGCGTCCGAGGCATAACGAAAGCAATATTTTATTTGTAGCCTGGTTGTAGGTTCGATTCCCGAAATGATTAATGCTCGTAATCTTCCTAAGAAGCCGTCTTTTGACATGCTTAGTGTAGCCTTAGTTGATTGAAATGGCTTTAACCGTGTTTGTTTCATTAGGTTACATAACGTAAGCTTATCCAACCTTTCGTTTCCTCTTCTCCCCTTTCTTCTCCACTCCAGATAGTCGGGAGCAGTTGGGATTCTTGTGCGTTATTCTCATATAATTCTCTTAAAAAAAGATTTAAATCTTTTGAAGGTTTACAAATTTGAAGATATTAATATTATATAAGAATTTTCCTTTTGAAGATGAGGAAATTAACAAAAATAGTCAACAAACATGAAAATTAACGTGAAGAAATTAACAAACATAAAGATGAAGATGAAGGAATCAACAGATATAGATATCAAGAGATACCAGAAAATCGGAAACCGATCATCTTAATATAAAAAATATTCAGAATTGGCCATTGGCAAAGCGAAGGAACCATTTTAAAGAATTTCTCGTGTCATTAAATAAAATTAACTGCTCTTTTATTCCATTCTAATTCTATATTGTGAAAATTTTAGAAAAAAATACTTGTATAATTGTACTTAATGTTTTGTACTTAAAGAGTCGCTCTAGAATTTGTTTTTCAAATATTGTGACAATAAATGTCAACTCTAATATTTCAAATCGTAATTCAAACAGGAATCTATACTAAAATTGGCGAATAATAATATATATTTCGCTAAAATATTTATATCTCTTAGTTTATATTCAATTATGTATTATATATATCTAAATATGTATCTAGACTTATTTTTCCTTAAATAAGTTTTCTTTTTTTTCATCTCTTTTCTCTCTTTTTCTTATCTTTTATTACAACTATATTTACTAAGTAACTTTGTACATTTTATTTTATTTTGTATTTATTTAATAACTTTTTGTTTTACAACATTCTATTTCTGTAATACTTAACATTGTAATTTAAAGCACTATGACTACTATAATACGGGCATGAGCCTAGTATGGTGGTTGTAGACAACGAAATAATTGTAATCATTTAAATTTTTTTGAATAAAGAAACACACTAAAAAAAATCTAACATGAAGATGAAGATGAAGAAATCAACAAACATGGATGTGAAGAAATGGCGATGTAACATCTACAGTTTGCCTCGGAGCTGAAATTCCTAATGAGGAGGACTGTGAATAAACTACTACACTTTGAATTAAATAGTCAATAATAATTTTTTTTAAATTGTTAATCCTGATAGACAGTTAGGTATTTTCGAAATCAGTGCTTTTCCTTCTCTACACATTGAAATGTAGTAATGTTTAACTAAAGTTCAAACTCAGAATATTTCCAAACAAAAGGGGGTGAGTTCATTCCGATTACCTGATTCGTTTTCAAAAGTCTCTATTTTAGCTCAAGCTGTAAGTATACACTTACAAACAACAAAAAATGCAATTCTAATGAACAAGCCAAACATCGCTATGTCAATAGTATACAAATTAAGAGGTCTTTAAACGGGACAAGAATGTCATTGAAATACTTAACCTTACCACATTCAATACGGTAGCAAAAAAACCAACGTAATCGATTAATTTTAATAGACCTTTGGACCAACAACATCTCCTTCCACGGGCAGAGACGCCGTGTGATTTTCTAAGAAGCGGAATGATTTTCGAAAAAAGTAATCGAAAATGACGGATTCAAAATGGGATATGCACTCGTCATCGAGAGAACACCGATCCGATGACGTACTCCTTTGTGTAAACCAACCCTTCCTATTCCACGGGGTCTGCAATTAAGAGAGGATAAGTCTTGTACTACCAGGGGCGTAGGACACGAAACAAAAAAATAAATATACCTACAAATAATCGGAAAAGTAACTTACCACTAACCTTAGCCAGTGCGATAAAGGCATCCGCTTTGGGGTATGTTACTATGTTTTGAGGCTGAAGGTGGTGGAGAGATGAAAGAGATTGGAAGAGAAAGTTAGGGAAGTACCCGGCTATTCAGATCTGGTCATCAAACACAGCTAAAGTCACTAAAACAATATTTAGATTCGAGTGGTTTTTCAGCAGGTATCGGGAGAGCTAGTACCTAATTGGATGTGTACACGGAAAAAGTATTGCTGATTTAGTAAAATCCGGTTAAAAGCGGGATTGCTGACCGTTTCCTGTGAAACTATTAGTATCTTCCTAATAAATCTTAATACTTGTGAAAGCACCTGCATTTGTTCTGGTTATACGAGTATACAATGACGAAATATACGAAAATATTGCAATTTTTATGAACACGTGTTCCGACGTCTTAGTGTAGTAAGAAAGAAACGATATTTTCGACTGTTAAAGAAAAAGAAAAAAAAAAACACATCGACCAAATTTGCTTGTGGTAGATTCCAGAAACGATCAAAAATATACTAATTATACCTTTTTTAACTTACGTGACGTAAAAATAAACATTTAAATTCATTTGAGGTTGATAGCAAGATTGAACCCATTATCGTAGTGAATGCATTATACAAGTAACGATTGAAAAACCGACAGTTCGGTGGCTGAGTTGACATCGCGTTTGGGTCCTGTCCAGGCGTAGTGTGTTCAATTTCTCAGCTGGCCAAGTCCTCCATCACAACACTAGCAACATTTTCCACTTACTGTGATGGTAGTAGGAGATTTTCAAATATTGTCTGGTTATTCGTAACCCGGGAAATTTATATTTCTTTTAAAATTTTTTTTTTTCAATTTCTTTTTAAAGCAATCAAACTTATAAATATGTATGCTTTATAAATATATATTGCTGCTTTTTCAACATTATAAATGCTTTATAGTGCCGTAGATTATATTAATCAGTGTAGGTAGGTGTTATTTTCAAAAGTTGATTGTAATTATAATTAAAATAAGATTTGTGCGAAAAACGCATTTCAACAAATCACGAAACCTCGGTCTTGCCCACCACTGATAAAATGACTTAAACCGCAATGATTTGTAAAGGAATTCCTCATTTCATGCCTGTTATATCCTATCCGAGTATGTCGTCATTACTTCTTAATACTATTCCAGGGGTGGGCAACAGTTGTATTGAATTATAAGTAAAGATAAAGACCTTACTTTGTCTAAGATCTACGTGATATTATCTCCCGAGAGTCGTTAGTACTATATTTAATTAAATTTAAGGCTTTGACGATTTGGAAGGCGGGTGTGTTTACCGTCGCCCAGTTAACCATTTATTTAAATAACCAACACCTCTGCCATAGGTCACCCCAAGTAATCGCTACGTTTGATGACTTAGCAAAGGGGTCCGGGTTCATGAGGTGAGGATTGTCTAGGTCTTGGCAGTGGGATACTACTACTCTATGACGAGCCAAATTTTGAGACTGGTTGAGGGAAGTTATTTTTCTCGGGGCCTCATGTATGGAGCTAATGCAAAACAAAAAAAGATTCCCTTTGAAATGCGTTAGTTTTTGTTACATTGGAGCAGTCTCTATCTAAAAAAAATGTGTAATTCCAGTAGGTGTAATTTTTTATAATATATAGATATATATATAGATAATAATATATAGATATATATATATATCCCACAAAACCGTATACCACATAAAAACTATGTTTTAAGGTTTGAAAATTATGTACTATGTAAATATATCGGAAAAATTATATAAAATCGAGTTATAAGTACAAATATAACATATGACATTGAACAGAATTGACGGTTAGATGTGAAAGTTTAAATTATTGTTTTGTCGCAAAACGGTCTCTTCAAAGGTTATAATTAGTGAATGGTAAACGGAAAAAAAATTACTAACATTGGACATTGCTAACATATGGATCTCTTAAAATTGTTCGTAATCCGGTTTAAAACGGGATTGCAGGCCCGTAATGAACGAATTGATATGTTTCCTAGTAAACTTTTAGTAAAATACGAATATATTTTCACAAAAATTATAAAATTTCGGTATTGTATATTATCAAGGCAAATGCAGGTGCATGAACACTTGTTCCGATATATTGTGAATTTACTAAAAGTTTATCAGGAAACGGCTTGCAATTCAGTTTTTATAATAGGAAATTTTTAATTTTGTTCTGCATTTTTGGGGATATACAATGTCTTTAGGCCAATCTGATTTTGCAATAGGATACCTACTGTATAATATACGCGACATTAAAAGAGTGACAAGTATTTATTTAAAATATTCATAATAAGCGGAGTCTTATTTATTATATCTACATAGTCATAAATAACATAATGCAGTCATATTGTACATATTCTTACATAAAAGTAATCTGGTTTTCCTCTCCTCATTTCATTCCCAGCATACTAATTTATTATTCGGATTATTGTTATTAAAATCGTATTTGTAAAGTACCCGACCGGGTAGTGTAATAACGTCATAATTACCTCGCGGTGGCGTGAAGGATGCTCACCATCCTCGGGGCTCGCGGTGACGGTGCTTTTCCTCAACAACCGCCTCGGGGGTACATTACAGGGATCGGTGGTTAGAATCAACAAATTAAGTAGCGTAAAGTGAACTTGAGACTTGTTGAAATTGAGAGCCACTGTGATACGTGGCTTTTTGGTAATGTTACATCTTATTGCTATTTAATATTGTTTTATTTTATTACTAATCTGGTTAAATTATTCGTTTTCCTGTTAAAAATGGGACTGGAGGCCTACAATATAATTTGACAAAATTATTAACTATTAGTAAAGAATGAATAAGTTATGAGGAAGTCGTAACACTTGTTCTTATAAAAAAAGGTAGGTTAAACATGTTAGGTTAGGTTAGGTTAATAGGCCTTTTTTCATCACTTATAATACCTTTTTTGCATTAGTCATTTGGTAACCGGATAACTCAGGACAGTGGCAATTCAAGAACATTTTTTCATCCCTTTAATTTATCATTGCACGTCTTTATATCACTTTTAAAAAGTGTGTTGGATTGTCCTGTCCTGAGTTGCCATGAAACCGTGTTATACCTACTTAAAATTATATAAATATGTGAATTTATTATTTAATTGATCATGTACGTACAACCTTGGTACATTGACGATCAACTTAACCAAGCCTAATTTGTTTCCTAAATCCCGTGCTTAATGGTCTCCGGGGCTATAAATATAAATAAGGCACAATAACACCCAGGGCGTCATTAATTGAGCAATTTGCCCCAAAAATATCTCAATCTAACCTTCGGCGGTCCGTGAAACAAAACACAAAAGAAGAAGAAGAAAAAACCATCCACACAATAAAGAAATAGGAAGCACACGTGACCAGCCACAATCGGTTATTATTTTCGCTGGGCGAGGAACAACTTTACAAATAATAATAACTAATAACCAATAAATGCCCGCAAATAATTATTATATTAAGATAGAGAGATGTTCTGGGTGGTCGGTATGGCTATCTCGCTCTAGGTTTGTTCTTTGGGCCCCAGGGGTGGAGTAACACTACTTTTATACGTATACATTATTCTGAATTAGTGTTTCGATAATAAATGTTCATTTTGCAGTGTAATTTGGATACTAAAAGAAAGACGGGAAACTAATTGATAAAAATCAAAGCTAGATTAATTAGTCATAGTGCTTACTTACGAAACATTCTCACGGTTATTACAAAAAAATACGCTGCGATAGCTCGAAATTGAAGTAAATATTGATACAATTTTAATGTTGCTGACAGATTACGCTATACGCATCATGGCTTGGCCTATTTCAGCATACCACACAATCCCAAAGGGAATGTATGACGAGCGATTTTATGAAATAGGACAAGCCACTGGAATATAGCGTGGGTTGTCATCCTATTCCACTTATTTTAGAAATCCTTCAAAACAAGCTTAAAAAACGTTTAAAATTGTTTCAATCTATCATTATAATGATTTTCTACAACTAATTTTCAACTTAAATTTCTATATAAATATCACAATTTTCTCGTTTTTAACATCTTTTTCTTATCTATGTTCTGAACATTGTTGTTCTGTATTATTTTTCTAAATAATAGCTTCATCTTGACAGCGTTTCATCTCTCCTTCTGGTCTCCAGGTTTAGCAGGATGTTTTATCCTTGCCTGCCTTAAGTGTGATAACTAACTAACTAACCATCACTTCGTTTCCTTGCAGAGGTAGGCAGAGAGGATATGCCGCCACATAACTCGATTTTGGCACACACTCCTTTCTTAATTTCCTTTCATACATCGTATCTTACACATCTTTCTGTTATTCGGACTCTTAAAAATGCCCGACTCGAGTACATTTGACCGTGCCATATCTTATATGGTTGACTTAGAGGTGGAAGATTTCCTCGGGCGTTCCAACTTTTTATACTATTCGCATTCGCGCCATATATTGTCCATGCATACATTTTCTCACTGGTCAAATATTCCTTTTGTGTTAAAATCGTTCTCGTCGCTGACTTTAATTTGGCCTTCAAAAACCACACCCTAGTACGGGGCTTTTCCAGAATAGATTTACAAAAGTACCATTTGTTATATTTTCTGTATTTCTTCAAGAGAATGTTTTCATATCAGTGATAAAACTGAACATCACAAAATGAGAGAGTATGAGTATATCTTCTCCACCACTGGGATGCGTGACTGGAGCAGGGGCCGTTCATTACACAACGGTCCATTATTAGCGGATCGCGCGAAAGGTGCCCTAATCGTCCGCCCTCTGTCTCCCTCACCTCCCTCCCATCCCTCCCCACCCACCCCCTCCACATCTTAACATCCAGTCAACATCACTAAGCCAATATCTGCCAGACAATATCAGGCAGTATCAGGCTAAATTACCGCTCCACTTATACCCATAATTACACACTTATACTTAGATCACGTAGGGTAACCGTACGCAATTTTTTACATTAAAATATTTGTATTTAAACGCTTTAATATATTCTTATTATTCAATTTATTTTTACTAACATGGTTCATAAATCAAAGAGCTACATAAAAATGTTCACATACATGCCGATTGCGCACACTTAGGAATGATAATAATACTATTTCGTGAAAAATCACCACAAGTGCGCTGTACAAATATACTTATTGAATAATAAATACAGCTGGCTTACGAATAGGATTCATAATAATATACTACTGACTTACATCTAAGGCTTATTTCTAGTGACTTACGACTAAGGTCTATAACTACTGTCTTAATGACATATATATTTACAAATGTAGAGACTCACGACTATCATATATACATTTTAAAATACATATTATATCGACCCATATGCGAGGTAAGTATACACAAACCGTTGTTTGAGTGTACGCAATCTGCCGTTAGGTTAGGTTAACTGTAAAAAATTGAACAGGAGATGAAATGTATGTTTCTAAATATTATTGTATCTAAATGGATAAGTGTGCGCACACACGTAAGCGTTTATGCTTACCCCCGCACACTTACTCCATCAAACAAAAATTATTTTACTAAAAACTGTCATAGACCATACCGTTCTATCAATCACAAATCATCACAAAGAAAAGGCGGCATTATACAAAATTGAGGAAAGAGTGAGCAGAAGCATGCAAGAATATTCTCGCAAATATCGCAGCGTACACTTACGCACCACGTACGGTTACCCCACGTAATTACTGATTGTGAAGACTTTTTTCTTTTTTTTAAAGAAACAAAAAAAATGAAAATCTCCTACTACTAACAAAGTAAGCGAAAAGTGTTGCTTGTGTCGTAATGGAGGACTTACCAACTGAACCATTGACCGGTCAATAGTAATAATTGTTGGTATAAATTACTTGTTTATAACAATCAAGCGAACAATTAAGTTAAATTGAAATTTATTTATTATAAACCAAATGTGATTTATCTTCAAATTATTTTTTCGAATTTAATGAACCAAATCGATATAATTAATTTTTAACTGACTGGGCTCCGATATCCAAAAATCTTAATTTTATAAGTATTCCTAAGCAAAATTTTATGTGATTTATTCAAAAGTGTGTGACAGTTAAAATACTAATTTTATTGATTAAAAATAACTAATCGATGTAATAAATACACCCACAATTTGGTCCTTAATATTTTAACGGCTATCTCAACCACTTATTTTGGACCAGAGTTGTAAAAAATTGCACTCATCGATATGAACTCCTTAATTGAGTTTAATGGTTTCATTTTAAAAAGAAATAAAAAATATATTTGATTCATTTTTAAAACGTGCTAAATTATATTAACTTCATTTCGTCAAAAGGTAATTTCAAACGAGTATTTAAAATATTAAATTTTTAATTTTTATGTCATGTTCTGTTTCAAATATCGATTAAATTTATTAGTATTATTATATTAAACAACTGTATGTACAAATATACAATATTCCATTTTTAATGGAATAACTTTTATTTAAAAAAAATTTACAGGTGTGTGTGTATTACCAATCAATGTAATACACACACACACATATATATTACATAATAAATTATATATAGTTGTTCCATTAAAAATGGAATATTCATTTAGACTTAGAAAAGTCAATCGGTACCCCTTTTAAATAAATAAATAAATTTATTTTTCCGAGACACTATCTAGGTTATACACCTATTTTTTATAACTTTGTAATCACTCAAAAAATGGCTGCCAAACATACGGGATAAATTTGTTGCGAGATAATATTTTTAATTTAATTTGAAACGTGAGATCGACAAAAATGACGTTTAATAATTAGGTCTCAATGGCCGAGTGGTTAGAGGCGTTGTCCCGGTAAAACAGAAATCCTGGTTTCGATTTCCAGTTCACACCGTTATTTTTTTTTTCTGTGTCTAGTTTTGTTTCACGTTCCGTTTAGATTTATCAGTATCATCTTCTTCTTCAATAAAAAAATAAACATTATTTTCTGTGAAAAATTCTATTTGTTGGGAAGTAAATGTACATTTATAGAAAAGCTTCTTTTATTAAGGCAGTGAAAAGCTCTTGTGTTTGATATAATAATATCTAAAAAAGGAAATATACGTAACCACTTGACTAATTACAATTGACTCATAGAGCTGACGTTCATTGCAATATTCCGGCAATAATATAGCAAGCGTGATCGGGGTGTAAGGCGTAATGCAGGGTGCAACACTGTGTAAGAAATATATATATAATATAGGGGATGTAAATGGGATGTTACAAGCATTGAATAGATATTAGATAATATATAACTAGCCTTCCATGCAGATTTGAATGGAAACCAATGTCGCCACTAGAATTGTTCCTTTGGTTGTTTCTCATTTTGGGAGCATTGTGCTTCTCTTACACTTGTCTGGCAACGTATATTGCCATCCCATTCGATCGAAATAAAATTAGCAAAGCGAATGAATGAAGAAAGGAATGTAAGGAGAATATATCCGTCTTTTCTGCCTACCCCTGCGGAGAAACGGCGTGATGGTTAGTTAGTTAGATAAGGCGACATAAGACTCTAATAACGGGGGTTTGCTCGACGCTCACATTTTAATCATTCCTGATGAACGTGTTACTAAAATCTCAAATGTTTCTAGAGGGATACCTACGGATGCAAGTTATTTATATTTCACAATAATAAAAACAGGACCTTAACATTAAAATATTTAATGGTAATGTTAAGATTTTGGATTTATTTGGATTTATAATTATATCGTCTTAAAGATGAAACACGGTTCTATGCGAAAAATGGCCAGACTTTTGGATCTCGAAATTCGCCCACGTCGTATTTCTTGTGTTCCTCTTTATTCTATGGTTTTGAGGGTGACCGGATAAATCATCACAATGATAATTCATCATATCTTTAAAAAGTTATATAAAGTCATGGAAACTGATGAAACAAAAACTTTATTAACTGGGTTAAGTAGGTTAGGTTAAGAGAGGTTTAAAAAATTTACTTTATATCACTTTTTAAAAGTGTGTTGAACTGTCACTGTGTTGAGTTATCATGGAACCGGTTTTGAGACTTTGGAAGGGAAAGAGATGGAGTAGAAGAAGTCCCAGGAAGAACCAGGCTATTCAAATCTTGTCACTAAACTTGATTTCATTCGTAGACATTGCCATTTCACGCAACTTTTGATTATGAATACTGATAATATCTTATAACACTGGAGTGATTCCAAAATATTATACGGATCGCAGTGCCTCACCGCGCAAGGTGAACAGGCTTGTCATTATAAGGTATGAGCTATAATATTAGGTAGGTACGAGGTAATATAATTGCACTTTCACACGCTCGAGAGCGGCTCGAGTAGGTACCGATGTGTCGGATGCTGCGAAGGCATCAATGGACCACCCAGCCGCCCGCGCCGGTCCTTCCTATTCACACGTCGGCCAGCGTAATCGGTCCCACCAACCGCCTTTTCCCTTTAATATATTAAACATATTTCCCCTAATGCATCGTCAAGATGCGCCCGGAATCTTCTCGGTTGGGGACTCACTCAGAATGATCCATAACACGGAGAATACGTTGATTTGGAATCTAAGCCGCACTAATTGAAGGTCATTTATTTAGTACGTATGTTCTGTACATACACGTGACACGTGTCGAATCCGGAAAGTCGAAAATCGCGCGTGCGCAGTTCACGACGTCTAGCAGGAACGATTTTTAGCAATACTGGCACAATCTTTCATCGTTTCTCTTTAAACATAGTCTAAGGAGAAGGCGCTATGTTTCTTTGTAGCTGAGTTATTGAAGTTTTAAAGTACCCCGACCCCGACAAAACTGTCACTCATTTGGTCGCGATTGCCTCCCCACACCCGCCATAGATTTTAAAAACCTTGTCACCTAAAATTGTGCGTATTTCACTTGATTACGATTTGTTTTGACATGAATGTGAACGATAGGAGAAGTAGGGGACGCCCGAAGAAGATATGGCACGTTCAAGTAAACCAATTATATAAAAAAACTCGATGTATAAATGTGAATGAAGCAAGGAGCGTGTGCCAAGACCGAGTGTTGTGGTCGGTTCTCTCTGTTTACCTCTGCGTGAAGGTCATTTAGTTAGTTAAAAATTACACTTAAATTTCTTTCAAAATTGTAGCACCAAATTAGATAAAAATTAAGTTTCAAGTGCACATTTACATCATCCTGCTGTATCCTTTCCATTTCAATAAACATTTGGTCTTCACACCTCCCCACGATGAAAATTACATATCTTTGATTACAGACTGAGAAGCCGTGCGGGTTGTTATTTCTGTTCTGGACGCTTCTCCGACGGTTTTTACCGGGCGTTTTTTTTTCGCTCTAGGGATATCTCAGTTTGGCTAATTGAATCATTAAGATGGAATTTGGGGGTATATAACCTCTGGTTCAGGGAGGAATTTTCTCCCGGGGCGCTCACTGATCGTGTGACGCCGGGTCTGGTCGCGAATCACTCGTTCAAGATCACATTATTGATATTATCCGCAGTTTATAATATGGTAGATACTTGCGTGCAAATGAATTATGACTAAATTACTTTGCTGCTTATAAGTCTGGCTAAATTTCTAAAAAGGTAAAGTAAAAAAAATTATGAGGAATCTATCACCAAAAATAATGATGACCTCCATTGCTGAGTGGTTACAAACCTCGGCTGAGAAATCCCTTCGAGCACATGTAAATTGTGTGTGTTTTTTTTTATTGGTTTTTACAGTTTTTAGGTGTATTAAAACCACCAAGCTAGGCACATGCCCGTGTTGTGGTGATTGAATTGAATTTTAATTATGATTAATTAATTAAGTTTAATTAATTTTAGTTTATTTAATTTAGGTTTAATTAATTTTAGTTTAATTAATTTATGTTTAATTAATTTATGTTTAATTAATTTAAGTTTAATTAATTTTAGTTTAATTAATTCATGTTTAACTAATTTATTTTTAATTAATTTAAGTTAATTTGAGTTTAATTAATTAAAGTTTAATTAATTAAAGCTTACGTAATTTAAATTTAATTAATTTAAGTTTAATTAATTTATGTTTACTTAATTTAGGTTTAATTATTTTAAGTTTACTTAATTTAAGTTTAATTATTTTAAGTTTACTTAATTTAAGTTTAATTATTTTAAGTTTAATTAATTTGTGGTATTTCACAATTCGTCAAATAAAAACTCATCCTGTAACACATTTTTTTACTCTAGTACATCTATTTTAAAAAGTCTATATAAAATAATTTGGTATAATTTTGTATGTATTTTAATATTACTTTAAATTTTTTTCTTCTATTATCTTTAAAATAACTTTTTACAATCAATTAACTCTCTATTTTTATTTCTAATGTGGTTTATATACTGTATATACACATCTAACCTGTATATTTAGTGTTATATTGTTAGATCTGTATTGGGAAGGCACACTGTGGGAATAAATTTACGAATATGACCACTTATACTAAATTACCGTTTTTAAGTTTGTTATGTGTAATAAAGCGCACCTGAAGTTAGATGACACAAAATTGCACTTTATAAATACCATTTTATTATAATTATAATACGTATTTTTTAATTTTTGTTTTACCATATCCTTTTCCCTTATGATTTATTTCTTCTACAAAATATTATTTTGTTATTCTTGCATAAATCATGTGCGACTACCATAATACGGGCATGAACCTAGTATGGTAGTAGAGAAAATCACCAAAATTTTAATCTTTTAAAATTTGTAAAAAAAACTAAAAAAAACGTCTTATCAGTTTCCTAGAGAAGTTAAGACAAAGGTCAAACTATTGTATTACCGTCATACCGGAAAATTAATATGTAATTTTTTAAATGATTCATAAATGTGTTTACTTAGCCATATATTTCATAAATTCTCCGTCGGGCAAATTCTTGTTATTTTTCGCCAGGAAGTCACCAATGTACTGTCAATATCCTGGCTAGATAAGACAAATGTCACCATATTAATTTTACATTGAAAATGTAAAAAACGTACAACAAATTCTTTAATGGTCAATGTTTGCACAAATATTCAGATAATTCTCAGATTCTCCGTCATATGACTATTTGCGAGAAAGCCACTAGTTATAATTACATCGTGTACCTAAAAAATAGGAAAAAATATTGATTGGTTTGGGTATGCGCTTGGTCAGAGCTATCTCCACCGTATCCATTTAGATTTGAATGGAAACCATTGTGGCCATTGACTTAGTCCCTTTTGGGTCTAGCCCTTTTAGCAAGCACTTTGTCTCTCACATTTTCCTGATATCATACATTGCCATTTCATTTGAATTTCAGAATAATGACGAAACCCTTTTCTGTAATTGAAATTGGTCAGATTTTCGAAATTAAAACACGCCCAGAGCGCATTTTTTGTGTTCCTTTTCATCCTTTAGATATTCCAGATATCAAGGGCTTTGACTTAACGAGTAAGTCATCAAGGTCATGGTTTTCAAGAAGTACCTGATAGATTGAATGTTACATCCTACGAGTACATTCATGTACACTTGATTTCCCAGACGTGTTATGACGGCCCATGACTCCTCGCAAAGAATCTAGAGAGTCAGCAAAGTCCTGTCAATCTCCAGTGGAATATAATGAACGAGCAATAACGTAACTACTACATCGTGTACGTAAATAAGCGAATGATTCCCAAATGGTCAACTTGAGCACTTAGTCAAGGAATTCTCGGATTCCCTGACGTGTGACGGCCCACGACTGTCCCGGGGAACACGGGGCCCAGGGCCTAGAGAGTCCCCGGTGTCTTGTCAGCCTCCATTAGACGTAAGACAAAAGGCCCTGTGGGATTGCTCCATACACCTGACACGCAGGAATCTCAGCCCATTGTTCTAGGGACGGGAAATCGGGCCGGACAAAGGAGACGATGGTGTGCATTACCGGCGATGATTCGACATATTCGCGGCCAATATTCCGGCTTGACCTTTTGTTATTTTTGGGCAATCAAAGATTCCCGAGGAGCGTTCTAAGAACGTAAAATTAGTAAAAATTCTCAGCCAGATGAATGTTGGGGTGTAATTTGATGTAATTATCTGTAAATCGAAGGAACGTTTAATTATGAAAGATTCTGTGTGAATAAACCGCTGTAACAAGGAGAAATATGTTTCAAAGTAAAGTGGAAGGAACGCACTTCGCACTTTTGGAACACAATGCTCTTCTCGGTACTGGTTGGTTTTCATAGATTTTATTTATGGAAAGCGGTGCGGAAAACTATCGGTTGATTTATGACAAACATTTTTACACGTTTTATTGCGTCTCGATAATCCGCACGGTCAGCGATAGTTTGATTCTGCGAAAGCGGGCGGCGAACCGCGTGGTTTAGAGGTATGTTCTTTAAATTCTTCTGAAGCTAACGGACGAACTACTTGGTCGTATAGGTTTGGAGTAATAAAATTACAACAATATTACCTGCAAGTACCTAATCACTTCTAAGGGTCATCCTAAAAAACCATTTAGGTACCCCAGTGATGAAAAGATACGAGTTCTTGATGTAAGGCAACTATACACAAAAAAAATTATATTACACACTCAAAAACAACGTCACCACTACCCTTCCATTGATCATTATCACGACACTAGACATTCAAGGAGGAAACCAGTTGTTCCACCTACTACTATGACATCCTTAGCCCAAAGACAATTCTATTACCTTGGTCCAAAATTATTCAACCTCTTACCCGATTTATGGAAATTGAAAAGCATAAGCATTCTGCGTAAACTAGTTAATGTTTGGCTTCTAGACTTAGGAAGAGTCGAAAGCGAACTTATGATGACCAACAGATAAACAAAAATGTTCTGTACTCACATTTATTCATTGTTATTGGCAGTTAAATAAAAAATTCCTACCATGCATCTGATTGATACAATGCGATTGATAATTTTTGTGATTGATAATGTTTATACAATACGTTTTCATGTACTTTGTTTACACTTTTCTTGATTATGTATATTATATTATATGTACCTTGATTATGTAAATTAATACACAGCATAGTAACAGCGAACAAATTAAGAAACCCACCTAATATTTTTCTTATATTGTAACTATAATTTGAATGAATCCAATATGTTATCATGTACCCTGATACAGTGTTCCTTAATTATGCATATTATTATATGTACCTTGATAACATTTATCAGGTGTTTTCATAAAAAAAAAAAACTAATATTCGGGTGTACAAATATGTCTGAAAAAGTTTTTATTTTGATTACTTTGAAAAATATATATGTATATAGACTATATATTACTAGCTTAACTATTAATGTAAAGTATGGAAATATAATTCATAACAGCAGCGTGTACAAATGTTAACTAAACCAGGCAATTTGGCTGTCCTAAAACGGGAAAATTTCCTAGTTGGACAGCCAATGCTTCCTTAATATGTATGTAATTATTTGTATCTAATAAATAAATAAAAAAAAAAAAAAAAAAAAAAGTATAGCGGTTTGGTATGTGTAGCGTAATCAAAGGTTTTACTTGAAAAATAAAGCTTTATCTTTGCTCTCCCTTAACAATTACTATACTGGAATCGGAATTTGAATGAAAGTTTTCTCTTGAAATGAGGTACGTAGTTCATAGATGAATAATAATCTTTTTAAAATAAAAAATAAAACTGATTTTGGGATTCGTAAAGTTGGCAGTGGCTGGATAAATTCATTGTGAACTGAATGCAGTTGAATTGAGATCCCAGAGTATTCCCATATGTGGTAAAACCAATGGAACGGAATGGACAAGGAACAATACTATATTGCAAATGAAGGGATCGAAAATATCGTGTGATTGTGTAAGTTACGTCAAGCAAATGGAGGGAAAAAGGAGTATTGATAAAATGATAAAGGAAGACTTGGATTGATCAAACGAGCCAAAGTTAGATTTGCATTAAAATATATGTATGAGACAATGGATGAATGAACATGACGCAAAGAGTATGCAGATTCAAAATTGTTTCTGAAAAACATATCCCAAAGTTAAATGCGGATTTTGAAGATTTTTTTAGATATTAATTTAAAAAACGGACTTACAATTAAAAATAAAATCGCTTACCCTTGTTTTTTTCTTGTAAGCTGTATTAAAAAATATACGAAACTAAAAACACTTTAACCCTTCAGGCCTCGGAAGGACATTACTAGTGACAAACATCATATTCCATTATAGCCTCTGAAGGACAGATCTGACCAGGGCGTCAATACATTACACATGTATTTTTTTTCTATAATGCCTAGATATGTGATATGTTCGTCATTGAAAAGATAAATAATTATTCTTCACAGTTTGTATCAAATATTTATACAAATGGATTAAATTTAAACAATGTCAAAGTCCATGTAATTCAAAGAAAACTTGTTGGTAAAAATATTTAAGAACCTCAAGGGTTAAACGTTTGTTTCTCGGTTATGATTTTTATGACTTATTTCAAATTACAAGTATATGGGAACCATATTACCATGGTAAATTTTAAATGCAGAGAAAAAGCTAGGTGTTCTAAATCTGTTTATTTTTTATCTCTGAGTTTCATGAGGACATATCTTTTGGTGACAGATATAGCACTAGTGGTTTATACAATAATCATTTTTACGATATTTAAATTTTGTAACCTTGTGGTTTTAATTATTGGTGCTCTTAGAAAGCTCCTCCAACCTGCTGGCTATGAACATTAATTTTGAGGAGTTGACAGCTGGCCGTAATGGCGGATGCTGATGTAGATGTGATATCTCGGGGAATCGTACCTGAATTCAACTGTCATAATTTAACTCGGAGTGATATAATATTGAGTTTGGACATAATTAAATTTGATATGATAATAAAATACAATAAAACATGGGTGGTATAATCAAGAATATATTTTGGATGGCTAATTAAATTAAAAACAAAGAGAATGCAATTAAGTAATATACATTCACTTTACATATCAGCTCCATTAGACTAATTTCATTCGTGTAAAAGGCGGTTTTCGAATTTTGTGTTCGCAATGTACATTTTTATTAAACGTTTTGATACTACCCGGTCGGTGGTCGAGGGCAGACATTCGAATTAAAAATAATATTTTTTTTAAATGATTCAGGGATACAGTTTTTCAGGGCTAGTGCATTCGTGTGGTGAGGGTAGGAACCTGGTAGGGGTCCCATTTTTTTGGGAGGGTCGTACCGTTTTCAGTCGTTTCTATGGTTTGGTCCGGACAACAACGGGGCTTCACGTTTCTTGAAAATGGCCAATATTTCATCACCACCTAGCGTGCCTTCCGGCTGCCATATGCGTCTTCTTCCTGTAGGGCTACCTAGGTTTTTAAACATCGGCCTTACACCTTGGAAGAACTCAAGGATCGAATTCGGGAGGAAACCGCCGCTACAACCGTCGAGATGTGCCAAAATGCGACCAAAAACTTCAGAAATCGCCTTCATCAATGTATCGCTGCTGGCGGCCATCATCTTTCTGATGTCATATTCAGGACTTGATACATAAAACGGCAACATATATTGAATAAAATTTATCAAACCCCATTTCTGTTGCCCAGATTAATTTTAATAGCCCTTCAAAACTGCTTTGTCCTTTTTGCGGCAACCTGTATCTCATCTATTTAATATTGTAAATTACGGAACAAACTATGTGACATATTAGTTTGTAAGAGTTTAATTAAGGTTTCAAAGCTCCATAACTCACGATAGAATCGAAAAATTGTGTATTTTCAGAACAAATAAGTCAGAGCTCACCCGTTCAAGAGTTTGTGTTTGCTTCAGAAAAACGGCTACATTATAAGTCTCCTGCCTTCCCCGGGCTTTACTCAGAGTTTTGGGGAATTAGATGTCGATAGTAATTTTCCTTTTATTTTGAACTTCAAGTGTCAAAAATTCATTAAGAAGTATCAACGTTCTCCTTTAAGAGGTCGGAAAGGAGAGCGGAGGTGGTTTTTCGAAATATCACGTGGACGGGGACCTTCCTGATGTTTTGAAAGTTAAGGGTAGAAAACTTTTCGGTAGAAGATTTCTATAAAAAAAAATCCACCCCGCCATGCCACCATGCCGCCATGCCGCCGCCGCTCTTCTTTATAATATACTAGCTTGCGTGTACCCGGCATTCCTCGGGGCTATGAATGGTTTGGAGTAAAATTTTGGTGTTGTGAATTCTAGTGTACTAAAAATAATATTATTTATTTAACGCCCAGAGGGCTTTTACATGGTTGGTAGTATAATTTTAATTTGACAGATACTTTGAAACATAAAAAATAAGAATAAAATTACATTTGATAAAAGCTATGCAACAAGTCATACAAACACAATAAACAAAAACATAAAATTACAGCTATTTGTAGGTTTACATGATGTGTTTAGGAGTATTGTTGAAATAAATGTTTTAAATGATCCACAAAACTTGCCAAGTTGGTATTGAATATGTCAACATCACCCAAATAATGATTTCCCATGGTGTGAAGTCGTTGTATCGGAGAGTGGGCAATGTAGTTACGCTTATGTGTGCTGCTGTAGAATATTGTATTTTGTCGTGTTGTTACTGTGGGTGTATGTATGTTTATAAGTTGCAGGAGTTCACAACAATCGAATTTAGAGTTAAGTATTTTGAATGAGAACGTTAAATCGTTTATTTTACTTCTATCTTATAATGTATGTATTTTTAGAGTATTTAATAAGAAATTGTATTTTAAGTCTTCGACAGGGATATTTAATTTAAAATTTATAAAACGTAGAATTTTTTTTTGTATTCACTCAATGTTGTTAATGTGAATTTTGTGAAATGGAGACCAAACTACTGAGTTATATTCAATTAGACTTCTTACTAGAGATACGTATAATAGTTTAATGGCTTGTAAAGAATTAAAATTTTTAGTTGTTCTTAATACGAAGCCTAGTGTTTTCATACCTTTGTTCACAATTTGAATTATTCTAAAAAATTGAAAAGTTTATTTTTTATTTAGGACGGGTTGTTTCGGAGAATTTGAACAATTCATCAAATTTCAACGTTCATTTTCGGGTTCTGTGAAAGACTTATTCATGTTCTGTTTTTATATCATTGTAGGCTAGTTGCTTGACAAAACTGAAATAAAAACAGAACTTGAAAAAATCTTTCACAGAACTTGAAAACGAACGTTGAAATTTGATGAATTGTTCAGATTCTCCGAAACAACCCGTCCGTTTTTGTTTCATTTGATTTTGTCACGTCTTCCCCGGGCGTCCCCGACTTTTTCTATCATTCAATCTACTCTCTAAACACTCCTGACAATAATAAGAACAAACTTTTTGATACTATGGGGAACAAAAGTTATGTTGTGGTGAAATAAGAATACGATTATAATTGTATTGAGTTTAATAAATAAACCATTCTTATTGACAATCTTTTAACAAGTGCTTGACAGGAACAAGTTCAGAAGCAAAGACAATCTGGGCATAGATAATAGACAAAGATAATATGTAGGCAGTGTTACTATATCCAACATCCCTCTTTTCCTAAAAAACGAAAAAGTCAAAACAACATACAAGTAACATAATAACAAATATAACAATGAAATACAGTGAATAATTAATTATAATCTGATGGATTATATCTATCAGGTTTTTTAACAGTTCTGCCCGAACGGGTTCGCATGCTTGTCTCATTGCCTGTCGTTTCCTCAGGAATAGTAGGACCTGGATAGAATGCGACGGAATGGAGATCATTGCTAAAAGGTTCACCTTCCTTGTATGAACTATTTTCAGATTTCAGCGATGGTGATTCCTGAAGTGATCTGTCTAAATTTAAGTGCTTTCTATTCCTGCGCTACCTAGAACCATCAGGAGTTTCTATAAAGTATGACCTAGGGCAACTTTTTACCTCTACTACAGTGGCAGGTAATCATAAAAAGACGCATTTTTTAAATACTACTCTATTTCCTACTTTTAATTCAGCCAAGTTCCGAACCTTTTGTCAAAAAATCTTTTCATTTTATTCTGACGATTTTGAAATTTTATCTCATAATCTTTAAATTGTACTACTTTATGTCTGAGTTGATTGGCTGTTACTGGCAAATTACATCTCAGTTGACGTGACATTAAAAGACTTGCAGGGGATGGAAAATAATATTTCTATAATGTAACATTGCGAGATATGGATCGGTTTTGGATTCAAGGCATTTTCTTAAAATATTCTTGACAATTTTTACTGAACTCTCAGCTTGACCATTTAACTGAGGATAGTTTGGACTGGTAGTGATATGTTCTGTATCCATAACGAAATAATAAAAAAAAATTAAAAATGGCTGATAGAAATGGTGGTCCATTATCACTTACTAATGTTAACGGTATCCCATGACGTGAAAATATAGATTTTAAATGTTTGACGACAGTTTCCGCGTTAAAATTGTAAAGCAATGAATTTTCTATGTATTTCTATATATTTGGTATCAGTCAAAAAAAGATAGTTTGAGTCGTTGAAAGTCATTAAATCGACACCTACCTTTTCCATGGAAAATTAGTAACACTGTGTGGCAAAAGATGCTGTGACGGGTTGTTAGGTTTGAATTTGGTACAAATCTGACATTGATCGACAACATTTTGAATGTCAGAGTTGATATTTGGCCAAAAAATCATATTTCTGGCAATTTTTTTTGATTTTGACATACCTAAGTGACCTTTATGAACATCTTTTAATATTTCAGGACGTAAAATTAGTTGTATAATTAAACTAGGTTCTTTAAATACCAAATCATTAACAACATGTATCTCTGCTTGAAAATTCCAATACGGTTGCAACACTCGACTTTATTTTTACTAGTCGGCTAACCGTTTTTGTAATATTTCTTGAGAGTTAATAACGACTGATCGTGTTTTGTCGCCTCAGTAATTGATTTGAGTTTTTCTTCTGAGATGGTTAGACTTGACATCAATAAATTAATGTGGATATCAATTTCTTTTTCCGCATCTGTTACTTCTGTATCAGGCAACGGTGCTCGTGATAATGTATCGGCAATATACATACATTTACCCGGTACATATTTGACATCAAGATGATAACATCGAAGTGACATCATCATCCGTTGTAACCTCGTAGGTACTTCCGCTAATGATTTTTTAAAAAGCGTGACTAATGGTTTGTGATCTGTCTCTACATCTACCAAGTAACCATAAATATATTGATGGAATTTTTGACAACCGAATAAAATTGCATATAGTTCTTTCTCATAATTTTGCTGACTAGATGTTAATGTTTTAGATGCATAAGCAATTGGTCTATTCTCCTCTAGAATAACTGTGCCCACTGCGCTCTGTGAAGAATCTACAGATAATTTTAGCGGTTTGCTAATATCAAAGTTAATAATTACTGGGGACGAACTAATAATTTTCTTTAAATTGACAAAGGACTGATCGTGGTTAGCATCCCAGATACAGAATACATCTTTCTTTAACAAAGTCCTCAAAATTTCAGTTTCTTTCGACAAATCTTTAATAAAGGACCCCAAGTAATTAATCATGCCTAATAAAGCGTTGTAAATCTTTTTTACAAGTGGGGGTTGGTAATTCGCGTATTGCTCTAATCTTTGACTCGTCTGGTCTGATTCCTTGACTGCTTAAAATATGACCTAGAAATGTAACATCCTGTAAACCAAAGTGACATCTACATTGATTAAATTTTAAATTGACTTCTCTGGCTCCTTTAAAAACATATTCTAGTCTCTTGTCATGTGTCTCTTTATCCTCTCCCCATACTAAAATATCGTCGACAAATACAATTACTCCTTCCATGTCGACAAAAGTTTCCGTCATTATTCTGGAGAAATATTCAAGGGCATAATCAATTCCATAAGGAAGTCTTAGATATTTATACCTGCCAAAAGGTGTTTGGAAAGTAGAAAAATCTGAACTTTCTTCATCTAAAGGTATCATCCAAAATCCTGAGAATGCATCTAAATTTGAGAAGTCCTTTGCCCCTTTAATTTTAAATCTAACATCGTCCATCAAAGGCGTTGGATAATGTGTTCTACAAATAGCTCTATTCAAAATTCGCGGGTCTAGAGACAAGTTCGTAACTGGGATTTTTTTTTCTCAACGACAACAATCGAACTCACCCACGGTGTTGGTTTTGTAACTTATGTTTTTGTAACTTAATCACACAAACAAACAAACAAACATTTTATAAATGTATGTGTAGATGCAATGATGAATGTACCTACAGATGAAACTTAATAGTATACAATTACATTATTATAATTACAGTACCTACAGAATATTTTTTGTTAATAAGTGAAAAGTTTTTAAAAGCGACTGCAGGAATACTGGTATAATACTAATAAATTAACACAAGCTTAAAATCAAACACCTTTTCAAGGATATCCGTCCATTGATTGATTCCAATAAGTGGTTAGCCCCGTGAATTAAACTACCTATACAATAATTTAAGCCATTGCATAATGTAGTTTTATATACGACGTACAAAATCATTCAATTAGTGGCTGTCAAAGAACTAATCACGAGCAATAATTTGCGTTTAGCGATCAATCTGTTTAACTGGATATTATCTATCAAACGGTCAAATGAAATGTTCAAATTGGCAAATAAATAACTTTCAATTAATGAAAGCGAAGCAGACCTCGGAATAAGAACAAGATATACAAATAGACACGACATAAGCAATAGGAAACACAGCGTAATAATTTATTGTTCAATAATTACACACGATAACGCGATACAAATAGAATGTTTACGAGCTTTTAATATCGCAATGATTTCCACTTTGCGACTCGCAGATATAACCCGGCTTTTAGATTAGAATGAGAATAATAATGTACTGGGAGTTGACTATAGGAATGTTGGGGCCCCTGTAAATAACTAACAGGTATGTAACGTAATTGCAAGCTTTCGGACTTATATAATCTGATACGAGAAAGCATAAAACAAAATCCCAAAGAGGCAGAACAGAGGGACAGAATTGGAGTGGTCGTTTGAAAGATATAAAAACAGAGGTGTTATTCATTGCTTGGAGGATTTTTGACTTGGGCTGTTTCAATTTGAGAAGTAATCCATTTATTCCATCAGCGTTTTAAGCAAATAAAGAATCCAGTCATTTTTTCAAAGAAATTACTATGATTGTTCACCTTCTAACTTAAATACCTCTATTTTTTGTTGTTGTGATATGTCTATTTCACAGTTAAAATAATTTTTAAAGTTTGCTCGCCAAAATGATCGAAATCTTATGGAGTTTGTTGACCCACTCACAAAACCATTTGACCAATCACGGGACGTTTGAGTGTCGCACGGTATCAAACGTTTTTCAATAGCGATTAAATATAATTTAACTTGTATTCAGAATCGGCGTTTTACTCGTGTTCGACTTACAAGTGTATCGTGCCGTAAGGATGAAATGTTTTTCTTTACACTGTGTACTTACTTTTGATCAGTTTGATGTGGAAAATCCTAATGTGAGTTTGTTGAAGATGATTGTTAATAATGAACTGGTAAGTACATTGCTCACATTTTTTCACCCGAATTTTAACACTTCTTTTCGTTTTTTATTATTATTGAAAGTTGAAAAAACATCATCCGTGCATTTATTTAATATTTATAATTCTTATTTTAATGTTTCATCATGGCGGAAATGACGCGAGGGTCTGAAAATAATAGCGTTGAAAACTTTCCAAATAAAAAAGTTATAATTTTTGTACGCCATAGCTCAGAGAGCTCTGGAATTTTTTTGTGGGGTACACAAACAGATTACTTATTTTATAGTAAAAGTATTAACACCAAATTGAATGTGATTGAATGAGAAAAGCAAACTTCAGATGATCAAGCAAAAATGTTGGCTAACCTTGGAAACAAAAGCGCACTGGCATGAAAATATAATAAAATATTGCAATAAGTATTGTTATTGACTTTACCGAGCTAAATGCGTAGCTAAATAATGCATACATATCGATTTTTCGAATCAACAAATCGCTGACATCATCAAAAAATTTATTATTGCGATTAAAAATAGTCGTGTTTAATATGCTTATACATCAAATGCCACAGAATGAATATTTCAAGTTCAACAAAACACCGTTTTTTCCTTCTACGAAGATCATTAATTTCGCTGCATTTGTTATTTATGTTTTTATTGGACTGCCCCTAATTTAAAATTTATCTAATTTCTGTAATTATCATATCATGAGATGTGTTTTCATTGGCAAAACTCTATTCATACACCTTTCAATATAAAATAAAAAGACAATATTTGCAATAGGTATAATGAATACGATCCTTCATTGTTGTGAGATGACGGTTGTGATGTCTGCATTATTATACGTATTATTGCATGTCTTATAAAAACCGCTAATTTACGTTTTGCTTTTTGCCAAAAATTTCAGCCAAATTGCCTGTTGACCTTCGCGTGGTTCAGACATATTGTGAGCCATGAGTAATATTATAATTAACTACCATCTATGACTAGCCCGTTAATAACATGTTTTGTGTTAACTTTGTTGCATTGTGACGTGTTTATCAGCTATTCGGAACTTACAAATTGCTTTAACACATCAAGCAAAAATCTCAACAAAGGAATACCACAAGGATCGAGGTATGGTCCACGCTAATCTGAATTTAAAATTATTCTGGATTTCATTGGCGTATGAATTAACAATTACTTCTTCAAAATTAGTGTTAAAAGTATTTGCCATTGTTTTTTAACACTCAAATCTTAAGAGGAACTATGTAAAATTTTAATAAATTTAAAAAATACCACAAAAATAGCAGCTCTAGGAATCATTGTTTTATGAAAAAACCTTATTTCTTCTGATGCTATTTTCGTTTTCGTTGATCTATTTATTTATTTATTTTACGCCTATTAAGGCTTTGACATGGATATATAACAATATTTAAGAAATTATACTCGTAAATAGTGCAGGAAATTACTGTTTTAAACACATATATCATATCTTTTCGATGGAGTAATATTTATTCCTTCAATTATCAAATAAATGTAACAAACGTAACATAATAATTTTATGGTGATTGATTAATTAAATTATATTGATGGGATAAATAATATATCAGTTACTTATGATAAGTAACGTTTTGAATATTAATCAATGAATTAATAAACTTCATCAAATAATGTCTGTCATATTTTAATCGGTCATGCACAAATCTTCTGAATGGTCTCGTGCAGAACACATTGCTGACCTGGGTTTACGAAACACAGTTTTCATTCTTCTTTTCTTCACAGTAATTACTTAAGAATATGTAATTTAGTTTAATTCAACGTGATCCTTAAAACATAATATTTATTGCAGCTGATTATTTTAATATTGGTGTAATCGAATTCTGTTTGTTAAATATTTTTTTTTTGCTTGATTAAATGAAGTTTTTTTTAATGTATCATTTAATGTATATTTAATTAATTTATTTTGACACATTCTTACAATCCGTGTGAACCTATGAATAAGCTATATATGATAATTGACATAGCGTTTCATTCCCACCCAGGAGTAGTGTGTTCAATTCCAAGCAACATTTTCTGCTTACTGTAGTGTTAGTAGGAGATTTTCTTATATTTTCGGGTTATTCGTAACCCTGGAATGTTGGTCTTTCTTGAAAAAAATAAGCCTGATCGAAGCCTGCTATGCCTTAATACAAAAGACTATCCCATCAAAAACGTAGTTTCCTCAACTCCCCCATTTCTCCAAAAAATAATTTTCCTCACTTATTCGAACGTTTTTATAATTTTTCTTACAAAGAAAAAGCATCGCAATCCCATTCAATGAAAGTGATTATTAGAAAAAAATATATAAATTAGTCAAAAAATGTTCCCTGAAAAATGATCAATTGAAAAATAATTCAAAAGTGCCCCGTCTATAAAGTGTAAAGAAGATCTCAAGCTCAGGGGCGCCTCGGGGA
Organism: Hesperophylax magnus; assembly: GCA_026573805.1. Taxonomy (NCBI): domain Eukaryota; kingdom Metazoa; phylum Arthropoda; class Insecta; order Trichoptera; family Limnephilidae; genus Hesperophylax; species Hesperophylax magnus. The sequence goes on along the minus strand of JAIUSX010000041.1, from coordinate 540,352 downwards.
GAATCATCCCAATCGCGCCCGCAACATAAACAAAGATTCTGGCACACAGATGATTTAGGTTCCGCGGGCCCTAATGAGCCCCGCCAGGGCACACAAATCACGGGCCGCACTCCGGCCCACCCTGGACCAGAACAATAAATAATTAATCCTTGATGTATTCATTAACTGCACTCACTGTGAATTCTGACTTTGACCTGGTGCATTTATTCGTGTGTCGATTCGGTATCGATGCGTGGGAACCAGATCGGGTCGGATCAATCGACTGGCCGCCGATTAAATCGAATTATCGGGCTTGGAGATTCGATACGGGACATTATTATGATATTTTTGTACACTCGTAGATTGAACTAATTAGGGCCAGAGATATCAAATCGTTCAATACACGATCAGAATTAATGCTATAATTTTTTTTTATTATTAATATTAATATTTATAATATTTAATATTAATTTTTTTATTATTATTTAATATTAATATTTATTTCAGTTTTTTTTTTTTTTTTTTATTAATATCAATAGCAAAATTTGTACATTATGTAGGTTTAAAGTATAATATAAGTATATTTTTTGTATTTTTTTCACAGTCCTCCTCACTAGGGTTTCCTGTTCTGAGGCGGCCTGTAGTTTTTCTTAAATTTTTGTATTTAGTTTTGAATTGTCTTTACATTGTCTTCATAATGTTTGTAAGTTGATTATTACTTTGATCTCTAAGCCATGTTTGGTTCGGTATTTTATAAAAAAAGTGAAAAATTTAATTTAATTATCATAAAAAATATATAAATATTTCTGTTTGGTTCCGTATTTTAAAAACAAAGTGAAAAATCCAAATTTAAGTTTTGTATGAAAAGGCCGCCCGTTCCTCTTAAATAGCTTTGTGTAATAGGCAGGCGGGCATTTCATACTAGATCATAGACTTTACGAGAAATTTGATGAAATTTACTATGTACTTGCAATTTTAACGACATTTTCAAGTGAATGAAAATAATTTACTTACAGTGTTGCATGAAATTATGATATGACCAGTGAGTTACTATAATAGCAGTACCTACCTACACATTTTATTAACGATTTCTGATAAATATTTAAGTTTCCCATATAAAATAATGATTTACAACCGAACAGCATGGCCATAAATTAAAAGTGGCGAATATACCACAGCAATTAAATTAAACTAAAATTTAATAATCGGTACATTGACTCTTTTTTGTAACATTTATACGATTTTAGACAAGTCAATTAAGTAGTCTTTAAAGTATTTTAGAAAATGTCTACCGCATCGTAACATTAAAATAATATTTTAGTATCTCGTGTTTATGCGATACAAAAGTTTTACGACTCGGACGTGTAAATCTCGAACACATCGAGCAATATATTATTTTCTCCCAAGTTTAAATACTTAACGCCAAATATTTCAGATTTTCAATTATAATTAATTTGAGTTCAGTAAAATAAAAAAAAAACACTTGTTTCATGATACCAGCGACATACTTTGTTAATAAACAAAGCGTTTTATAGGTTTGACAGTCACTGTTCGACCTTTATACATTCATGGCGAAGACTTATGAAAAGCCATTGATAATAATAATAATAATAATTTGGCTAATTTATATAGCGCCGTTTTCGTGAGAAATCACCTCAAGGGCGCTGTATAAATATATTTCTTAAATAGTTAATACAAGAACTACTGACTTACAACTAGTGACTTACCTCTAAGACTTATATCTAGTGACTTACGACTGACGCCTATAACTACTGTCTTACGACTGACGCCAATAACTACTGTCTTACGACTGACGCCTATAACTACTGTCTTACGACTGACGCCTATAACTACTGTCTTACGACTAAGGCCTATAACTACTATCTTAATGACACATATATATATGTATATATATGTTTACATATTTAGAAACTTACAACTAAAATTAACATTAACAATCTAACTTTTTATAGTTGTAGTATTTGTGAATTTGAAAGTAATTATAAAAAATACATTTGCCTCAGGAACATTGCCTTTCGATATAGTCCAGTCAATTAAGCAAAATTCCTTGCATTAATAAGTCCGGGTAGTTTTGAATTTTGGATATATCCTTTGTTTTACGACCTCGGTGAACCCCTGCGCCCGGCGTTATCCAGCAAAAACAGCTGAACATTAAAAATTAATTTTTGCCGCACATTAAAAAAAACAAGTCGAAATTTTTTTTTTTTTTAATTTGTTACAATTTGAGCGTAAGATTAGCTTTTTGAACATGATGAATACCGCACAAGAGTTCGAAGTGCTGACAACCGTGAGACTATAGCATTTAGATTTGGGGTGTGTAGTGAGGCTGAAGGTTGCGGGGAGGGGAAGGATATGGAGAAGAGGAAGGTGTGAGAGTACCTGGCTGTTCAGAACTGGTCATAACAAAAGCCATTTGAATTGGTTCTTACACCAGGGCGATACTGAGAGTATCATCCACTCTGGAACGTGACGCAAGTATTCTATATGTTATTTTTAATTAATTAATTGTGAAATAACACAAATTAATCAAACAAAATTTACTTGCGCACGCCGGGGATTTGAATCAGCGATCTTCGGCTTCCTAGTCGTAACTTTACCCCTCGACCACGAAGATCGCCCGAAATGACGCAAAGCCTATACATTATTTTAAATATCTCCTAACTAAGGGGAGTACGTAAAAATTCATACAATCACATTTAAAGTACCTACCTACCTTAAATTAGCAATAATTTGAATGTAAGATAACTTATGTTCGTCAAAATGTTCGTAGGTAGTTGGTACCTACCGATAACGTGGTAGTTAGCTTTTGACAACCGTAATTAAGTCTCACAAGCAACAAAACTTTATTACTATTACATCTTATACAATTTAGCAGTACTAAGCCATTCGATGAAGAACTTCTAAATCAGGTACCAGTTCAGGTATTTTAAAGATGCGGTTATATCCACATTTCAAATGCTCGTAAAAACAAATTAAAATTCATAACAAAAATAAATAGAGCATTATGTTTCCCATTGAAAGATATGTATGATTGAATATATATTAAATAGAATTAAATAATAAGAATCGAAAGATCGATCGTGCAGGATTTCCCCTTGTGCAGTCTGAAGGCATTCCTATACAAGTATATGATATAGTAACCTATGCTGGCCCGTGACTCCGCATTAACATGGAAAACATGACTCGGCCGAAGTTATTACATTATCGGATGTATTTATTATTATTTGCATTATTTTACCGCGATTTAATGCTCAGAAAATTTATAGACCACCTCGGATAAGCGCCTTGGTTTGTTTCTACAATTATTGTTCCAAGAGTTTTGTTTTAGCCAATCAAATATAATATTTTCTTTTTAAAGGTCATAAGATAGGTTATATTGCAGATTTATGATTATTCCAGATTCCAGTTCCTACTCACATTGCTTTTTCGCTCATTTTTGTTTCTTTCTTAGAAGTTGTGCCTTAGAAGAAAGAAGATTTGAAAAAGTAGACCAACGCACGTGTAATTTGTTTTTGTTGTTCGAATTTTCGTAATAAGTAATCTCATAAAAAAATCCATAAAATAGTGCAAATTATCATCCCCAAGTTAAATATGTAAATTAAATAGTGTCATGTGGTGATTGCAAAAGAGTTCGTATTATGGAAATCTCTAATATTAACGATGCTTGTAAGATGTAGGTTGGGGCAAAAGTAATCACCCGATGTTCTTTTGCTGTAATTTTTTTTTATGATAAACTTTGATACTGCTTGATATTCCGCGTTTTTGCGGTGTAAACCGATTCATGTTTTGTCAATTTGTATTCTGCGTTTGTTTACTTCACAAATGCCAAAATCAAATTGACATTTGGCGCCATTTACCTGTATATCTGTGAACTATAGTGCTCCCGGAATCTTTCAGAAACCATCAGAACTCCGGAAGAAACTATTACCATTAACCGGTAAAGGTTTCTTTCCTCACTCCTTCCTCCAGAATTCCTTGTGATAAATAAACACGATCGCTATAACTTTTCTTCTTGTTAAAATAAAGTCCATTCTTACTACCTACCAATCGTCGGTATGAAACGAAAGGTGGAATGAACTTTTTTTTTCATCCGCACGATAGTATTCTACCGGCTGCGCCAGGTTGTTGAGATTGGTTCTTGTAAATGAAAACGCTTTCTTCCCAACAAAACACTTAGTCCTTTTTTACACTGGAAACTCTTATAAATTAGAATGAGTGTTTAAGAAAGTCAGAATATTTCACGGCTGTTCTCTTATGCTCTCAAAATCTCTCTTTTGGTGGAAACCTATCAGCTACCTCACCTCCATTATCAACTGGAGGGGCGAAACTAAATACTAGAGACTTCTCTTGGAGAACTCAATTAACTTTATGAGTTGCTTCTAATAGAGCCACAGAAATTGTGGAGGGGATGAGTATGGCTGGGTAGTATCTGATTAGTCAGTTCTGGTAGCTAAACTTAGATTAACCCATTTCAAGCAATTTAATTTAACTCTCAATTTATTTATTTATTTATTTATTTAAACGCCCATTGGGCTTTTACATACATTGTTATTAGTGTTATTACATTAACTATGTGACATTTAAAAGTTTACGTACATATATAAATAAAATAGTTATTATATCTGTAGTACATAAATGTTTTACAAATGATACAGAATACCATTATGGAGAACAGTTTTTTTTTTTCTTTTTTTTTTTTACTTGCTTAGAAAAATAAATGGATTGAAATTAATCAGCATTTATAGGGACTTAAAATCATATTCGAATTGTTATTTAAATTACAATATTAATTTGTAAAGTTAAAACATATATATTAAAGTTAAAAGTCATAAAAGTAAAGAGTGAAAAAAACAGAAGCTAAAAAATGGGTTTTTCACTATGGAGAGGAGAAGTCATACATTTCAGCAAAGTGTTTATGTAGATTTCGTTTAAGCACTGCTACAGAATCTCTAAATATATAAACAACATTACCAAATTTATTACCAAATTTTTGTATTCGATTTAACGATATGTGCGCTTGATAATTAGATTTGAAATTGTCACAGAAAAAGGTGGAATTTTGTCTCGTATTTTTGGAAGGTACATATAATTTTATTGTGGCAAGATTATGGTATCATATCGTGACATTATGTACTATGGAGAGAATCTTACACACTAGGTTGTAGAATTGAATTCCTGTATATTTTTGAATATAGCACCTATTGTTCAATCATCCTCCAGCAATCATTTTTTGCAATTTTTATTAAACTGACCTTCTTTCCAAGTAATTTAAATAATCGCAATTCTATATCATTGAAAACATTGTTACATCAAATTAAAATACCTGCCACATAAATTATTTTTTTTTGTTGTAAATCCGTTGAGTGTGCGATAATTAAACGTCAGATATTAATTGATTGGAAGTAATCATTGACCGATAGAATTTCATTACTTTTATGGTAAAAAGTCGAATGGCGTAGGTAACACAGTAAAAATATCGTTATAAATAATGGGATACCTATCCAAAACTATAATACTAAAATTGCTACATTGGCTCTTGATCCGTAGATAAAAAAGACTGAAGGTATACCATACATTGCTAAACCCTTTTCAAATGGCATCGCATGTTCAAAATCCCGATGAGCAAATCAGTTAGTGTAATATCCAGTTACTCGTTGGGCAGTTAGATGGCCATACGCAGAGCACTTATCTCATCTTACCCGAGTTGCGTGATCAAGAAATGGTATTAATAATATGAGATGTTAATGTCTTCATTTATTTAGATCGCATATGATCACTAGGTAGGACCGCATTCCTATGGAAGTTAATGGTTTGTAATCATTTATTTATTTTATTTATGAGAGCGTACTTTCGATTTTCGAACGAGACCTACAGCAGTTCGAATAATACCCATTTTAATATCGTTTGCTTATTAGTTATTAATAACTCATTCGACCTACTGTATGGATGCCACACAAAAATCTCTCTGCTAGAAGCCAGCAGGTTTATTGCTCATAAAACAGGGATAATGAAAATAGCTTAGACCAAGGGTAGAAGGGGGAGAAAAGAAGCGAAACGCTCTTTTTTTACATTGGCTCCACAGAGGACAAAATCCTCAGGGTTTAGAGGATGGGTATGCTGGGGATGCTATGTGAAGGATATTTTTATGGAAAGGAAGGAGAGGAAGTTCTGGAAGGAAAAGGCATGAGGGGTGGGTAGGAATCTGGGAGTCAATGTGACCAGGAGCGGCGGATGTATGAAGTCATCACCCCCACTGCAGTGCAAGGCGATTTTCGGAGAAAGACCTGTTAAATAGGTCAAAAGATCTCCCTCAACCAGTCTCTCTCGATCTGTCTCGCCACGCAATTGGTGGGCAGACTATTTAACCGCCAAACCCGGAGATACCTCACCCCTTGAACCTGGTCACCACTGCTAAGTCACCAAACGTAACAAACATAATAACAAAATAAATGGTTCCCGGGGCAGCGGTACCTATAATACCCGCCTTTAAAATTGTGAAATGAAATGTTTTGATATCTTTTCACTAATTTCCTCTGTTAGGTATTAGGTATATGGAATGAAAATACATGACGACATGAACAGTTAATATATTATTTAATCCTTTTATCCAGTTTCTTTAAATGCGCTATTAATATTTCTTGTACGAAATCATCGTTCCGATATTATAATACGATAAATTAGTACATCATGATTTTCTTGGTTTACATAAATCTTTATATATGGTCCTTTGGTGAAAGATAAATTAATTTATTATTAGGTGTTTTCATCTGGGTTGTATTTTACTTTAAGTGTTCACCTGTGCTGCGTATTTACAGGTCCATTCAATCGATCCATCGATTGTAAAAATAATAATCTGGCTATCAAAGTGCAAAGGCGTCAAAAGAACAACTCATTTATGTGTCGAAAAAATTCTAGCGGATTTCAGGAAAAGATGTGGACCTATGGGGTAACCTTGTGGTATTCCAAATTTATTGGAAAATGGTTGTTTATTTAATTTCAATGTATTACGTGTATACTAGTAAAGGTGTATTAGATTTTTCCCAACTGATAAACAACCAGTTACCATACATTATTGGTTGTTTATAAGTTGTGTAAAATTTGAAATAAATTTACTAAAAAGGGCCTTGATGTATTTATTAGTTATCTAATCAATTATTATAAAATGTTTTTCTGAGCCATAATAATCAAAACTTTTCTTGTGAGCTTTCCTGATCAGGTACTGCACATGTTTCCGGTTTTACACATTATATTAAAGGTATATTATCAAAACAGACTCTTTCGTATAATATACGGCAAAAACTTCTCTGGATTATGCAACTATGTAGAAATTAAACATGATGTTTTTAGCTGTATTTTTTATGGTTACCCGAACACAATAAAATGAAATAGAATTATAAGACATTATTTCGCGATTCAAGCGTTGGTCTGCAAGTCATTTAATATTTCCTTATGTACGACACGGTGTACGAAAACTCTTAGTAGACGCGAGAAATTGGCGAATTCACATTTGCAGTCAATTTTGTAGTATAGCTTTTTTGATTTGAGCTTTATTTACGAGTAAATATAGTCCGAAATAGAATTTTTTGGGTGAAATTATAAAAAAAACGGTCGCTAGGGATTTAATTTCAACTACCAATTAATGTATTTTAAAATGTGTCAAAGTGTGGACCTGGCTCCAAAAGTGTTTTGATCAATTTATTAGATTTTAAAATATTTGTGTAACTTTGAAATAATAAGGGGCGAATTAGAAAGTGCATCCGATATCTCGCTAGTATCTTCTTCTAAACAGTTCGTTCACCATCAGGCACGACTGTATCGTGATCCGACCGGATTTATCTGGACCACATCTCCATCCGCCTCTCGCTGGGATGTTGGTATAATATTCAATAAAGAAATTACATAATGTACGTGCGGCTCGAACATAAATAATATGCCTTGCGCATAATTTATGCCTTCGCGGGGGCGGAGATGGGGGGGAGGGCAAGGGGAAGGGTCTGCGCCCCCCGGCGGATCTGCGCATGCGCGGGGAGAGATTTACGGGCGGGAAATTCGCCGGATGTCATAGGTAACAGGAAACTTCGAGGTTAGTTAAAGCATTATTATGTAGCGAGTACTTTCAGTACTACCTTGTATTTCCTTGTAACAACTCGGTAAGCATACCCGCTGAAGGCTCATTGTGCATTTGTGTTCATGTCTTCGAGGCTGTTGAATTATAAAAAAAAATGTTATTTACTTATTGTTATATGTATTTCCCAGATCATTTTGAGGAACTTTACCTGGTATCATTTGAAAATGAAGCCAGTCATTTTTAAAGAAATACTAACTATATACATTTAGAATACAAATTTACAAGGTAGGTAGGTAGTAGGTGCCTGCCTGAAACGACATGAATTCCAATGAGTCTTTGATACATCAGTGATTGTTTATTTATAAAAACTTTCAATCATTCTTCAAAATCTTAATGAAAAACAGAAAATTTTGCTTGTGTGATTTTTTTTATTTAAAAAACTAATTCCTGATTAAGGAATTACCTTTGCCTTTTTAAAATTTTACTATCTATTACGTATTTAAAGAAAATGAACAATGTGCCTGGTAATTCTTGAACAATTACCAGGTACGTTCCAGAGTGGCAGATAACTCTGTGTCGCCCTGGTATAAGACCACGATTCGTAATTGAAGCGTTGCTTGAAATGTCTTTGGCTGTGTTTGGTGACCAGATCTGAATAGCCAGGTATTTTCCAACTTCCTCTTCGTCTTCTCCATCTCCTTCCTCTCACTATTACCTTCGGCCTATCAACATACACCTCAATTGGGGATGCCACTGGCTCCAGACGGTAGGAAGCAGAAACGTTTCCGATATGTTTTTCCAAGGTACACATGAATATCAATGTGTTTTTCTCTAGGTACTTAATAAATCGTTCAATTTGCGTGTATTAAAGTATAAAATAGATTTTTTAGAAACAACATACAATTATACATGTTGCATGAATCTTATATACCAACTATCATAAAGGATAGACAATTATCATAAGCAATAATTAGTCGCCTGAAATAACCATACAAATTGAAAATATCCACCGAGTAAAAATAAATGCCGCCGACGGGAATTGAACCCGCTCCTTCTGATGTCCGGTCAGGTGCTCTGGACCACTACGCCGGCTTATTTCCAACAATCCAAATAGTTCAATATGTACTAGTACTGCAATCGACAATTACTGCTTATTAAATTTTTTCACCTGTAAACAAAAGTAACTTGTGGGAAAGGCTTTGTTAGTGCTAAATTTCCCACTAGATGGCGTCGAGTCATATTATATCTACATTTGTTGGTGAAATATTTTGACTTGTCAAATAGAATTATTCGGTAAACTAATGTTTCCAAGACAAGGTTTCTTGATGCATAGCACAAAGGAGAACAAATTATTGTAAGCAATAATTAGTCGCCTGAAATATCCAAATAATTCAATATGTACTAGTACGTCAATCAACAATTACTGCTTATTATATTTTTTCACCTATAAACGTGGATATATCAGGCGACTAATAAATGCTTACAATAATTTGTTATCCTTCTGCTATGCATAAAAAAACCTCGTCTTATAAACATTAGTTTATCATTAAAAAAATAATAACCAACTATCATGTCGTCTATAAGACCTAATCCCTTGAGTTGAAGAATGAATCCAACTTGATCAATAAAATAATAATATTAAATGTTTTAGATAAACAAGTGGTCGTAGGTTAACCGGGCATTCCCTTGCCGGGTTGTTTTTATCTCGGTGAAAGCGCAACTACGCTTTGTGTTCGATAAGCTACGGTCTCTCCATTTAAAATGTTTCCATATCGGGAAAATCTACGACTATTGCTTGAATACCTTTAGTCGCCGAGGTTTGTTTCATTTTGTATAAATATATATTATTTGTGCACTGAAGGCAAAGTAAATTGTTGCCTACCTAGGGTGACCAGATTTTTTGACCATGACGAACGGCTGCGTGGGCCTTTTTCATGCAAAACATAAATTTGGATTCGATGTCAAAATACGTAACTAAAAGAAATTTAATTGTGTTTTAAATAATAAAAAAGGTAATTAAAAAAATTAAATATACATGATTTAAGAGGCATTTTTGTGAGTTAATTGTAATTTTTAAAATAATTTAAAAATTAAATAACAATAATTAAACATCGTAAAAAAGGCCTTTTTTAGAAGAGATTTTAATTTATATGTGACTAATTTATGTTGCAACGTAAATCAGTCGTTTGTATTTTAAATTCAAGCTTAATTTTTATATTTCGTCATATTTGCGTTTTAAATAAGCCAAAGTAATTAAAAAAATATATTAACTCACAAATAATTGTCAGAGTTGCCTCTAAATTTATGAAAAATTAAATTCTTTAATGGCCTACATTTTATAATATAAAACACAAATAAATAATGTAGTAAGATTCGTACTAGAATTGATTTACCTTTTTATTAAAAAAATATTTTTTAAGTGTAGTTAAGTATGGCCTCAAATCCTAATATAAGTTTTGGTAGATAGAGATGTTGAGTGGTTGAGGATACCCCCTGAAGAGATAAGAAGGTGGAAGTGTGTTGTGTGCCAAAAGAAAGATCAATTTTATCAAACTCCGAGTGAAATTGATCCAACATTCACAATTATCGAATGTATTTAATGAGCAGATTTGCAAATTTCATACACCTACGTGAAAAATGACAGAAAAACTTTTAAACAATGAAAGTTTTAAATTTATTTGACTAGTTTTTTTATAACACCGTAAAGGAACGTCTTCAAAATGCTGGGAAGAAGGTATTTTTAAAGAAACGGTGGAGTAAATCACACTGTAGAAGATGGCAAGCACAAGTAAAGTGTTCCATAGCCTTCCATGAACAAATAACGAGTTGCAAAAACTACCCTTTACTTGCGGACTTAATTGCCATTAATATTAGGCACCTTATCACCAGATTCCGCACCAATTCGGAAGGCAATCAATGATTATATAGAAAAAACAGTATTTTTACTTGACTTACTTCTCTCATTCTCTAGGAAGATTTGCAATCTGTCCTTTAAGAGTTTAACGTAGTCGTCTTCCTGGACATCCTGGATCCTGCTCCAGACCAGATATGGCTTTCAAACTCTGCAGAAGAACTTATGTTTTATATTTTGAATTTTGAATTTGCATATTTTTATATTTTCTCCACAGAGAAGGTCCTCGGGATTCTCTCAGACACTGTCATGTAATGTGTTTATGTTTATGGTAAAATTGCAGAATCCACTGCACACTTTATATGCGCAGTTTATTGAAATAACATTTCGTTTCAATTGAATTACTATAATATCAAACTATTTAAGCTGGGGTAGATGGACATACATGATCAACATAGGTTATTATGTTCTATCTATATTTATATTATAGTTTAGGTTATTTAAATAATTTATTCGTACCTATTTACCAACCTTTGAACTTAACCTTACAAACGTCAGATCATACTAACAAGATAAATAAATCATGGTGTCGAATATCTCAAAATATGTGAATTTTTTAAAGTTCCTCCTCAGACGTAAATAGTTGTTTCTTGTAGTAATTAACTTGAAACCAAGTGTTATTTTCATTTTCTTTTCATTAAACCTGCAGCGGAATTCTGCAATTCACTATTATGGTTCTTTTTTGTGAAATATCTATTGCTCAAAAATAAATCATTATAATACTATTGGCGGTGAAAATTTCGAATCATATAAAGATATTACTCTATTTTGGATTTTTTTGTTTTTATATTTTTATACGAACAGCAATGACAAAATCTATACTCTGGTCATACCAGAGTACTTCCTACCTACGCACTATAAATTAAGTATGATTCAATGGTCGGATTATTCAGAACTACCAGACAAGGAATGAATTTATAGTAATGTCATGGATTTATAATATGGATCTACATAATATATAGTAAAACTTACAAATTAAACCCACTTGATCGTTAAGAAAATTGTCATTCCCACGAGACTAGCGCGATTAGTGGATACTTGAGGAGACGCGACAAGACCAGGTATTTAATCCACATTAACAAAATTTGTGAGATTAACTGAAGAGTTTTAAAATTCTGAAAAACACTTGTATTTTTTTTTTACCAGTCTCTGGCTCTTTTTGACATATTAAACGGATAGTTAATGTATAGCTCGTGATATAAATGGCGTAAATTAAGTTATACGGATTGCATTTTCCTATATATTTGAGACATACAAATTTGTATAATTTTTAGGAGGTCAGAGCTACTCATTTGACAGTTTTTTTTTTATTTCAGATAACTTAATCTGATTTGTAGTTACCCAATCGTAGCCATCAGTTCCTTATAAGTTCCTGTAAATATATAACCTATATTTAAAGTACATTCGAAGATAAGACAAGACCAGGCCTAATCTACATTAACAAAATTTTTGGGATTAACTAAACAATTTACAAATATGGCACAACAAGAAATATGTCGTATCTTTTTCTTATCTTATTTAGATGGTAACATTTATAGCTCATAACAGAAATGACTTAATCGAAATGAAAATGACCTATTAATTTGAGACCATGACAATCTGTGCAACTTTCAAGAGGTCAGAGCCACTTATTTGACTGTTTTTACTATTTCAGTTTACCTAACTGCTTCGTATTTGTCAATTACCCAATCGTTGTCATCGGCATAATGTCCTTCAACTGCTCAAAGAAGAGTTCCTTATCTCTTCTTCTCATTCACGTTTTATTTTAAAAAGTATGTCAGTTTGTTAGTTCTTCTTTTGACCACCTGCATAGTAAGGTATAAGATGTGATGTTGTACCTATCGATACATAAGATAATTCTCGATGGCACCACCACCTTCATATCGGCCAGGTCCCACGAGTTCCCGTGCCAAGGGGGTCCCACATGGTTCACAGCCGGTACCTACTCTGCCCGGCGTTCGATTGGCCGGTCGCGGGCCGATTGGGTGGTCTCAAGCGGGTCCGCCAATTATTTGGGTGTTGCTCCGAGCTAATAACGGCAGGGCCCGAAATTACGACTTCGTGAGATGAGAACGTCATCTCGAAACCACGCTACATCCAAAAACACCACACACAAAAATACCCCTTAAAACTAACGGCGCAAGATCGATATTCGCCTCAACATTTGTTCTGGTGTGTTGGTTTACGTGTTTGGGTCTGTTATTTTTTCAACTCTTTCATCTTTTGGTTTCTGCATCTCGGTGTCCTTGTCCGGCAGGGCCGTGAAATCTTTTTGACCCCGGAGCATATAGAGTGGATTGGGGGTCATCCGGTATATAAGCGTCCGTATCGATTGGAAATAAAACATGTATATATGTATATGTGTACCGTGTTTACTATACACGGCACGCTCTACCTAAATAATGAGCTGGTTTCATAAATGATTAGTGTTTTTTTATATAATTGATTTTAAATAATATAATTTTTTGAATCATTTCAGTGATAAGAAATGCACTGTTACTTATTTTTTATATTTAGCTAACAAAATATTGAGCAAGCCAAATGGCACCTTGTCTTATTTTTGTCTCCAAAATGATATTTTTAAACTCCGTAGTTCGTGGTATTGCGAGATAAAAAAAAACAATTATGATGACCTAGAAGTTCTTGACAAAAAATAATCATCTGCTCACCGTTTAAGCTCACCTTTCTGGATTCGGTTCAATAATTTCTTCTCAATTGTTATGATACCTACTGCTTTACCAAATGTATGTTCACATTTGCACCAAATCTGAATAACCGGGTAGGTACTTCCCTACCCCTTCTCCTTTCCCAAATATTCCCCAATTGGGGTTTCAACCTCCAACTGTACTATGGGTGTGGATTTCCTGAATGTTTGCACATATTCATGTAAATTTTGCTTTTTGATTTTAAAATAAATTTCTGAATAGATTTTTGTAAAATGTAACTTTATTTATAATTAGGACAAAAGGATAAAATAATTACGTACATTATAATTATTACAAAGATGTTAAACATTACAGCAAGCTTATAAAATAAAATCACAAGCACTCTTCATAATACATTTTTTACTGATACACTTATTTGAAACATACCCATGTCTCTTGCTATTGGCTACAAATAATTTTTCTTGCTTTAGGTAATGGTTACTAAATTACTGTGTTTTTATTACTTCTTGAAGAAAAATCAGTACTTCGAATTTATTCAAAATGTATTCAAATTATTGGTAACCCGGTTCTAAACTGGATGGCAGTTCTTTAACGAATGAATTAACTAGTTTCCCTATAAACTTTTAGTAAGCTGCGAAAATATTATCACGACGTCGGAACACATGTTCGAACTATATATATATTTTTTTTCTTTATTCATAAAATATATTTGAATACAGTTTTGTACGTGCTTTTGTACCGCACTAGACACATGTCCGTATTATGGCAGTCGAAATTTTCTAAAAGTTTATCAGGAACTTGTTAATTCATTCGTTAAAGGCCTGCAATCCCGTTTTTAACCGGATTACGTTATGTAAGGGGCTGCAAACGAGATATCTCTCAGCCACAGTATGGTTTACTTCCTGATAGCAAGGGAATAGTGTAAATATTATTATGCCTTTCAGCTACAAGTTAATTTTACATGATAATAATGAGTGTGACATTCATTTCACATAGAAAAGGCATTTTCTACGCAGTTCACAGTAAAATAAGGCACGTTTTAATTGTTCTTTTGTCTAATTGTTAGCACCATCGTTAAGACTAACAATATCCCTTAGAAATTATCACCACACTCGTTAGTTGTTAGTAATGACAAAACGGGTTTTGCATTTACGAGTGCTCGCATAAACTAGTGACCTCTATTTTGCACATTGTCTAAGTAACGACCAAGAAAAAACAAAATGCTGGAAACAATATTCTAGAATTAACGAGACGCACAATAGTGTAAAATGAAAGCAAGAAATAAGTTAATATTATTATAAAATATGTTGAAAGTTAAAAATAAACATCTTAGTTACCAGTTAAAAAGATTCTGATAGGGATCTAAAAAGATGTTAGATGATAAGACATAAATATTTATAAATCGGGATTATATTACGACTTTATTTATGTTAGGTAGGTACTGTGTTAAATGTCCAAGAAAACAAATTTCACGGTATTTTAGTTAAGTTAGACTTTTATTTCGTTTAACAGTAGTTAAATATATTTAGTAACGTTTCTTATGATAGCCAAAAAACTGTTCGTGTTATATTAACCAAACTTCGTTAATTCATCAAACTAAAGTTCAATGCATAGAGGCTTCTTAACCCTTCGATTTTTATCGATACATTCGTTTTATTTACTTGCTTTTGGTTATTAAACATATGTTTCAGAAGGTATTGTTGGTTTTATCAATGTTCAAAGTCATTATTACTCCTTATAAATGAAACGGCTGCAAGAGAAAATATTTAGCAGTATTTATAAACTAGAAATTATTATAGTAAATTTTTTTAATGATATGACTTTCTTAGTTAATTTGACTGTTTAATTAGTGAACATTTGTTATTATAAAAGCTTAACCTATTTTATTTACACTGAGAAAACATATGTATTATAATTAGCACCAGCAGAGAAGTAACACTACTCTTAATACTGTTCAATCCTTACACATGAATGATAAACACTAATCAAATACATATTCAACTTTGCTTAAACAGTCTCACTTTACGATCTTTGGTAGCTTCACCGACTCCAGTTCGAACATTGTTCATTTTCAAACCAACATCTCGACTACTAAACTCTTCTTATGCCAGACAATCCCATGTTTATATGATTACATCTCCGGGTTGCTAATATGAAACATTTATTATAATATTCAGATCATTATTTAAAGACACGTGTTGATTTCTCGTTTTTGTTCGCACTCATCACACGTGACATCGCAACACCATTTGAACCTGCATCTGCAGTTCACAGTCTCATTCTCAGATCTTTGGGTAAAGCCTCTGTAGCAACAGAGAAGATCGCATCCATCAACGCCCTGGGAAGTAGAGTTGCATTCCCTACCCTTAGTTCCCAATGACCCAGTTTTTTGGTTGAGTTTGCAGAAGTCTGGAGATTCTTCAGTATATACCAAATCCGCTTTTCCAGGAGGTTTTATCGTGGATCCTTCAGGTATAAAGCTTTTTCCATCGTTGCCTGCTATGACTTTCGAAGCTCCATCAAATTTGTCTTTGAGGCGATTTCCGACTTCTCTGAATTGGGGCATTTTCAACCAGCAGGTCCTCAACGTGCAGGAACCTGATAGACCGTGGCATTTACATTCTGGCCGCATGTAGCTCTTGATTGCCTGTTGAAAAAATAAGGGTGGATCAAAGGGAAGAAAGGTAATTATACCAATATACTAAGTACGGGTTGTTGAACAAAATTTGAAAGATAGTGAAATTTCAAAGTTAAAATTCAAGTTCTGTGAAAGTTCGATTTAAGTTCTGTTAATATTTCAGAATGGTCCGGTTGTTTCATAGTGCTAAAATAATAACAGAACTCAAATTTTAGCTTTCAAGTTTGATGAATTGTTCAATTCCGTGAAACAACCCGTCCTCAGTGTGTTGAAGGAAAGTGGCTCGAATCAAATTAGGCTTGCGTAGATTCTCTTTCACAAAAATAAAATTGAAGAAAAAATGGAGTGAAATGGTGGAAACTAAATGAATAATTTTATTCTATCGATTGCATGCCACATGTATGGGAGACAAGAATGAAGAGGAGCTCAACTTATAACAAAGAGAATATTGCAGAATGGAGGGTAAACGGCAGTCAATATGAATCTTACCAGTCTTCCTGCATTATTATTGTGCAGTTTGATCAGCGTCTTAATGTCGCTTCTCTTTTTATACCGGGCATCCATAAAGTCTCTGGACTTCCTATAGCCATATCTGATATTGTCCCCGCAACCTCCCCACTGCCAGTCCCCGGGGGGCAGGGTTCCCCCTCCCCCCTCGGATGCGGTGGGCGGGGAGGGCGAGGGCGCCCCGGGGATGGGGGCCAGCAGGGCTCCCTGGTTGCGCCCTCTGCCCCCCTTGTCGCAGGAGCACTGAACCAGGTCGCCGTTGGTGCATGCCCTGGTTATGGCGTAGGTGACTCCAGCAGCGGTTATGGCGTTCACGAAGCCAGTTTCCCTGGTATCTGGAATAAAAGAGGACAGAATTAATATTAACTTTCAAAAACGTAATAATTGTTCTTCTTTTTTTAATTCTTCCACGGCTGAAATCGACTTTTCCGACAATTACTCTCATGAACCGGACACATCCAACTTTCACCCGTCATTAACTCCTCTTGGCGATTGAGTTTATCTATCCTGCAAAAAGATGCCCTCCCAAAAATAGATTTAATTTAGGATGATATTTGCATTTCTTAAATTAAAATGACGGAAAATAATCTGAAATTTTTTTAATATTAACTCCACACAGGAGGCCTTGAGGAAAATAATTTTCCTCAGGGCTTATGTCATCTTTAGGGATGCTGTGTGAGAGGTATTTTGTTAAAAAAAGGAAGGAGAAGAAGTTATGGGAAGGAAAAAGGTATAAGGGGTGGGTAGGAATCTAGGGATAAGTGTGTCCAGGAGTAACGAACGTATAAATATATCCCTCCCGCTGCGGTGCAAGGCGATGGGTCGAGATACTAGTTGGAGAGGTCAAAGGGTCGCCGCAAAACTAGCCTCTCCCGATATGATACGCCACGCAGCTGGTGGGCAGGCGCATCCTGAACACACCTCTCCCGATGAACCCGGGCACCCCTGCTAAATCATCGAAACCGTTGTTTCTGCGTTAGCGATCTTCAGTTCCTCGGGAACGATGACAAGTTACCGACATTATCGACAACACCTTTGCCGATGGACGGTGCTAGATACCCAGGACTCAATAGATCTGTGGTTATCAGTGTTGTCCCGGTAGATAGACGCCTTGGGTTCGATCCCCACTTGCGACCCTCACCTTCATATTTTATGTGTGTTGTTCTGTCTCATGATTCGTTTCTATTTATATGTATTATCTTCTTCTTCAATGAGTACAAGTATTTTAAAATTTCTTTACATAACTATCTGCCGTCCGAGGAAGACATGGCACGATCAGATGAGTGAAGTGAATCCCTACTTGATTCGGGCCATGACAATAATTAGAATAAAAGAAGAGTGTGTATATGACGAGGTATGAATGTGAATAAGGCAAGAAGTATGTGCCAAGATCGAGTTGCTTGCCGTTTCGTCTTCATGTTTCTCAACATGTACTATTCTATAATTAATCCGTCGTACTCATAATAGATAACACGGAGGGATAGGAACAGGTTAGTAGAAAATGTTACTCATAATCACGCGCATCCGTACGGCGTATAGAAAACTATAAAACTACACTAATACTTATGAAGATTCCCTAATACGCCGCTGCCGCACTGGTATACGGCGATGAGGGCCGTACACCAGTGCGGCGTGGCACCACTTTGATCCAATTCTCAAAAACACAGCCATTTTCACATTTCGCGTTTAATTGCTAACTTTACGTTTCTTCAGATAATATCGATGGGCATTACTGTTTTTTTACATTTACATTGCGCGACCGATTGATATTTGTCAAATTAACCAGATTGTTAACAAAGTCCGCGATCTCCATCTTAATACGATAGTCGGGCGGTTTAAAAATCTGTCGGCCACTAATTCTGCGGTATTACGGCCGGTACACGCAGTATGCATGCGCTTGATTATGAGTAACGTTTTCTGCTAACCTATTCTTATACCTCCGTATTATCTTTTATGAGTAAGACGGTAATAGTATTGACAAACCGTGTGAAAAACGTCCGTAAGAAAACATTTTAAGTATTATGAAAGCACGTAAATTAACTTTGAGGTTTAAGACCTTAAATGTTATGCGTCGTTGTTTTATTATTTGCACAGTTATGTAAGCAATAAGCATCCTCGTCAATCTTTGCGAACAATCATATGAAATGATAATTTATGTCGAAGGTTACCAGGATCAACAAGATGCATTGGAATTGTTAACTTTATGAGTCTTTGTGTAAATACCAATTATTATTATTGCATACAATGTTGACGCAACATCTTTCGAGTCGGACATCTCTCCAAATGTATTATGAGAACTGATAATATTATGACCGTACAGATTTAAAAATGACTTTAAAATCAGTAAATATGTATTTTTCATTGTACCATCTCATGAATTGTCAAAAATAATCCAAATAACGTTCATTCAATACTAAAAATATTCATTCAGAGAAATATATCAGACACTAGATTTACAAGTCGAGCCCCATTTAAGATTTTTAGTTACTAAAAAAAAATCTTTTTTTTTAAGTAAATATATATACATTTGTAGAGCCGAAACGGTAATTACGAGTATATGAAATTCCCTAGATAGAAAACAATCGCAAATTATGCTCCGAAAATTATCAAAAACACATTTTATTCTGTTATTTAATATGTTATAAGTATTAAAAAATTCACACTGAATCCTTATGTAACTTAGGCATTTGTCGAGTGATTTTAAACGAGTAATGTTTTATTAAATATTTTCATTTTATAAATATGAGCGTGCTCTCTCTAACATTCGTATTTATATATCTTCCTTTCAAACCATCTTCTTCTTCTTTTTCAACGCTTACTACAGAGCCTTACCGAGATTTAAACACCACAAATGAAAAAAGACGTAACAAACAATACGGCGTCTTTAATTATGCTCATGTTATAAATGACGTTGTGAGCTGAAAATTGTGGATTTGACCTAGAAATTCTAGAATGAGGGGGAAGCTATGAAGTGAGCAGAGAGACGCAAGAGCACACTGTTCCAACGTTGTACCTACATGCTTCAGATAACTACGTCAACATTAGTTACTTTCCTTTCTCTTAACTCTACACTTGAAAAAAGTAACCTGCCCAAATTATAATACTTATTATAATACAAAGACCGCAGACGAGAGACTTTAGTTGCGGCAACTATTTCGTCGCAGTAGCCGTTTTCAAATTAAGTGCGCACATTAGAGACTTTAGTAACTTTTTTTAAAATATCACTTATGTTTGTAGGAAATGTGGTCGAATGTGTGAAATTTGAATACGGAACACTCTCCGAATACTTTATATATAATCGTTCGTCTGCAGAGAAAGTTGCGGTTGCCGGCAGCCGCAACTAAAAAGTCTCTCGTGCACGCACTTCCATGGCAGCTCCACATACCGTAATGCATTTTTATGCTTGCAACTGTCTCCGCAACTAAAGATTTTTTTTATAAATTTCAAATAAGGAATTCTACAACTTCTATTAAGAAAAGTCGCCATCTCAATACCAATTTTTTAAAACTTTATTTAGGCAGTTAGATACATATCTAATATCGATTAAGAATTTAATTTTGACAACTCGTATAAGCAACCACGCTCATGCGATCTCTGGCGGGATAAAAACGGAAATGGAACAAATTTAAAGACAGACAAATTCTCAAAGCGTCAAGTTAAAACAGGACTTCGCAACGCTCAGTCATAATAGAAATAGACGTTACAACGGGCTCTCAGTTGCAAAACTATGTTATAAAAAGCCTTGTCATGGTCATGCCAGGTTTTACTTAAGTGTTGTCAAGTCCAGCACGTTCTACCATCCACAAGTCAATTAGCTTCACAATGCAGATTTGCTTCACTATGATTTACTCCTTGAAGAAAAAAAAATAAAGAACTAACAGAGGTTATATAATAATTTGAGATGATCGTTCAATAGAATACACTTCTGTCCGTTCTTCTGAAGAGTTACTTCTTACTTATTTTATGTTCTCTGTCGGTTCTCGTCCGTTCCTCGCCTGTGAGTAGAATTACGCTCCGTTCCGGTTTTAAAGCTTTCGAAATTTGCATCGAAGACAAAAAGAAATTAAATTTCGCGAAGATAAGGCGAACCCGTGTCGGGACCACACATCGACTGTCCGCTTGGAACGTGTTCTCATCACGGTTCTCATCAGGTGTTGTCCGCGACCCATTCAACCGTGACGCCAGAGACTTTCAACATTCAACAATCAGTATTCAACGGAGAAGCTGTCATAATGTTATTATGAAGGCGAACTCTGGATAGACAGAAAAAATGGTTTGCGGGGAACACGAGTATAATAATATGATCGGTTTTATAAATTATTTTTTTTAAATCAACCCCACACAAGAGGCCTTGACGAAAATAATTTCCCTTATCATCTTTGGGGAAGCTGTGTGGTGGGTCGTTTTAAGGAAAGGAAGGAGAGTAAGTTTTGGTAAGAACAAAATGTATGAGGGGTGGATAGGAATCTAGGGATCAGTCCAGGAGTGATTAACTTAAGAATCTATCCCTCCCGCTGCGGCAGAAGGCGATGGGTCGATAAACGAGTTGGAGAGGTCAAAGGGAAGAACGATAAAAAGGATTGCTAAGGTTTTTTCAAATATAATTATGATTTAAATGAGTTTACCACAAGAATATTCTCTTGAAAGCCATTATATGTATTTTTTTTTACTGTTTCATTGTTTGTTTTGTTTTTTTACAGCAAAATTTTAAATATTGCTATTTTCAAAATTTTCTAACATGTGTAATTGATTTGTTAATTTATTATATAAATTCTTTTAATATAACGCCATTTATTATATTGCGCGCTTTCAAAAACACTTTTTACTGCGAAAATGCATGCATCGCTGTCAGTAAATATCAAACCACATAACGGACTCCTCAACTAACAGAAGTTATGTTTTAACTCGATCGTTTGGCATTTCATCTGTCTGTAAATTTATTTGTTCGTTCTTTTTCCGTTTTCGAAAATCTGCTGCGTCCACTTTACTGGGTGAAAAAGGAAGTGCCTGAAGAAATTTTGACAAAGAAAATATCACTGAGATAGTAAGATAGTTCTTTGGAAACATTGTAATGCCTTATTTTAAACATAAAGTAGGTATAATTTATTAATAAAAATAATAATTAATTGGATATAATTATATCGGATGAGGTGTTCAGGATGCGCCTGCCCATCAGCTGCGTGGGGTGCCAGATCGGGAGAGGCTGGTTTTAAGGGACGTTTTGACTTTTCTGACGCAGCGCGAGGGATAGATCACACGTCCGTCATTCCTGATCACGTCCGATTTCTACGCATCCCTCATACTTTTTTCCTTCCCAGCACTTCCTCTCCTTCCTTTTCTTAAAAATACCCTCTACACAGCACCCCCAAACATGACATAACACCTGAGGGATATTATTTTTCTCAGGGCCTCCTGTGTGGTGTTAATGCAAGAGAAAAATGGCAACTCACTCGTATTTCTATGGACGCGAGATCTACAGTTCAGAGAACTACTAGATCAATAAATTATCGAATATGTTTAGTTATTTATTAATTTAAAACTCTTGCGTAATCCTTGATAAAAGTTGATGATCATTGTATCGCCGGTAGAGGGCCCGTTATATCGGCACAGTTTTCCCGCGATGCGATATTTACCGTGAATTACAGTCGGGCAGTAAATCTCACGTGACGTGTACGGACAACGATTACACGCCCAGTACAATATAACGATTTATTTCTTGTTGTTTTTTCCATGAAAATTTACGATGGAACCTTTCAATTGCGAATTTTTTTGTTTGTTCTTTATGCCAACTTTCACTGGCGAAGTTAATGCACGATGAAAATGAAAATATTATTTTTTGTACATTAAAACTGATGTGCGATTAATAACCTTGAGAATTGAACATAATAAAAGGTTTCCCAGACTTTATTTATGTTTATTGTCACTTTCGCTAGTAGAATTACGCCATCTTAAATACAATGTAGATATCATTGAAGAAAAAGATAATACTAATAAATCTAAAAGAAACGTGACACAGAAAAATCAAAAGGTAATGGTCTCAACCGGGAATCGAACCAGGATCTCTGTCTTACCGGGACAAAACCACTAACCAACTATTGGGACCGTAAGTAATTTTTATCAATATCATATTTCAAATTAAGAATTAACAAAATCATATTGCAATTAATTTTTTCCCATTTTTTTTCATATATCTTTTTGAATGATTTAAAAGATCGAAAGAATTGGTTTGCAACCTAGATAGTGTCTCGGATAAACCAATGCATTTTAAAACAAATATATGGGACACCTATTGATTGATAATGCAGATAATTTTTCTTTTTTTATAGCAAAAACGGTGACTTTTGGAAACATAGAATTTGAACTAATTTTGCCCTGTGATCATTTAGTTCAACCCAACCATATTTAACTCGTTATGTTTTCAATCGTAGCTATGAAATTTTAAAATGTTAATTAACTCTCCAGATATTAAGATATCTCATCACAGCATGACGTTTCAGTCAAAAGTCACAAAATAGATTTTAAGCAGAATAGATTTTAGAATAACGACAAACAAAAATTGACACGTTAATCGTATTAAGTTGATACACTTACATAGGCAATCTCCTTGCGCAAAGTAAAGTAAAAATAAGATACATTAAAAGTAATCGTCTTAATTTTTTGGGATTATTTAAGAATCCATTGAACCCACCTAGTTGGAGTATTGGGCTTTCGACAGCAAAATATTGGCATTCCTATTTAGATAACTTTAACACCAGCATACGCATAAGAAATTAAAGAAAGCTTGTTATACTAGGTAGTTTATATACCTTGCTAAATCTAACGGTAAGTTATCAAAATAAATAAATTGAACATTGAAGACATGAAGGTATTCATCGTACATGTTACCAACAAAATTCTAATCACGCCGTTTCTCCGCTGGGTTAGGCAGAGAACATGGACCGTCAAACAACTTCACTTCATGCTCCATTCACATTTGTAGATCTTCTCATACATATTCTTCTGTTATTCTGATTCTTAACATGGCCCGACTCAAGTATTTGTGTCACTATTTACCATGTCTTTATTTGGCTTCCCTGGCCTCTTCTACCTTTCGAATTCACTTCATATATCCTCCTTGCACACCTTTCTTCGTTTATTAGCTCTAATCTAATCTTACTATATACGCTTACAACGGCTTTGAATTCTTGGCGAATCTTCACATTCCTCACAAGATCATAAATGGCAATAACCACACATAAGCCTTGGGGATCTAACTTCTACAGCGTTCAGTCTACTTTCATCCTTCCCCTGCCAGTTCCACGCCTCACTGCCATACATCAGGGTAGGCACCAGCAATCCATTGTGGACTGATATCTTCGCTTATTTAGAATTTTAATCTTAAATTTAGATAAGTGAAAATTATTATGTTTCTACAAACGATATTTTTTTTTCTTTATTAAATATTAAATTTACAATTACATGTTATTACATTACATTAAGTTTGTTTTCTTTTTAATACATTACAGTACATCGTGATACACCTTTTTTTAGAGCAAATGCTCGTGTTAAAAAGGCGGAGAAACGCGTGTAGGTATGAAAATCAAAGGTATCGAATTCTTCAGTTAGGTGGTTGTAGTGTTATTTGGTTGTAATTTCGATATCACCTAAGTTATTATTACCCAGTTAATGTAGTTTTAAGGTGTTTCCATAGATGGCGGTGATAGAGATCGCATGTCGGTTGTACCCGAATGTTTACTAGTACAGCCGATGCTAGCTGATCCCCAGGTAGGGAGCTCACTTCTAGTTGCTTCCCTCGCTAGAATAACTAACGTTAGAATAGACTCGTATAACGTTAGATAGAACGGAAGTATGTTTTGCAAGGAATTCAATGTAATTATCTTACAATAATAAAGTTTTAGTAATCTTTGACGAACCAAAGCATTTATTGAATACTCACAGTAAAACAGTACAGCAGTACATTACAGTTATGTCAACTCCATAACCCAAAAGACTCGTGTGCATATTTTATTTTTGTTTAATATAATTTCTACTCAAAGAGAAACCTTAAAAGTGTGATTGCGGATACGTATTCTTACGATTTCAATATAAATAAAGGTGCATGTATATCATCCAGGTACAGAGTACACTTGGTGACATTGAGATTGAGAGCGGCCATAGTAAAGGGGTTTCGCTGATCCCACAGTCCGCATTAACATTAATTAACGTCGGATAATGTATACAGGCGGCCGATGAAGATTAACCGCAGTTATAAATTGAGTTCACCCATCAATTATTACTGGTTACCGAGCCGATTTATTCAATTACACCAGTGCAGTGAATACACTGAGTAGGTACCTACTCCTGCAGATTCGGAGGGTGAACGCTGCATTAAAATGCTTTCAGAATCGGAGCTACTACTTGGAAGCAATGCAAAAAATAATATGTCAATAACATGTACCTATAACGACGTTATTGAGAAAATCACTTCAAGGGCGCTCTACAAATATAACGCTCAACTTTATATAAAATCACCTCAAGGGTTATTTTACAATTTTAAACCACTCTGCTGCTGATTAGTGGCGATTCCATATGGGTCATATTTCAGATTTTTTACAGCTTATGATTGATGGCGATTCCATATGAGTCGTCTTTTCAGATTTTCATACAGCTTACGATTAATGGCGATTCCATATGAGTCGTATTTTCAGATTATCATACAGCTTATGATTAATGGCGATTCCATATGAGTCGTATTTTCAGATTGATTAATGGCGATTCCATATGAGTCGTCTTTTCAGATTTTTATATAGATTATGATTAATAGCCATTCCATATGAGTCGTATTTTCAGATTGATTAATGGCGATTCCATATGAGTCGTCTTTTCAGATTTTTATATAGCTTATGATTAATAGCCATTCCATATGAGTCGTGTTTTCAGATTTGACATCTTCCTTCTGCCATTGTGTCTGTGTAAATTATGTGAAAATGTTGGATGTTTATTTTGTATTATATTTAAAATGTTGATTGAAAAACTATAATATTGTGAACGTGTTTAATTTTCGGTATTATTAATTTTGAATGAAACAACGGCAAAGGCAAATGACAGATGCTTTCACGTGATCTATGAATATATTCAATTTGTCATTAATTAACGATTTAGTACAGTTATAACGTATGAAAATATTATTTTTTTTATAACGGCAACTACTATCTGTATGAAATTGCAAGTATGAAAATAATGATCGTTTAAAGCAAAGTCCTTTCATACGGGTACCGATATAGTTTGGGGATCTGTATGAAAAAAATATCGGCTAAAATAATATGTAATTACTATTGTCCATCTCGTTGCGCTGATATATATGCACCTATTACTTATACCTATGGTTTATGCTTTAC
Source organism: Hesperophylax magnus (assembly GCA_026573805.1). Classification (NCBI taxonomy): domain Eukaryota; kingdom Metazoa; phylum Arthropoda; class Insecta; order Trichoptera; family Limnephilidae; genus Hesperophylax; species Hesperophylax magnus. The sequence goes on along the minus strand of JAIUSX010000041.1, from coordinate 514,185 downwards.
TATCGGCAGGTAATAAAAAATAAAACAATTATGTCTTCACTACGTATCTACACGATAATAATAATATTATTTTTAATTTATTAAGAATCTCTTCAAATTGTTCGTAACAAGCCCTTGACGAATGCATCGAGAGGTTTCCTTATAAACTTAGTAATGTTCCGATATTATTAATAACTTAATCAAATTTATCAGGAGACTGTCTGAAATCCCGCTTTTAACCGGATTACCTGTTATTATAGCCTTTCCTTAATCTCAGGGTGCGTATCCACTAATTGAAGTGGCAATATTTTAATGTCCAATTGCAATGCCAATAATCCAATTAATATGGTTTCTTAAATATTCTCAAATCATTATAAATACTACTTTTAATCTCAATTCATTAATGAACCGAAAACACGCGAACGAATGTACATTGTAATGTGCAGGTACATATTTGTCCGCTTCTTCGTATTTCGATAATCACCCCCTTCGATAAGGGGCCCCGTGCACTTGTCACCCCGGGGACGGGACGGGCTCTAATGGGGACCGCATTTTTCCTTGGGTCCTTCTGCGCAAAGATATGGACCTTATTTATTGCGTCCACTGCGCAGTGCGTTCGATTGCAGCCCGAGCAAATAGATAAATAAAGATGCGCGCGCATTCAGCTCGCGTAATATCTAAATGTGGCGGTCGGGTGAGATAGAAAACGACGAAAAACTTTACATTGTTGTTTAGTGGTACTGCTAATGAAACTTTTTATTTGCATCAATATATCAGTAAAGCGAAGCAATCCATAACGGAATGTTATTTTTATGTGAACACCGCAATGTTCCAACCGCTCTCAAACCGTCTGGAGCCAGTGAGATTATGGCATCCCCAATTGGGGTATATTTGATGCTGAAGCTAGTGGGGAGGGGAAAGAGATGGAGAGGAGGAAGGTGGGGAAGTATCTGACTATTCAGATCTGGCTAACAAACACGGCTAAAGCCACTTTAAGCAACGTTTCAATTCTGAATGGAGGTCTTGCACAAGTATCTGCCACTCTGGGACACGTCGCAAATATGCTATAAATTGTGAAACAACACAAATTAATCAAATAAAATTTACTTGCGCACGCCGAAATTTGAACCCGCGACCTACGGATTACTAGAAGACAGCCATAGCCCTCGACCCTTGAAGGCCGTCATAAGTGTTCCTGCAGATACATTTTTGTATCTGTGTTATGTATAAGAAAAGCAATGAAATTCGTAAACCCAATGTTCTACCAATTAATGAAAATAAACTTAATGTTTGCGGGGAAAGGGAGTGAAGCCGAGCTCAGCACCCTGATTGGCTGATTTATTGCACACGTCACATGCAAGGATTGTTTGGTGACACATTGGGGTGGTTCAGAATCGAAGTCGGCATTTATACAAGACAGTATATAATTTTACTCAAACAGTTACATGACCACCAAAGTAATATACCTATCACTGAAGAAGGAGACAATACCAATAAAGCTAAAAGAAAGATGAAACAGAATAAAACACAGATAAAAAATAATCGAACCCACTTACTTACACTTGACCATTCCAACTTAATTATACGTCATTTTTGTCGATCTCATATTTCAATTTCAGAATTAGCAATATCATCTCGCAACTAATTTTTCCCACGTTTTTGGGAGCTATCTTTTGAAATGATTAAAGAACCTTCCAAGCCACACTTTTTTGGGAATTATACTTTACAGTTGTTTCATATGCTAGTCTTCAGAGTACAATATTGTGTAATTAATTTTTGCTGATTAAGGTAATTTTAATACTAAAAACTAAATTTATGCATGAGATTACTCATAAGTAGATAATATTTTACATCAAAATTTCGAAAAAAAATCCTTTATATAAACTTTAAGATTACAATTATTTTTTTAGAATTTTTAAATATTCCTTATTATGGTGTGCTGCAAAGTTTTCATTATGTGGCTTGAAGAGTTTTACCAAACCACAGTCGATATGGTTTAATAAGCCCCTTAAATGTTTGGGACCAAATTTTGCTTCCTAATAATTAACGGGTTAATTAGCCAAAATGACATAATTTCACTACTAAAACAATTCTACAAATTCATGATGTAAACATTGAAAAAATCTAGAATCCAAGACATAACTTTCATCTAGAAAACGCAGAGAAAAAGATTTAATCCACACATGATTATTGTATTATTTTACACGTTGGTTACATAGAGGTTAGATGTTTTGGATTAAATATATCCGGTCATTGGATCATTTTTTTATATCGGATTTGATTAGGAAATTTATTTTGTAACATATTTGAGAACGGTTTAACATGAACATCCCTTTATTTGCATACTTCGATTGCTACTAAGCACGACAAGGACGGAGCGATCTATTTTCAGTGTCAAGTGTAATTCCCTCTAATGGGATCGTTTACTGGGAGAGGGAGACAGGTGATCGGTGCACAGAGCGAGTAATCTCATTGGTTGCTGGAATTTGCATAGATCAGGAGTCTATAAAGAGGGTCAACAAATAAAAACCTCGAAAGATAACTGGACATCTTTATAGCGTTGAGATTGAGATTAACTTGTTGATTTTTAGTATACTTTTATTTTTAGTCTTTTTTTAAGCAAAATATCTTTTTTTAAACAAAACGGAAAATATTCTTTTATGCCTAGACAACATTTATGGTCCTCTGTTTTTTATGTGACACCTTAAAGGAGAGCAACGTTCTAAACGAAGAGTTCGAAAATATCATGATATACAGGGTGTCCGGGGGTAAAGTGCACTAACTTCAGGGGGTGATTCTACATGATTTTAGAAGTAGAAAACTTAAAAAACTTTGTTCGAAATTCCAACTTTTTTACTTCTACCATCATGTAGAATCACCTTAAGTTAATACCACACCCTGTATACATATAAAAAATATTGAATACACACGGCATCCGGTAACTCGTAGCACAAACGGGAAACTTTTAAATCTTCGCCAAATTTGGAGTAGATTTTGAGGTAAAACAATTTGTATTAGTATTTCGGGTGACTAATTATTGCTTATAATCATTTGTTATCCTTTACGCTATGCATAAAACCTTGTCTAATAAACGTTAGTTTATCAATAAAAAATAGTAATATTTGACAAGTCAAAAATATTTCACCAATAAATGAAGATATCATATGTCTCGACGCCATCTAGTGAGAAATTTAGCACTAACAAAGCCTTTCCTACAAAAATAAAGTTGGTTGTTTTCAGGTGAAAAAATATAATAAGCAGTAATGGTTGATTGAGGTACTAGTACATATTGAATCATTTGGCGGGTTGGAAATAAGCCGACATAGCTCAGTGGATACAGAGCACCTGACCGGACATCAGAAGGCACGGGTTCAATTCCCGTTGGCGGCATTTATTTTTACTCGGGAGATATTTTCAATTTGTATTAGTATTTCGGATGACTAATTATTGCTTATAATTATTTGTTATCCTTTATGCTATGCATAAAAAATAATTATGTTCTTAAATCACCAGATATTGGACAGTTAGGGTTGGATTAAGGGTTTGGGCGGTTACTCAGCTGAAAACGAAAGATTTTTTGTTGTTGTTCGTTTTTGGAAAATAAAATATTTAATTTACGACTATCCTTCAAACCCTGATAAATTAACCTCAGTACGTAATACATAACCTTAAACAGTTTTTGAGCTAATTGTTACGTATTTTTAATACATCGCGTATTAAAATGTTTAATTTACATCAAATTCCTTTAAAAGTTGGTGCACAATCATCTTAAATAAAATTTAATTACAGCTAACCACTAAAAAAATCCTAGTTCCTTGTTATTTTTATCTCAATTCTTTAACTTCTATTGGGGATTATTCTATTGGTGGATGAAAATCAAGTACGGTTCTCCTAGGATTGGACTGGAGTTGAGGAAGTAGCAAAAGGTTGGTAGGATTGCGCGGAATGCGTCCTTGTGCGCCCTTGCGCCAGGGAATGCGCTGTAATCACCGCGCAGGCCTCTAACAAAGACTTCCACACGGAATTTCATCTTATTTGAAGGCCTTGGAGACTGCAACGACGTTTTTTGAGTTGATATCGCAATATAATTACCTTTAATTTTTTAAATGTTTTAAAAGCAAATCAAATTATTATTAATATTTTTTAGAACATCGGGATTTGTTTTAGCTTTTAGATTAAAGCTTTTATCTTTAATCTTTAAGCTTGGGGCATTTAGCTCAGAGCTTTAAGCTCAAAGCATTAAATTTGGAGCTTTAATGTTGGACCTGAAAGCTTCAACATATAACTTTATGTTTGGAAGTTTAAGCTTGGAGCTTTAAGGTTTGATCTTTAAGCTTGATGAATTAAACTCGTATTGGATCTCTAATTTTGGTGTAATAAACTTATAGCTTTAAGTTTGGTACTTTAAGTGTAGAGCTTTAAGCCTGGGGCTTTAAGGTTGGATCTTTAAGCTAGGTTAATTAAACTCATAGCTTTATGTTTGGAGTTTTAAACATGGAGCATTTAATTTGAGTTTGAGTTTGAGTTTATAAGTTTAGAGCTTTATTCATCGAACAAAATTAAATGAATATAAATATACCCAAATAAATGAATAAGGCGTCCTTTCAAGTATTTAAACAAATATGATATGATCAAATTGGCAAAAAATCTCTTATGTATCGCCTTTACGGACATAATATTTGAGTAAGAATTTTTTTTATGATGAAGTGAGTGAAGAATCATTGTTTTTTTTTTAAATTTCGGTAAAAATATTTTTTGTCTACTAGTTCCGTTACTATTATGGTGTCTTCATCAAGACAAGTTTATGAATATGTGAAAAATCATATTGAATTGATAATAATTCAAATTTTTTTTTAAATTAAATTTTTTTGTTATGTAAGCTTTGATTATAATGTTGGATTGTCATTTTTGTGAAAAATCTTCTCAAGGACGCTATAATTATTAATATTCTACGATTTATTGTTACACAAAAAGGTGCCACAGAAATATTTACTTTATTACATAAATACTCGTATTACAAAATATTATGAAATTTTTCGCTTTACGGTTTGATTCTGGTTGGTTTTTGTTTTAAATCTTTTAAAATTTTAAAATTCGAATGATTAATCTGAACAGTCAATTTTTAGAAATCTTTGGTTTTACGTAGTCAGGGATTGTCAACCCTCGGACTCGCGGTCCGCAGACAGTTGGAGGTATAAGTACACATACACTCATTACTGCTTCCTTTGTGTTCACCGCATTGCTGTGGATCGGGAATAAATTACTCGCATTGCTGATTATGCCTATACCCGAGGTAGGGATATTCAAACATTTATATGCTAATTTCAATCATCGTTCGCTGATTGCAAGAGATTCCCATGTCGAGGTAAACGTTCTAATATTCCAAACAGTAATAACACTATATTTTATGTATCTACCATCAACAATAGCACATATGTTGTATACATTGCATCACAAGAGATATTTTACAAAGTGCAGTATATACAGATGTCCAATAAGAGGTGTTATTTTGATATTCAATCGTAAAAAAACAATGGTTTCGTTGCTCGTGTGGCACGTAGCGCCGTCTTGTTGAAAATAAACGTTTAATAAATCAATACCATCCAATTCCGGCAATAAAAAATCATTAATCATCTCTCGATAGCGATCCATTTACCGTAACTGTTGCTCCAGCCTCATTTTCAAAAAGGTAAGGTCCAATGACTCCGCCGGACCATAAACCGCACCAAACAGTCATACGTTGAAGATAGAGAGGCTTTTTAACAACAACTCTTGGGTTTTCCGAGCCCCAGATGCGACAATTTTGCTTGTTGACGAAGCCACCGAGGTGGAAATGGGCCTCATCACTCAAGATGATTTGCATTTGATTCACTCAAGTGAATTTTAATAATTTCAATGCGTTGCTAAAGCGTGTATCGTTCCATTTTTATTGATGGCGTAGTTTCTACTTGTCAAATGACAGCTTCAAAAGTAACATCTACCGAAATAGCGGGCTATTCAAAATAACACCTCTTATTGGAAAACCCTGTATATCTCGTATTTTCTCTTCAAAAGCACGTTAAGGCGAAGCTTAATGCTAAATCACTATTTTGATTAATCTTTATAACGAATTGGTGTACATTATTAATACCAAAAATATGCTTTCGATGAATTGAAGGTTTTCCTATGAATTCGGTGAATTGAGTTGAGCTTGTTTACAAATAAATAAATTAATTACTCAATAAAAAATATAAATGTAAGCTAATAAAAAAATATTTTTTCAATAGAAATGTATGAACGCGTAAAGGAAATAACTTATAAAAAATACAGTCTAATAGCTAAAATTATCTGTGACAGTTTCACTTGATAACATTTTTTGTTTTCTAACAAAAAGTAGTTTAACCAACAAATGCCTTACTGTACATGGATATTTCAAAGCTCCATACTTCCCGATAGATAAGATGAGCTGCGAGCTGTGTGTAGTTTGTTCATTCTTTATTTTTGAATCCCTTGTCCATGTCAGATATGAAACTTGGAGACATTTTGCAGCCTATCTCATTATGTCCAGTTTTATATATTAAAAATATTATGACCTAATACGGAGTAAAGTAATAAGAAATTACGCAAGTATAAGCCTTTCTTAATCTTACATATGAACTTCAGTAATATAACATTTCAGCCGCGGACTGTTTTAAGACTCCGTCCGTTGCTATATTATTTATTTTTTAAACCTTGGGGACATTTCAAACCATATCTTATTATATCCAGCTTCATATATTACATTATAACGGGCACAGTACATTGATAGTTATCTATATAAACCTTTCTTATGTATGAGCTTCAGTTATATAACATTTTAATCTATGGACTGTTTTAGGCTACGTCCGTTGTTACATTGGTTTGTATAGGTTATAGTTTGTCCGACCTTCATAATTAAACCTCTCGTATATGTCAGATATGAACCTTGGTGACATTTTGCACCATTATTATTTTACTCAACTTCATGGATTACATTAAAAAATACACAGTAAAGTAATAATTACCTTCGTAAACCTTTCTACGTATGACATTTCAGCCGTGGACTGTTTTACACTGCGTCCGTTGCTTCATTTGTTTTTTAAGCCTTGGGGACATTTCGCACCATATCTTATTATTTTCAACTTCATGGATTACATTACAACATATACAGTAAATTAATAATTACCTACGTAGGCCTCTTATATATGAACTTCAGTAACATAACATAAAATATCAGCCACGGACTGTTTTAGGCTGCGTCCGTTGCTACATTTATTTGTGTATGGTTTGTCCGAGCTTCACTTTATTGAACCTCTCGTCTATGTCAGAGTGAGATATATACCGGGGATACTTTTTACACCTATCTCATAACGTCTAAGTTTATATATTATTTGAATGAAAAATGTAATTATAAACATTTAAATCTCCATCGTAAGTACAAATTTTCAGCATCGGGCAGATTTTAACGCGCCACAAGGACTACGACCATCACTTGTTTTTGTTTGTACATAATTAGAACGGCCTTCAATCAACCTTTTTACTTAAACCTTGAACTTTTTATTAATGTAAAATTTGATCTTTGGGTTAGAAAGTATTATTAACTTTTCTATGTAAGGAAGTAAAACCCTCTTGAGAATCAGTGTCTATATTTGGTCATTGAATACAATATTAGCGAATCTAAAATGAAAATTTGAAACAGTTTCGGTCGCATCTAGAAATTAAACCCAAGACCTCAGCCTTGCCGGGGCTTTGGTCTGCCACTGAGCTTATTTGACCCTGTCTCCTTCGGTCATATTTAATTGTATCGTACTTCGACTAAAAACTACCAACATTATCTTCATTTCCTTAACGCATGTTTTTACAGGCTATCAGCTTACAGCTATCTTCATGTAATGATAAACTAATATATCGGAACGATGTGTCCGACAAAACTTAAACAAATCTAGATGCTAGTAATCGTTTAATCGAACTTTCTAGGTCAAATTCATTTCTTGTAACAGGCCTGCTCATTTGGAATTAACTTCCCTCAGTCCTTACTAATCTCCAGAATTTGGCTGAATTTAAACGGGCTTTAAAAACATAATTATTTAAAAAATCTTACCATTTATAAATCTTAACTTCTTTTCAATATTTTACAGTAAGCCATATTCTTAAACTTCCGTTAATTGTTAGGTTTCGGTTGCCTCCTTATTGTACCTTTTTTAAATGTCTGCTCAGAAGATTCTCATTTCTGAGCACAAACTGCTTATATTCCTGTTTTAGTATTATTTTGTCCTTTCTTGGTGTTATTGTTATTTTAAGTTTTGTCATCACTTTGTATAAACAGTATATTTAGTGTTATAATATTAGATCTGCATTGAGTAAGGCACACTGTAGGAATAATTTTAAGAACATGACCACTAATACTAAATTACCGTTTTTTAAGTTTGTTATGGTAAAGCGTAGTTGAACTGTAATTACATTAAACTGCGCCATATAAATGCTACGTTATTATTATTATTATTACTGATGTCAAGATTCTTCCCGAACTAAATGCAATTTAGAGAGCATCTTGGATAAATATTTTCGTTTTTATTTTTATGTGTGACATCTATTGACATTTCTACAAGCTTAGGATGATTTTTTTTATTAACTTAACGAGTAAAACTTTAAATTTTAATGTATGTAATGAAAATATTAGTGACTATCAAAAGAAAATTAAAAGAAACAGAAAAATCAGAAAAAGATTCAGTCACATCTAGGAATTGAACCCAGGACCTCAGCCATTATCGAGGCATTTTTTATATATTTCAGTCATGGACCGTTTTAGGCAGCGCCCACAACTGTTACTACGGTATTAGTTTGTGTATAATAATCTCTGGCTATATTCGAGTGTGTATAGTCCGTCCGACCTTCAATTGAACCCCTCGTCTCTATGTCAGATATGAACCTTGGGGACATTATGCACCGTATCTTATTAGGTCCAGCCGCGCTGTCTCCTCCCGGGCAATATTTCACCCGCTGACGAGGTTTTTTGCGTCGAGCCCCAACTAAACGGGCGAGGACCGAGACCCGAACCCGAAACTCTGACTGCCATCACCTGATGGATGGACGATGGACGCCGGACGCAGGCCGGCCACTAGTGATGAGAGAGATATGTGGGACATGTCTAAACGCTACGGCCGCGGCGACGGCCGAATACGTCAGACGTACCTACTCATGATGCCCGATGCTGTATCGTGTCATTTAATTGGGAAACTCTGGATACAATAAAAATATCGCTGAATAATTACACTTTTTTTGTGAACACTAAATTCAATTAAACGCTGTTAAATAAATAACGAGAAAAGTAGAGCAGACCCTTGAAAATGGGATAATTGTAAATAATTTTTTTTAAAGTTAATAAAAATATTTTTTTCGTTGTATCCCTTGTCTGAATTACTCTTCACATAAAAAGTTTTGAAAATGACCCTTAAACTCAAATCAAATTTGAGTTCACTGAACTTGCGTAATTTCACGCAGGAATAACGCACATTACAGATATCTGATATCAGTATGTTTGATTGTTTAAAAACTGTCGAAAGAGCACATTTTATCACAAGTTTTTTTGCATATTCTCTGCCATATTGCTTGTTACGTAGTAGCTCTTACGACCTTCGAATCGAGCGATCGATGTTTTAATTCGTTATTATTTTAAAAAACAGGGCTTACAAGTTGACCGCAAAAACCTTAATAATTTCACCGCTGTTAATTAAACGATTGTAAGAGCATTAGCAAGCAATTTGAAGGATCGAGTTTAAATATCACATCACATTCTGATTATATTTTCAGAACAATATCAGCTTTACTCATATTCGATAATACGGGGGATAGGAACGGGTTAGTTGAAAATGTTACTCATACGGTAGCACTCATTGATGTGTATGTATTTAGTCTATGGTAGCACTAGTAGCTGACAGATTTGTAAACCTTCCGACCCCCAGGAATAGGAACGTATTACGATCGTCCTAAGATGGAGATGTCGGACTTTATAAAAAATCTGGTGGATTTGACAAATGTCGATCGGTCGCGTAGTAAAATGTAAAAAAGCAGTAAGGTAAATTTAATTAACCCATTTGCGGCACTTTCAGAGGAATATTTAAATACGAAATATCAATTTATCAAAGCAGATACGAAACGCATAATCAAATTGACCGGATTTCAAAGCAAATCCAAACAGACAGGGTTAGTGACATTACAAATGTAATCTGAAGAAACGTGAAGTTAGCAATAAAACGCGAAATACGAAAATGACCATGTTTTTGAGGTTTCAATCAAAGTGATGCAAGTCTAAAATAATATACGACCCTCTTCCTCGCATAGCTAAACCAACGCTGCAGCAGCGTATTAGGGAATCTTACAAGTAAGACTGGATATGTTTAGTTAAACGGTCCGTATTATGTAGGTGAATAAAAGCTGTAAATTTAAGGGTTAAAGCTTTAAAAACTCGCCAGAAATCTGGTTGTTCGAATACCTCCCTGATAGATTTACTTCTGAGAGATTTATTTATTTAATTAGATTCAGATTTAGATTTCCAGTTCAGATCAATTTTAATTTTATCCTCACTTGCAATATCCCGGTTTTTTGCATTATTTCCACGGCGGGTAAGAGAGAGGGTAACGCATTCCGCCGTCACTCCGGCCCATTGTTCGGGCGGAATGCGTGCGCAGAAAAAAGCTACTTCGCATGCATCTCCAGGACTTGAGATGCATCCAGTCGCAGATCACAGGCAAGGATTTCGGATCCGTGGCGCAAATAATGCCGATTCCAGTAGTGTCAGATATGTCAACTGTTAAATAAATTGTTTCTTTTTTATTCTATACAATAACAACCATTGAAAATACAACTTATTAATTAATTGTATTAAATGGAAATCACAAAAACGGGGATGCCTCGGAGATTTGTATAGGTTAAATATAAAAAAAGGTTAATTGCATAGTTAAATATATTTTCAAGAGGGTATTTATCTTTTTAACTACAGTGTAAAATGGAGATGAAAATTCTTCGAATCGCAGAAAAAAACTGTAATATCGTTCTTTAGTTTTAAGTATTTTAAGGCGTTTGCAGCACGTAGTGTAATATTTGGAATCGGGCCACTAACAATAACACTCCTTACGTAGATGGCGATAAGGTATAAAATTCCCGCTTTATACCAGCCGCTTATTTCTATTTACGCAAGAAAGAAACATCGCCAAGAAATTTGCTTTATTTTGTTTAACTAAATTAAGGCACAAATATTTGAATGTTTGTACTATCATTATTAAAAGAACTAAGGACGGGTTCTTTCGGAGAATTTGAACAATTTCTCAAATTTCAAAGTTAATTTTCAAGTTCTGTTATGATTTCAGTTTGATCAAGCTACTAGCCTATAATGATACAACAACAAAACTTGAATAGAACTTTCACAGAACCAGAAAATTGGCGTTGAAATTTGATGAATTGTTCAAATTCTCCGGAACAACCCGTCCTTAATTTGCCATACCTATTATACAAGACAACCAAGAGGGGTTCATAAGTAAGACATTTTTACCTTTAAAGTAGTTTTTATACTCTACTACATTCTTATAAAAAATGTTCTATTATTTTAATGGTATTCTACTAGGAGTATTTAATCAAAAATTATAAGCAATCAAATTTTCAAACCAAAAACCATACGTGTTTTTGCATTACTTCATAGTGCTTTGCCTGTTAGTTTTGACCAAAATAGATCAGTCTAGGACAGATTTAATGGAGATGTATGGATGTTGATGTAATTAGTGCATACTGAGAGGATTTGCATGACACTTTGTCCTCAAAATAAGGGGTAATTTCGTATGGGTTAGCAGAACGTATTATATTGTAACACGAAAAAAAGAGGAACACAAGAAATGTGATGTGGGCGTGTATCGTTATTCAAAAGTCTGACCATTCTTATCTTAAATTTCTAATATGAAAAATCGTTTCGTCATCATTGAAACTACTCAACTGCACTAAAAAACACAATGTAATATAGGACAGATTTAATGGAGATGTATGGATGTTGATGTAATTAGTGTATACTGAGAGAATTTGCATGACACTTTGTCCTCAAAATAAGGGGTAATTTCGTATGGGTTAGCAGAACGTATTATATTGTAACACGGAAAAAAGAGGAACACAATAAATGTGATGTGGGCGTGTATCGTTATTCAAAAGTCTGACCATTCTTATCTTAAATTTCTAATATGAAAAATCGTTTCGTCATCATTGAAACTACTCAACTGCACTAAAAAACACAATGTAATATAGGACAGATTTAATGGAGATGTATGGATGTTGATGTAATTAGTGTATACTGAGAGAATTTGGATGACACTTTGTCCTCAAAATAAGGGGTAATTTCGTATGGGTTAGCAGAACGTATTATATTGTAACACGGAAAAAAGAGAAACACAAGAAATGTGATGTGGGCGTGTATCGTTATTCAAAAGTCTGACCATTCTTATCTTAAATTTCTAATATGAAAAATCGTTTCGTCATCATTGAAACTACTCAACTGCACTAAAAAACACAATGTAATATAGGACAGATTTAATGGAGATGTATGGATGTTGATGTAATTAGTGTATACTGAGAGAATTTGCATGACACTTTGTCCTCAAAATAAGGGGTAATTTCGTATGGGTTAGCAGAACGTATTATATTGTAACACGGAAAAAAGAGAAACACAAGAAATGTGATGTGGGCGTGTATCGTTATTCAAAAGTCTGACCATTCTTATCTTAAATTTCTAATATGAAAAATCGTTTCATCATCATTGAAACTACTCAACTGCACTAAAAAACACAATGTAATATAGGACAGATTTAATGGAGATGTATGGATGTTGATGTAATTAGTGTATACTGAGAGAATTTGCATGACACTTTGTCCTCAAAATAAGGGGTAATTTCGTATGGGTTAGCAGAACGTATTATATTGTAACACGGAAAAAAGAGGAACACAAGAAATGTGATGTGGGCGTGTATCGTTATTCAAAAGTCTGACCATTCTTATCTTAAATTTCTAATATGAAAAATCGTTTCGTCATCATTGAAACTACTCAACTGCACTAAAAAACACAATGTAATATAGGACAGATTTAATGGAGATGTATGGATGTTGATGTAATTAGTGTATACTGAGAGAATTTGGATGACACTTTGTCCTCAAAATAAGGGGTAATTTCGTATGGGTTAGCAGAACGTATTATATTGTAACACGGAAAAAAGAGAAACACAAGAAATGTGATGTGGGCGTGTATCGTTATTCAAAAGTCTGACCATTCTTATCTTAAATTTCTAATATGAAAAATCGTTTCGTCATCATTGAAACTACTCAACTGCACTAAAAAACACAATGTAATATAGGACAGATTTAATGGAGATGTATGGATGTTGATGTAATTAGTGTATACTGAGAGAATTTGCATGACACTTTGTCCTCAAAATAAGGGGTAATTTCGTATGGGTTAGCAGAACGTATTATATTGTAACACGGAAAAAAGAGAAACACAAGAAATGTGATGTGGGCGTGTATCGTTATTCAAAAGTCTGACCATTCTTATCTTAAATTTCTAATATGAAAAATCGTTTCATCATCATTGAAACTACTCAACTGCACTAAAAAACACAATGTAATATAGGACAGATTTAATGGAGATGTATGGATGTTGATGTAATTAGTGTATACTGAGAGAATTTGCATGACACTTTGTCCTCAAAATAAGGGGTAATTTCGTATGGGTTAGCAGAACGTATTATATTGTAACACGGAAAAAAGAGAAACACAAGAAATGTGATGTGGGCGTGTATCGTTATTCAAAAGTCTGACCATTCTTATCTTAAATTTCTAATATGAAAAATCGTTTCATCATCATTGAAACTACTCAACTGCACTAAAAAACACAATGTAATATAGGACAGATTTAATGGAGATGTATGGATGTTGATGTAATTAGTGTATACTGAGAGAATTTGCATGACACTTTGTCCTCAAAATAAGGGGTAATTTCGTATGGGTTAGCAGAACGTATTATATTGTAACACGGAAAAAAGAGAAACACAAGAAATGTGATGTGGGCGTGTATCGTTATTCAAAAGTCTGACCATTCTTATCTTAAATTTTTAATACGAAAATTCGTTTTGTCATCATTGAAACTACTCAACTGCACTAAAAAACACAATGTAATATATTTATAATCATTTCAGAAGAAACACTACACAATACATTTATAATTACTTCATATTATTCATACTAATAAATTTAAATAATGTGTAAATGAAATTCCCAGCAAGGGAGGTCCCAGTTAGAATATAATTATCACTATTTGTTAAAAAAAAGAAACATTATAAAAAAAATATTTTTATATTATTATTTTATTATTTCAGTGTCTATTCAAATCTACGTTGAAGGTTTTTCTTGTGTGTATTATAAATTCGGTGGTTTACCTTCTTGCATGATTTTGATTGTCACGAAATGTGGAAGTATTTTTTGTTGATTTAAAAAAGAAACTCTGTCTTCATATAAGATAATAGATATTACCGTAGTACCTACTTTATTTAGTTACATTTATTATATTTTGTAACAGTCTTGATCGTCTTGAATTTTTTTTCTACAATCAATATCTATTCATTGTAAAGGTACCTAGTCTTAAACGATGCTATTTTCTCAACCAACGATTTGTCTATCATTTTATACAATCTTTTACCTACAACCTCCGAATGTAACCAAGTATTTTTATTGGCTGACATATTTTTTTAGTTTTCCCCACATTTAGCAAGTGGGATGTGTGTGGTCGGACTTTTTCATTAATATCAAGATAAAGTTCGTTCATTCACTTCATCAATGAAGATATCGCCTACACCAATATTGCTACCTTTTCCCCGATCTTTACTAAACCCAAAATAAATAATTCGAACTTAAATGTCACCACCGAATCAAAAAAGACATAACTAATACACACGTTATTCCCCAAGGTGGAGACAGTGCGATTAACATTTTTATAAATTCCCGAAACTTTTTGTATTTCTTCTCCGTTTGGTACGGATCCAAGAGCCATTTAGTTTAGGATATCGTTTAGTAATCTCAATGATTGGTTTTCTTATCAGAGGATTATTGCCTGTGTTTGCCCAAAGTTGCCAAGTGGCACTTAAAACGAATGACCTGTCACATAAATTTGCCCAAAACAACTCTGTTAAAATCAATTATTAACCTGTGATGATGTTTAAGAAATGACGCAAAATTCTATTTAAAATTAATAAAATACTAATTCCACCTTACAAGATTGGCGTCGACAAAAAAAAATACGGTAGTGTTCATAATATATAGAAGAGACGAAAATTTTTTTTAAATAACTTCCTATATTATTTTTAGTTTAATATACTTAATTGATAAAATGATCTCAGTTGTAAAGCAGAAAATCAGTTCATGTGGAGTAGAAAAAAATTCCGAACAGTGAATTTGGTGTTATGAATATTAATCAACTATGAGTAATACCGTTTGGAATTTTCAGATCAACGCAACTTTTAACAGCTCAATAATCAGCTAAAATCATTTCCATCGGGAGTTGTGGAGCATTTAAAACGCCAGCTCAAAGCACGACATTTATTTGTTGTTTGTTTGTTTTCTCAAGCAGTGAGAAGATTAAAATAGTGGCTTATTTATAAAAATTGCAAAATTTTTTCTCCAAAAATTTCCAATTGTTTAATTTTTGTTAATTCACAATTTACTAATATAAAATAATAAATTTTATATTTGAGGCACGCTCCAGCGTGGAATATACTCTCAGTATCACCCTGGTGTTATACCACCATTCACAATTGAAACACTGCTTGAAATGGCTTTGGCAGTGTTTGGTGACCAGATCTGAATTGTTTGGTACTTCCCCGCCTTTTATTTCCCCTCCCAACTACCTTCTGTCTCACAACATATCCCGATTGGGGATGGTATTGTCTCACTGACTCCAGACAGTGATAGTAGAAACTAGTATATATATATTTATTATACATTACTAAAGGAGGTAGGTACCGATTTTTTTTCAAAAAGTGTATTATTACCTACACATGTAAAAAAAGATATTACCTTCTTATAAAATTATTTTTTATTCATATTTTCAGTCCATCCTGTCCAAGTTAAAATCATTTGGTTGATTATTAAGAAAATATCTTAATTTGCAGATTGCGAGTGTTCGTATTCCAAAGATAGGATAGACCGGAATGCATTAATGCTGTGTTGGCAGCAGCACGTACGGGGCCGTGACAGTTGCGTCTGCTGCGCGATATTACACCTGCCAAGAGAATGCGGACATACGTTATCTCTAGATTTCCAAACATTGACCGCAGATTCTCAATCTCCTCGGGTAGCCGAATTATCTGGATCGGAGATATGTGGTAGAGTGGTTTATTGATAGTTTGAAAATCCAACTGCTATCTATTTACATACAGAATAGTGTATGTGGCGGATGGCGTGGATTTGATTTTTATTCAAATCTACGGTTTTGTTCGGAGATTGATGAAATTTTGCATACTAAACCTTCAAAAAAAGAGTTTGGGGATCAATGGTGAGGCACGAAATGAAAGAAGGTTGTGAAGGTCACATGTGTTTTATTGGTGAGTCAGTAGCCGTGACAAGGAGATGATGAAGGACAGATGTTGTAGACTCCGGTTGCTGGCTGATGATGTGCTGGTCAAGCGCGGGTCAGTGAGTCGACGCCGGGCGCTGATGACCGGGACTCGATATAGGTCAGGCACTGGCGAAGAACGTAGGTCTTCAGGCACTCCAGTGCTGACGAGAAGGCCGAAGGTGCGGCAGACCTTGTGGGCAGTTGAACGGGAACGGCGTGACCAGTGAGGATGCTGCGTGTCCTCGTGGTGGTCATGGTTGCGTGGAAGAAGCGCTGGTCAGAGACGCTGGAACCAGGGCGCTTGTAATCCGATGTAGCGCTGGCCATGGACACGGCCGAGGCGCTAAGATGATGTCCCGATGGAGTCCATAATGATAGGGGCGAAGCCGGGTACGTGTTGTCCACCGCGCTAGTAAGAAGAGCGCGAGTGATCACTCGTTGATCCTTCCTTGTAGGCTGACGGCTGAACGGTAACTGATGACTGACTGACTGACTCGCTGCGTCGGGCTTATTTATACTTGACGGCCGACAGTAGCAGTGGGTAGATAGATGGCAACTAAATTGAAGACACTCGCTCGATCTGGATCATTCGCGAACTTTCGACGGCTTGGCAATTATGCCTAGGCGGCAGACTCGTTCCTTCTGGCGAGTTCTCGTAATGTGTAAGACTGATAGCGTCATAGTATTGTCGCGAGTAGATAGAGTACGTAGATTACTTTGTTTACGATTTAACGAGCAAGTAGCAAGTAGGTACCTAAGTAGCAAGTAGCAGTTTATTATTAATTATTTAATCTGGATAATTCGACGCCACAAGAGGAAGGTCACCGTTGACATACTATATTTAAAAAAAACTTTCCCTTTTCCCAACCCTCAGAGTAGAATTTTGAAATTTAGTAATGAAATTGTGTATACTTGACGTTCAAACTATGACAAAAATGATCATATATCGATGATTTCGATAAACTCTGTTTAAAGCCCGATCCACGCCATGTCTTGTCTATCAATAAAACTCTCTCCCACATGTGTTACGTGTGTGTTTGGGGTTGAATCAATCAGTTGTGTCCTCAAACTATCATAATATTGGATGTAACGTATCTTTAGAATTTATGAGACCAACATGAAACATCCTTTCATAGAAAATGAATCTCAGTTCACATATCGGTTTATTTAAAAAAAAAAAAATATATATATATATATATATATTTAGGCAAAGCAATTCCTCGACTGAACAAAGAAGTAGTCATTATTGGTCATACCCAAGATATAAATAGATGGGTATAGCCAGGAGAAATGTCCTTAGACACACCAAAATAAAAATCTTTAAAATTTCTCGTGGATTCTTCAAGTTCGTATGGGGTCCAAAGGAATTTGACTGCAATACACTTAAGACTAATGTGTTATATAATAACGTCAGTGTTTGCTAGTTGTGAAACGAATATGAATTTCTAAGTACGAAGTCTAGAAGCTCGCATGCTCTGCTTACTAAATGATATATTAAAAATGGACATATCATTAAGTTGTTATGGCACAAGTCAATATAACGTGTCCATTTGTGTAACA
Source organism: Hesperophylax magnus (assembly GCA_026573805.1). Lineage (NCBI taxonomy): Eukaryota > Metazoa > Arthropoda > Insecta > Trichoptera > Limnephilidae > Hesperophylax > Hesperophylax magnus. The sequence continues at coordinate 496,010 of JAIUSX010000041.1, read as the reverse complement.
TGTGGATAATTTATCAATTTATACCTTAAAGAAGTTGATTTAATTACCTATTAACAACACTTAAGTTATTTCATATTCACAAACTGTTAGTTCACATATTTATATGACAAACTTCGGGTCAGCTTTAATTTATAGTTCAAATTTATTATAACTAAATTTACCATTTATGTTGAAATAACGCATTCCTGTATTGGACTGATTCCGAAATATTACTAAAAAATGTAATCTGATAATTATTTATCACGAACGCCTAGTTGTATCTTCGCTTTTACATAATTATTTTATCTATTCTTAAATCCTGTATTTCTCTAGGATAATTTGAAACCTGTTTATTTGACTGTCCTAAAACGGGAAACCTTCCTAGTTGGACATTCAAAATCCTCCTTGCATATAATATATGAATATTATAAAAAATAAAAATAAATAAATAAAATATTAACGACTGTCAAACGAAAAATGTTATGTAAAAATGTAACGACTCTCGAATAAGAAAATGAACACAGATCTTCTTCCTTGTCGGGGAACTGCTCTGATCACTGAGCTAATTCGACCGGTGACCGGATAAATCATCAAAATGATAATTCATCACATCATTAAAAAGTTATATAAAGTGATGGAAAGCGATGAAACAAAAACTTTATTAACTGGGTTAAGTAGGTTAGGTTAGGTTAGGAGAGGTTAAAATTTTTTTTTTTCATCGTTTTTAATGACTTTATATCACTTTTTAAAGGTGTGAACCATTTTTTGGGTACTATCTACATGTATGATTAAAAAAATTCTACCCGAACTAAATGCAATCTGGATAGTGTCTTGGATAAATATTTTCACTATTATTTTAATATGCGACATCTATTGACTTTTTATAAGTCTAGAATTGATATTTTTCTTAGTGGAATAATTTAATGATTAAAACCTAAGAAATTTTTCACAACGAGTTATTCCACTAGACATAAAAAAATCTATGTAACTTATTACATCGTATATTTTATTTTCAGTTCCGCTATTCATTATATAAACAACATTAGAACTTTACGATTCCTTAGTATCTCTACACAAATCCCCCATAAGACTAGTTAATTCCGCCAAAAATCATGTGATGTAGCATGTTTGCGTAGTTCCACTTCCAAAATGGCCTGGAAAAGTAACGCCATTTCTAATAATATCGTGCTAAAATATATATATATTACATAGTTAAGTACGTGCCTACTTAATCGCTTGTCTGGATTCAAAAATATTATTTTTTTAATATTTTTCTCTACACATCCATTAGACCTACTTATGTACTATGTACAGACTGATTAGACTATTTTAAACAGTGAAGTTTACTTAGCGGTAGCACTGACTTCGTGATTTAATGGTCGCGCGCCCAGACCTGTACTCTAATCAGTCTTGTCAAAGAAGAAATGTTGTTTAATCTTTTTTAATAAACTCATGGTAGTGATGTTTATAATATGGCTATCTAACAGTTTTAAAAATTCCAGCGCCAGGTCTCGTAGAAAAATGAGAATGGCTGATGTATTAAAATTTTGGTAAAAACTTCATGGCAAGCCATATCTTAATAATATATCAATCTTTTCAGAATATATCGAAAAACGTGTTCATGCAGTTGCGTTTTTCCTGATAAATGTAACGACGAAATGCGACAATATTAAAATTTTTATGAATACATATTCCGAAATTTGTGTTTTACTGATAGTTTGTTAGGAAATCTGTCAATTCATTCGATAAAAGCATGCAGTCCTATTTTTAACAGGAATTCGAATAATTTTATCAGTTTTTTAATAAATTAGCAATATTTAATATGAGTAAGTCTTATCCGTGCAGGTTCACGGGTCCACAGGATTTCCAGGACACCCTGTGGTCCTGCCCCTGCTCGGTGGTCCGGCCCGACCTTTATCTTTATGGACCCCCGAATTGAGCGGCCCCTCGCTGCCGACGACGTCTCCAACCGTCATCGCCATCAGTGGGCCCCTTTTAATTGCATCAAAACTGATAACAAGATGGCTGCCCCCAGATTGGGACCCTATTTTATTAAAGACCCCTTAGATTATTATTGGCTGATGGACAGGAATGACCAAGTAATTAACGCGGCGCTTATTACCCCATCGGTATTACTACTGCTGTTTATTTTTTATCGCAGAGTTTTATCCAAACCATGATAAAGAGAGTGGTAGGGAATGTTCACGAATTCCGAGTATTTGTACCTAAATATATGTAAGGTTTTCGCTTACCCGTAGTAGGTACAAGTGACAAATTAGTTGAATCGACATTACACAACAAAAAAAAAAATTTTGTCCGCGTATTTTTTTTAAACTTTTTTTACAACTTAATGTCGTGTTTAGGCTTCGATTGAATTTTATTAAACTTCATATAAAAAATTCCAACTTCGGACTCGATTTACTCGAAAACGAAAGCTTAAATCTGAACAAAATTATACTATAAAATCGACTCCAATTTTTTTACCCATATTCGTCAGTTTTCCGCTTGTACTACGAGTTTCCGGACACCGTTCATATATTTACTTTTTTATTAACTTGTTTTTATTTATTTATTTATTTATTTATTGTTTCTTTGTAAATATTACATAATACAATTAATGAACTTAAAATGTCCAACTAGGCGATTGCCCGTTTTAGGACATTCCAATATGATAAAGTTTTTACATGTAATATATGGTACATTATAGTGTTGACTATTCTGTTGTTAAAAAAAATACATATGTATATTCATATTCTAGAATACTTCCAGTTATATCACGACATATTTTACTATTATTTAGCTGACATAATAACTGAATTAACATAACATAAGCTGAATTAATAGATAAAAACAAGAAAATGAATTTGAAAATGAAACTGAATTGAAGAAATTCTGTTGGTAAGGTAATACAAATGTATATTCATTTTTTTTTTTTTTTTACTATTGTTTAGCTGATATATTAAACTAAAGAAATATTAATATATAAAACAAGGAAATGAAAAATAACAAAAAATAAAAAATGAAAGTAAAGAAGGAACTTTTACTTTAGTATTTTACGAGTTATGCCATAGCTATGCCTATGTGCAATGACCAAATCGTAATTTAAATTAAACCATTGTATTAATTTTAATAACATGAAAAAATAAAGTTTAAATTAGTTTTTAAAAGATAAATAAGGGCCTTACTAATACATTCTCAATAAATCCTATGCAACTGAAAAACCATTATTAATGTACCTACAGCTAATGGCCATTTATCTGCCATGCAAAATCCAAAAAAAATCTATTTAAATATATAAAAGCAGATTTTATATTAGCAGCAAAAAAAGCTTGTCGTCTAAATTCTGCTGAAATGTTAAAGATATCAATATTCCAAGTAATTCTAAACAACAAGATAGCTCTTTCCACCGGCATGACCATTGACAAGTTAGTTGACCTACTAGGTAAGTATGGTACTGTATATTATCTCCATATATAGTTAGTAGATCATTGTAAAAGTGTATTATATATTTGTACACCGCCTTTTAGGTGTTTTTACCCAAAAACGGCGCTATATAAATCATACAATATTATTATTATTATGGTTTTCGAACCATCCACGAATCACATCCCTCCTGACTCGCAAGAGTAAGTCAGTAGGATAGAACTACCTTCTTCACCATGAACAATACTTCAAAAATACTTCATCTTCTGCGGGCTCTGAACCACCGACCCACTATCAAGCCCACTCTTAAACTACTAACTAAGCAAATATCATTTTTCTGGAAATATTAGTTTAAATGTAAAATAAATCAAAACACTTCTGATAATAATTTCACATTGAGAAGAAGCAGATTTTTATAGAATTTCGTTAACTTTTTGATATATTTTTGAATATATTAAATTAAAAATACACCAAGTGTTAAAACTCCATAAAAAATTTCACAATTCACCTCTAAAATCAATTAATTTAAATCGTGGATATCCGTCTGTTCTAAAGCTGTTTATAATATAATATTTAAGATATATATTTCAACAAATTAGGAAAAGTTGAGGGAAATTTCCCACATTATAGTGAAAAATCGAAATTCAACCATCTACAAAAACGGTCAAGATTGGCCAATATGCCATTTTTAATTTATGTTCGGGAATGTTAATTAAAAATTCGGATTTATGAAGGGATATACTAGGATCCAATCTATTTTAAGTTGAAGCTTTTGATGGAATTGTCTTCAAAATGAGGGCGACAAAGGCGACAAAAATATACACAATTTTCTCATTCAAATCTCGACAAAATTGTATTAGTTATTAAAAAGTATATGTGTGTTTACTTTTCCGGAAGAACTTTTGATTAATGCTGATTTCTGATGGATCTGATGAACTTTTGATCAAATGCTAATATAAACTTTTTTTTTCACAGAATTTAAGACAGAACACTTTCCCTACTCAGCGAATATTTTGCGGATACTGTATTAACTTTTTTATTTCACTGTATAGGATTTTAACAACAATTAATCTAGTTCTCGTATGTCAGAGAAGTACTACATTTTTTGAGACAATGGTGTCATTATTAGTTTAACTATATTCCCAATAAAAAATAACGGTAGTGTATACAGCCCGTACTTTTTTATTTTTTTTATTAACAAAATTTTTGATACATATACAATTCAGGTACATACATAGTAATATAGAATGAAAGAGTAACAAAAAAATCCCACAAAGGCGAAGCCTGAGCGTGGGTATTATAGTGTAAGGATAAAACAGTGGTGTTTAAAATATATTTTTTTTAAACTTGTAAAAAGTATCTATAGAGATCAATGTGATTGGTTTTTTTTACAGAAACACACACACACACACACACACCCTCACACACACACACACACACACCCTCACACACACACACACACACACACACACACACACACACACACAACACACACACAAAACACACACACACACACACACACGCGCACACACACACACACGCACACACCCTCTCACACACCCTCACACACACCCTTGTTTGTCCAATCCCGATTTCGAGGACTTCAACTGGCTACCCGAATTCGAGGTCCTGTTATATTATATAAAGTAGACATGTATTCTACACTTATACGTATACTCAAGTTAATCGTGATCGTTGCTGTCTATTCGGTTTCATCATACACCCGGTAAGCACCTAGAAAACGGTCCTCAAAAAACCGGAATACACAGCCGGTAACTGAGGACTTCCCATATCCGAGGCCTGTCCACGTATTCAGGATTACACATACGTAAAATACACGGATCTCGGAAGGTCCTCGATTTAGTGGTCTATAGTTTTTGGAGGTCTTGGGTCCTCGAAGTAGTGTGGAACGAATTTCTTACACGTATCTTGGAAGCGTCGCGGCTCGTCCTAACGTTCGCTCGTTCGGTGAACAGGCAACAAAAGTATACGCCTCATCTTATTGCTAAATATTTTATTTAAAATATAAATTTGCGCAAAACTTAAAAAAAGGTTCAAAATAAAATTGAATTGCCTATCTAAATATATGAATTTGGTAAGAGATCATTACGGCTGACACCCGACAGGCAATGCACCCCTCCACCCGCGCGCCCGGTGGCGTATTTCCTTTTCCGTGTTCAATAGGAGGCAGTACTGTCTCGAAACCCGCACGTGTTTGTAACGCCATTCTCCTTCCAAACCCGTGTTCAATACGAGGCACGCATCCTCCTACTGAATACGGGTTTGTAACGCCATTTCTTTTTCCAAATCCGTGTTCAATACGAGGCATGCGTTGTCCAATCGTTTATAATTACCATGCGCATTAATTGAGCACTACGGATCCATGTTTGTTTCGAGACATTTTTTGTATGTGTAAATTGTTATGTATTAAGGATGGGCAATAAAACGCATAATCTAGGAACCTTTTTTATTAGGTATTTATTATTTATTAACGCCCTAGTGGGCTTTTGTAATTGTAAGAAAACAAGACAAATGAATGCAATAAATTTTGTGTAAATTATTAAAATATTAATACGATGATTTGATATATAATACTGCTATTAGCCTGAAATATTCAAGCACAGTGGCAAAGAATTACTAATATCTTGGAAAGGAATTCAAATGCTCAACATACAAAAATTCTCACCAAGTTTGGATGTGATTTGTCAAAGCTTAATTTGAGTATACTATCATTTATGCCGGCGTGGTCTAGTGGTATACGCTTTTGACTACAGATCCGAAGGTCGCGGGTTTTTATTTGATTAATTTGTGTTATTTCACAATTAATTAATTTAAATAATATAAAGTATATTTGCGGCACGTTCCAGAGTGGAAGATACTCTCAGTATCGCCCTGGTGTAAGACCACCATTCAGAATTGAAACGTTGCTTGAAATGGCTTTAGCCGTGTTTGGCGACCAGATCTGAATAGCCAGGTACTTCCCCACCTTCCTCTTCCCCATCTCCCTCCCCTCCCCAATACCCTCAGCCTCACAACATACTCCAATTGGGGATACCATAGTCTCACTGGCTCCAGACGGGAGCAGTTGGGACTCTTGTGCGGTATTACTATAAAAAAAAATATATATATATATATATTGTGGAAAAAAAATAGCCGGCAAAGATCTCGAAAAATTAATGTACAACCTATATCGATCGCTCGCCGCAAAGAAAGGGTCTATCATGCGGCTACAGGAAGGATTCAATCAGGACGACCAGCCAAGTCTTAATTGATCAAGAGAAAACGTATTCACAAAATTGCATTAAATATTGATGATAATGAACCTCCTGCCAAAAAATATTGATTTAAAAAAAAAATATTATTATGTTTTTATTTGTAGGTACCTAGTTATGTAGATTACCTCACATAACGTATACATCTTTGAATGTAATTTTATTTCTATCCTTGGTTTTTAATAGGTACAACTCGTCATATTTTATTTTTTTTAATCTCTATTATAATGTTATATACCTGACGAGTAAATAAAATTATTATTTATTCTGTTTTATTGGTTTATATGATTTTCCAAAATTATGATTTTTAATCCAAAATTATTATTACAACTGATAGCCTTGATTTAACAATACCTGATTAAACATTTCAAACAAATATAATTTTAAAGTTCATAATAATCTCAATACTCACCCTCACACACACACACACACACACACATAAAACATAGATGCATGTATATTTCTTTGTTTTACAGAAATTAATCTTTAATTTACAGAAAGATATGTGGTATTTTAGTTATTTAGAAACAGATAGCTTAAATTATAGAAAAAAGTTACTCGCTTCGAAATTATTTCTTATCCAACTTTTAACATTTTTCTCATATAAGTTCAGGTTTTGACACATATTGATTGAATTGGGTAAAGAATTGAAAAATTGAAACTTACTTAACATCATTGAATTTCATATGTCTAAGAGATCTAATCGTTCCGAAATCTTGTGTAAGTGTAACAATACCAGGACTGAGCATTTAAAACACTCGCTTGTACCTAGATTACATTAAGGTAGTAATAGATTAGCAGACGCGTCGGCTCTTTTTAACTGTATGGAAGGTAGGTACAAGAAGACTATACTATCATACATTGCAATCAATATTAATTTTACCTAATTCTACTTATAGAAACTTAGAAAGAAAGAAATAAGTGCAAGGAGAATATAGAACGCAAATGCGAATGGTAGCAGAAGTCGGGGACGCCTGAGGAAGCCATGGAACGATCAAGTGAATCAGATACTTGAGTCTAACCATTTCAAGAGTCAGAATAATAGAAGAGTATTTATGATACGATGTATGAATGTGAAGAGTTGTTCGGCGGTCCGTCCTCTCTACCTACCCGTGAGGGGAAACGGCGTGATGGTTAGTTAGTTAGTTACTCATATTTGTATATTATATTTTATGTGTAATTGTATATCCTTCAAGAGCTTGTATTAATTTTATACCTTCTGTCGCCATTTTCCGATCAATTTCCACAGTTAATTGTAATTAAAATATATATTTCAAGTATTTGATTATGCTTGTATTCTGTGACGTGCAATTATTGTTTATGGTAGGTATATTTATACCGTTGATATTAAATAAATAAATAACAGAATGTATGAAGAAGCACATCAACAACCTCTCCACTTTTCCAGGAGCACCTCCCGAATGATAATACTTAATGAACATGGTGCCTACTAATTAAGATAAATGTGTGTTTTCCATTAACTTTCTTGGATTTTTGATAATCGGCTGGCTCCGTTGGTATGTTTTATGTTGTTATTTTATGACTTTGGGTATGCTTCCTGCGTTATGAGTGTATAATTTAAAACACATTCGAGATTAGCCTATTCTCGGGATTGTAACACTTTTCCGGTGCTCATGCATGTGTAGATTGTGTAGCCCCAGCACAATATGACCTTTAAAGGTCCCGAGTTCATGTAGTTTTATTAATACTGTGATATGAGGGATTAAAAATCAGTTGTCATAAAAGATCTTATTAAGAAGCTTTGTTAAATGACATGTCAAACAACATACAACAAACAACATAAAAAATTAAAGTCTAATTTTAATAGCGCCTTGTTTTAATAATTTGTTCGCTTTGGAAACAGCTCGTATGGTCTCATAGAAATAGTTTTGCCTCCCTTTCTGGCATGATGAAAAATTTGATTTATATGGTGTTAGAAAAAGAAAACACCACGCTTTATTGAAATCTAGAAGATAACCACAGAATAATTATAGCACACCTCTATGAAACTAAAGGTTCCGACGAAATGTTAAAAAATGAAACTTCGTGAATTTATTATTTACTTTTATATGAAACCACAAAAAAGTAAGGTGACCATAACGTTTTTAATATATTTGTATAATAAAATAAGTGTGTTTTTTTTCATTTTCAGTAATTTAAGAAACAAAAAATATATACTGAGCATTTTTTTTTTAAATTTCTTGTCTTAATTAAAAATTTTAATATTTCGTAAGTTATATGTTTATTTGTAACGATAAAATTTGAAAGCGTATTTTATTACTTTTTAATTCTTGGGTACAATCAGATATATTTCATTGGAATGGTAAATACTCCGACATTCTTGCAGAGTATGCAGAGGCTTCAGGGGTTGAGACAAAATCGATGATGTTACATACAAAAAGTGACAGGTATAATGGTAACATTTAGTTTAGGTTTATTAATTGCTGTAGAAGAACGGTAGTTTTAGAGCTATTCACCTTTGACCAGTATCTTCTTTGTGCTCTTCTTAACGGTTGTACAGCAGCATTCTGGCTATATTTTGCCGAACTGAATCTGTATTCTGCTGACCCTCCTCGTATCTCAATCAGCTGTCGGAACTTGCATGAAAGAATTCAACTCACCTTTGACCAGTATCTTCTTCATGCTCCGCCTGACGGTGGTGCAGTTCCACCTCCTGGAGCGGAACTGGAAGCCGCACTCGGCCGATCCCAGGGCCACCCCCTTGGCCACTTCCCTCAGCAGCGAAGTCTCGTTACGGCAGATGTCCGCCAGCTTGCCGCGCAGCTTCCGAGACTTCTTGCAAATCAGTCGGGGGTCCATCACCACCTGGTTGCCAGCGGCCCTGGAGAAAACAAATAATTTTAATTTGTGTTGAGATGGAGGACTTAGCCAGCCGAAGAATTGAACACACTACGCCTGAGTGGGACCCAAGCGCGATGTCAATACAATGGTATTGTATCTGAAATGTAACGTTAACCAATAAATGAATTGCATTCTAAGATCGCGGCCAGCGTGGCTACCTATTTTATTTCCTATTTAGACTGATAATCGGGTATTTAAAATAACTAACTAACCATCACCCCCGACGGGGTAAGTAGAGAGTAAAGGCCTCTACACAAATCTGTCTTTTCATTTACCTATCACATATTCCTAGTTTCATTCACCTTCACATTATGTACACTCCTGTTATTCTGACTCCCGACTCAGGATTATGATTCGTAATCTCCGACTTTACTTCTGCATCATATGTATTCTCCTTACAATTTCGCTGCATTGGTAATAAAATTATAACGTATTTTTTTTATTTTTTATTATTTATTTATCTATTAATATAAAGGTTTTTACTTGTATTTATCGACATCTGTCTCACTAGGGTACACCTGTGTCGAGACAGACGTATACAGAAACTTATAGAATATTTACATGCATGACTATATCAAAATCAAAGTAGATTTCCCATTATAAAAAAGTATAAATATAATAATTGCAATTGAATAGAAATATGCATGAAAATGAAATAATTTTAGGAAATTCAGTATTCTCAAATGAATAGAGAGGAAAGATTATCTTAAAAATTGCAAAAAAAGTTAACTAGTATAAAGGGAAAATTAGTCCTTAAAACAGTTTTTACTTTAAAAAAAGGATCATGGTTTACAACACCACTTTTCTGAGCAATAAAAAACAACTTAAAAAACGAAAATAATTCAGAAGAGAGGCATCTATATTGTACTGTAGCAGATATACTAGTATAAATACAATACAACGCCAAATCAATATTATAAGTGAAAACGCCATAATGAAAATTATTCTGTAAGAACCAGCACTGACAAAATCAAACTTAACATCATGGCACTTAAACAACCCTTTTCTAAAACAATATTCCTCTACATTCATAAATACAAAACACAAGATATTTCTAATATATGTGTTAGTTCACAACACAAGTTGTTATGAACTAACACATATACGAGTATTATAAATACTAGATCTCAGGATTAAAAACATATCCAACAAGCAACTACAACACACAACATTTGAGCAAAAAGCTTCCTATACTATGGTACTAAACTCTACAACAAAATTCCACAGCAATAGTTTTACATTTAATCTCAAATAAAAAGCTGGATAAATAGGGAGATCAGAAATAGATAATATACTGATAACAAATACAGACTGAAACCGAAACCACTCAACTGAGCAAAAAACACCTGTAATATATTTAAAATTATTTCAGAAAAAAACACTATTCAATATATTTATAATTATTTCAATTTTAAGCATATTTAAATGAAATCCTTAGCACAGGAGAGCCCAGCAAAGATATCACAGATAATAAAACACGTATTATTAGTGTGTGCCAACGTTTAGTCCACAATACTATATATAAGTTAAAAAATAAAATATTACCAGATTATTTACTAAAAAGTGTTAGTATTAATAGTCCAGTCCATGGCTATCCTACGAGAAGTTGCAACGCTTTTAGGCTTCCTAAGACAAATCTATCGCCAACACAAAACAATATTTATTATAAAGATTTATTATAAAGACGAAGCTAAAAATTTTGCAGCTTTTCGTGGGTTATGTCTCAATGTTGTGGAAGTTAAAATATTAGTACTTAGGTAAGAGAATATTATTTTAGCTAAACAAAATATACTTTAAAAAGTATTAAAGGCAGATATAATTAACGCCAGAGAAGAGTGGAGGATACTCTCAGTATCGCCTTGGTGTAAGACCACCATTCAGTATTGAAACGTTGCTTGAAATGCCGTGTTTGGTGACCAGATCTGAATAGCCACATTCCTTTTCCCCATCTCCTTCTCACCAATACCTTCAGCCACAATCCCCATTGGGGATGCCATAGTCTCACTGGCTCCTGATGGTTGTGGGAGCAGTTGAGACTCAGTATTCGCATAAAAAAAATTTAGAAAAAACGCCTTCTTATTAACATTTTCATACATTTGTAAAAGCTCTTACGTGCGAACGATAAATTATTGAATCATTTTATTTCGTCATTATTTGTTAACGTACCCAGCGAAGAAATGCAGTGGTAATTTATTATAATCAATTACAAACAAAACTTTTATTATCATAATAAACTGATTTGTGTCTGAATATCGCGTGATTAAATAGTCATACTTTCAATTTTTTTAAACTATTTATTACCCTTTTCTCACACCGAAAATGAAGATTTAGTTTCAAAAAAATATTTATTATTTCAATGTAAAGGTGATTCACTAAATCAATTTATTTATAGGTCGATATTTTTATAAACGCATTCAGGAAAAGAGATGTAAACAGTTTTTTTTTCCATTTTCTGGCCTAACATCGGGGCTGAGGCGATGACAGAAGCTTGACGCAAGAAAGTTACGATAGGTAAGGAGTGGGATGGGATTCGATGGAAAACCTCGTACTGCCATTTAATTATAACTTCTTAAAGTATTTCAATTTTATATCGCAATTTTTTCTGAAAGGAGTGTTGAAGTATTATATCTGAGGTTTATACTTTATAGACGGTTTACTAATGAGTTTACGTGGTCAAGGATATGTATGTAATATTACTTTATGTTTGTGATTACTCTATGTTTGCTTCACTCAAATGTAAATTGTTAACCTCGATACAGACTTAGCCCTAGTGAGATAGATTTTTACTGGTTTTATTGAGAAAAAAAGGGATTTATGTATAGTAAGATGCAATAAATAAATACATAACATAACGTTTACACACTTCTTTTTAAACACATTACTTAAAATTTTTCGTCTTTAACCTTCGTAAATTCAATTTTCATAGTGATTTTATATTAATCACTTGAAGAAACAAAATCTAATAAACTGGGAGTATGATACGAAAACACATAGTAAACATTCAAAATGTAAAGGATTAAAAAATAAAAAATTGTATAATCTGTAGGTAACCAAAAAAATCGAATGTCATATTTCAGTTGCTTTAAACTAGATAATGATTGTATTAAGTTAATTAAACAATAATGTTTTATTTTTGAACCTTTGTAAAATCACGGTATCCCAGATTTTTTTGCTATAGTGGTTTCTCCAATATATTAATTATGTTTCTCTTTTTAAGTGGGAGAAAATATACATTACATTGATCTTTTACCTAATACAAAACGCGAAATTTAATCGAAAGAGCAAAATTCACGAGAAACTATTAATCACAAGACGAGTTGCAGGTGAATTAGTATCACGTCACTTTTCCATTTATTTTAGAAAACAGGGCCGGAGCGTCGTCAATATATATGTTCAAAATTCAGGATTAATTTACAATACAAACTCAGAAAGACTTGTACATGAGTAGATTAGTAAATCAATTCTCTCAAAAGTATTTAAAACTGCGGTACGTGAGGATTTGTCATATTATTCGATATTTAATATTGCTAATTAAGAAGCTGTTCAAATTATTGGTAATTCCGGTTAAAAACGGGATTCCAGGCCTTAAAAATGAATTAACAGGTTTTCATATATACTTTTATGAAAATCCAAATATTATTGTAACAAAAATTCTTTGTATCATCGTGATATTCAAGGCCAATCAAACGTTCTTAAATTGATGTTTTCTTAAGGACTGTCAATTTCTCACCGTGTGGGTTATATGGTCCGAAATAGATGCGTTTACAGGAGATTTCTATCATCCTTATCTAACTACTTTTGAATTTTACAAAACTGTTTAAAAACCAGGACTTATCAATTTCAATTTCTTTTCAATTTTCCGGCTGCGCCAATATTTTTTTTAGAAGATAATCAAATAGTAACGGTACCTACAGCCTAAATAACATATCTCCCTTGTTGACAAAAACAATTCAAATGCATCAACGGAATTAAAACAAGACGCATAATAGAATGGAAAAATTCATAAAAATCTGCAATTACCTCTAGTATGTCAGTATGAGTCTAGCAGCTAGGCCCGATCTGCGCCTGGGAGTGAGTGTTTATTAGTTCTAGGCCGAGACTCGGTGGAGTGATGGAAGGATCGCAGATCCCGGACCCCGGCCCGCCGACAGACGCCTTGTAAACAAAGTGAGCTTTAATACTCCTTGCGTGTGATTACTTAATGGCCTCATTAAGCGCGAGTGGCGGCCGTGGAATCCGGGGAATTCTCCGTTCTGAGTTCACCGTTATCCGTTCACCGCACACCGCTCACCGCTCACCGTGGGGCGAATGCCGATTTTCGAGAATCGATAGTTTTTTAGCTTAGGATTGTTACTATTGAGCTAAAAGGATTAGATTCCACACCCCGTTAAATAATATATGGTACATTTGATAAACACACAGTCAGTTCTGTGATAATGTCATAATGTGAAAAATATTATTTTGTTATGCTAAGCGAGAGGGAAAACATGTTTTACATCACCCTTCAAATTGGAATATGAAATGAAGCTGGCAATATTAGCAATTCACTTAAATAGAAAAGTGATTGAAAACCTAAATTAACCTCATCTAATTATGAAATATCAATGAAAACTGCTTAACGATTGTTTTATTTTACATTTTTCCCTTTCATCTTCAAATCGTGTTTTTTTACATTTCGCACATTCATCTTCAATCCGTATTTTATACATTTCACCATTTCATCTTCAATCCGTGTTTTATACACTTCGCCCTTTCATCTTCAATCCATGTTTTTTTTATATATTTCACCCTTTTATCTTCAATCCGTGATTTATACATTTCACCCTTAAATCTTCCTTATATTTCCTTTTTATATTCAATCCGTGTTTTTAACATTTTACCCCTTTATCTTCAATCCGTATTTTTTTACATGTCACCATTTCATCTTCAATCCGTGTTTTATACACTTCGCCCTTTCATCTTCAATCCATGTTTTTTTTATATATTTCACCCTTTTATCTTCAATCCGTGATTTATACATTTCACCCTTAAATCTTCCTTATATTTCCTTTTTATATTCAATCCGTGTTTTTAACATTTTACCCCTTTATCTTCAATCCGTATTTTTTTACATGTCACCCTTTCATCTTCATCTTAAAAACTACCGTCCTATATGCATACAATCAGCACTTCCGAAAATCTTTGAATCCCTTGTTCTCGATTTAATTTATCCATCAGTATTAAAAGTAATTGATAAAAACCAACACGGATTCGTTTCTGGTAGGTCAACTGCTACTAACCTGTTACTTTACCATAACTATATTACAGAATCTTTTACAAAAAAAAAACAAGTTGACAGTATCTACACAGATTTTTCAAAAGCTTTTGACAAAGTATCACATAAAATATTACTTAGAAAACTGTATGCCTTAGGATTGAGAGGTAAGTTGTTAGATTGGTTCTCAAATTATTTGTCTAACAGAATCTTATTTGTTAAAATTAAACATACTAAATCTAAGTTATTATATGCAACTAGTGGTCTACCGCAAGGGAGTCATCTCAGCCCCATCCTTTTCTTAATATTCATAAATGATATCATAAGTTGTTTCGACGATGTAGAAGTTCTGCTTTTTGCCGATGACATCAAATTATACAAAGAAATATCCAATATAGGCGACTGCCTAATCCTACAGTCAAACATTGTCAAATTGCAAAATTGGTGTGTCGCAAACAACTTATTCCTCAATATCGATAAATGTAAGACACTAACATTTTGTCGAACAAAGACCCCACTATCTTTCAAATACACAATAGATAATAAAATCTTAGAAAAAGTCAAAGAAATTAGGGATCTTGGAGTTGTGTTTGATATGCAATTAAACTTTATAAATCACATTCAACAAATAACTAACAAAGGCATGAAAACACTAGGAATTATAATCAGAACAATCAAAGACTTCGATTCGCTGGAAGTTATAAAAATCGTATATTTGTCACTCGTACGCAGCTTGCTGGAATACAATTCCATAGTTTGGTCTCCATATTATCAAATTCATATAAAAAATATTGAAAGAGTGCAGCACAAATTTTTAAGATTTATTAACTTCAAGTTACACATACCTATTCAACACATTAACTACACATCTTTACTAAATACACTTAAATTGCACTCCCTAGAAAACAGAAGAAAAATAAACGATCTAACATTTTTGTTTAAAATTATTCACTCCGAATTAGATTGTTGCGAACTCCTGAATCTCATTGATTTTAAAGTACCTACTCGAGAAACAAGGCAAAACATATTATTCTGCAACAATAATTCTGTAACCAACTATCACACACATGCACCAATTTCACGACTACACACACTAGGGAACAAATTCACCTCAAACATTGATGTATTTAATACAAGTTTACCTTTATTCAAGAAATATCTGAACAATATTTTTACGTAGAATATTTTGATATCTATGGAGCATCACATAGGGTCTATTGCATATACATATTTGTGTATTTCTATATTAATCTACAATGTAAAAACCTATTACCGTTTTCTGTTTATGTATCTTGCATTTTGTCATGTATTATTCATCACATTTAATTAGTCACCTGTAAATTTTGTAATTACTAACATACATACTAGTTTATTTCTATGCCATTTACAACTTAGAATCTTTCTCTTTTATTGTGCACTATCTTTGCTTAAATTTATCTGTATACCTTTCATATGATGTTTACTAGTTATATTTTTATAGTTATCTTTTTTATTTATAAAACCGTCTCTGTATTATGAACTTGTCATGTAAAAGCCCATCAGGGCGTTGAAAATTAATAAATAAAAAATAAATAAATAAATCCATATTTTATACATTTCACCCTTTCATCTTCAATCCGTGTTTTTAACATTTCACCCTTTCATCTTCAATCCGTGTTTTTTTTAAATTTCACTCTTCCATCTTCAATACGTGTTTTTTACATTTCACACTTTCATCTTCAATCCATGATTTATACATTTCACCCTTTAATCTTCCTTATATTTCCTTTTTATATTCAATCCGTGTTTTTAAGATTTTACCCCTTTATCTTCAATCCGTGTTTTTTT
Source organism: Hesperophylax magnus (assembly GCA_026573805.1). NCBI lineage: Eukaryota > Metazoa > Arthropoda > Insecta > Trichoptera > Limnephilidae > Hesperophylax > Hesperophylax magnus. Next base: position 479,393 of record JAIUSX010000041.1, on the reverse strand, counting down.
ACATTTCACCCTTTCATCTTCAATCCGTATTTACAAATTTTGTCAAAACATTATGTGCAAGTTTTTTTTATTTTGAACGTACAATAATGTATCGGTGATTCAATCCAATGTGGTATTTGTTTGCATTTCTTGAAATAATAGAAATTTTATAAGTAAAAAAATACTTATTCACATTCATATTGCGTATGTAGCAAACAAAAAATTCGTCTAAGAATTTTATAGCATAACTTGCAAAGAGCGTGTTCATAAAATAATTAAATTAATGCCATCTATGAAAGCTTAGATTATAACGTACGTTACGTTTGATTGTTTTTGAATATTTATTTAGATGGATGCAATTTTTTTTTATAAATCTATAAGGAAAATATATAAAATACAAATAAAAATAAAATACAGTTAAAGAATTAGAGTTACATTGGTTTACAAAATAAAATAAATACCTTCGTATATAATCATATACTTTTTCTTACATATTTATCTTTGAGTCTTTTTAAAACGTAAGTAAATAAATGTAGCAATGTATAACGTAGATACGTATAACGTAGATACAGCTGTGACGTACTAGATATACGCCAATTATACGTTAAAACACTACTAAACTACATTTTTGACAAAAAAAATAAATTTCAACATACACAAAATAACACTAACAGACCAGTTAGACAAGCGTACAAAGAAAACATAAAAACTCCGACAGTAAATTCAAGCTTTGGACAAAGACACTACCAATACCATGCTATAAAAGCTTTCAACAGTGTAAAACTTGAAATTAAAATTGAGGAAAATAAAAATAAATTCACACACAAAATTACAAAATGGATTAAAGAACAAAAAATACAATATTACCAAATTTCCAAAGCATCAAATAAAAATAAAACCTACACGTAACACACAAAACCAATATAAACACACATCACTCACAAACACACAAGATTATTTTCAATGTATTATTTTTTAATTTTAAATATATATATTTTTTATTTTATTTTTTTTATTAGGTACAATATTTTTTACAATTCAAGGTTTTCAGTAATGTAGGCCTCACTGGGTGGCTTGCCCGTGCTGAGGCCTTCATTTTATAATATAAAAAAACTACATAATACATTTAATGAGAAAAATTATACATTTAAAATTAAAAATACATAATAATATATTTAAAATTTAAAAAAAAATAGTTCATTGAAAATAATCTTGTGTGTTTGTGAGTGATGTGTGTTTATATTATATTATATTACGTATTATGTATTTTTAATTTTAAATGTATTATTTTCTCTTTAAATGTATTATGTAAATTATATTTTCATATTATAAAATGAAGGCCTCAGCACAGGCAAGCCGCCCAGTGAGGCCTACATTACTGGAAAACTTAAAATGTAAAAAAAAAATGTACCAAATAAATAACACCAGAGACATTTCTTCGATTTAGAAATTTTGCATTATAATCTTAATTTTGGTAAGGGCTATAATAATATTTCAGCCATATTAAAGATCACTGATAATTATTGATACAGTTAAAATCAATACCCATTAAAGAAATAATTTACAGGTGAAGTATTTTCATTTTGAATTTGAATGCGCACATCAATTACGAAACCTCATTCAGAAATGACGCGGAGAAGTTTAGCTAAACAAAAAGCCTGACTGATAACCATCAATCTGTTTAACAGATGTCAGTTTGTTGAAGCCATTACGTGACCAATATGTATTAATATTAATTAATATTGAATGGATATCGACTAACAGCTCTATATCATCTTGTACCAGAATCATACTTATCTAGGAGTTTCGTACCAGTTCGGTCTATGAATTTGTTGTGACCACGATGCCAACTAAATGTTTATTTAATTGAAAATGCTACTTGAACTATGGACGCTGGCATTGGAGAGTATTGATGAATATTGAGTATTGACTGAATCACAAATGTTAAAATTCATTGGTTGTAAGAGTCCTACGTGTTGGCGCTTTTGTGCTCTTAGAAAGTGATGATCAGCAATTCAGCTTTTCGAGTCTCCTGGGGGAAGAACTCGATTCTTATTAAACTTATTGTGCTACCTAATAATCTTGAGATAACCGGAATCGCAGTTAACAAAATGTCGTTAATTTTAAAGATAAGGACAAAGTATAACGGGAATCGCCCCTCAAGTATCTTGGATGACAACAAAAAAGTCGTTAATTAAATGGTTATGATCAATTCCTAATCCATAATTAGACCGGAATCACTCCTGTGACTTCCTCACTTCACTTTCTTATACCTAAGGATCTGTTATTTGCATAATTATATAAATCATAACAAATCGAACAAGAGTTTGGCGAAAGTGAAATGAGAGTACTTCTTGTCCTTACATGTAATAAACAGAATCTTATCATGTCATTTATTATAATTCTGTTTCCTTTTTTAAATTGTACCAGATAAAACGATGGAGGGGTAAAAAACTTAAGGGCAACAACGTAAACTTGAACATAAGTAAATAGATTACCTCATTCGAAGTTAATTATAGATATATTCTCATACAGAATTAATAATTTCTAAATTTTAACTTCAAACAACAAATCTCTAACACCAATAACAATAATTCAAATTGTTACGATTGAAGAACTTAACAATCTCTGTGTAGATGTTTTATTTTATGAATATATACCAAGAGCCAATAGGACTATAGCATCCCCCATTGAGCCAAGTTCACCCCGTTGAACCAGAATTTCAATACCAAAGGATACATATATTTCACGCAACGAGTTTTCATAAAAAAGTTATTCACTTTGATAAAAGTGGGTAATTAAAACTAATGGTGAGGAAAATTTGGTCACCTCCGTAAAGTCAGTCCGCTGAGAGGAAGGAGCCGTGTGAAATTATCATAATTTATTACCGCCGTCACTTTTAATCGACTGGAGAAGTGTTTGCAGCCATTCATTATCTCGAACAACTTTTAATTTTTCTGTAATTAGTGAGGCCAAAAGAACATAATCAGATTAGTGCGGCAATAAAATAACAAGAAATTTCAAACTGGTATAAAAGAATCTAATACACTCCCCACCTCCACTCTGATTCGAGGAACAGAACTTCTTATGGTTGACTTTACTTTCTCAGGTATCTCGGGATACGGGCCGTTTACTTTCCAACAGATGTATGAAATTAATGAAATTCTGGGTGTTTGAAGAATGTTCGAGACAATCGGGTTCATTTATATATATAAAGTCATTGGCGCCGGCGCGGCGTTGATAGGATTTCCGCGAAATCTTCATCAAAGAATAATAAGAGGTGGGTAAAAGAAGTCGGGTAGGTTTATGGAAATCTCAAGTAAAGAGCGAACTTTCTCTTATTATGAAAGTCAAATGTGCAAAGTTTCATCAATTTCGAAATAAAACTGTAGATTTGTATAAAAATCAAAAACTCGCCGCCAGCCAAACATCCTCTACTTTATATAAATGGAAGGTAGATGGAAGATTGTATTATGGTTCAATAGGAAGAATTCACCGCATTCATTTATTGTGATTTATTTTGAGGGTACTATGCCGTGTTGCGAAGAATGAAGAACATTACTCATCTGACCTGATGATGGACAAAGAAAGAAGTTGAACAACACGGCATAATACCCCAAAATATTCATCATAATACTTTTCGCCGTAAAAATCTCAAATCATATCATTAAGGCATATAAATTTTAGGCGTATTTTACTGGTTTTCTTTAATATTCTTACAAATGGAATACCAGGCGATCAGCTGAAGCGAGAGTAAGCATAGTGGGCAGACTTTACAGCTGAAGCAGTGAGAGTGATGTGTCTGCGATCTAATTATTTTTCTTCATTAATCAGGGTCAGATTAAACACCTGTGTTCATCATAGTGATTTGTTTTTGTGGTATTATGCCGTGTTGCGCTACCTCCTTCTTTAGCCAACGTTTTGGACAACATTGCAGTGTCCATCATCAGGGCAGATGTGTAATCATTCAAACGCTAGTCAAGGAAGGAGGTAGCGCATCACGGCATAATACCCCTTAAACAAATCACTGTAATATTTTGGCCGTGAAAATCTCAAATCATACCAAGCTACGTTCATAATAATATCCATTACCCGTCCATAATTATACCTATTTTGAAGTGAGTTATTCATTTTGGATCATTTAAAACGATATCACATTGTTATAATCAAAGATATTAGAAGAACGAGATGTGCTACCAGCAGTTCATACTGTGTGGAATTGCTTTGCCGAGTGTCGCCGGTTTTGTTCACCAATACTACTGCACACCTTCGCTTACGCTAAGGCATCGCTAAGGTATCCGCACTAATACATAGAACAGATTTCTGTGCGTACACGTCCCGATACCGTTCAAAGTACCCTAATTAGTTAGTACTCCGCCTACGGTCCGGCGGACAACATAGCATATCTCTTTCTTCTAATATCTTTGGTTATAATACAATTAAAAGTACCTACCGTATACGTACCTGCATATTGTTTATCGAAGTACCAAAATAAAAACTGAATTATCCAATCACTAATATTAAAAATAATTGGATAATTTTTGCAGTTCCGTTTTTGTAAAAAAAATCACCTGAAGGGCGCTGTAAATTTATTACGAGTTCCTAAGGTCCATTTAATTTAATGTCCAAAAAGATACAGAAAAACATACTTACCTGGCAAGTCACTTCAGATAAATATACTTTCTACACAGTAAAAGTACTGGAAATGATTTTACGTTTGCTATTTTACTCTCCATTACTATTGATATTACATTTATTAGAAGATTAATTAATCAATTATTCAACTTTTTGGAAACATAGCACCATTATTGTAGAGGTTCTACGATTTAAAAATAATTTATTATTTTCTTACATAATAATTTCGGTTGTCGGTTCATCGGTAATGTGAAATTTTCCTACGTAATGTTTGAAATGGTTCAGGTTCCATGAACTTTTAATTTTTTCAAAATTGGTACTGATAAAGGTACCAAAATTATTTAATATTTTATAGTAATAAAATGGTAGACAGATATCATATTTTTTAAAAGTTTACAAATGCTTTTAATTCGAAAGGTAAATATCTGAGGTCCCCAATATTTAATTTTTCAACAAAAAAAAATTTTGCTTTTGAAAGGGAATAATCCTGAGGCAAATATTTCATAAATACTTTTAGTTTCATCAATCCTACAGTTGATACAAGTGATATTCATGGGTCTGCGCAGGTACTTATAATAATTATAAACGCCTCCATTTAGAATGAATAAAGTTATTAGTATTTTTAGCCAATGTTCAAAGAGAATAAGTATCACAGTGAGAACGTTTGGGAATTGTAAAGCTATCGTTGTTTGAGGCCTAAATTCAAATACAAAATTATAGATTTTCTAATTGAGTACCATCCCTCAAGATAAAACGTCACCCTCTCAACTCCCAACAAAGGGGTGTCCACCAAACAATAAACACGCGCCACGTCAGCCATCTCAGTGGACAGAGCGATTTATAATATCTCCGTTGATTTGTCCGACGATTATGGGAGGTTACGACGTTAAATAGCCATGTATCCTGCGGGACGATTCAATGCAAATGTCCATTAACGGGGGCGCAGGACCTCCGAAGGAAAAATGATGACGTCGGACAATAAATAAATCCGCGGGAAGAGCTGCCCGTCAGAGCGACATGCAAACAAGCATGACGCGAGGTACCACACAACGCACAACCTGCTGCGCGGCATGCTTTCCTGGTACTTTTGGGACCGCTTTAAGGTTTTGTACTTTATTCTTCGTTCTTCTTCAGACCTTTCTGCATCCCTGGTATTTTATGTGCGTGAAACCCTTACGGGTAAGAACTAAGAATATAAAATAATAGTTTTTTTTTTTAAATTGCATTAATAATTAAGCTTTTCTTTTATAGTATTTTTGGTAAGCTCGTAAACAAAACCATCAGTTTTTTTAATAATTCGATTATTATTAAACTGTTTTTCCATAGTTTATCTAGTTTTATTGACAAACAATATTTTTTCTAAATCTAAGTCGTAAGTCGTAGTTAAGTACCTACTTGATTGTAATTAAGCTCTTTTCATCTGGGTGATAAACTTTTGAGGTTAGTAGTTTGATTTTGAGTTTCCTGCAAACGTGAAGTTTCTAACTTACCTTGGTATACTAGAAGTGCTGTGAACAGTAGATCTCGCGTCCAAAAGGTGTGTTGGTCGAGTTAAAACAGTATTCCGCTAAGCTCAATCAATTATCATATTAATAATATGTGCTTTATGTATGATTTTTGCTGAGAGCATCTCATCATTAAAATAAGTTTTCCGAATTGTAATTCAAATTAGCATAAATCATAGCTGTTTAGCCCCGACTCGGACACGGGCCATCGCTTTTCCACACAATTGTGCAATGTGCATGCCAAGCAACAATGTTGACTTCAATTAGCAATTCGATTCAACATCAATAGCGCAATCCGAGGGTTCTTTATTGGGCGGGCGGCTTGGCCGAGTATTCCCAGTGCAAATGTGCGGCGGACTGCGGGTTATAGTGTATAGTTTTACAGGTACGGGGTAGATATAGTGTGCAGTGCAGGGTATAGTATTCCCGCGGAGGTACGCGGATGGATTTATGGAAGCCATATTGGCTCATTTACATGGGAGCCCTTGCAATTGTCTGTCAATTGTTGCCGCCTCTTGACTCTATGCTCGCCGCCGGTATCAGTCAACAATGCTGTCAGGCGTAAGAACCGCAGCAAACAAATAACAAACAAACAAACAGACGGCAGACAATTATTATGGTATTAAGATGGCATTGTGTGTGGGAAATGAAGAGGCACTTAGAACCGGGCACCTCATAATATTGACCAACGATTGCAAACTATCGTTATTCAATCAATATTTCTAATGAGAGTACCGAGCAAGATTGACGAAGGTGCTAATAATAATTTAAATCGAAGTTAAGTATAAAACAGAAGATAGACTTTGGCTTTTTTTTTAAAATGGATAGACTTTGACTAACTTTGCTTGGTTGAGCATATAAACAAAATATTACACTTTGAATAATTTTCTAAGATTTAATAAACTTCACTTGTAAATTAATGAAGCGAAAACAGAGTTAATGTGGATATTAGAATGATGATGGCCAAAATTTTTATAGTGATATAGTGAGATGAATACAAGACAAATAAAAAGGCTAATTTGTTTTTTCCTATAAATTTACAAGTATTTAAAATATGTTGTTCTAATTAATCATATTTACTTGTTTTCATTCGAATTATGGATAATAATTAAACTGAAAGAATGATGCGTTGTGTCATGTAAAATTTGTTTCTTTCCTTCAAAAATGAGAGATTACCTAACAAATACTGAGAATGAATAAGTACACGCACTGCAAGTACAAGTACGTATATCAAAACCTTATCTTAGCTCATTTCCGTCTTTCCAAAGATATTTCTTTGCCTTGCCAATTCTTAACATTTTTAAATGCGTGATTCTCTGGTTTCGAAATTCACTTGTTAATAAATTCCTGGCGAGATTGCTGGCTGATCTGAGGCGATAGAGGTCTCAAGCCTCAGGCCTGCTGGACCTGAGCTGGTCAGAGTGGCCGGCGCTGTCTCACAGGACATCCACAGATGTCAGGAGATGTCTTGGGGGCCTCGGGGACGCGCCTGCAACTGTTTGCTGCGACGATTTATTGCCCGCTCCGCTTGACGGACTGTCACCGAACAGTTGTTGTATTATTTTGAATTTTTGAAAAGGAAAATTATTCTCTCTGCTGTTCGAGGCAATGTTGATCTCGTGCAGTATACGCCACTCGTTATACGGTAGGTGATAATTCTCTTTAACGATATTTGTTTTTTCAATTTTGAGTGCGTGTGGTTTATATTCGATGGAGATTTTATCACTTTTTGCGTCATTTTATCGATTACCAAAAGTTATGTAATTTGTAAAAATATTTCGTACCTTCGAAAATCACGGTATTTTTACTGTATTTTCTCAACTGTTTCGAGTTGTGAAATTGAGGAAATTCCATAGGAGTAGTAGTGGAAGAGAAGGGTGGAGCATAGGACGGTTGGTAAATATCTAAATATACATATAGCTAAATGAACATAGTTACAGCCATTTCTAGTTTCGTTACGTTACTGTAAAATAATTAAAATGTAATTGAATAATTTATATAGCGCCGTTTTTGTGAAAAATCACCCCAATCGAATGGTCGAATATAGGCAGGGTTATATTGACAGTATCATCTACGATGTAACGAAATGTGCTTTCTACAATATTTTATCTTCGGGGTGTTCTCACAAACTCCCAATCAATAAAACTCCGGCTTCAACAAAACACTTGAACTTTTGTTGTGATAGATTGACAATAGTTATATCTTAATTAGCACGCAATTGGTATAATATGTACCTCGAACTCGAGGTTCTCACTTAATTTACTATTCTCCCCAGCTACCGCCATCAATGGATAACCTTATGGGCTAATCTATTGCCATCTATGCTATGGGTGAGCTCAAACACTAATTTCATAATTTAATTTCTTTCGACAAGTACGTGAAAAAACCTTCTTTTAAAATAAATTAACAAAACATTCAGCGTTGTTCATCTGATCCGCCATGGTAAGGCAGGTACTTTTTCTATTGAATACTTGAATGCACATTTTAAACTATTGTTTTACGAGCATGAAAGTAATTTGATATATAAAATTGAGGGCTTTACTTAGGATCTTAAAATATTTATTCGATGAAAGTAAATTAAGGATAATATTGAATGCTAACCGACCGTCTAGAACTGGTTTGTTATGGACCTCCTCGCATGATCAGCTCGCTGGGTGATGCAGCGCCTATATTAACCCTTTCAATGCAAGAAGCATCGAATGTTTATCATAATTCATAAGCATCAATTTACACGGAAAATAGGAGTAATCTTTTAAATTTTTTTAAAATTTATTCTTAAATAAATTAGTATTACATAGGTATAGTACATTGTCCTCCACGCTAGGAGTTCACCTGTGTTGTGGAGGACTTTTTCAATTGTATAATTCAAGTTATATAATAGTAAACAATACAGTGGAGTTACACAGAAAAACAATAAAAATTAAAATATAATATCGATTTTTACATAGTTTTAACAAAAACAAATGCGAAATATAGGGTTTTCCAATAAGAGGTATTATTTTGAATATTATTTAAGGAATTAATGATCTTTTATGGCCGGAATTGGATGGTATTGATCTGGACAACGTTTATTTTCAACAGGACGGCGCTACGTGCCACACAAGCAACAAAACCATTGATATTTTACGGGAAAAGTTTCCGGACCGTGTTATCTCTCGAAGAGGTGATCACAATTGGCCACCGAGATCTTGTGATTTAACACCTTGCGACTTCTTCCTTTGAGGCCACGCGAAAGAGAAGGTCTACGCCAACAGCCCAGCGTCGATTCAAGATCTCAAAGATGGAATTCGTGAGGCTATCGACGACATAAGGCAGCCATTTTGCGATTTGGTTATGGAAAATTTCATGAAAAGGATATGGTCATTTGACTGATGTTATTTTTCACTATTATCGACATACCTTCCTCTTTATAATGAAATAAACATTCGATCATTTATGTTAAAAAAAGGCATTTTTCTTTGAATATCAAAAAATACCTCTTATTGGAAAACCCATAAAAAAATTTAAAAAGTATACTAAAAGGATTGTAGCCAGTTCCATATGAGTTTTTTGTATTCTGTAAGATTAGATGTTTTATATTATATTGGAAGTGAATTGTATAGTTTTATAGCCTGGAATCTGTAGTGTTTTTGTCCAAAGGATGTGTTGGTTTTTGGTATTTCGTTTAGGCCGTTTCCTGATAAACTTTTAGTAAATTCCTTATATATCGGAATACGTGTTGTTGCACCTGCATTTACCTTGATAACATATTTATTACAAAATAATACAAGATTTTAAATTGTAAAAGTATGCAAAATATTTTTTCCTAATTATTCTAGTACTCTGTAAAGTGAGCTCCAGGAGCTTGTGTTGATGGGAGGAGTAAGTACATACATGCAATCCCGTTTTTAACCGGATTACCAATAATTTGAAGAAATTCTTAATAAATTAGCAATAAAATCTTTCTCCGTGTAGGCACAATATTTGAGAATTTACTCTAAGCCTTCATGAAACTTATATCTCCCCCCGACTGCTAAAGGGTGCTAATTAGAAAATGTTTTTATTTTTAAATCTGACAATTAAGATACTATATTATGACAAAAATAATAAATTTGACGGCTTTCGTGGACGAGGGCTAAGACTATCGACTAGCAAGCCGGGGGTCGCAGGTTCAAATCCAAGCGTGCGGAAGTAAACTTTATTGATTAATTTGTGGTATTTTACAAATTACTCATTTAAAATCATGTTCAGTATATTTGCGTCATGTTCCACAGTTGGAAGACCCTCTCAGTATCGTCCTTGTGTAAGACCACCATTCAGAATTAAAACATTGCTTAAAATGGTTTTGCCGTGTTTGGCGACCAGCTCTGAATAGCCAGCTACTTCCCCTCCTTCCTCTTCCACACCGCCTTCAGCCTCACAACATACTCCAATTGGAGATGCCGTAGTCTCACTGGGTCCATAGATTGGATAGATGAACTAGCGCAAAGTTCCGGTTCGCCCCGGTAGAAACAGTGCGCGCGCAGGAGGTTAAATTTCCATAGTTTATTAGATTAAGTCTCGCCACACAGCTTCCCTGTGGCCATCATACAACGGCTGACAAATCACTATGGACTGTGTGCACTTCTTCTGGTGGTAGAAAAAGCCACCGTTGCGTCAACTGTACGATGATATTATTATACGACGCGTCTCCCATCAGCAGGGAGTCTCATTTCTTCTTACCCATTGCCATTTCTACAAACTAAGAGAGAAATAATTATTAATAATATTGATTTCTACGGGCATAGCCGAGACTCAAACCAGAAATTCTTGATCGTTATTACATGAAAGTATCAACTCGAGAAATGAATGAAATGAACTCCGCATAATAATGATAAATTTTGCTTTGAATTATGTGCGAAAAGATTTGTAAAGCCGTTATTATATTATTTATCTGTTTCGTGATGAGATTTTATTATCATCATTGCAGTGAACAGTAAGTTATGTGATTTTCTTTTCGCTTTCAGACGCTTCTGACTACCGCTGGAGGAAATTTACGATACTTGTATTTTACTAGTATCAGAGCACCGAACGTATATGTCATACGTGAATATTTTTAATCTATATTGTTTTAATTTGTTAGGTTTACAAGCATCTTTTCAGGTTTGCAAAAATTTAAGTAGTGTCTGTGATAATATATGTAGATACCTTTATAAAATTAACTAGAAAAATAGCTTAATAAGTAAAACCTCAAATTGTAATATTTAATCATAGACGACAATATTAGTGATACGGTTGCATCAAGGAAATGAACCCAGGATCTTAACCTTAACCTATAATCCAACCCTTTTTCCTTCGGTCATATTTAACTGTATTATACTTCGAATACTTCTTTCGTATGGAGGGAGGGTCAGAGGGGGACATCTAGGTCTGCGAGCCAGTCTAGGGCCTCAGGCGTCGCCATGTGGACCTCATCAATCCCGCCGGGGAACGAATGGAGCGGGCATTCGTTGACCACATGTTCGGTGGTCTGCACCTCACCACATTCACACATCGTCGACTCTTTAAGGCCCCATCTGTGCGTCATGTGGGCACAGCGGTTATGGGAGCACCTTAACCCATTGATGGCGGACCAGGTTTTGCGAGGCAATGAGAACCCAGGCTGTCTCTCGGCGGGGTCTTCAAGTTTCCACCTATCTTCTGGGGTGAGAGGTAATCGGAGGAGCCTCTCTCCTTCCACCCAGAAGGGCTTTCGGGGCTTCAAGCGGCATGCCGGGTGGGAGACGACGAGTATATTTTACAAATATACAACCTCCACAGGAAAGTAAAGGACGCAATTGCCTTAAGGCCGGAGGTAACGGGTCCGATTACCGTGCAGTACTAATCTATACAAATAAAAAGCAATATCCATGTGTCTATGCCCTGTAGAGTCCTAAACTACTGAACTGACTTTGCTGAAATTTTAAAGTTTGTTTTTATAGTGCCAGGAGTTCTAAAACAGTAGTTTGAATGGTAGAAGAAGTCGGAAACGCCCGAGTAAAACTTAACACACTATCTCTGCATTGAGATGAGATACGGAGTCGAATAAAAGTATATGTATTTTTTTAAATAAAATCAATGTGGTACATAGTAGTGAATGATGGAAAAAAACGGGGCGCCCGAGGAAAACTTAATGCATCATCTCTGCACTGGAATAAGATATGGAGACGAGTCAAATTCAACATAATGTAGTTTTCTAACAGTTACGAGACGGCACGATCAAGTAAAACAAATGCTTATTACAATACAACACTTATATTTCCACCTTAAAAATGCAAAAAATTGTAAGATACTCTACATTCTCCACATTCTCAAAACTTTTTCCCAAACCATTCATACAAATAACAAATATGCAATTTATTTTAAATAGATTTCGATAGTTTAAATAATAGTCACCCCATTTTAAAGAAACAATATTATGATCCAGTATCAGGTCGGGGGTTTAGGATAACAGGGGCCTATCTGCAAAAATATCGTTTTTAGATAAACGCAAATAATGACCCGATTGGGATGCTCATAGGCCCAACTGTATGCCCAATTGTTGTGCCAAACAGTATTTTGTGACCTACAATAAAAATGATTATGGCATTACCGAAACTAAAGAAACTCAAAATAATAGTTTTTGTAGTTAGGCCCTTGTGATCCTAAGCCCTGAGGTAGGTGTGGGTATTACAGAATATAAACCACGAGTACCTTCGTCTCTGGTCCCAGGCATCCCCGATCGGACGTGTTTTCCTCGGTCCAGGGTCCGTCCACCGGTGGCTGTATTGAAATTAATCCCGCTTGCACTCCGGCAGATGAATAAATGCATACAGCCTTATCTCCCATCAGATTGTTTATTCGAGTAAAACGAGTACGGATTCCTGGCGCGGCCAGATCGCGATACGATGATCTTCAGTTCATTCCTATATTATACCTGCATTCCTGGGAGGAAACGAGAAGTTTGGAGGAGAAACTAAACATTTAATGATTCTAATTTTACATAATCTTCAGATTTCGTTGAGTGTTACTATTATAAGAGATAAGTGTATCATAAAAAAGACAATTACTTTTCGTTTGGTTACATGACATTTTTCGCAATATCTCTCTATTTAGTGAAAGGGTATTGCGGCTGGTAATAATGTTTCCTGTCAAAATGTTCCAAGCAAAAATGTCCCCAGTTAAAATGTTCCCTACCAAAACGGCACCACCGATTTGTGTACATACTTCCCTTGAACACTTTAACTCTTAAAAAATATGTGTTATTTTTTTAAGATAATCTAAATACATTTTCCGAGTCGAAAGACTGATTACAAGAAATACCCTCGATAGAATAAAAACGCAAAGTATGATCCGAAAATTCTAAAATATACTTTTTTGGGTTCTGTTATGTAAGATGTTTTACGCATGCAAAAATTGTCTTTGTGATTCTTTAAAGACTACTTTAGACATTTGCCGATAAATATTTGATTTATTTTAAATAGTCTTTATGGAATATTTTCGCTTACGACTATTAATTCGAATCGTTTTCTTTTTAAATATCAACGGAACCTTAATAGTCGCACAGTGGAAAAAAACTGAAAAAGATAACACAACACAATAACGATAAATAAATTAGGTTAAGAATGCAATCCCATTTTTAACCAGATTACAAATAATTTGAAGAGAATCTTAATAAATGAACAATACCCATTTTTCTCCGTGCACTGCCTGACATCGTATAGGCAATATTTGATGGAAATGAAAATTTCATAATGCCTAATGATGAAACGAATTTTTTGAAATTTACCCAAAAAATGGTCAAACTTTTGTCTCACAAAACACGCCCACATTTCTTGTGTTCTTTATTCTATGTCTTAATTGTATGGTAAGCAGGCAAGTAAGGCGCGGTAACTAGCCAAGTTAGTATTCAGTCTCGATACATTATCATATCAAGAGGCGAGGGCGGGCGGTCGTCCGGCCAGTATGGGATATGGTTGGCTCGCGGTACCGCACACGGCAGCTCCATTGCCAATAATCGTCGCGTAATGTCGCATTGTCGCCTCCTCCTTAATGTCAATACAGCCGATACCGATAACCCGCGGTATAATAACGCACGTATTATAACGATGTGTGGGTTTATTCGGTTTGGGCGGTAGAGAGTAACGCGCTGGTAAGAATAGTGATGAATGTATTAAGTAAGACAAGACGTAAAATTTAAATATTGTCTTCTTTATATATTAGGTATTTCGCCATAAATTCAAAAGTGTTATAACGTCAAGTTTTTACAAAAAATCAATATATTGAAATATTTTTAACAATGTTCAAAATTGTAAATGGTAGTATAGACAGCCCTGATTTAATTAACCTGGTTGAATTTCATATACCTACGAGAGCTACTCGTTCCAAAATTAAAATAGCAGGACTGAGCATTTCAAACACTCGCTTGTACCTAAATTACACGAAGTTATTAATAGATACACAGATGTGGCGGATGTTTTTAACTGCACGGAAAGTAGGTAAAAGTAGGCTATGCTGTTATATCTTTTCAAGCAATATTTATTTTAACCTTAGTCTACAACTTGTGTATAATATTTTGTAAGTAGGTACTTATATCCTTCTAGAGCTTGTTTTAATTTTATATTTTCTGTCGTCATTTTAAATAGGTATCCTTCCCGCTACGGCGCAAGGCGATGGGTCAAGATACCAGTTGGAGAGGTCAAAGGGTCTCAAAACGAAGCGAACCACTTGGGATGACCTACAGCAGAGCAGTTGTTGATCCAATAAATGGTTGCCGGGGCGACGGTACCTAAAATCGCCTCCCAATTTTGCGAGGCGACCTTTGGATCTCTAGTCGAGAACCTTACCCTTCGACCACGGATGTCGAAAAATTTGATCGTCAATATAAAAATTTAATCTATAACATAAAAAAAACAGTTAATTAATTTTTTTTTTTTTTTAAATAGAAAGACAAACATTCCCGGGTTACGAATAACCTGACAATATTTGAAAATCTCCTACTACCACCACAAAGCTGAAAATGTTGCTTGTGTTGTGATGGAGGACTTAGCCAGCCGAGGAATTGAACACACTACGCCTGGGTGGGACCCAAACGCGATGTCAACTCGGCCACCGACCGGTCAGTGAAAATACACTTTTATTTGCTCAAATATTAAAAACCATTTAATTCTTTCTAACCTCATGTAAGATCACTGATCCATCACAGATGCGACTACCAGATTACAGCATCTCACCACGTGTAGATATGTACCTGTGTATCATTATTGTCAGTGCAGCTACTGGCCACTCTAGTCAGTATTGCCATTGCAGCCTGTCCCGTTAATTCCTGCCTGATTCGTGTGTAAACATTTAAACATCCACACAGCTTTAATGGCGAACATTAATGTCGAGTGTTCGTGTAGGACCCAAATTGAAAACGGTAAAAAAGTAAGAGATGTTTTGGTCTGATAAAGCCCGCGGGAAGGGGCAGAGGCTCACGGATAGTTTTCAGGGGCACGCCACTGGAATATTTCACATCTACGATTAGATACCGCCGCCCTGGCAACCATTTATTGGATAACCAACACTCATGCGGGTTCCCGGTTTCATGGGGTGAGGTTTGTCTGAGGGAAGTCTTTTTACCTTTCCAGCAGGACTCTCCCGAATCATCGCCTTTTACCACAATGAGAGGGATGAATTCAAACGTCCTTCACTCCTTGACACACTGACCCTCAGATTCCTTCCCACCCCTCATACCTCGCAGATCTTCCTCTCCATCCTTCCCTCCACACAACATCCTCAAATATGAAGTGGGCCCCGAGGTAAATTAGTTTCCCCAGGGCCTGTGTGGAGCTATATTAAAAAAAAACTCGTTCATAAAAATATGTATAGTTCTATGTCACTAGTTATAAGTCTTAGTTGTAAGTAACTAGCTGATAATCTTAGTTATAAGCCACTAGTAGTCAATAAAAGTCATCATATGATTTATATGCACAACATTGTCTTCTTATGGTTATGGTTATGATATGATTTATATGATTTATATGCACAATATTGTTTGTATTCTTATGGTTACCAATGTATCGATAATCTTTTATTTTATATAAATTTTAGTTTTTTTTTTTTTTTTTTTTTTTCCCCTTTATTTTTGTTGCATTATTTTGTTCTATTATTTTATATAATTATAACTTCACATTTCTCATAAGTTTAATTATTTCTTCTAATGCTGTCTTACGTAAAGTCACAAGGAGGAAATCCGTAATTGGTTTTATTTTGGCTATTTTACTTATGTACAATCTGTAAAAATGTAAACTGTTGATTTCCCAAAAAATGAATAAATGAATAAAAAAAATTATACTAAACGGTAGGGTAGTTATAGGTTATATCAATACATTAGTTTGCTAAGCGCCCTTGAGTCGATTTTCTAAAGAAAACAGCGCTATAGAAATGGTCGAAACATTATTATTGTTGCTGAAAAGAAATGAATATGGTTTTTTTTTCAATAAAAATTAATTTCCTTTTAATTCGTTAAACCATAGACTTGCCGCCACTGGGCGCTTCAAATAATCACGGATGACTTTATTTAATCAACGTCATCTCCCCCATATTGCCGTCCTACATTTCGTGATGCCGGGAAAGTGGGCCAGCCATCACGTACCTACTGCGTGAATATTTATTTACATTCAACTAAAAAATATGATCAACATTATACAAATTACTTTCTTACTCAATGTGCATAATGCATTAACTCTCAGCTCACGAATACACATACTTACGTCAATTGCAATAGTTCTTACCAAATGAGTTACACTAACATAGGATAGACAATATTAGCGATTTTTAAACGCAACATTTAAAACACAAAAAGGTAAACAGAAAATGAACAAAATTTTGGTAGTTATTCTAAGTACAATACAGTAAAATATGATCTAAAGAAATAGGGTCCCATTAGATCAGTTGGTAGAGTAGCGCCCCGGCAAGGGTTCATATTCAGGGACTAGATGTAACCGTATATTTTGCTCTTTAAAATGTTCGTTTGAAAATCGCTAATATTGTCATTAATAATTAACAGTATTTATTTTCATTGTAACATAATTATTTTTTCATATTTTTCTAGAGAGCATAAAAATTTCAAACAATGTTAAAATTTGGATCAAAAGTTTCTATTCTCTACATATATTTTTTTTCTATCGTTCACTTTATGTATATAATTTATGTATTTAATTTATTATCCACTTATATAACGTATCACTGTATACTATATTTCACATCAAATATTAGGTCGGTGGCCGAGTTGATATCGCGTTTGGGTCCCACCCAGGCGTAGTGTGGTCAATTCCTCGGCTGGCTAAGTCCTCCATCACAACACTAGCAACATTTTCAGCTTACTGTGGTGGTAGTAGAAGATTTTCAAATATTGTCAGGTAATTCGTAACCCGGGAATATTTGTCTTTCTTTTTCAAAAAAAATAAATTAAAAAGTAGCTAATTTATCACAATAAAGATTTTTTATTTTTTAATATTATCAAAGTTTACAAAACTCTAAATTATTATTACTTACAAACAGACATCATTACATTTTCATATGATTACTGATGACAGCGCATTAAAATATTGCATTCCTTTATACAGAATGGTAAAGTGCACTAACTTCGGAAGGTGATTCTATGTGAAAACGTAAAATTTGTCCGCTGTGTGGGGCTGGCATTATTATTTTGCGCTGTTGCTAAATCTACCGTCCCGCACCCAAACGCTGCCCTATCGTCTATTCAATTGCCGCCCTTCGTGTCAAAAACTTTTATTCTTTCGCAAAAGATTTGATAATTTTACGAGGTATCTAGCAGTGTTTCACTTTAAAAACTTCGTTGTTTTAATCAAAACTTGTTAATGTAGTTGTCTTTATCTTAGGATGGAATTCTTCAAATTTCAAAGTTTTTCAACTTCCGTGGAAGATTTTTTAAAATTCTGTTATTATTTCAGTTCTGTAAAGTAGCAAGCCTATAATGACATAATAACAGAACTTATATAGGACTTTCACAGAACCCGATAATGAACGTTGAAATTTGATGATTTATTCAATTTCTCAGAAACAACCCGTCCTTAGCGTGCATTTATTAAGACTTACTTAAAATAACATCTTTATTCAGTAAGTGTTTTCTCCAAAAACTCACTTTTAACATTGTGTTTATTTGGGCATAATTTTAATTACTGTGAGAATGCCAGGTTTCAACTACGAAGAATGGGTAGACATCATTGACTGATGTATAATACATCAATGGTAGACATTCATTAAGTTTACGGGTTATATCAGGTATGTTACACATGAAAAGTGGAAATTTTGAAAATTCGTTAAATTGAATTAGTCAAAAGTAATGAAATTAGTTAAATGGTTAATAGTTTCATATTTTTATCATTCAAAGTGTACCTTTATATTGTTAGGATGGAATTTTTCACGGAATTTGAACAATTCATCAAAATTCAATGTTAATTTTCAGGTTCTGTGAAAGTCCTATTCAAGTTCTGTTGTTATTTCATTATGGGCCAGTTGCTTCACAGAACTGAAATAATAACAGAACTTGAACATTGAATTTGACATATTTTTCAAATTCTCTGAAACAACCAGTCCTTAATTTAAGTAGGTACAGTTCTTTTTTTTAATTTGGTTTAAAACATACGATATTGTAGCGTAATTGTAAACGTCAAACTCTCGGCCTAATGTTATTGTTTTCATGCTGTTTCAATGGTTACGGGCTGTTCAAAATGTTGCCACCTCGTTCTCGGCAACCTCACAGTGAATTTATAAGGGTAAGTTTGTACCTCACATATGTAAAAAATAGTTGTAATTTTAAAGTTATTTATATTTGCTACTCCTACAATCACGTAGAATCGCCTCACAAAGTTAGCGCACTTTACTCCCGGATACACTGTATTGTCAAATATTTTGTATATTTGGTTTGTTCTCTTTTGGTTGTCTAATTTCATTTCACTTTCTTGTATTATGTCTGTGAATGTCCTTGTAGTATATATTTTTTTATTGTATTTGGGTGGTAGGCTGTATATTATATTTACGCATAAATAACATCGCGTTCAAGGTCAGCATCTTTTTCACCAATTTATATTGATTTTTTATTATCTTACATTATTATTTTCTCTGTGTTAAACTTAATAACATACTCTCACTCGGCAGAAGACGGTATAAATCTTATCCCAAGTTGTGAAGGAAACTTTGCTGAGTGTAAGAGTAATAATAATCTGCAAATAATTTAATATTCCAAACGACCGATGTAGGTATGTTAACATCAGTTCCGAAAGACATATTTAGATTAGGTATGTCAATATGATTTATAGATATTTCCCATGTTTCCATGTCCGCAAACACGCGTTTCGCACTAATTAAACTTGCCTACAAATATTAATATCGCTCCCGACGCGCGACGCCTAGAGATTATTTCCAGAAATAATAATAATTGTGGTTATTTACATCTATGTCGAAACGATAACCGAGGGGGAGACTTTTATTATGCCAACATTAAACCTAAAGTGAACTAACTGGAGTATCAACCACTAGTGTGAATCTATCAGACAATTACCTACTGTAATATCTGCTTTAATTAAAACTATATTTCTTTTGGTATCTACGAGTTGACAACAAATTATTGGTAATCCGGTTAAAATTGATTTTCTATAATTTTAATACTTGGAGTAGGTGGATGAGTTTGTGTATTTAAGGAGTATGTTTACGAGAGATGGGAAGGCTGACAGAGATATTAAAAATAGGGTAAATGCAGGTAACTCCATTAATGGAGGACTGAACGCAGTTGGCGCCAACAATACACTGTCCAAAAAAGGGAAGCTAACTGTCCACAATGGAGTGCTGGCACCTACCCTGATGTACGGAAGTGAGGCATAAAACTGGTAGAGAAAAGATGAAAGTAGACTGAATGCTCTAGAAATGAGATCACTGAGGCGTATGTGTGTTAAAACCATGTATGATCGTGTGAGAAATGTGGAGATCTGCAAAGAGTGATACGATGAATACCTATACGATGCAAATGTGAATGGTAGCAGAAGTCGGGGAAGCCCGAGGAAGACATGGCACGACGAAGTGAATCAGATACTTGAGTCGGGCCATGTCAAGAGTCAGAATAATAGAAGAGTATGTATGAATATTAATGAGGCAAGGAGTGTGTGCCAAGACCAAGTTGTTTGGCGGTCCGTCCTCTCTGCCTACCCCTGCGAGTAAATGGCGTGATGGTTAGTTAGTTAGTTAATGCAGTATTTTCGTTAGCATCCAGTAACAGATGGAAGGTATCCAACTAACATTGTGTCGTGTACCCAACGTGGTAGGTACTGCGAGTTATAAAGAAGACGCGACGCCCTGGAGCACTGCGTTGCGTGATAAATAATTAGGGATGAACCCGGTTCAGCTTAACAATGACTAATTGGCTACTCTGCAGATGGCACTAGTCACCAGTTAGATCTTACACTGTAATCGCAAAGTCACGATAATTACCCGCCACTTATGTACCTATACGCAACTTGTCAATTGTTGGCTACTTGCGTGCAAATATTTTAAAGCTATGAGAATGTTCCTTGGGCCACTTCAAATCATTTTCAAATGGATTTAAAATATTTTTTTGAATGTATTTTATCAAATATTTTTTTGTAAATAAACAAAGAATGCGTTCTTTACAATTTTTGATTGAAATGTCAAAACCAATGACTAGTCAAACCTGACGGATTTTAACTAACGTACACTATTTTTTTACGATGATGCAAAATTTCTAAAAATAATAATATTTAAAAGATGTAACAAAAATGCATGTCGACAAGTTAATTTTCATTTCAAATATTATCTATGTAAATAAATTTTTGAATAAGAATACAATAATCAAAGAAAAATATTGCCTTTTGAATATTTCCATCAGAAAAGAAGTGCATACAAATATTAAAAATTATAGTAAAAAAACGAGATATAATATGAAATATAATTTGTAATCGACAATTTATATTTGATCAGTTTGTACATGTGTAGTATGGCCAAAATAAAACCAATTATGGATTTCCGCCTTGTGACTGCACTTCTAATAAGACAACATAATAAGAATAAAAAGCACAGAAATTTAGAGAAAAATATATAAATTATACACAGACATAGGAATTAATAGACGAGAAGATAATGGCGAGGGGTAAAATCAACTGTTGAAGAACGAAAGGGGTGAAGCTGACTGTGATTCGTCAATAAATCAATCTGACAGTAAATAGGCATCTCGCATTATAATATCACCATTTACTTCTTAAAAGTAAAATCTGCTTTTGAATGAATAGACATTTTTACATGGGAGCGCAAATTACTCGCCACGTTATGAACAAATTTGCGAAGTCCAGATTCGGCAAAAAAATTCGGTTCTATTTTCAGAGTCGAATATTTCGTTTAAGTATTTAGTTAAGACACTTTTATAAATGTTCATAATTTACTTCTCAGCAACCAACCAGCTTTGTGTTTCGCGTCCAGACATGTTTCTACAACTGATCCATATTATACGATGTGAATATGCTTAAAATAAAGTAAAATAATGGTCATATATGGAATGTAATACGACAATTGGGTTTATTCTCTTTTTCACATCTATTTTTACAAGTTTTCATAGCACAAGTCAACATTTGCCGTGTTATTTCGTAAAATGAACCGATGATGCCTCGACCATAGTTCGCACAAGAATGATGACGTCACGTTTTCAAATTTCACTTGAGGCCATACGCGAGCACAGCCGGCTCCAATGGAACCGGTATGGGGAGTGGGGATAATACGCTTTTAATCACTTAGGGCAGGTCTACTAATATTCATATGTCTATGAAATTTTAGGTTTACTTAGATGCTAGATAAACATTTATTTAATATTTGATCGAAATTAGGTATTTATTTTATTTGAAGAGTTTTGTTTTCAGCTTCGCATAGGTGGACATAGCAAACACTGAAAAGCAAGATACCTACCATTAATGTCAAATGAAATGAATATAATAAATTACATCTCATAAAGGGCTGAAGATTGAGAAATTTTCCGATCCTTGAAGGCTATTTTTATATCACTACAGTTCCCGTGTATCCAGATTGTTCCTTGTCACCCATTCAATTGATCAATAGTAAAGCTTTACCTGAATCAGGAATTTCCTTTCTTTTAACCATGTTGTTGAAAAGTCACAGCGGACTGGAATTCTGCAGCTAATCTTAAACATTTTAAATGTAACAAAGACGGGGAACATTGATAAATTTATTGCGCGTGCCCTAATCAGAAATTACGATCCGCTCGAAGATGTACGCGACGAGTTTTTCTTGAATTCAATACATTGAAAACTGTAATTCTTCCCGTCCTTACCGCGTTGAGCAGTCGTCGATTGCTTCTGCCTCTGATTTATATTGCACGCTCGGGGAACGGTGAAGTTGACAAGTATGGCGAGACACCTTCTTGTTCTGATACCAGTACCCCCTTTTTCTATCTCTGCTTTCATCTCAATTCTCAGCGAATTTATTAAACCAATCGTAAAATCAATTTTACTTATTAGGTGCACACATAAATTTTAAATCAGTAAGGTAATTTTCTGGAATCAATAATAATTTAACCAACCCAACTTGTTAACTTGACCACAGAAACGCGCTGCAGGCTCACTTCAGAAAGTATTTTGAAGATATCAAACAGTGACGATTCTTGAATGTAGTTTAACAGTAAATTGAACATACTGTCAGAGTCAGTGTCCTGAAGTGATAATTTTAACAATTGGCACTTACAACTTGTTGCTTCTCAGTAATAATACCAAATGGGAGTGCTCCAGAGGCGATTTATTTTGATTTTTTTTACTGACCATCAAGAAGTGATGATCATTAAATTTTTTTTTCAATTAATTTAACATGCATGCGACCGGAATCAATATTTTTTTAAAATTGGAAGAATTAAAATTAAAATTATTGGTAATCTGGCTCAAAACGGGATTGCAAGCCTAATGAATTAATAAACTTTTCCTGATAAACTTTTAGTAAACTACTAGAAATAGATAATTTACTAAAAGTTTATCGAGAAACCTGTTAGTTCATCCTTTTTATAACTGCAATTATTTGAAAAGGTTCTGAATAAATTAGCGACACTCGATTTTATCCGTTTGTTTATTAAATGCACTAAATTGTAAAAACGCGCCGCAGGTGATTTATTTTGAATTTTTTTGGAAGGGTATTAAACAAGGATGATTACTGAATATATGAGAGTAAAAATTCGTGGAAAAAATATTTACACCGTTGACGGAAGTGTAGTTCTTATGTAAGAATTTTTTGTTTATTACGATAACAATTTCCATGTATGTGTATGTACAAGTACATAAAAATTCGTATGTATTTTTATACTACGGTTTTATAAAATCAAACATAGCCTTGTGATATTTTAAATTTATTGCATTACACTCCCGAATGGATCATTAACACTAATCAAATTTTTTTTTAAATGTTGTGCATCCTGATTTATGACATAATTAATTAATTTAATATCGCTATAAATCACTATAATGATGCAAAATTGTTGAGTATTATTTAAATAGTAATTTTCATAAACAATAAATCTCCTACTTTGACATTTCGCAACGTTAATGCATATTATTTTTGAAATAATACCGAGACAAAGGAAGGTTATGTGTGGTATTTATTCTAATTACTCTAATCTTAAATCATAATACGTATCGTATGTAATAAACATATCCTTGGACTTAATATGATGTGAAGCAGGTAAGTACTTAATGTATAAAATTGTTAAGAAAATTTTTAAAGTGTCCGATGTATTATTATGTCATACAAATGTCTGATCACAAAGGCAAAACAAAGAGGTCACGTG
Source organism: Hesperophylax magnus (assembly GCA_026573805.1). Taxonomy (NCBI): domain Eukaryota; kingdom Metazoa; phylum Arthropoda; class Insecta; order Trichoptera; family Limnephilidae; genus Hesperophylax; species Hesperophylax magnus. The sequence continues at coordinate 455,447 of JAIUSX010000041.1, read as the reverse complement.
TCTGCGGTTTTTGCGTGGGAAACGAAACTTCGCAGTCGTAAACGGTAGTTTACTAATGAGATTTTTTATTTGATAATACGGTTGTGCTTTTCTCGGAAATTTATGAATGATGCGAGATGACAAAATGTATTCATGTTTTTCATTGTTAAAATTGAATTGTGAGTAGTTTGTTTTATGTAAATGCCAAACAAGAGTTCCAATTGTTCCTGACCATCGGGAGCCAATAGGACTTCACATATATCCTCAATTGACCCAATTCAAAAAGTTCAAAAGGCAATAATAAAACTCATACTGCAAGTACCATTCTACACAGACTCAAACAAAATCTTCAAAACTCTAGATTTCATGTCAATAAGACAACTTTACGCCAAAACTGCTCTCCTACATCTCATCCATAATAATCTTCATATTACAATCAACCAAAAGCCATAATAAAAACCAGGTCATCAAAAAATAAAACACTGAACATTCCGATAACACACACCACACACGGACAAAGACACTTTTAATACTACGCAACCAAACTTTTTAACAGTATGCCCATTACTTTGAAACAATTAATGACTACAAATACATCTACAAACTTTGTCAAAAAACATATCGTAGCCTGGATAAAAAATCAAGATATTCACTTTATTCAAAAGATTATAATTCCAAACCAAACATAACCAAAATATGATAAGTAAAATTAAATATTATACACGTTATTCAAGAATTATCCAAAAATACATACACTCACATATAAATGTGTGTTTTCATGTTTCAATATATGTATGTGAAAAAAAAAAAAAAAAACTTTCTACTACAACACATAAATACCTGTCACACTTAATCACAAACACGTTAACACCTCAGCACAGGTTCTCCTAGTGAGGTGTTCACGTAACATACAATATCACCCACACACAGTTTTACCTATATCAACCTATGTTCTTTATTTTTTATACCTTTTTTCTGTACTTTTTTCTCTGTACTACAATATAAACCACTGTAATCATTTGTAAAATGTGTATTCAAGAATAGACATAAATAAATAAATAAAAATCCATAATTGGGGGATGTTATGAGGATGAAGGAAATGGGGATAGGAAGGAGATGATAAGGTGGGTATGTACCTAGGTAGTTATTCAGATCTGGTACCAAAACGGCCAAAGCCATCTCAAGCAACGTTTCGAACCTTAATGGATTTCACCTGGACGATACTGAGAGTATCTTCCACTTTTAACATGGTTTGGCTGAAACTGAAATGAACGTTAGGAAATAATAATGGATTTAAATTTTGTGTTCGAAACAAAGCAGATAAACATATCTTGGTATAAATCATATATCTTGGTATTTTTGAGTTCTGGTAGTAAATAGTTACCTACATATTTAATAATTTAATAAAGTATTAAGTACAGTGGTGATGGCTATTGAAGACATGACACAATTAAGTAATTCAAGTACCTACCCATTTCAGTGAGTAATTCATTTGTTAAAGGTCTGATTCTTAATTAATTAGCATTACTAATTTTTCTTCGTGTCCGAATAACTGAAGCATTGGTATGTTTCAGACACGAAATGAACATGAATGATGTAAGGAATTACTATAACTCGAAGTAAGGTGGGTAGGTACAATTATTGGAAACATACAGTCTAATGTGTAGTTCAAATGAAAAATTTAAGGTTTTGTTGCGGAGACCGGATAAATCATCACAATGATAATTCATCACATCTTTAAAAAGTTATATAAAGTCATGGAAAATGATGAAACAAAAATTTTTTAACTGGGTTAAGTAGGTTAGGTTAGGTTAAAAAAATAATTATCGTTTCTAATGACTTTATATCACCTTTTAAAAGTGTATTGAATTGTCACTGTGTTGAGCTATCATGGAACCATTTGTTGCCTTACGTTTGAAACCATTTAATTAGGATCATGCAAAGTCATTTTCATATTAATTGGTTGCTGCATAAAGCTAAGTTCATTTCAACAGGGATGTAATGGCGTGGTGGGCTAACGGATAGGTACCAACCAGGATATGGGATATTAAAGGTGATTTTCCAAAAAACGGTGCTTTCAAAATTATTAACATTTCACTATATATATTTACTTAAAATATTATATAGTATATTTGCTGCACGTTCCAAAGTGTAAGATACTCTCAGTATCGCCCTGATGTATGACCACCATTCAGAATTTAATCGATGCTTGAAATTGCTTTATTCGTATTTAGAAACCACGTCTGAATAGTCAGGTACTTGCCCACATTCCGCTCCCCCATCTCCTTCCCCTCTCCGCTACCTTCAACCTCAAAACATACCCCAATCGGGAATGTCATAGTCTCGCTGGCTTGGTTCGGAGCAGTTGGGACTCTTGTGCTTTTTTCACAAATAAAAGCTGAATTTGTGGTCTATATTCTGCTGTATCGAAAGATTTATTTTATTCGATCGGTATAATATGTATTTTCCGTTACACACCGCTTTAAGAAGACCCCCTACACAGCAACCCCAAAGAGGCTTTTAGCTTAACCTTAGGTCTACAGTACGGATTTGATATAAAATTAAAAATAAATATCGTAGAAAAATACAATTTTGCAAAAGGTTTCATTCATTTTCAGTAAGATAATTAAGTACATAGTTCCTGAAATGATAAAACTGTTTTGTACATAGTTTAAAAAAATTAAGATAAATAACGATAAAGATACATTTATTTTATTTTTATGTTGACAAATAAATTTTCCATGACTATTTAAAATGCACCATTTTTGATTTGCTGCCAATACGTGTGTGACGTTGTTGACGTTACACCGGCCGATGTCGGTGACAGCCGTCTTAGCGGCCGGTAACGTTTTCTTTGTCATAATGACGTTGCAGCCATTGTGAACAGTTCAGAAATGTGTAATTTTAGATCGTTTTTAAAATCAATAATGGAATGAAAATATTAAAATCACATAGTTTCAGAACGGTTACAAAATGAAATATAGAACAATTATAATAATCAACTTTAAATCTTCTGTACATTATTTGTCTAGTACTAAGGAAAGTTTTTAAATATTCCTAAGCTTATTTCAGTGGTCAATCTGTCCCTGCCCTCGGCCAAGTGCCAGATATATTCGCATCCAGCAAAGGAATAAGCGGGTCGCAATACTTAAATAAAGCGAACGCAGAAGAATACCAGGAACTTACTGGACCTACTGGCTTCTCTCTACGTCGCATCTACAGTGTCTCATCTCTAGGAGATCCCAAGATAATTTATTGCACTGGTGTCGAGTGGAAACGGGGACCGGGCACTGAACTGCAATTTATATTTTATTGGTCGTTGCAATGCAGTTAATATTAACACACATAAATATATAGAGTCAAATGGTTACGCAATAACTCATACATCTTAGAAAATAAGAACACCATCACCGACGAAACAAGATGAATTGTATTTAATAAGATTATCACTCTTTCTTCCTAGCAACACAGCTAGATTTTTATTGTTTTCGAATAAAGAAGAAATACATTCACTATTTTTTTAATCTTGTAATGTAAGAACACCGTTATAGGCGGAACAATATACATTATCTTTAATTAACAAATAATTAATGTCTGTTTGTACGCTTAATTCTTCTAAACTACGCAACGGATTTTGATAGGGGTTTTACCAACATTTAGAAAATTTCCTCCGCAAGGTTTATATATATCTTACATGCATATTACATTATGGAAAGTATAGAAAAATCGAGCGACGATAGGTACACGTCAGCTAGTCTTTAATAAGAATAAATTACTCGTCGAATCCCTAGTTACATGCCTACTTTGTTTATGCCGTTTTCGAATCAAGTAGAAAAAGCATATTCACTTTAAAAACTTCTTTAAATACATTCAATACAAACAACATGCACTATTAGAGCTGTGATTGAATCAGAAAACATTTTCTTTATTACGAGTATTAATGAATATATATTAATAATAAGAGAATAAAATCTTGATTTTTACTGTTTTAGAATAACTAAGACAAATTTATTTTTTCTAAGAATAATTGCTTCTCTATACTCATTTAATCCTCAATTCCCACGAGCAGCACAACTGGTTTGGTAGTGTTTTCGAATCATGTAGAATTATATTATGCACCAAGAATAACTTCTCCATTCTAATTGATTCCCCTACATTTCACGCGTAGTTTATACCTACACCTGAATATATGTGGTTTTCAGAAAGTTCTATAATTAAAATTTCCAAGGCGATGAGTTACGCAAGATATCACATAATACATAAACGTAATATAGTGGGAAATTTGAAAGACAGTATGTAACTTCATGTAATAAATAATAAATGATTTCAAAAGTTGGCAATTTTATCCAAAGTGCGTCTGGTTCCATCTTCCAGTAATTACACTTTGTAAGATATCTTAAATGGCTATTCACGCCAAATTAATGCGCGCAAGATTTCTATTTGCATAATTATATTTCAAAAGACTCTGCGAGGCTTGTAAAGACGATAAATTACTACCATTTATCCCATGCAAATCAAAACATCAATCAACGACTGGCTGCCGAGACAATGTGCATTATTATGCAGCGCTGCATTTTACAGCCGATTAATGCGACAGCGGATCATTAAATAAATTAAGCGTCGCGTACTAAGCGCGGTGGCTCAATTTAACAAAACAACGATCATATCAACTTGTAGCTCATTTACCAACCGCTTGTCTTGTAAATTAATGAGACTTAATCTATGACAATGTTGTGACCATTAGAGGATTCTCACTGCCTACTGCTACCAGCATTGCAGGTTTAGTCGAGACATTACTAATTGCTAATTACCTTGCCAGAGGTGACAAGGATTATTTTCCTGTCAGCCCGATTTGCTCGATTACGCATAAAGCTGCTATAGCAAAGATAAGCAGTAAAGATCTTTACAGGCCACTTGGAACCGTGTATCGAGGTGTTTATGTTCCTCATAATATGTACAATAAATAAACAACCAGGTTTCAAGTAGTATTCCTATGTTCCTAGTTCCTACGTGTATTTATTTACCTAAAAGTTATTTTAAACTTCTGTGAATTTCTTGCATTAATATTTGCTGTATACGTAATTTTGTTTGATCAAAATTTACCTGAAACACAGGTAAATACTTTCCTATTTACTTAATTTAATTTCCTCATCCGATTTGCGTAGATGCCAAAGACGTTATTGGTAATAATGGGTGTCTCAGAATATTTTTCGTTCCGATCAATATTGCCATATGATCCGGGCTTTTTTGGTTCCAGAAACCAGATTGGCTACAACCGCAACACATTATTTCAGCAAGATGGAACCACTTCCCACGTAACAAATGACTCGTTAGATGCTCTTCAAGATTTATTCCCTGAAAGAATAATTAGTCGCCGAGGAAACATCAAATGGCCACCGAGGAGTCCAGATTTAACGCCTGCTGATTTTTTGCTACGGAGCTACTGAAAAAGTTAAGTTTTACTTTAAACTTCGTAACCCTATACTACACAACTTTAATATTTTGCGAAGAATCACAGAAGAAATCAATGCAATTCTGAGTTCAATGTTCCAGCGAGAGATTGAAAATTTTAGTTCCAAGCCAAATGAGTGTTCATGACCGAAAAATGACCGGTCGGTGGACGAGTTGACATCTCGTTTGGGTCCCACCCAGGCGAGGCCAAGTCCTACATCACAACACAAGCAACATTTTCAGCTTACTGTGGTGGTAGTAGGGGATTTTCAAATATTGTCAGATTATTCGTAACCCGGGAATGTTTGTCTTTTTATTAATTAATAAAAATAAAAATAAATTAATCTACAAATGGTTATTTTTCTTAAGTAAAAATTTCTCTGTAATTTAACAATAATTGAAACGAGGTTCAACCCGTTTTGATGTTATATTTTTAAGTATCAAAAATGAAAAACATTCTGAGACACCATTTACTTAAATAAAAAAAATATTCCTGATGTATGCAGCGATTTCGTCTTTTTCACATTATAAATTCTGATTTCATCAGAATACTGTTACACTCGCGTGTAGATATGTAGAAGCAACACTTTCTGAAAAAAATCTCAACCTCTTAATATTGTAAAACTATTTGGTTAAATGTAGGAGTCAAAAATTAATTAGCGGTCTGTCGAGGTTTACATTTGTATTTGAAGTATAATAAAAACCGTGATAGGCTTCTAAACGCTGATAATTGAATTATCGAAGCAATGTTAATGCATGTAACCCACATCCTCTACAACATAATATTGGGAGAGGAAAGGAGGAAGCGAGAGGAGTGCATAGTCTAAAGTGTTTGGCCCACCGCGGTTACAGCAGGTACTTACCTGCCGAATTGTTTACCACTCGATATGTTTTCCTGGTAGTACAATGTATTTTATTTATTATGTGAGTACTGCACAAGAGTCCCAAACCAGTGAGACTATGGCATTCCGATTTGAAGTATTGTGAGGCTGAAGAGATCGGCGAGAGGAATAGGAAGATTGGGAAATAATTGGCTTTACAGATTTATTCAAACCAAACGCCACTAAAACCATTTCAATGTATTGCTGTTGAAAATGTGTTGCATAAGTGTAACATTAATCAAAGAATGTGAGCATATAAAGAACATAACAAAAAGTTGAAAGCGAAATGCATGTAGTTATTAGTTATGTTACGGGTCCTACTAGACCTCACGCGATGTGAATAATCTTCCTCGGTACGGAAGACGGTACCGCGCGACAATGGCTGTCAAAATATCTTAAAAGCTCGTCCCGCGTATGTGACAATGTCACAATCAACAAGTAGCAAGTAGCCACGATAATTGTCAGCATAAAGAGAACACGAGACGTACAATAGAAGAACTGCGTAACTGCAGATGGAAATGTTTTGCCTCTTTGCCTCTTGCCTTGCGACATCCACACTATTCCACAGTCATGGAAATATCACAAATAAACGACTGTCACGTTCATATATTTGTTTTGAATAGAAAACTGAGATGAATGTTGATTTGTTCGGTATATTGTATGCGGTAGAGGTAGCATGATTGAAATACAATAAGATACTTTATAAATACAGACTGCGACCTCTTTAAAGTAAAGTTGATCTCTCGACTCCGGTCTTTCTTCTAGAATTTCATCACGATATTATTCTTTCCTTATTACTACTTACGTATTAGTTTATTAGTAAACGTTTTCATCGGTCTTGGTGTTATTAACATTTGTTATGGCTCTGTTCTTAGCTGAATGCTAACTAACTTGGAATAGTGTATAGCCATGCGCTTAACAATAAATATTATGATTTATGCCTACATGCAGAAAACTTACTGCTTTGAAGTCGAAGTATTGAAATTATTATTAGGTAAGTACTTGAAAGTTATGTAGAATTGCTTAATTTCCAGACAGCAGATGGAAAATTTTAGTTATTGGCTGTCTTCTGTTCTAAACAAGCTGATGTGTACCCAGCGTTGCTCTGAGACTTTTCTATAAATATAATATGCATGTGTTATATATTTTAACCTTCAGTAGTTTAGAAGAACTAAGCGCACAGACAAACGTGGACATCGACTTTGTTTTATACTATTTAGAGATGACCAACATTTGAGACTCTTGCGGAACTCCAGGTCTGTAGATTTCTGCAATTATATGCATAAGACGCATCGGAACAACCTTGAAAACCTTTTCAAAAAGGTATAATATATTAAAATTAAATAAAAAATTTAAATGGATTTATTTATGCAATGTTTTTACAGATGCCCCCACTTACACGAGAATCTAGTTCTAAAAACAACGTTAAATAAAATTATAAAGCCATTAAATTATATTTAAACTCACTAAAATGTGATATATTACAAAGAGAGGCAAGAGAGGAGAAGCACGAGAGACACAAAAAGTGACACGATTGATACACAATGTAATTAGCTCAACAATTGCTACACATTTTTAAGCAATGGCAGAACATTTTTTTAATCTATATAAATAACTATCGACCAAAATGTCTACTTCAGCACACAATATCTTATTATATATGGTCGATAAATTTGGGGCAGTGGGCTAAAGTGGTCGATATTATTTACAAATGTATTCAGGTGGCACGTTCTATGGCGCCTTATAATAGGAACTTGGAATATTTACTTTAATATTGCTAAGACATAATATCCAGATTACCGTGAATTATTTTATGTAAAAATATTAAATCAATCAATTGGCTTCTAATTTTAAGGGTGGGTGGTTTCGGAGAATTTTAACAAATTGATTCAAATTTCAAAATAAATTTTCAAGTTGAAAGATTTTTTAAAGTTTTGTTCTTATTTCAGTTCTGTCAAGCAACTAGCCTGTACTGATATAATAACAGAACTTGAATAGGACTTTGACAGAACCCGAAAATGAACGTTGATATTTGATGAATTATTCAAATTCTCCAAAACAACCTGTCCTAAGTGTATTAATGTTGAAGTATTCAAGACGTTAATCTTATGATCTAAGATGGTCACGTAGACCACATTTGAAAGGTAACAGTCGTAGCATTTTTTAACGTTATTTTCATTTTGCAGCAATGAGGATTTTAAATAGTGCTAACCACGAGTTTTATATGATTGTTCATTTTTCGTATAGGATGAAAAAAAACCTTATGAGGATCAGGGTATCTAGCACGGTAGATCAGTGAAACCCCATCAATACGATTTTGACGAAATACAACATCTATGGTCAGTAAGCGATATTTGCGAGCATGGTCAGAATATGATTCCTACATTCGGTAGACAAAAGCCGCTGCTTTCAACGCGACTCCTAAGGTGTCAGATGAGCCATCAAATAATGTCGTTCGTTTTGAAATATCTTCCAAGATGTCAGATGAACTGTCAAATAATGTCGTTCGTTGTGAAATATCTTCCAAAATGTCAGATGAACTGTCAAATAATGTCGTTCGTTGTGAAATATCTTCCAAGATGTCAAATGAACTGTCAAATAATGTCGTTCGTTGTGAAATATCTTCCAAGATGTCAGATGGACTGTCAAATAATGTCGATCGTTGCGAAATAACTGGCTTATTAATAAATGTAGGTGAACTAACTAAGCTCTTAGAATTGAAAGAAATATACCCGATAGACTCAATTAATTCATCTAAGGCGCAATCAATTGATTCCGTACCAACTTGGAGAAACAAATGTTATTTGTTATGGTTAAAGACTTCGTGCACTAATTAACTCCTCTTTTTACAATCAAAAAGTATAAACGGACTGCCAATCTTTAATTGAGTTATTATTTCAAATCAAAATTTTCAACTTTTACGTAGCCGTCTGATTTTTAGGAATGTCAATTCATAAACAGATTCGCCATTGTTTCCAGCGTATATCGATTTATTAGATATTGCATTATCAACATCGGTCTGGCTATCAACGGCGCGAACGTGCTTGGCAAACCGGTATAAAATCGTCGGTAGTTACACCTGTTTTGTAAAATTATCGATTTCACTGTTATAGAGAGCCGGGGACGCTTGATGTCAGTACGATTCCTGGTAGGATAGTCTGTCGAAGAAAGTATGAAACTTTGGAACATCAGAACATACATCGTCTAGTGAGGCGAATAGCCTTAAGTTTTTTTTATATGAATACCGCACTAGATTTCCAACTGCTCCCAACCGTTTGGAGCCAGTGAGACTATGGCATCCCCAAGTGGGGTATGTTGTGAGGTTGAAGGTGGGGAGAGTAGGGAGAAGGGAAAGAGCTAGGTGGGGGAGTACCTGGCTATTCAGATCTTGTCACCAAACACGGCTAAAGCCATTTCAAGCAACGTTTCAATTCTGATTGATGTTCTTATATTAGGGCGATACTGAGAGTATGTTCCATCCTGGAACGTACCGCAAGTACACTATATATGATTGTCCATTAATATATTGTGAAATAACACAAATTATTCAAATAAAATTTACTTGCGCACGCCGGGATAAAAATCCGCTACCTTCGGCTTGCTAGTCAATAAACGGTAACGTAATAAACATAAAATAATATCCCAACAAATTGAAGAAATTATTTTCAGGCGTTTAACCATTAAAAAGTATCAGGAGCACATGAAGCGTTGGAAAAATTATTGAAAAGTGAGGTGGTTACTTACTGGTAGGATCCGGTGATGGGAGCCAGTAGCAACAGGCAGGCGGCTACGAGGGCGGCCCTCATCCTCCCGCCCCCCGCACCACTCACTGAGGCACCCCCGAACAATCCCGCCCCCGCCCCCGCCCCATACCACTACGTCCAAGAGCTGGAACAAAAATGTACATTCAAATACAGAACAAATAAAATAAAATTTTACGACTATAAGCGACTTCATATCTACTACAAAGTAATTCTGTGAACAGTACCTAGATAAAAGCATGTTTCCTCTGAAAATTAATATGTTTAAGTATGTCCTAAAATACCTACATGAAGATTTCACAGTTGTGAAAAGAGCCACCACTTTGAAAACGGAACCGGAACGTAACAAACAAATTTACAGACGGATAATAGTCCAGTCAGCCTGTGTCGTAGAACACCATTTAGACAAACTAAATAGTATAAAGCTAATTTTTTCCCCATCGACTACTACCATTTAGAAAAGTGTTTAGAAAAAAGTCCCCGCCCCTACCCCCCTTGCTTCCCCCCCTGTGCCCCCCCAAACATGAAAAGTGTAAGGGTTTCGTAAATCGCGTCTATCTCAATTATTAAACAACATATCGGATTGAATTTTTTTTTATTCTCTTTGCTGTAACATTTTCTACAAAAAAAGTTGAGTTAACTTTCGTCGTAACTTTTACCGTTTGTTTGTAATTCGTATGATAAGGTAAAAATTTGTATATTTTTTGGCACATAATTTTATATTTTGTCACAGAACTTTTCAGGCCGACATTTTATGAAAAAATATTTCCTATAAAAGTTGTAGTCCCTGTTATTACCTTTAAAATGATATATTTTAATGTGTACTTTATGGCTAGAAAACGCCAAATATCAACCGTGAAAGTCGGGATGTGACATCAGAGTGTACTGGCCTTGAGGAGTTAATTGTTTGGATATGATATTCATATCCAAACAATTAACAAACAAACAACTGTTGAAGACGCCATGAGAGAGTGTAAAACAAATGAAATAATGACAAGACTAGAAGAAGTGTATGAAGATTTGGTTAAAACTAGTAGAACTTCAAAACTGTGGCTACAAGAGTTTAAATTGGTGAATTTGGCTCTAGACTTTATTCTGGCAGAGAGAATCGGCGATTGGAATTTGCACATTAATACAGTCAAGCAAATGATACCGTATTTCTATGCTGCTGGACATTTGCTCTACGCCAAATCCGCACACATATACTTACAACAAATGTTGAGTCTACAATCGAAGATGTCAAATGAAGACTTCGAAAGGTTCGTCAATAAAGGTTTTTTTACAGTTCGGCGTACAGATGGATTTTTTACCGGTATCTGGACGGACATGACCATAGAGCAGACATTAATGCGATCATCAAAATCCATAGGTGGCCTTACTCATGGACGAGGATTAAGCGAGAGGACGCTAACCAAGTTCATTGCTTGCGCTCCTGCATCCCTACAAATTTGTGAGGCTTTCGAGAAGTTCTCTGGCTGCTTGACTCAGTTTAACGAACAGCACACTGAACTTAGATGCAGTAGAAGAGAAAGGGACTTGCAAGATATTAATAAATTTCTCGGGTGGCTGCGTATCCATAATCCTTTCCGACAGAGCAACGATTTAATTTCTTTATCCTCTGGTGTAGTAGTGACAAGTTCGGGTGTAAACTGCGATGAAGCGTATGATGTAATGAAATGCTTGAAAGACATCGAAGGAAATAATTTTGCAGATGTTAAATTGAAAAGAAAAAATAAAGTTAAAACTATAGGCTCCGTAGTAAGTGGTATAAATGTGAGATCTGAAGAAGTGCCAATTAATCCTGATCAGCTGTTTAATAGGGTTATATGTATGTCTCAAGGAACAAATAATCTCAAACAATACTTCAACTATGAACTTAGCCCATACCCTTTGTCTTTATTTGAAAACAATAAAATGATAAGAAAGGGAACTAAATCAAGTCTTATGAAAATATTTGAAAAGTGGACAGTTAGCAACGAAGTTTTTAAAAATTTGCCCCCAAAAATATATGTAGTAGATGGAGGGTATCTTTTGCACAGTGTTATTTGGCCTGAAAAAGTAACATATAGCAGCATCATAGAGAAGTGTGTTGATACTGTAATGAAACGGTATGGGAAAGATTGTCATGTTGTGTTCGATGGGTATCCTGACTATCCCACCACAAAAGGGGTCGAACATATGCGGAGAAGTAAAAAAACATCTCTAGAAATGAAATTCAACGTTAATATGGAATGCTCTGTGAAGCAAAATGAATTTTTGGCAAATCCAAAAAACAAAAGCCAGCTTATTGAACAGCTCTCTCAGAAGCTTAATGAAGCAAACATTCCAACCATTGTGGCGGAGGAAGATGCAGATACTAAAGTGGTCGGAAGAGCAATAGATGTCTCCCAGATTCAAAGTGGGAGGCCTGTAGTTGTTGTCGGACAGGATTCTGATCTTTTCGTTCTATTGTTAGGGCTACCACAGTGTCAAAATGTGCAACTATTCTTTCACAAACCCTCTGGCACACCATCAACGTATGACATCAGCAAGATTCGTGAAGAGATTGGTGATATGAAGGATGTGGTATTATTTTTGCATGCTATCACAGGATGTGATACCACATCTTATTTATTCGGCAAAGGCAAAATTAACGCGTACAAATTGCTAAGTTCATCAAATGATCTCCGCACAAAAGTTTTACAGTTTTATGAAAAACAGGCAGACAAAAATATTCTCAAAGAGGTAGGAGAGGCTTTTGTCTTGAAACTATATGGATGCACAAGGTCTGCAAGTCTGAATGACAGTAGATATTCAATGTACCTTAAAGCTGTTGCAAAAATGTCATTAAAATCCAAATTTAAAATGGCGTCCCTCCCTCCAACATCTGATGCTGCTGAACAACACGCCTATCGAACATACTATCAGATTCAAAAATGGATTGGAGATAAGGAAATCAGCGCTACGGACTGGGGATGGATTTTAACAGACAACATGCTGTACCCAGTGCACTCAAAAAAACCACCGGCACCTGAAGAAGTTATAAACTTAGTTTCCTGCAACTGCAAAAAGGCTTGCAAAAATAATTGTAGCTGCTTTAAAGCATCACTTGATTGCACAGAAATGTGCGGGAGCTGTGGTGGATCATGCAGCAATGTAACTTTGGTTGAAGTCGAGGAAAATGAAGAACCTCTCATGGAAGTTTGGGATATGATCAAATTAAGATACCGCAATTATTTTGTTCTAAAATAACATCTTTAAAAAATATTACATGCATTTTCAAACCAAAAACTATTTAAAATACCTATTTTCGCTGTATACAAGGACTTATTATTATTTGAAACAAATTTAAAAAGTGGGGAATTTAGGTTTCACCGAGACTCGATTAGTTTTATTTATGGAAAATGCAATAGTGTACCTTGAAGATAAAAAACACTATCACTATACAACAATATCTGCATTGCAACGCCGCGCCGGCCGGCCCCACCTCGACCGAACCCGCCATGATAATCTCGCTGGATCTCCAACAAAGTAAGTACTATTTTATATCATTTTAAAGGTAATAATAGGAGCTACAATTTTTGTAGGAAATATTTTTTCATAAAATGTCGGCCTGAAAAGTTCTGTGACAAAATGTAAAATTATGTGCCAAAAAATATACAAATTTTTACCTTATCATACGAATTACAAACAAACGGTAAAAGTTACGACGAAAGTTAACTGAACTTTTTTTGTAGAAAACATTACAGCAAAGAGAATAAAAAAAATTGCAATCCGATATGTTGTTTAGTAATTGAGATAGACGCGATTTACGAAACCCTTACACTTTTCATGTTTGGGGGGGCACAGGGGGGGAGGCAAGAGGGGTAGGGGCGGGGACTTTTTTCTAAACACTTGTCTAGATGATAGTAGTCGATGGGGAAAAAATTAGCTTTATACTATTTAGTTACATATAAAAACACAGGCTGACTGGACTATAAAGGAAAACGGACTTTGCTACACTCGGTTAGTAACTAATAAATTACAATCTTCTTTTTTCTTCCTACAATTAAATTTATTTATACAATTTGTCCTAATAAACGTCACTATCTCAATGCCAATTATTTTTTCGAACTCTCTTTACACGAAGAAAAATGAGTATTGCTATCTCATTAAATTATTGATAATCCGGTTAAAAACGGGATTACAGGCCTTTATAGGCCGTGATAGTGTATTTGATATTTACTAAAATTTTATCAGGAAATCTGTTAATTCATTCGTCACAGGCCTGCAATCAGGTTTTTAACCGGATTAACATTAATTTGAAAAGATTCTTAATCAATTAGCAGTACCTACTCATTTTTCTAAGAGCCATAATAATGATAAGTGCTAATAATAAAGGCCTAATAAACACGACGATTGCAAATTAGAAAAAAAAACTTTACTTAACCGGCCATTAAAACGGCCATCATGTTGAACCGGAAATGGAACGTACAAACTAATTTACAAACACGTTCTATTTAAAACGGGAAATCGCAAGGCTCAATCAATAAATACAGAATTGGTGGTTCTTAAACGTAAGTACGGAGACTGGTCTTTTCATGTAATATATTTATAATTAGATCTAAAAAACACTGAATTAAATCATTTATCATTACTTAATATTATCCATGCTACTAAATTTCATTAATATTTAAATAAAATCCTCAGCACGGGAGATCCCAGTGAGGATAAATATAAAGATAGTTTAAATATGCGGATTTATTCATAATTTCTCTGAAAAATACTAAAATATAACACTAAATAATACAGAGATATCTAGATTATTTTTAAAATATTTAACTGATTCAAGAAATTACACAAAGAAACAAAACGGTAAAACACGTTCACGAGGAGCCATATTGATCAAGCAACGATCTAAAGCATTTCGTAAGCCTTAAAAACAATCATTTAAAACTGGATTTTAATATTTTTCTGTCCAACCTCCCACGTAGTTTGCGGACAAAACTAATTAAAAACTCGAAATATCTTTATCGTGGTCCAATTAAAGTCAATTTGAATATTTAACGGTGTTTTATTAATCGGTCACTGTTACTCCGACTAAGTACCTGCTTATGGTTCTAGCGGGAGGGAGAGGGGTGGGGGGAGGAGAAGTGACCGATTTTTTCAAAGGAGGATTTTATATATTTAACTTAAAAAAATAAAATCACGGGAGATCGACAATGGCCCGTTATTAATTCACCTGAAACCAGGCGCACAAAAGTGTCGCCAACATCGTTCACACATACTCGGACAAAAATTTCTATTGATCAATTTATTAAGAATCTTATTTATTTTAGAATTATTTGTAATCCTGTTGAAAACGGGATTGCAGGCCTTAACGAATAGAGCAACAGGTTTCCTGAAAAACTTTTAGTAAATTACGATGTCGGAATAAATGTCATCAAAATCTGAATTTTTACAGTTAATACCGCACAAGAGTCCCAACTGCTCGCGTCTGGAGCCAGTGAGACTATGGCATCCCCAGGATGAAGAAGGAGATGAAAAAGGGGAAGGTGGGGAAGTACCTGGCTATTCAGATCTGGTCACTAAACACGGCTAAAGCCATTTTTAAGCAACGTTTCAATTCTGAATGGTGGTCTTACACCAGGGCGATACTGAGAGTATCTTCCACTCTGGTATGGTGATGCCTGGGATGCCATAGTCTCATTGGTTTCTACGTACACAAAATTGAGCTCTGGCGATATGAAATTTCAGTGAAAAATCCCTTATTTCCTATACGATTGCGATGAAACTTTGGTGAGTTGCTGTGTGGACACAGGGTAAGGTTTCTATATACATAAATGTGAGCTCTAGAGTTATGAAATTTGTATGAAAAATTCCTTTCTTCCGAACGGGAACGGGAAGGGAACGGGGACGCATCGGCAATACACACAGGGACAAACACTCTTTCTGTGAGTGGCATTGCAACGCATGCCGGGCACCAGCTAGTGTAATATGTATAAAAATAAATATTTGTATCTTTGTATGTCCTTTGCGCTCCTAAACCATTTATCCGATTGCGATAAAACTTTGGCGATTTGTTGTTCACACACCTGGAAAGGTTTCTATGTACCTAAAAGTGAGTTCTGGCAACATAAAAAATTGTGCATTATATTCGTAATTTATTAAAAAGCTTTACAGAAAACTGGTTAATTCATTGTAAGACCTGCAATCCCGTTTTCAATCGGAATTACCAATAATTTACGACTGTCATTTTTCTGCGTGTACTGCCGCAAATCGCAACTTTGCACAGCCGCGGTGCGCGCGCAGCCATTCTTTAATCTAGACACCAAACACACATTTTTATTGGCTCAGCAGCTTTGATAGTAGGTGCAGTTTGGTCGTAGCTTGGCGATATATATCTTCCTATGATTCAGTCTCAGCAAATCTCTCGAACAGTATAGTGTGTACATTTACAGTTGTTTTCAGGTTTTTTCTTTTTAATTATGTTTGTAGTATTTTTTGTCACATACATAGATACAAAGCATAGTTTTCAGTTTGTCAACTAGTTAGTAGATATTTGAAGAATGTATCTGTATTACTGTTATTATTATTATGGTATTTTAAAATTATTAATGTAATTATATACAGCCCTGATTTACTCACCGAGTTTAATCACCTTCAACACACCAACTACAACTATTTTACTATCAGGACGGAATCGTTTAGATACTCGATTGTATTTAGATTGCATGCCTAGGTAGATGTGTTCAAATGCACGCAATATAGTTACAAGAAGGCTATAATTACATATCTAAGTATGATAACAATTAAGGTAAGCATAGTTCTATTCTTCTTCATGATTTGTTTCAGATTTTTATTTGGTTAAATTCACTTAAATGTATGTAATGTAAATGTAAAATTAAAATGTATATAGATTTTACTTGTTAAATTAAGAAGCTTTGAATCCATGTAATAAATAGCACAAGAAATGCCTTGTGTGTTTCGTGACCAAAATATTTACCCAATTGGTGCTTAAATTTAAAATGCAAAATGGGATGGAGATCTACGATGTCAGGCGAGTGTCAGGGAAACAGAACGCTGGGATATTGGGCTCAATTGAACCTTTTTTTCATTCACATTTATATGAACGTTTTACACTTCTAGTTTAATTTTTTATTCGATGTTTGAATTGGACAATTATGATTAAAATCTTTTATTTTATACACAGATAAATTCTAATGGTTTCTGAAATAAATGTGATTAAGGTATGTGATCAAGGACCTTCCACTTCTACTTCAGAGTACGTCAGACCATCTTAAAAATTTTCAGTGCTGTTTATCAAAATGTAAGCTACAATCGAAAAACTGGGTTACATTCTGTGAAACCGGAAAACCTAGCGATAGTGAAAGCATAAAAAAAACTATGCCACAAGTAGCCCATTCTGTGGAGGAACTGACACGGAAAGTTATATGAGAGGAGATAGGGGAACTGATTAGATAACAGAATTACAGGTGGGTTAGATGTATAAGGAGAAGGGAACTCTCGGACGAAGAAGGATTGTTTCGGAGAAGAATGTCTTTGTTTATATTGCGTCACGTGACTGATTTATAACGACAAAGGTGCATTTAACTTGTGAGATGATAAGACAGTTTTTAATTGTACCATGAATACGTAGATTAGTTTAAGACATCTCGTGATTAGAATTTTATTGTCTTTTAAATTGTGAAGAAGTGGAAGAAATAAGTCATGGCACTTTTAAAGGTACATTTTTCGTACTCTGCGTACTTCTTGGGTAAACGTAACGTACGTTACAATCTACGCGATGGCGTTAATTTAATTATTTTATGAAAATACACTTTTTGCAAGTTATGCTAAGAAAAATTAATATAAATTATTGTATCGGTGATTCCATCCCATGTTGTATTTGTATGCCTTTCTTGAAAGGCATACAATACATGCAATGTAAACAAACACATTCATCTCCAAAACAATCCCTCTTCCTCCAAGAGTCCCCCTTTGAATGCGTACATTATAAGGTACTTTTCGCTTAACCTTAAGTTAAAGCTCTTAAAAATACATATGTTATTTTTAAAAGATAAACTTTATTAAACATGTGCTGACTTAAATAAATAACTATGTGAAATTCCCTCGATGAAAAAAAAACGCAGAGTATGCTTGGAAAATTATAAAAAAACACATTTGGTTCTGTTATTTAATATTTTATAAGTATGAACAAAAATCACATTGCTTCTTTAAATGTTACTTAAGTAATTTGTAGAGAGATTTTTTGCTCTATTTTAAATAAGTCATGCTTTATTAAATCTTTTCTCTTACGCCAATTAAATATAATCGTAATTTAATGTTAGCGAGCTCCCTTTAACATTAGAACCCATTTACACATATCCCTTTTAAATAATCTTCTTCTTCTTTTTGAACACTTACTACGGAGCTTTAATACGCACAAATGATTTACTTAGTTTTATTATTATGAAGTGACGTTTGCCGACTTATTAAATTAATATTGAGTTAAATAACCCCAGCTACCTAGTAACCTACTTTGTGTATATTTTTCAATTTCCCCCGATGTAAACAGTTGTTTTTTGTTCTTACAAACTTAACATTTTCAAATGAAATTTAGCTTTCAAGATTGCTGATATAAACGCGCATATAAAGTAATATTCATCTCAGTATTTCATAATATAGTTGAAGGTTTGTGTTTGTCATTTGAAAGAAACAAAACAAAAGGTTTCGTGCTGTGTTATATTTGAAATACTAGAATACGTATCAACCAGTCAAATATTCGCAGTTTCGTTAGATTTTTTAATCAAAGTACCGGCATTGATTCAGTGAATTATTTATATTGCAGCGAGTCCCTTGTTTGGTCTTCACCGGAGGGTATATTGAGTGCATTTCAATCACATACGGAATCATAGAATACAAACATTACGGTATGAAAGTAAAAGTGAACTCGAAGTTAATGGCGGCACATACCTTTCAAAGGTGATATCACCGGTCCACGTGGTAGTTGGTGAGTGGAGTGCTAGGCGACGGGTCGGTAGGCTGATAGGTTTGCTGCGGTCGGCGCGGCGTGACGCGATCCCGGCGGAACTCGGTCGCAGCACCCGGGTCACATAACAATCAGGAGGCTCCTGGCTTCCTCACTAGCAACCGGAATGGCCTTTTGGCGGTGTTTTGCGGTCAATTGGCACTCGGTCGCGGGTCGGCGCGGCACTGCAGGTGCTGCGAGTGGCGCGGCGTGCGAGCTGGCGCGGACTGAACGGGCTGGGCTGTCCGCCGCGCCCCCCTTCCCCCTGCCTCCCAACAAACCAACATAACATCATCAGTAATCGCGGCAACGAGCGGCATTTTCTTCTCGCCAATTCGAACTCTGAATTTTCTCCCGGGAAATCCAGACACCTCCTGGATAATCTGCACGCCTGGTAATGGGGATTAAATAATGCTAACATAAACAAATATTTTATCTAAACAGGTCGGAATCAATCAGCGCGCGGGCTTTAATGCCAATTTGTTTGAACGCTTCACTACAAATTGTTTGATTTTAAATGTGTTCCTGATATTACGGAACTTTCCTAGAAAAAATGTTAGACAAGGATTTCACGAAAATGAAATCCTTTCATGTTATTTGTTTGTGTCAGGAGAAATGGTAAGAATTGTCGGCAAGTTCCACAAGCGTTATAACCTCATAAGTAGCAGAGTCGCGCAAATGTCTTTCTGCAGACTATAATCCTTACTAATAAACGTGCTTTGAATTTTACACCACTGATAAACAACCATTTACGATACGTTGCTGGTTGTTTATTACACGTCTATTAGTAAAGCCCTACACGGAGAGAAATCGATTTTTAGCCTAACGATAGATTTTTTACTTTATTTCTTTTTATTTAAATTTTTCTTTAATTTTAACTCTTTAAAATGTATCTTAATCTTATGTTTTTTTCTTCCCCTACATTATATATATATATATATGTATATATATTTTCTTTAAATGTATTATGAATATTTTTTGTGTTATAAAATGGAGGCCTCAGCACGTGTAAGCCACCCAGGAGGCCAACTTTACTAAATTGTACTGAGAAATGTATAATATTGTACAAAAATAAATAAATTAATTAACAGTACTTATTAATAGAATCTCAAATTAAGAATTTTTTTATCGATTTACCTTGATAATATATCTTTACGATACAAAGAATTTTCGCTGTAATGTAAAAATGTTCGGATTTTCATCATATAATATTTTCGTAATTTACTAAAAGTTTTTTAGGAGACCTGTTAATTCATTATTAAGGCCGACATAAATAAATAAATAAATTAGCAATTATCATTTTTCTCCGTGTAAGCGATTTATAAATTTTGTTATTAGGAGATGCCGGGGGCAATTTTTTTTTTTCTTATTTTTTACTATAACGACTATTTAACATTGTACATACAAAATATGATATTATATATATGTATAGTAAATTGTATTTCTTAGTCCTCCTCACTAGGGTGACTTGTGCTGAAGCGAACTAGAGTTATTCACTTCTATATTAGTTTTCTATGTCGTTATTAATGTTTTTTTGAGTTTTTTTTTCATTAATCTCTTTCAGCCAATTATACCTCTTCGCCACCCACCGAATATTTCACACATAGTCAACTTGAGAACAATTTTCCCCACCCAAATTACGTGTTGGTACAAGCTTTTGAAAGTATACAAAATAAATTATTTGTGTATTCCATAAATTTTGTTGAACTACAACACAATTTTACACGACCTGAACATGCGTAAATTACCAGACGGAAAGATTTTCACTGACCTATTACTGGTATTTCTATATCAAATTCTAATTAATGAATTTGATAGTCCAGAATTGCTTGGGTGATAAGCTTTTTTATTAAAATTGCGTTTTAGTGCATGCCTATATTAAAATTTAGACATTTAGATTTTTAGTGTATGCCTACATTAAAATTTAGACATTTAGATTTTTAGTGTATGCCTACATTAAAATTTAGACTTTTAGATATTTAGTGTATGAATACATTAAAATTTAGACATTTAGATTTTTAGTGTATGCCTACATTAAAATTTAGACATTTAGATTTTTAGTGCATGCCTATATTAAAATTTAGACATTTAGATTCTTAGTGCATGCCTATATAAAATTTTAGACATTTAGATTTTTAGTGCAGTTATTAAATAAATTAAATGATAATAATATTTGTTTGCCTATAGCTACTTGACTATTATTAAATTTAATAATTAATAAAATAATAATATAGTATACATGTTGATTATTTATTTATTTATTTTGACTCTCCTCAAACTGGAATACCTCATATCCTTTAACAAGTAAATTTTACCCGATTTTCACAATTTACTCTTTTAAAATAATATGCTGTTTATTTGCGGTACGTTCCAGACTGGAAGATACTCTCAGTATCGCCCTGGTGTAGGACAACCATTCAGAATTCACTGACTCGAAACGGTCGGGAGCAATTGGAACTCCTCCTCTTTTAAAAAAAAGTGTATATGCTATTTAAATAAATAAATAATAATAAATAAATAAATCTAATGGTGGTGTTAACAGAGTTTTTTTTACTAAAAATAGTAATATTATTATTTTTAAAGTATGATTTTTATTATAATTTAAATACAATTATTCTACGTAGTGAATTGCAATTATTGAAAAAATGATATAAACGTGCTATCACCGTTCAAAGAAAGCCAATTAAATGTTAATTTCAATGATAATTTGCAACAATACGTTTTATTTACTTATGAGCCGAGTACATTAGTTATTTATTTATTTTTAAAATGAAAAATAATACAGTATGATAAGAAATAATGATATAAGAATATAGAAGTCCCAATAAACCACTTTATAGTAGTTTGTCAACGGTGCTTTGACGTTAGGCCTCAAGGGAGATATGTACATGTATGTATATATTGTCGTATTACAGCGGTATTGAGAAAATACCCACTCGGTCATAAAAATATGTATACGAGTAGTTTTAGGTCATTAATTAAAAGTCTTAGTTTTAAATCACTCGAAATAAATCAAAGTTATAAGCCTATAGTTATAAGTCCTTAGCTGTGAAACTTAGTTATAAGCGAAAAGTAATTAGTTATAAGTATAAAACACGCACACTGGAGAAAAATACTAGCGCCTAATATAGTCACGGCTCCCTAAAGGCTTCAACTTTCTATTATTCTATTTATTTTATCATTTTATTCTATTTTATTTTCATTTTATTCTGATTTTTTTCTTTGTTTTTCTGTTCTATCTTTTTGATTTTGATTATATATTTTTTTTGTATCTCTATATGGAATGTGTGGGACTGCACTAACCTCCCCACATACCGGAATAAACACATTTATTATTATTATTATTATAAGTTATAGGAATAAATTAAGTTGTTAAGCGCCCTTGAGGTGATTTTCCCACAAAAAACGGCGCTATACAAATAATCCAATTATTATTATAATTATTTTTTACTTTCGAGTAAATGTACATATACATATTATGCAATTTATTCAAAAACATAATGGCGTACACATATATGACGTACATGGCGTACACTTATATGAAAACAGAGATAACAAAATGAAAACATTTGAAACATCATGCATGTGGTGGTTATCAGTGATAATATCTAACAAAATACAACTATATTTAAAGACATAAGAGGTACAGCATAAAGATATGTAACATAATATGTAGAAACTATAAAAATATATATGCAGTTAGAAGTTGTTTGCATTAGAGATAATAGTTTAATACAATCCATTTTTTTCGGCGTTTGTTGGTTTTACATTTGTACATTTCTTTATGTAGGCCAAGTCTTCAACATAACATTTGGCTTTACATTTGTACATTTCTTTCTGTTGGCCAAGTCTTCAACATAACAGTTGGTTCTAAATTTGTACAATTTTTTCTGCCGGAGAAGTCTTCTACATAACAGTTGGTTTTACATTTGTACATTTCTTTTTACGGGCCAAGTCTTCAACATAACAGTTTTATTTACATTTTTACATTTCTTTCTGTAAGCCAAGTCTTCAACATAACAGTTGGTTTTACATTTGTAATTTTTTAAAACGGTTTGAAAAACCAAGTTTAAATCTATTTTCTAATAGGTGCCTGAACATGCGTGAAAGAAAAAAAAATCTGAAAACAATCGTTGAAAAGCTCTATTTAAGGCGATGCACTACGTAGTAATGCAAAATCATGTGTTTTTGGTTTGAAAATTTGGTCGCCAGAAATATTTCAGATACTTTAAATCAATACCGCGAGTATAATACATCTTGGCCTTTGGAATAATCGAGTATTTTTTACATAAGTCTTTTTATAAGGCCAGAAAAAAAATATTTATAAGGCCTATGAAACCTGCTTTAAAGTTCAAAATTTCCTACTTACGAACCCATTTTCGGTTATGGTTTTATTGTATAATGTGGCAAATTAAGTTATTTATAAAATGATCGGAAAAAATTTAAATATTTATGCCTGAACATCGACAAAATAAAATAAAAGGCACTTTTTGGCCATGTTTTTTTCTTGCCTAAATCAAAACAGCTGGATGGTGTTAAGCGGGAATTTAAGCCTTATCGCCATCTACGTAAGGAGTGTTATTGATGGCGGCTCGATTCAAAATATTACACGACGTAGTGCATCGCCTTAAAAAACTTGTGCATTATGCACAACATTTCATAGTAAATGCGGTATTATTATCAGTCCTATGCTCAGCTTAACATGCATTCCCGTTTCGGAGAGTAAAAGATATTCCCACGACAAAGACATTTATATATTATTAATTGAGTCTCTTCGGAACAGGTTTCTTCTCTTCATTCAAAAAATATGAGCTAGCTCGTAATGAGACGTTTGACCGTTTTGCCGCGGGAGCGTGTACGGCGAGAAAGCCTTAATTTACTCAATACGCGTTTAATGTTCTAAGAAGATCATAATCAGTGGCGTTGCGACAAACACTCGGGCTCCCTGGAGGATCTAAGCCCCTGGAGAAAGTGGGCCCCTTGAGAGCTGGACCCCACATTCGCGGCGGTGACTTATGTGTAAAATTGTGCCATGTTTGCAATCACAACTTTTTATCGGCTTTTGTATTGGACATAAATGCCGACATCAGCAAGTAAAAACCAACGGTACTGTGCCAATAATAACTGGAAATGCTTGCAGAGCGCAGAGCGAACTAATCTGCTCTGGAAGATTTTCATAGGTGTGTCACATTCATTTTTAGATTAGGTACATATGTGTGACCCTTTTTGTACAGTAGGTACGTATATTCGAAAATACATAAATATCATAAATTTTCCTCCCTATCGAATAAAAATAATTTTCCTATTATAAAATAATAATAATATACATCTTTATTTAAGAAACTTTGCATATTACAACTATAAATGCATATTATGCTGTATATTGTACATTGATTTGTCACTTTTTTTTAAGGTTATAAAATTAACAGAAAAATACAAAAATAATAAAGAAAATAAAAGTACAGTTAGTTGAGGTTTCTCAAATACCGCCTCACTAGGCTAGCCTGTGTTGAGGCAGAATTTTTCATGTTGGTTCCTAATACCTTTGAACATACCTATACTTTTATTAAGATGTATTCGCTCAATAATGTGGTGACTTCAATAACTGCGAATTTGGGTGAATGCACTGGTAAAGGCCCTATTCTTATTTTTTATTCAAGTTTTTACATTATCTTTGAAATTTTTTTGTGATACACATTGTTTTATGTTGTCTAGAAGAATGTTGTAGAGTCTTGTCGCAAAGTATTTAAAGTTTCGTTGACCAAACGTAGTATGCGTCATCAGTACTTGTAGTAAGTTTTTGTTGTTGCTTCGAGTACATCGTGTGTTTGAACTTTTTTCGTAGTAATTATTATTTGAGTATAGATGAGTTAGGATAGTTATCGCATATAGCTGTCGAACATCAAACACATTCATAATATTAAAAATTAGGTTCGAGTCTGTAATTATAGGTAGCCTAAGAATTATTTAATTGCATTACTATTACATTAGACTATAGCAACTCGTTCAGGTGGTAGCTTGCTGATGTATTGTACTGTTAATTTATTTAAATTCTGTTCAAATTTTTCTTTTTCGTGTTAAAAAAGCGGGCCTATACCGGATTGAAATGAATTGATAGAGTTCCTAACAAAACATCAGTCAAAAGCGAATTATGAGAACGGCGGAACACTTGTTCATACAACTATTGATATTGATATTGTCGCATCCCGTCCTGATTATTATTAGGAAAAGAACTAGTGTTCTCGATATATTCTGAATGACTAATATTTTAGCAGGTAATTGGCATGCTATCACCTTTTTAACGATATCATTTTTATTTGTGTATATTGAAAAGTGATTTTTGTATTTATTTTCATCTACCGCATCCTGTAGACACTGGACACTAGCAAAAGTATTTTAACCTATATAAGTATTTTCTCAGTGCCGTTGAAAGAATGTTTTATTTATAGTTTAAGAAGCTCTGTTCTGCAGTAATTTCAGTACGTATCCATAGCCTAGCAAGTACTAGCCCTCGGTAAGTCTCAGGTAATCATACAGGTGCTCTGAGAACTAAATCTTAATAGCCTCGTTTATTGGTATACCTATACCCGTACTCCAGTCGAGGGGCGAGGGCCCTCGAGACTCGAGAGCGCCTGCGAAGACAAGGGAATCCTTTTACCTCGGCCACTCGAGGCTTTCTTCGCGGTGACACTAATAACAGTACGCCAACATGACGTGCCATTGTGTCGAGAATACTCGGCTCAATCAATACTCACACTCCACTTCTATTGAAAGATGACAGTTTTGTTATATTGCTGTGATGGGTCTCGTTCGGGGCTAATGTGGGATTGGAAAAAGAGCGATTTGAGCAGTGGAATAACGGTCTAATTGTTTTTATTTGCCCATTTTTGATGTGGTGAGCGACACAGTAGAGTTTAGCGTCACATAACTTCACATACCGTCAATCAGTACAAGCCTTGGCGCGCGACGGATTTTGTGAAGAAGTGTCACGTGATCAAGTCAGTGCCATCGAGCAACGACACGTCGTTGCTCAATCGTGTGCCACAGTTTTAAAATGACGACGATTGATGTTGATATTCATAGATATTGCTGATTTGTGTGTTGTTTTAATGCAAGCATATTAAATAATCATGGTGATTATACTATTTTAAACACTGAAGTTTACTTTTTTTTAAATACAGATGAACTGACTGGTAAAAGAGCAGGGGAGTGAAATAGCATTGAACCAAATCAGCAGAAGAATTGATCAAAGTGGGGAAATACAAAGATGAATAAGATAAACAATTTAGAAATATCAGAGATTAGAAAAGGTGTTATTATCAACAATTAACACCATTTAATTCCCAAATTAATTATTGCGTTGAATCATTTTCTTCCCACCTTATTTGTTATATTATATGATTTGCCATAGTGTCAATATAGATAAATTGAATTGCATATCCCATTCATATTAAAAACATTATCATTTAAAATATATTTATATTAAATTTAATGCATTAATGAAATTTATTTTGATTTTATGTAAAATCAATGAGGATATAAATAAATATTCTTCTTGATTTGGGTTTGCTCCTCTCCCTGCCCTCTAATCTCTCTTACAATATATTTAACATTAGTACACGACTCATCTTGATGAAGAGAAAATTGCTCACGAAACACGTAGATTTTGAATCTAATAAAGTGGTGTTAACAAAGTAATATAACTTTAATTCAATAATTAAGTCATCAAAATTAAAAACCTACAGGTATAAAAACAAAACATTTTTATGTATTATTTCATTTGTTTAAATTTTTACAAAAAATATTATTCTGAACAATGGTCATCCCACCAAAGGTAAATGAAACGATTATGATGGTTAAATATTGGTCCGCGTAAGTGTATTTGGTGGTTACGGATTCATACCGAGAGCAAACCATCTTCTATAGAGAGTATTGACTAAGAGCTCTCTACTTACAATACCTACATATTAATAAAGTACCAAACTTATCGTTGGTTCGTAAGTCATATTCACTCCTTGACACTGTTTCTGTAGCAAGTCATCTAGCGAACAGAATTTAATATGAAGATGTACAAACTTTTTTGACAACTTGCCGACAGTTGGTGTGAGTACCTAAAAATAAACAAAGGAAAAATCAAAAGTGCAAAATACGTGCTTTCGTAAACAAGCCATGCAACTATGTGTTCTAAACAAAACAAAAACCCTTCTCCTTGTATGCATAATAATTTAATTGATTTTTGTAAAATTTCACCTGCAACTTGCAAATCAACAAGCTCAAACTCTTACATTCGTGTTAAAAAGTGATATTTTTTTACAATAACTCAACACAGGATGCCCTGATGAAAAAAGTTTCCCTGATGGCTTATGTCATCTTTGGGGATGCTGTGGGATGGGTTTTTTTAAGGAGAGGAAGGAGTGAACACGGGTTTTGAAGAGACCCGTGTGGGAGAGAGGAAGGCAAATCGTTCCACAGCAGAGCTGTTGAACTCAACAACGAGACGTTCTCATGTGACAAATGTCAACCAGAGAAAAAACATGTTTTTTTATAAATTTGGAGTTAATTCTTTAGTTATCTCTTCTAAATAACCAGATTTCATTTTTCAGATTCATTACGATACACTTGATGTATCGTAATGAATGACTTATAGTCCAGTGGTAACGCATTGGAGTGCCATTCCGAAGGTCGCGGGTTCGAACCCGGCGTGCGCAAATAAATTTTATTTGATTAATTTGTGTTATTTCACAATTAATTAATTAAAATAATATATAGTATATTTGCGGCACGTTCCAGAGTGGAAGATACTACCAGTATCGCCCTGGTGTAAGACCACCATTCAGAATTGAAACGTTGCTCCAAATGGCTTTATCCGTGTTTAGTGACTAGATCTGAATAGCCAGGTACTTCCCCACCTTCCTCTTTCCCTTCCCCACTTACCTTCAGCCTCACAACATCCCCCAATTGGGGATGCCATAGTCTCACTGGCTCCAGACGGGAGCAGTTGGGACTCTTATGAGGTATTCACTATAAAAAAAAATAAAAATAAATATTATATTTAGATGGCTCATGAAGCGAAAATATAGGTTCCACTTTTGTACGTCCAATTTTTTTGATTTGTCCTCTAACGCTCCCAACGCTCGTAACGCCGAACGACCGGAAACTACAAAATACGTCTACACGCACCGATTATCGCGAATTATGGTGAAAAACTTTTCGAAGCAATGCTACTATGCAATAGCGCCTGTAATTGTATAGCTCTATGTCGGATACCTCTTTTCTCCTTAGAAAAGTATTTTGGTATAGATGGAATCCCGTGAAGGATTTCAAATAATATTTTTCATAGCCTTTGGCACAAGTTTTTTTTGTGGGCTCTAAGTAGAATAACCTGAAGCCAATTCATCAATTTTCCATCATATATACTTACTACACTAAGGATGGGTTGTTTCACAGAACAATTCGTCAAATTTCAAAGCTGTTTTTTAAGTTCTGTGAAGGTTCTATTCAAAGTTTCAGTTTTGTGAATAAACTGGCCAATAATGATACAATAATAGAACCTTCTCAGAACATACAAATCAACTTTGAAATTTGATGAATTGTTCGAATTTCGTGAAACAACCAGTCCTAAATGTATCTGGAATACGCACTTACTCTATATCCTGTAAAAAAAATTGTTGTAGCGATCTAAAGTTCCCATTAAATTAATTGTTTCCAACCTTTTCTACAGAAGCCAATGCAGCTGAACTGTACTGACCATCGCTCACAAAGAGCAAATACGTTTCAAATAGATTTGCGCATTTATACTAACGCCAAAGAGGTAAAACCAATAATTATAGTACCTACAATTGCGCCACTTGGGCTGTTGAAAGGAAATCAAAATCTCAGACGTATACAATAATAATATTCCGCGCCGTAAGCAATCCTTCTCTATTCGGCCGTGACCGCTCCAGACATAATACTAACATATCAACTTTGCACGTGACGAAGCACTTATAAATATTTATGCTACTTTTTGGCATTTGGGACATACAAACTACAGAAACCTTTGGATAGCAGAACTGTAGAGGTGCGAAACGATGATCAAAGTAGTTATACATCGGTGCTGCCGTGGTCGAACAGAAGACTTGTATCTTGATATCCATTCCAAGGTATTACTAATCTATCTATCAACATTTTTCTTATCGCATTTGTGCCTTTTTCTTATCGGAATTTGATCATTGGGACAATCATCACCGTGTGGACTGCCCGGAACAAGGAGAACTTCTTCCTTGTGTAGTGGGAGAGAGCT
Organism: Hesperophylax magnus; assembly: GCA_026573805.1. Taxonomy (NCBI): domain Eukaryota; kingdom Metazoa; phylum Arthropoda; class Insecta; order Trichoptera; family Limnephilidae; genus Hesperophylax; species Hesperophylax magnus. The sequence goes on along the minus strand of JAIUSX010000041.1, from coordinate 426,104 downwards.
GAGATGAATAAGGCCATAGTGGTGTACACAACGGGGGATAGATGAGGTAATTGACCGGTCGGTGGCTGAATTGACCTCGCGTTTGGATCCCACCCAGGCGTAGTGTGTTCAATTCCTGGGGTGGCTAAGTCCTCCATCACAACACAAGCAACATTTTCCGCTTATTGTGGTGGTAGTAGGAGATTTTCAAATATTGCCAGGTTATTCTTAACCCGGGAATGTTTGTCTTTCTTTAAAAAAAATGCAGTTCTGTGTGGTTTTCTAAGAGGGGAGAGATGAGATAATGCAGGTCCTAGAGAAATACTACTTAGTTGGAGAGAGATGGTGTGATGCAAGTTGTGGTGGAGTACTCATTGAGGGAGATATGAGAAATAATACTTACTCAGTTGGAGAGAGATGATATGATGCAAGTCATGGTGGTGTACTCAATGGAGGAAAGATTAGACAATGCAGGTCCTGGTGGTATGCTCAGTGGGGGAGAAAAGAGATGATGCAATTCATAGTAGTATACTAGAACATCAATATATTTGAGCAGTTACCAGCTGTCAAAGTATCTTCCGATATTTTTTTGAAATCTTTGAGAATTTGAAGTGAAATAGTAACAGAAAACTGTTCTAGTGAATTAATCCTAAATTGATACACAAGTTAGTGAATCCTAAATAAAAATAAACCCAATAGAACAAACTTTATCTGACAAATTCTAACTGTCTTTGAATAGAATTTGTCAACACTATATTCTTCAGTATCCAATAAGTGCAAATGTAAAGTGAACAAAACAGTGGCTTTCCATAGCAATTAAATAATAATAATCAGCTGATTAGTTCAACATAAAGCAAAAGAATATCAGTTAAAAACTTTTATCAACTTAACCTAGAAATTGGCAATAACAATTTGGACAATTAATAGTGGATACGAAAAGTGATACTCAAAACAATCAAATTGACATTAAATCATCTGCGGTTTTACTCATCATACATAAAAATTAATAATTAAGTATAAAAATAAATTTCAAATGCAATAAATAATACTAAAGTTGATATCGATTATTTATTTTTATCTTATCACATCTATCGACCAACAGACGAAGCTTAATCTGCTGCCAAAAACACCATAAATAAGTTGCTGCCAATAGATGTCACTCTAGCCCAAAATTGAAATTTTATAATATCCAAAATAAATAAAAATCATTTAAAAATGGCTCCCAAAAGTGATACAATGGAACAAAAATTAGAATGTTTCAAAGAACAATTGTTACAAACAATGAGCGACAGATTTGACCTTCAACTAAAAAATTTTCTAAAAAAAGATGTCAATAAAATATTCTTAGACATTAAAAAAGAAATTCAGGATATAGTTAAGAGCGTAGAATTCTGCTCTAACAAAATTGATGATTTCGAAAATGAATTAAAAAAAACCAATGAACATCAAAAAAAAAATGAATCGAAAATTGAAGAACTACAAAAAGAAATAAAAAATCTTAAACAGTCAGTAAACCATATCCAACAGAGCTCACTAGAAACATCCATTGAAATTCAAGGAATCACACTGAAAAAAAATGACGACATCAGAAAACCAGTAGAAATGCTGATGTCGACACTAGACTGTAGTGACCTCCTAAAAAATAACTCATTGGTGAATTACTATAACAACCCGGTCAAACAAATTATTACTATTCAATTTGATACAAAGGAAACGAAGGAAAAGGTCATCAAGCAAAAAAAAAATAAAGGAATCTTCACTCCCAAGGACATCAGGTACTCAGAATCAACTGAAAAAATATTCATAAATGATAAACTTACCCCAAAGAATAAACAACTTCTTTGGTTAACAAAATCTACCAAATCTTTGGGATATAAATACGTTTGGACGAAGGATGGAAATGTATTACTGAGAAAGAACGAAGAATCCCCTATAATAAGAATAAATGATGTTAACGACATTCCAACCCAATAATCATGTACCTACTAGAGTAAGAAATTTTTATAATTAAATTTGAAAATGGATTACTATGACGATTTTTCGGTCCCAGACACTAAGGTTTATGAAAATATGACAGAACTAAATAACTACATAATTGAGGGAAATACAGATTTCAATTTAATAAATTTAAATATAAGAAGCATACGCAAACATTTTGATGATTTCTGTATTTTCCTCAATTCTCTAGATTTTCGTCCAAATGTAATCATACTTACCGAAACGCAAATGCGTGACTCAATACCCTACCACATCTCCGATTATGAGACTTACTCACTACCCTGTAAACACACTTCTCACGATGGTCTCTCAATATTTTACAGTTCAAATAAAATAACTAACGTAATAATTAATATCCCCAAATTTAAGTTTTCTAATGCCATACATTTATCCTTCACACATAACAGTAAAACATACTCTATACTTGCTATATATCGCTCCCCTTCCTTAGACTCTAAATCCTTTATTACAGAACTTAAATATTTTATAAATGAAAATAATTGCAATCAATCCGATTTCTCATTTATTGTAGGTGATATAAACATCAACATTGATAATTCGATCCTAAACCCTATTGCAAACGAATATCTAAATGTTATATATAGCGAGGGTTATCTGTCTTACATAAATAAACCCACTAGATATGGCCATCACGCTGACTCTTGCCTCGATCATATATTACTCAAAACTAATAAAAATTTTATACCCAGATCAGCTGTCCTAAAATTCGATATCACTGACCACTACCCAACCTTTTTCGGTCACAGTAAATTAAATTTTCATCATACAACTAAAGAACAACAAGTGGAAAAAAATAAAATTAACTACCAAACACTAAACAATTCTCTAAAAAAAGAAACTTGGAACCAAGTTTTATCCAATGATGACCCAAATCAATCACTGAATACATTCTATTCGATATTAAATAATAATATCAAAAATAGTCTAGAATTAACACGAACACCTAAAAGAAAACATAAAAAAATTAAACCATGGATCACGCGTGGACTGATAATTGCAAGTCAACACAGGAACAAACTGTACAAAATTTACAAAAACCATGAGAATTACTGTATGGTAAAAGGTGTACCATCTAATGGAAATTTACGTCAGCAATACATAATCTATAGAAATTTTTTTAATATTCTTATGAAGAAATGTAAACAAGAATACTATGCAAACCAATTGCAAAAAGCTGATAATGATTCTAAAAAAACATGGCAAGTCATAAATGAAATAACGAATAGAACACACAAAATAAAAAGATTTCCCGAAAAAATTGTAACAGACGATAAAATAGTCATAACGGATGTAGGAAAAATCGCAAATAAATTCAATGATTTCTTTACAAACGTTGCCGCAGATTTAATAAATAATAATCCCTCATTTCAAAACAGTATACATAAATCAACCCAAATAGACATACCCACCCCCGAATATACTCCTAATTTATCTCAATTTAAACGGATAACTGAATCTGAAATTATAAAACACATTGACAATCTTAAAACAAATACAGCCAATGGTCCAGATGAATTAAGCTGTATCACAATCAAGTCTATTAAACAACACATTTCTATGCCCTTACAACACATTTTTAATTCCTGCCTTGAAAAAAACATTTTCCCAAATGCATTTAAACTCTCAATTATTGTACCCATACATAAATCTGGATCGATCTCTAAACTTGACAACTACAGACCAATATCGCTGATATCCCAACTTGCAAAGATATTAGAAAAAATCATAAAGATACAAGTACTAGAGTTTCTAGAATCTAATGCACTCTTGTCACCAAACCAATATGGTTTCAGATCAGGTCTTAGTACTGATGATGCTTTATTTAATCTAACAAAAAAATTATACACCAATCTAGATTCGAATATGAAAAGTTTAACAATATTCTTAGACCTAAAAAAGGCTTTTGATACCGTCAATCATAATAAACTGCTTGGAAAACTTAATAATATGGGAATCAAAAATAATTGTCTGTCACTTTTAACAAATTATTTACTTGATCGCAGACAATCCACAAAAATTGGCGTAAATATTAGTAAACCAGCATCTATGAGACATGGGGTTCCACAAGGAACAGTTATAGGTCCGCTTTTGTTTCTAATTTATATTAATGACCTATGTAATATTAGTATTCCGGGAAAACTTTTCTCGTATGCTGACGATACTGCAATCACAGTTCATGGTAAATCCTGGGACGAGGTCTCTAAAAATGCAAATAAGTGCACAATTATTGTCAATGAATGGCTCAATCAAAACCTTCTAACTCTGAACTGTGAAAAAACTATATATATTCCTTTTTATAATACCAAAAAAGCGGCACCCTTAACTCATCTAAGTATTAGGTTTCACAAAAATACTTGCAATCCTGTCTTATGCACTAACTGTACAGAAATGAAATCGGGGAATACAGTTAAATATTTAGGAATTATAATAGACAGCCAACTCAAATGGACAAATCAAGTAGAAAAGCTTGTAAATAAACTTAGATATTTAACTTATATTTTTAAACGTTTAAATAACATAGTAGATATCAAAAGAATCAAATTGGTGTATCATGCATTGGTGCAATCATCAGTATCTTATGGAATAATTGCATGGGGGGGGATTTATAACACCCATATTAAGCCACTAGAAATAACACAAAAACTAATACTAAAAATAATGTTGCATAAAGATATGACCTACCCCTCCTTGCAATTATTCGAAGAGGCTAAATTGTTAGAGATAAGAAAAATTTACTGTACACAATGTTTAAAATATATATTTGCTCGAAATTTTCTTTTTATAAAAAATGAAAATCGGTCTAGTAATAGGGTAAATAATGTATTTAAAGTTCCACTGTGCAAAACAAGGCTTGCGCAAAGACATGCTTATTTTATTACACCAAAAATTTATAATGCACTCTATACCAATACAGAAATCAAATGTGAAAATATATCATCCTACAGGAAACATAAAAATGTAATAAAGTCTTGGATAAATACCATAGATATTAATATTTACCTGCTGTAACATCTGATATTAATCTCTATTAACTTTTAACAAATCCTTATTAACTTTTATTTTTCATATTTAATTCCGTAAATACAGTAAATAATGATTTTACTATAAATATTTTCATTCTTTTCTTTTCAATTTTCTACAAAGATAAAATATGTATATTTAGAGTAATTTTAACTGAACTGCCTTAAAGAAACACAAGTATACCCACGAACTGGCGATGCCTATGTGGGATTTTTTTGCTATCATACATTTATGCATATTATTATTTTTATGTATATGCTGTTTATGAACTCGTATGTGTGTACGTGTATTGTGTGTGTATGTTATGTATGATGTGTAATACACTATATATGTATACATATGTGCATGTGTACATATACTTTTCTGTAATTCGCATTGTTTCTTTCTTTTTTTAATATGTATGTAAAAAACATAATTTGTATTTTAAAACCATGTATGTAACAAAAAAAATATTAAAAAAAAAAAAAAAAAAAAAAAAAAAAAATACTTAGTTTATTTAGCCTGTAGATATGTTCTGATCTCCGCTTCACACTTAATTCCTCACAAATTATAAAATAACACTTGATTTCAACTCATCTCTCTACAACTCTAGGACCTGCATTATCTCATATCTTAATTACTACTGGAAATGATAAATATACAGAAAATTGGGACACACTTAATAAAAGTTCCCGGCAGGGTAGGTGATTTCTCACAAAAAACGGCGTTATATAAGTTATCTAATTATTATTATTAGGTTTTACAGATTTAGAACAGATGTGACTTCAGAAAACTAGTGCAGGAGACATTTTTCCCAGATACGTTCAGTAGTTTTGTACTATTTGTCTTCATACAATTCAGCAACTGCTCATTTACGGTATATTATTCATAAAAAAAAATCTACTTAGCAAAACGTCCTCCATAATTTTTAGCATTTTAGAAACCTCGCCACGCTTCTGGCCGAACACTAAACAGTTGAAAGTTGATATTTCGCTTCTACGTATTTCTGAGAAGAAATGGTTGAGTCATGCTCTCGAGTCAATCACGGTTATCTCGGGGTGATCTGGATATATTAATATTGATGGGTTCCACCTTCTCTTGTGGAACTTACTGCGTATTGAGGTATCTGCACAACGATCTGTTAGAAGTGTCCAGAAAGTATGGGTAGAGATTCTTTTATTTGCTTTATTTTGAAGGTTTCCCAAAGTAGGCAGAACCCCAAAAAATCACCTGGACCTAATATTATATATGTTCATCTTATCTATTTTTAATTAATAAATGCATTTTTAACGAACTGAGTTTAAAAACTCTTTAATATATTATCAAAGCGAGGTTTAAAGGATAAAGGTTTGCTCTTTTTTAATCTCGGCTTTCTACACTCTTTCCTAAATCTCTTCTAGTTCTCTTATTTTTTATGCAAATACCGCAGAAGAGTCCCGCCTGCTCCCGACCATCTGGAGCCAATGAGACTATGGCATCCCTCACTAGTAGCAGATGAAAATTTCCCTGAAATTATAACATTTGGAATTAATTACCTACCTACTTAATTATAAACCATAAATATTCTTCCATATATATTTTTAAATAAGAAATTATAGAACTTGTCCAAAGACATATCACAATCTCAACGATTTTCAAACTTTATTCAGGCCTGTAGCTTCCATACTATTGACTATTGACAGACCGAAGTAGAAAAAACTATCATGCTAACTCAAGCGGGTTAAAAATGTATAGATATCCAACACCGCCACCATCTTGAACCGGAACCGGAACGTAACAACCAAATTCACAGAGAGTTAAAATAAAACTTTAACCTTTCTAAAAAAAAACCTCCTAGTCTGTCTCACTACAATTAATAAATTTCTCGAGATCTTCTGTGTTCTATTGAATCGTAATTTAAAAAATTCTGGATAATTGAAGTCTTCATAATAAACTTCATTATATGAAAAACTTTCCACAGGTACCTTTATTACAAAAGGTTTTCACTCTAGATGTTCTAGAACAATCTAAAATAGTTCTCGTTCCGTTCTAGTCTCGTTTCGTGGCCACGTCATAACACGATTATATGAGAAATTTGCCATGAGATTGCTTGACTGGACATGAAGCTCGCAGCATCACAGGCATGAAGACGAGGGGCGGGAGGAGGCGGTCGAAACTCAGCCGTGAAATCAGTAATGGATAGTTAGGTGTTCAAGGCTGTATTTTTTATGGAAATTATGGTATCAAACTTCGAATGTGAAGAGGCAAATGGATCGCACCAGTGCAAGTTGCAGTTATAAATAATGTATTTTGCATGCAACACCGGCTCAAAGAATAGACAAAAAATCAGAGTAGGTACTGCACAGGAGTCCTAACTGCTCCCAACCGTTTGGAGCCAGCGATACTGTGGCATTGTGAGGCTAAAGTAGAAAGGAGGTTGAAGTACCTGGCTATTTAGACCTGATCACCAAACTCGGCTACGGCCATTTCAAGCCTCGATTTGAATGGTGCTCTTTCACCAGGGCGTCACTGAAAGTATCTACAACTCGGAGAAAAATTAGTATTGCTGATTTATAAAAATCCTGTTTAAAATGGGAAGCAGGCCGTATCCTAATAAAATGTTACTTTCAGAATATTTTGGAACACGGGTATATGCACCCGCGTTTGCCCTTTTAAAATATAATGAACACTTGTTTCGATGTCGCGTTAATACATTATTTTTACTAAGAGTTTAACTCCCGTTTTAAACAGGACTACGAATAATTTAAAGAGATTTTTAATAGGTAAGTTTTTAGATTCTCACGGCCAAAAGCATTTTTGTTGTTTGTTTTGGCCACAAACAAATAAGCACAAACTCGACAACCAAAATTTACACATCTTCGGATCTACCGGATCTGCCCTGATGATGGACACTGCAACGCTGTCCGAAACGTCGACTAAAGAAGGAGTTAGCGCAACACGGCATAACACCCCAAAAACAAACAACAAAAAGATTTTTAATAAATTAGCAATATTTTAAATCAGCAAGTTTTCTCCGTGCATTCGGGAACGTGCCGCAAACATACTAACCATTTAAAAAGTTTTTGTTTTTCGAAGGAAAGATAAACCTAGATATCAATAGAAACCAGTTGTAAAAAGAAATAAATAAAAAATGTGGGCGTGAAAACAACCCTTTCGCTATGACAAATGTTGAGTTCACGCTTAGGTTGTTTCAATGACGCTAGTTTATCAATCTTACTTTGTAATATTGGCATACATAGCTCCGGGCCAAAAAGGCCCCTTTCTCTTTCATCATGATTTTAAATATTGGTTGTAGAATAGATCAATTTTACTGTCGGAGTTACAAATATTGAATCTGTTGGTGTAGGAAGTACGCAGTTGGTATTTGCGGATTCTGTACACAAAACACAGATTCTCAGAGGCCAACTTAACCCTGTCTTGAATTGGGTCCCCGTTCCTGAGCTTGGTCACTCATGGTTACCCAATGTAACCGTATTGAGAAAATTGCTTGTAAATGAGGGGTGAGTTAATAACCGGTTGTAATGTCAACACTTCTAACTGAATCAAATGCTCAACCCTTCCATCATGAAATAGCTATAAAGCCATCGGTTTGTTTTATTTTTATTAATAACTATTTTAAAATTACAAAGTAAAGTAATTTATTATCTGTTGCGAGGCGGACTTTAAGTTGTTTTATGGGTGCTATATCATGATTTCCTCATCTTCGTGTTTGTTGGTTTCCACAAAACAAAAAATAAATAAAATTTTAATATTTTCATGTTGACTATAAGTTGTGTTGATGTTATTGCATAATTTCAATAATTTCCCCATCTTCATGTTTAGTTAACATACTTTGATGTCGTTTTTGAAATTTTTTATATCCATAGTGTTTGGGAGGTATTTATACAATTTTGTGGCATGAAAATTATGTTTTTTTCTGGCGAAATGTAAGTGTGTTAGTCAGTAAGGTACGCAATTTTTCCTTTAAATTTGACTAGAGCATTTTTTAGTAGAGTTTTATAATATAGACATCATTAAACTTTTATTGAATTTATGTTGATGGAGTTCTTATTGGTACTTATTTTTAGTTTTACTTTTGTGTTTTAACTAACTCTTTTTGTGGGTGTATGAGGCAGATACAGAATTAAAAAAAAATCTTAAATAAATTCCAGATCTGCATTCTCCACAATGTTTCATCTCCTATTTAAAAAAATTGTTACACAAAGTGCCCCGAGATGTTTTAATATACATGCACAAAGCACCTATATAAAAAACTTAAGATGCTATAACCGTAAAGTTAGTCACGGGTTTTGACTCATTTCTTTGCAACTGGTCAGTTTATTGCGATCAAGTGACACACCTACTAATTGTCTGGTTTTATTACAATGAAAATGACTGTATCAAAGATTTCAGACTCGTAAACTTATAATGTGATTGCGCAATTTGACTCCTCATTCTATGCTCAATCTTATTTTTATTTATTTTATTTACTTACATACCTCACTTTGCACCGCAGTAGGATTGACGAATCATACGTTCGTCACTCTTGGACATACTTATTCCCAGATTCCTACCCACCCCTCATACCTTTTTCTTGCCTAGAACTTCCTCCCCTTCCTTTCCTAAAAAAACCCTCCATATAGCATCTCCAAAGATGACATAATCCCTGAGGGCTGAATGCAATGTGTGAAAATTCAATCTCTCGCACTTCAAGGATGTTAATTTAATAAAATAATTTTATGATTTTTTTTCATGAATAACTTATTCTCTTCTCAGTATACGGAAGGTTGACCTTTTTACTAAACGAAGTTAAGTACGTAATATCCTCGATAATAGTGTATTATTCTATGTGGTTACCCATAGATGGCGTCAGCTGTCGAGTATTGTAGAGGCCGAGGGGATAATAATTAAAGTGAGAACCTCGAGGTCGGGGTCCGTATTATTTCAATTGCATTGCTAATTAAGATATGTGAGACCATTGTCAATCTATCACATTAATAATCCAAGTGTTTTTTCTAAAGCCGGAATCTTATTTAAAAAGAGAGTTTGTGAAAAATTCCGGAGTTACAACAAACTGGCGCAGCCGTGTTTTGGAAGTCTCGGCAGCCCAAATCTTTCAGAGGCTTCGAGCGAGACAAGTTTCTTTTACAACATTTTATTATTTCTTTTACATAATTTCAAAGTAATTTCAAACAACGCCCAACTTGAGGATTGTGAATTGTGGCTTATCATCAGTACGAAAATGAAAATATCTTAAACATTAGAACGAGGTGAATATATGCATACTTAAACAAATTATTTTTTTTTTATTTTATGCGTACCGATGAAAACTAAATCCCTCTTATTCTCTCTCGAATAAAATTGAGAGCCAGTCTGTATTGTAGGTACCTCAGAGCCAATCGACCACAGATATCATCAACACGTATCCTTTTGATATGTATATGTATGTATGGCTAAAAGCATTATTGTGATCAAGCGGGATAAAATTCAGTATCTATAACGGCCACCATCTTGAACCGGAACGCTCAAACAAATTTACAGACATACAAAATGCCAAAAGGTCTAGAAAAATATGACTTCGCTATACGTGCAGTCAATTAATATCGGAGTCAGAATTAAATGTTAACTAATAATATAGTAATAAATAAAACAAAGGATATGTGATTTATTTTTGGGGCATTATACCGTGTTGCGCTACCTCTTTCTTCAAAGCCAACATTTTAGGTAGCATTACAGTAATGACATTACACACCTGCCCTGATGTTGGACACTGTAATGCTGTCCGAAACGCTAACTGAAGAGGAGATAACGCAACGAGGTATAAAAATAAACTACATATCCTTTGTTTTAATTTCGTCCATTGCATTACTATAAAATTGAAAGAGTTAACATATAATACTGACGATATTAATTAACTGAGGGTATAGCGAAAACATATTTTCTCTAAACCTTTTAGAATTTTGTCTATCTGTAAATTTGTTTATTTGTTTGATGGTGGCCGTTGGTGGCAAGATACTGAATTTTATCCCGCTGGATTTGAGCGTGGATCCTTTTACAAGCTGTCAAATCGGAATAATCAATATTATGATATGCCTGAAGAGAGTTTAAAAAAGAATTGTCAATAAGATATTGACGTTTTTTCGGACAAATTGCGTAATTGCTTATTTTAATGTGAAATAAATATAAATACTTTAGTACATTCTTACAATTTTTTAGTACAAAATTATCATTCTGATTTTATAAATAAGTAATTAATTGAAACATTCTTTTTTGGAAGCATCTGTCTGTTTATGGAACTTTTAGTTGAATTTCGTCTAGTTTTTTATGCTACATACGAAGTTGCATTTGGTTTCCAGTTTCAAGTAAATAAGCCATAACTGTTACACTGTAATAAAAAATAAAGCTTAAAATTCGAACAATTTTAGGGTTTTTATAACCAAAGCAATTAATTTGGGTTCCTGAATAAATAAAGACAAGAAATTCGCCGTCCTTATAAATTAACCTCTTTATCGTTTGTATTTTGACTTTATAACACTTCTCTGCGTAGGATGCTTTTTAATGCATCATTATAAAATACATTAACTGACTTTTGATATAAACTATGATATTTATTTTAAGTTCGAGCCATTCATTAATAACAATGCATAAATTGCGTAGGTTAAGGGGATCTTTGAATGGCGTTGGATACTATCATTGGCATTAATTATACTTTTGCAGAATAAAACTAATTTCGGTACCTACCGTAATCCGAGGTTACTTTGCTCCATTTTTCTTAAGTCCGTTGAATAGATGAAAAAATAAATTATTGGAGATCTTTTTTTGCTTGCTTTACTTTTACGTAGTAGTACATTTAAATATTTAGTTATTAAAACTATAAAGTTCTTTGGAGCCAGATAATTTCTATGGGTAGGTTACTTTTCACCTACGAGGGGTAGGTACCCAAAAAAAACCGAACTAATGTTGCTGGGGTTTAGTTTTTGTAGTTCCGGGTTCCGGGCGATTCCGGGCGGTAGGAGCGTGTACGGCTACCTTTTCCCAGTAAGTAAGCCAAGCAAGTACTGCGCTGGAGAAGTCATCCTTTCGGGTGGTGAGATTTTTTTGGTGACTGTTGTTTTGTGTGCTTATCGTTCCGAACGACCCAAAATGTTTATCCAAAGCCGTCAAAGATGGGAATCTTGCATAAGATCCTGAAACAAAGCGACAATCAATCCAATGGAATACTCCGAATTCTCCACTTCCTAATTCTCCCTAATTCTAAAACTCGTGAAGTGAGATCAATCATCAAAACAATGCTGATTTGTTTTTTCGATGTGAGAGGAGTCATCCATTCAGAGTTCGTTCTTCAATTAAGAACCACAAACATTTGCGGTTCTCAAATATGAATTTTCCCCGTAAAATCATCCTCATAGGCCGTTTCTAACATTTCAAGAGTTTCACAAAATCAGCCATCGCAAAAAAGACGAGCACACAAACTCTCACCAAAAAATTCACCCCAGCCGAAAGCACGACTCCTCCAGTGCAGTTCCTATCATACTGACTGAGGAAATGTAGCTGTACCCGGTCCTACCGGCAGGACCCCGCAACTAAAAAAAACTAAGCTCTCCGCAACATCAATTCAGTTTCTTTTAGGTACACTCTTAAATTTTAAATATAATAATTTTCATTTTTTCGGAACAACTTTATTGAGTAAAACCTCAAATTGTAATATTTAATTATTGAAGACAATATTAGCGATTTCTAAACGAAAATATACTTATGGTGTCTCCTTTTCTTTCTCAGCCATGTGGTCGCAATATTGTATGCGAATCCGTTTTATGGACTATACTCAAGTATTCAAATTGATACAACTGCTTGGGAAAGCTAGTTAACGATTAGTAAGAATTGAGAAGAAATTCTAACTTACCCCTGGTCTTCTGAAGCACGTCTTGTTGCAAATCGATATTCTGGCCAGGTGGTATCACTGCAAGGTTTTGTAATAAATTCGATTAAAAACGTACTGCATATGTTTTCTTAATAGATTCACGATGTAAAATAAATTGTTTCAAATGTTCCTGATGTTGGTTTTACACACTGTCAGATAGGGACAGTTAGTTGGTTAACAGTTTGGGTGAGGGAATGCAAGAACATAATATGTAAAAAGGAGATGCATATAGTTACGTCAACAGCCATGATCAACAGCAAAACTTATAAATAACATTAATGGGTCACGATGTAAAATAAATTGTTGCAAATGTCCCTGATGTAGGTGTTGCACACTGTCAGACAGGGACAAGTAGTTGGGTAACAGGTTGGGTGAGGGAATGCAAGAACATAATATGTAAGTGGTAGATGCATATAGTTGCAATAACAAAACTTATTTTTTTAAATACCTTTTTTTAATCAAAATAAAATTATATGGAGTTCTATAAATTAACCATGATTGTGTTCCACTAGATATCTCCATGTTATGATATCTGCGTGTAATTATTTTTGCTTCCGACTGAAGTAAAGTGTGATAAAATCCTTGGGTGGTAAACAGCAACCAACAAACAGCTTAAAGCATCTGCCCTGGAAATGGCGTTTAATAAATACGTACTCTCATAATAATATCCTCGCTGAGTGGCCGTTAAGCGTGATCACCCTTTAAAACAGAAATCAGCGTACAAATTTAATGGGGAGTATAAAATAAGTATGTACGCGTTTCAGTTATGTTCGAGTCTGTAATAAAGTAATAATTATTAGTGATACTACTAATAATCTGCTTCCAGATTGCCAGCTGCGTGATGGCTTCCTTCATGCACGGAGAAAAATGAGAATTGCTAATTTATTAAAAATCTCTTCAAGTTGTTGGTAATTTGGTTAAAAACGGGCTTGCAGGCCGTTTCCTGCCGCTCTTTGTAAATTTCTAACATATCGCAATACATTTTCATGCCCCTTGATAGTATACAATAACGAAATGCGGAAATATCATAATTTTTATGGAGACGTGTTCCGACTACCAACATCGTGATAATACGTTCGTTTTTTACTAAAAGTTTATCAAGAAGCCTATCAATTCATTCGTTAAGGGCTGAAATCCCGTGTTTAATTCCCGATTTCGAATAATTTGAATAGATTCTTAATAAATTTGCAAAATTTGTAAATCTATTAAGAAGTTGTCAAATTTGCAAAAAAAACGTTTGCTAGGGGGATGAAATCAGCTAATTAATGTCCTTTAAACTTCGTCAAAGCATAGAGACGGATCAAAGTTTTTAAACCCTTTATTTGCCGAAAAAGTTAAAAAATTCGCAAAAAAAACAAATACCTTTTTGGGGCTCTCTGAATGGACACACATTTTTGCAATATTTTACTCTCACTGTAATGTGTAAAATACGAGCATTTTAAACCACAAATAAATAGGAAACACACTTTTTCTCTTTAAATGCCTATTTGTAGCGACAACTTGTTGCTAAGGTATGGTGTGCATTAGGAGAAAAAATTATTGGAGCGTTTTTTAACTGTCAAAGACGCCGGCCGCGTTTATACTCCTAATCGGAAAAGGGCTTATTCCAAGGGGAATCCCAGGAAAAGCCGACGACTAAGTGAACAATTTTATATTATGCAACAGATCATTAGAAAATAAAGAACTTACAAACGTAAACATTTTCTTTTAATTAGGAAACGTCACTTACTAATGATGTACTTAGAAACCATACCCATATAGGCAGTTAAATAATTAAAATAAATAAACATTAATAAAAAACACCTCTAAACATAAAGTACTGGCGTAGACATGTGAAAAATTACGGTTTGTTATAATTTTAGGATTTTTGAAGCTGAAATTATTTATAATTTTTTTATTTATTTGAATACCGCACAAGAGTTCCAACTGCTCCCAAACGTCTGGAGCCTGTGAGACTATGGCATCCCCAATTGGGGTATTTTTTGCGCAGGAGGTTGTGGGGAAGGGAAGTACATAGAGGAGTGGAAGGTGGAGGGGTACCTGGCTATTCAGATATGGTCACAAAACACGGCCGAAACAACGTTTCAATTCTGAATAGTAGTCTTACACCTATCAACAAAATATTTTAGAGACCATAAGAAACATAATATTTTTAAAAAAACATTAGTAAACATAAATTATCATTACTTAGATTTAGGACGGGTTGTTTCGGAGAATTTGAACAATTCATCAAATTTCAACGTTCATTTGCGGGTTCTGTGAAAGATTTTTTCAAGTTCTGTTTTTATTTCAGTTCTGTCAAGCAACTAGCCTATGATGATATAATAACAGAACTTGAATAGGACTTTCACAGAACCCGAAAATGAACGTTGAAATTTGATGAATTGTTCAAATTCTCCGAAACAACCCGTCCTTAGAATTATTAATTAAACACTTTTGAACACGATTGTAATAAATTATCAAACATTTGTTATAATAATTACATTAAGAATGTGGAATTTTCGATTGGTAACAATGTAAAACATTTTTTCAACTATTGTAAAGCTCAAAATAACAACAACCTTGGCATACCTGAAACTATGCACTATAAACTGAAAACTTCCTGTAAAATCAAAGATATTGTCAATTTGTTTGCAGATTTTTTTAAGGATGTATATGAAACAGATATCCCTGATGAAGACATTCCAAACTTTGAGTCCGTCATAAATTTACAACTATCTCAGATACATATTGAGATTAATGAAATTGCAGCATGTATCAAACTACTGGAACCTAAATCGTGCTCAGGGCCAGATAAAATTCCCTCCGTATTTCTAAAAAACTGTGGGAGTAGTGTCTCTTACCCTCTGTACCTACTATTTAATCAATCACTTTTAACAGGCAAGTTCCCACAAATATGGAAAAATAGCTTTCTCACTCCAATATTTAAAAGCGGAGACAAGTCTTTAGTTGAAAATTACAGACCAATATGCATACAATCGTCAATACCAAAAATTTTTGAAAAGTTAATTCTCCAAAAAATATGTTCTTGCATAAAATTTAATATCTCATCATTTCAACATGGTTTTATCTCTGGACGATCTACCTTAACTAACCTTACACTGTATGAACATTTTATCTCTGGTGCTCTTGCTAACAGAGAACAAGTTGATTCAATTTACACGGATTTTAGTAAAGCCTTTGATAAGGTTTGCATTAAAATTCTTATAAATAAATTGTCTAAATTAGGAATAAGTGGTAATTTATTATGTTGGATTAAGAATTATTTATCAAAACGTGTACTAACTGTATGTATTAAAGAACACCTGTCTTACGAATTTGAAGCCACTAGTGGTGTGCCTCAGGGTTCGCACCTTGGTCCAATATTTTTTATACTATTCATAAACGATGTCACTTCCATATTCACTGATGTTAACATATTATTATTTGCTGATGACATGAAAATATATAAAATCATAAAAAATATATACGACTGCTTGTCCCTCCAATCCAATTTTATAAAATTCGTAGAATGGTGTACCATTAACAAACTTACACTTAACATAAAAAAATGTCAAATCATGAGTTTCTATAGAATTAAAAACCCTATCAAATATAGTTACTCTTTTAACAATCACAGTTTATTGTCAGTACCTGTAATAAGGGACCTTGGAATAACCTTCGACTCTAAACTACTATTTACCAATCACATTGATATAATAACTGGTAAAGCAATGAAAATTCTGGGCTTCATTGTAAGAATTTGTAAAGATTTTAAAAATATCCAAACATTTAAAATACTATATACAACTCTGGTTAGGAGTCATTTAGAATACAATTCCCCCATATGGAACCCTTTCTACAAAAGCCATGCAAACTCCATTGAAAGAATCCAACGCAAATTTCTTAGATCAATTAATTTCAAATTAGGTATTCCCGCGGTTGACATAAACTATGAATCTTTATTACAAAAAATGAGACTCTTATCGTTAAAAGACAGAAGAATACTCAATGATCTTATTTTTTTATTTAAAATAAACAATAACTGGTTTGACTCCCCTGAATTGGTCTCATTAATAAATTACCATGTACCTAGTAGACCGACTCGACTCAAAACACCTTTCCACTGTGACAATACTATGACGAACGCAGAACAAAACTCAACCATAAATCGCTTGCATATTTTAGGCAATGAATATGCTAATATTGATCACGCTGCCGGTAATCTGTCTTCATACAAAAGATGCGTTAAACTAAATTTGTTTGCTAGTACCACGTAAATACATCATGTAAACATAATATGCCTACCAGTACTTCTAAAACCATTAATGCACTAGAAATCATAAGTACTTGTAAAATTTATCATATCGGTTAACATAATCCAGGATTTATTACTTTTTATATTTAAATCTTTGTCGGTACCTTGAGATAGGTATCTTATTGGTACATTTTATTGTTTTATTTCAATCTTTAAATTTTTATTTTTACTTTTTCCTAATAATTTATGGTTTGTACTTTAACACTTTATATTTTAAACTATTCACTTTACAATTTACTTTTATACATTATAGTTTTTATACACTACTTATTACCTTACTTTTTACCTATTTTCTTAAATTTTACTAACATTTATACTGTTATTCTTCATGTTGTTGTACTATTATAAGTATGTCAATTATGTTAATGGCACATGTTGTGCCGTTTATGTGTAAATAAATAAATAAATAAATAAATAAATAGCAAATTCGGCTACTTTACGCTATCTTATGTATGAGAAACGGCGATATTAGGTCAAGATCCGTTGGCAACACTGAATTACGAACGGAAATTTCCGTGCGTTTGCGTCGGCACAAACAAACTGTATGCAATAGCTGCGTTCCACATGACGTCATTAGGTTTTTTCCATTCGTTTTCTCCGAATGCGCCGGCTCGCATTCGGAACGTGCGTACGGAATTTGTTCCGTTCGGAACTAAAACGAACGTGTGCGGCAGTTAATGTATTTTCTACTGATTCCGTGCATTCGGATGTCCGAATACGGAAAACGAATTCGGAAATCGAATACGAAAAACGTATGTATGCGGCCAGCCTTAGGGATTGCTAGATAGATTTTCTTTTAAGCATTATGTAATTAGTCACAACCCTGGGTATCGATTCTCTAATCAAGTATGTACATATATTGATCCACATTCTTATTCTTGAGTCTTGTCGAAGGTACATAATTACGTTCGCCAAACGTCACGTCATCCCACACGAACAGCGATTGGGTCAATTTACTCATTGTTCGAATGGAATGACTTCATTGAGAATCGAGCCCCAGAAGAAATATAATATTCCGATTTCTGACTGCTTTTTAGTTAGATTTTAGTACTTCAATGTAAACTGCGGAATCTATTATCGGTTATTGTATTTTCAACTACAATTTATATGTGTGTGGAATAATAATAAAATATTAATGAATATTTCCCTTGAATTTCGTTACAAATTAAGTAAAGTAGCGCAAAATATCATATATTTAATTTGATATTTTTAGCGAAAGTTTTAAAAAATGTGATTAAATAAAATTTATAAAAAAATTGATTTTTTTTTCAAAATAATTTCTTTTACTCAAATAGGTACAATCATCGAAACGATTAATGTATAGCTTATATAATTATAAAAATTATCCATTGAAAATGCACTCAGAAAATGTATTCTACTATAACTGAAATCTACGTGCCTTCAATAATCATAAATAACGCTATATATCATTAAAAAAAAAAGTAAATGTTGGTTAATTATGACACATCATAAATGTCAAATTAATATTACGCTATAAATGACAGTAAAATAGTTTTGTCAGGCTGACTTGTTGAAGACGGTCCACTGTGCATCGTTCGGTTAAAAAAATGGCAATCCCGCCTTTTCGACTGGCGCCAAAGGAATAAAAGGAAAACCGACATATTTCTCACAGCTTGTCTCTATAATTCATCTTGCAAAAACTCATAAACCAGTTATTTGTGTCTATTAGTTTGGGAAATTATAAAACCATTAGCGGAACAAAGGGGATGACACGGCAGCCAGGCTGTAAGGAGATGAGTGGAGATATCTTCGGATCTTTGTAATTGATTGTAAAGGAACTCGAGCTCGATTTCACAAACCGGCACTATCTCGGTACGATCTACCTCATGCTTACTCCTGAACTCCTGGTGCTTTGAAATTTTAGGTACACATATTTTAAATAAAAAAATCGTTTTTTTGCCAGTATTGTGTGATTTTGTACACCTACTTATTTCACACATCAACATAAAACTGTTATAAACTAGACAAAACTAAAAAACATCAAAAACATGAAAAAAATATAAGCCCGACAAAATTCATGTTCTTCAAAAGAATATCAGAACACTTTCGAGCATGTAAACTCGGCCACCCTGACAAATCGGCAATTACCGAGCATTTGATTGAAACCGGCAACTACCTTTTATTTGTTCCTGAAGTCCTGGGAACACCCGAAACACATAGAGCACGGCTAATTACGGAGATAATTAAAATTCATAAAAATCCCATTAATATTAATAAATACGACGGGGCTAAGCTCAAAAGTACTTGGTATCCGATATTTGACGGCTACACCAAAACGAAACGCAGAAAACCTTGTTAAATTATACTGTAATATCAGTTCTTATAGGGTTGGCTAATGACGGAGGTAGCGAATAGCATAATACCCCAAAAATAAGTAACTCTAAACCTCCGTAAATTAAACAGTTGGTTTTAAAATCCCGCCATGCGAAAATAAGATTTATTAAATTAACTTGTTATTCTTTAGAGTCACATTTGATATAATAAATATCGCAAGATAAATAAGAAGGAATTCGCACGAACATTAGAAAGCCAATAAGCAGAAAAAAATGAGATCTACGATTGCAGTCAGAATTGTCAGAATCGCCAGACTGAAGCATTTCAAAGGAAATGTATGAAGTGGAATCAATGAGTTCTTCCGGTTTTACCATTCTGTGTTTCACGCTCTGATCTGAATCACCCCGAGCGTCTAAATCATTTTCGTTCCGGTGAGAAGCTTGAATCATTTCGATGATACGAATAAGCTAAGACCGTTTCCTCAAGAGTGCCTGTCATGGTGATACTTGTGCATATTTCATTCGTCACCTATAAGTTATTTACGTTTACGTCGCAACTGCCCCGACCTGTCTGGTGAGATTATGGCATCGGATTGAGTTGAAGGATATATTTATTGTATTTACATTTATTTATATATTTTAGGAAAAGTTGACAGCAAATCTGTAAGTAATTATACAACAATACAATCATAATATAATTAATTATGCCAATTATGAACTTTCCACTGATGAATAATTAATGGAAGGTGTACAATGTCATAAAGGTGTTTTCTTAAATTAATTTCTCGTTTAGTTACAAAATATGAAAATAAAGGGGGGGAGGAGAAGTAAACATAGGATCAGGATTAAGAGGCAAAGGACGGGAAGATATAGGGATTGAACTTCTACTTTGAGTTATGTTGATTAGTGCGTTTTTGTAATGTCGCGTAAAGTCGAGTTAAAATGTCAATATGGTAATAATTTAAGTTAAATTAATGTGTGGATCTGTAGATAAATGAGTTTTTTTTTGGAATTGGTCTTGCAAAGATAGAGATTAAAAGTAAGCAACTGTCTGCTGTTGCGATTAGGAACATGGAATAATAGGCGTTGAAGAAGATCAGGACTATCGATTAAGTTTAATTTAGTTTGAGATTTAAGGGAGTGAGGAAGGGAAGGATGTGAGAAGGGGAAGGCCGGGAAAGTATATGGCTATTCATCAAACACGGCTAAATACATTTCAAGCAAAGTTTCGATTCTGAATGGTGGTCATTCACCAAGGCGATTTTGAAAGTATACACCTCTAAAACATATCGCAAATAAAGGGTGTTAAGGGGTTACTTGACTTATTTTAATCAGTGATTCCTGACATTATTTGAGATAAAAAATGTTAATGGAATTTTTGTTTTCCAGTGACATTTGATGTTATATTTATTTTCGAAACAAAACTACAACAAAATACACATATCGTCACTGGTCACTCAGCCGACCCCTCACCCCGATCCTAACTGTCCAATACCTACACATTTTTAATGTTTTATTATGAAAAAAAACATCCAAAATGTCACTGGAGTCCTAAATTTCGTTTACATTTCTTACTCCAAATAATGTCAGAAATCACTGGTTTAAGTAAGTCAAGTAATTAAATAATCCCGTCCCTCAATACCCTTTATATTATAATATATCATTTTAAATGAATAAATTGTGAATAACTCAAATAATTCAAATAAAATTTTAATTTCTAAGTGAACGCTGCTGTTTTCAGCACGCATCAACTTTTGAGCCATTAAGCGCAACATCTTTCGTAAATATCTGGAATTTCAATAAAAAAATTGGTACTGAAGTTGGCAAAGGCGGGTGGAGAACGTACTTTCATTGCATACTTATGTACTGAACGCAGTTGGCACTAACTAAAATTGTCCAAAGAAGCAAAGCTAGCAGTACACAATGGAGTGCTGGTACCTACGGATGGAACTGGCAGAGAAATGATGAAAGTAGACTGAATGCTGTAGAAATGAGATCCCTGAGGCTTATGTGTGGTAAAACCATGTATGATCGTGTGAGAAATGTGGAGTTCCGCAAAGAGTGCAAGGCTGATGTAAGCGTAATGAGTGAGATCAAGAAAGGGAGGCTTAGATGGTTTGGGCATGTAGAGCGAATGAGCGAAGAAAGGAGTGTAAGGAAAATATACGATGCAAATGTGAATGGTAGCAGAATTCGGGGACGCCCGAGGAAGACATGGTACGACCAAGTGAATCAGATACTTGAGTCGGGCCAAGTCAAGAGTCAAAATAATAGAAGAGTATGTGTGAGACGATGAATGAATGTGAATGAGGCCAGGAGTGTGTGCCTAGACCGAGTTGTTTGGCGGTCCGTCCTCTCTGCCTACCCCTGCGCGGAAACGGCGTGATGGTTAGTTAGTTAGTTAACTGGGCAGTAACAAAATTAAATCTCAACGTTTACTGAATTCTAAAACATATAAAAACACATTATATTATGCAAGCCTTTAAGACGTTCCTGTAAAATGTGCGTCAGTAAGTCGCAAATCATCGTAAATACAGCCTGGGGTAGGATGGGCGGCATGTCTAGCAGGGGTGGGGAGGGAGGCTGCCCTTGGAAGGGTCTGAGGGGGAGAGGGGGGCACATTCCTTGCGAGAGTTAGCCGACCTTCGGGAACAAAACCTGCTCCAAATTCTTCGTAAAGGGATTCATTGAATATTTGATTCGCCAAGACTCATCCTCGAGATACACGCTTTTTACCCGTGTTATTATTTTCATACTATAAGTAGGTACAAGGTACATTCACGTTCTGAGAAGAATCAACTTTTCAAACCCGATGGCGTATGGATACAAAGATGTGGGATTTTGCTTTACGCTTAATATTTGGCTAATTTATATAGCGCCTTTTTCATGAAAAATCATCTCAAGCTTATATTGCAAAACGATTTCCGGCAAACATGTTATTACGTTACTCATGTATATAGAAATAACTATGAATCGGATAAACCGACAATGAGAAAAAATATAACAAGGAAAACAGAACGCAGTACACATTAAGTCCCTAAGGCGGTTGTGTGGTAAAACCAAGTATTACCGTGTTACAAATGAGGAAACAAGAAGACCGTAGTAAAAAAATAATAACAAAAAATACGGCGTTTTATCTTGTTTATGGACAGTAAATTTTCTATTTCAAAGCTCTTTGCGTGCGTTAAACTTCGTTTAAAGAAAAACAAAACGTAGCAGATAGTTTGAAGCAGTTGGGACTCTTGTGCGGTATTCACATTAAAAAATATTTTTATGAAAAAGTAATTTGAAAATAATAAGGGACACACGTGCCCAAAACAACAACTGAACAAGCTACCAGTGTAAAACAAGGTTCTAATACGCGCATTACAATCCACCAAAACACCCAGTGACAATACACAGGACACATACTCGTAGTAGTATAAATTCCTGTGCAGCTTTTAAATGGACCAATAAATCAGAGTCATCCGAAGATGTGGACAAGCGATTTTATCTGCCTTGGGGTCAGTTAATTACTAGACCTCATTAGACCGGTCTTTACCAAACGAGGAACTACAATCTGCAAAACAATCAAACCTGTACAAAAGTTGTGGCAAAGCCAAAGTTGCCATTGGTTTTATGGATGAATGGAATGGGAGCTTTTCAGGAAGGTTGTGGTATTTTTCTGATTGAAGATCGTATGAAGATGAACCATACATTAACGATTTTATGTCGATGGATAACATGCAAAAATATCAGTGTAATGTTTTCATTAATGCCTCCACCCGAGTAGGGTACCCACACTCAATAGAAACTACCGAAAATGGTTAAATTGGCACTTTAAAGCTCCATAGTACGTGATTTAAACTATACCACAAACTACTTTGACCAAAAAATTTTAGAAAAAAGCTGTTACCAAATACCACAACAACAGCGCTCACCATCCAAGAGTTATTGTTACTTCAGGAGATTGATTTGCTGTCCCCTGATTGTCAACTTTATTTTCATAAAATGTCTAATTGACCAATGATAAAAGAATAACAAAAACTGCTTTAGCTTTTAGCACTAATAATTGAACAGGGAGATGAAAAACAATATTTTTTATCCAAGAATTTTAACACATCACCAAGTGATAATTGTTAAAGATTTTTGCTTGTAATCGTAGACAAAACCAAAGATAGCCATCTACGGAGGTTTTAAAATAGGCTTCCACTTTTCGGTTGCGGTGTCGGGATCGTCTTCGGAACTGTGGGTGTCAACATTCGCACGTTCTGTCCATCCTTACCACTTCGTGTTGACCACAGGGGACGCCCCGCTCATTAGACCCAACCAATGTTGACTAATAACCGACAAGTTTAACACATTTTTTATAATCATCGGTTTCCAGTAATTATTACTTTATTAGAACTAACGCCTTACTAAAAAAACTGGAAAATTTTATTCAATTGATAAAAATGTATGATATATGAAAAAACGTATTTCCCAACAAAAAGGATCTCCCCGCAAAACATCCAATTCTAGAAAAATCTTAGAAATTCCCCGCAATATGGGAAAATCTCTACGAATTGTCTGTCCTGTTGTGAGTATTGTAGTAAACCATAGACCAGAGGTTCCCAAAGTGGTCTATATGGACCCCCAGGGGTCGATATCGGCTTGCTGGGGGTCTATGTCATTTGATATTTGTATTATTATATTTCGTAAAGTTGTTAATTGAGGTATATAAATAGCGCCCTTGAGGTGATTTTTCACAAAAACGGCGCTCTACAAATTATCCAATTATTATTATTATTATTAGAGTCTACGTTCCTTTTCTCGTCAGAATTAGTATATTCAAGCAAAACATTGCACATTGGAAGCCACGAATTTTCCTAGTTCCCCAATCTGTTTTTGAAAAACGTCCAGGGTAATAATGACATTCAACATTTAAATGCACTTCACACAGACTTCAAAACTAAGTTTGAGGACATTTTGACTATCGAAATGGAACGTTGAAGAATGGGATATCATGTGACAAGAAGAACTGACCGGAATAAGCACTTACAAAGAACTTAAGGGGCAGTTCTCTAGGGCCAGCTACAGAAAGAAATTCCCGTTGCTTATCCTGCTCCATTTTCATTTGGTGTAATACCTCACAAGAGCGCCCCTGTCTGCACAGTGTAAAGACAAAGGAAATATACCGTCACCCGGTTGTTGGACAGGCAAGGGACGGGAATCTTTTTACGAAAAAAATAAATGATTATCACATGGGACGTTAATAGTTTTAGGAAAATTCAATATTCGGCAGGGTCTACGGAAAAAAAATTTTGGCAAGTGGTCTACGGGGAAAAAAAGTTTGGAAACCTCTGCCATAGACGAATCACGTAGACTGGTTGTGATGAATCACCAGGTTCAGTAGTACCTACCGACCAAACGATGTGGTGACGATGTATAAATTCTAATTCTACAATAAAACTTATATTCAGAAACAGCATTTTAAAATCTATATGAATATATATATATATATATATTTTTAAGTCATAATATTTTCCCTCGAGTTCCTCATTACCAAGGAATCATAAAACAAGAGATGCTCATATCAAAATGTTGAATTTCCCGCATAAACGATTTCGGCTTCATTTCGCCGAGATTAATCGCTCGGTAAATATTAAATTCCAGGGGAGCACGAGACGTGGCCGGTGCACACTGCACCAGTGCACGAGTGTTCGGCCGTCCCTGTGCGCGAGGGAGCGCAGCGGACCTATGCGCGGGCAGGCGGGTGCGAGGGAGAGGCGAGAAGGGCGTGGGAAAGCGGCGCGGTTAATTACAGGGCCGGCTGATGGCTTCATCGGGCGCCGGGGCGGGCGCCTCTGGCAAACGGGGGTGGACTGGTAACTTCGTGAATCTATATATTAACATTTAAGACAGTTTTAGTTTGGAAGAAAATAATTATTATTATTGCTCTGCAGGTACTCACTATCCATACTCTACATACTTATTAATAATTAAATTTAATTATTTTCTTTTTCTCTGTTATTTTTGTCCAGCAATATTTTTTTACTACTCACTGTTTCATTTCATATTATAAACTCTAAATTTTTCTTCCACTGATTTTTCTTTGCAGGTACTCATTATCCATTCTCTACTCTAATTAAATTAAATTATTTTCTTTTGCTCTGTTATTTTTATCCAGCGATATTTTTTTACTACTCACTATTTCATTTCATATTATAAACTCAAATTTTTTCTTCTCCCGAGACATATTTTTTTGCATTTACCCATGTTTCGTACAACTAACTAACTAACCATCACGCCGTTTCCCCACAGGGGTAGGCAGAGAGGACGGACCGCCAAACAACTTGGTCTTGGCACACACTTCATGCCTCATTCACATTCATGCATCGTCTCATACATACTCTTATATTATTCTGACTCTTGAAATGGACCAACTCAAGTATCTGATTTACTTGGTCGTGCCATGTCTTCCTCGGGCTCCCCGACTTATGCCACCATTCACATTTGCATCGTATATTCTCCTTACACTCCTTTCTTCGCTCATTCGCTCTACATGCCCAAACCATCTAAGCGTCCCTTTCTTGATCTTACTCATTAAACTTACATCAGCCTCAGGGATCACTAAAAAAACCATAATTTCCGTTGCCTGTTTCGAAGTTACAAAGAAATAATGTTTCGAAGTCGAAGTTCTCGTAAAGGTCTTAAAAAAAACTAAATGCCTAAGGGATCACTAAAAAAACCAAAATTTCCGTTACCTATTTTTGAGTCATAAATAAATAATGTTTCGAAGTCGAAGTTATCGTAAAGGCATTGGTCTTAAAAAAACTGGATGCGGTCCTGCATATCATTTGGCAAATTATATGAAGAGGATAGTAGTTCCACACCTGTATCACACGTATAAACTTAAGTGCTAAATACTACAGGATGATCCAAAAATACTGAATTGTGAGGAAAAATACTCTTTGGTTACCGTTATTCAAAGAAGAAAACCATTTTTCTTCATTACGTAAGAAATAATGTTATTTCAAGAAAATGGAAAACATAATTAAATTACTAATTTGTGCTGTGGGCCTGTCTGTGATTGGAATTGTCATTATCTAAATTGGAATTGATTGTGTCAAAAATTCAGACAAGTGATAAAGTACCTATCTATAATATGTTTTCAATTGTCATTTTCAAAATTCGAACAAGTGACAATAATTCAGATAAGATCTAAAGTACCTACCTGGGATGAAATATTTTTTCATCAGAAAATTATTTTTATTCTGTATTTTAAATAATTTGAATGTCTTTTGTTTAAATTTCTTTCAGCTAATCTCGAAACGTACGTCAGACTTCGTGGTTTTTCAAGGAACTTCTCTTTTTTTCCATTTTCAAGTAAGCTTTATTTAATAACCCACCAGACTTGCTAACTTAATATCCTGTGATTTTTCAAGAGCCTGCGCTAGTTATTACTAAAATCCAAAATAAGATACCTTGGTAAATATAGAGAAATTATAAGTTTTAGTTAGTTAGGTTCCTATATTCCCGAATCACTGAATTTTTTTTAATATGAGAAAAAAATATCTCTCTTATAAAGGATGGGAATGCTTTGTCTTTACGCACAATCATTGTTTCATATACCTTCGTATATTGGATTGTTTAGAATTTTTTCGGTACCTACCTACTTTGCAATTTGTAAAATATTGCAGATTCTGCTGTCTTGTCGCACTTGAAGCAACTTTGCAGGTAAGTATGAATATATTTTTTTTTAAATATGGTAAAATGGTTGACAACATATTCACATTGATTATATTAATTTATCTGGTAAATAAACACTCAAATGTTTTAATATTTGATAAATAAATCAAAAGTGTTTTTTCATCAAAATTGCGTATATACTTTCAGTCTTGCTGTATCAACCTATAAGGACTATAAATGCTCCGAAGAATGAGATAACCTCTCCAAGACCACCACGAAAACGCAAGTAAATTTAAATTACATTTTTTATATCTCATTGGTTTACTCAGACGAAATCAGGTAAGTATGAATCACGGTAATTCTTACCTGAAATAGAACGCACTAGATGAGCTACACGACAGAATTAATTTTACCGTCACTTGGTTTCAACTCATATTTTAATGATTTTTAATTCTCTTCTTAATTCTCGTAGAACTGATACTGAACTGCTCGCCTCAATATCGGCTAACATCGACTGTACTCGCAACCATTCGGGTATGGGCGACGAGTCGTCTCTGTCATGTGGCAATACTTCTGCCACCAATGTAGACATCTTTAACCTACGTAAACTGAATATCAATAACTTTAATCTAAACACTATAACGACATCTGATGAGCCGTATTGAAACTTTAACTATTAATCAACACTGCAAATATTTAACAAGAATCATTATAATTTGAGGATTGAAGCGGCTATAGTAATATTAAGGCTTAGTCTATATGCTTGTCAGCAAGGACGTTTTGTGAATTTTCGAAATTTATATGGCGCAAATTAGTGATATTTCAAGTGAAACAAAAC
The DNA here is from genome assembly GCA_026573805.1 of Hesperophylax magnus. NCBI lineage: Eukaryota > Metazoa > Arthropoda > Insecta > Trichoptera > Limnephilidae > Hesperophylax > Hesperophylax magnus. The sequence continues at coordinate 398,127 of JAIUSX010000041.1, read as the reverse complement.
AATAATGATTATTTTCACTTATAAAAAAATTATTTTTAAATAAATTATCAAATGTCGCTTATAGGTAGTGCAAAAGACTTGTAAATATCAATTTACATGTTTGGCACTATATTAGTAGTACATTTTTCAAAATTTTCTTTACTAATAGGTATAAAATGTTGGCAGTGGACGTTATCCAAGAACTTCACAAATCAAAAAGTTTAAAAAAGAAACATCTAATTGAAACTTTCATTTTTAAGATGGTAGGTAGGTAAAATGTACCTGAACGATAAAACCGTGTTTTGTGTGTAGGGTGGCGCGTGAAAACCATAGAAAACAAATAATAAAGATGTAACTTATATGACCACACTAATGAACCCAGAGAGTATTATTCTTCGAAAACGTTTATTGCCCATCGTACCTGCCCAAATGAAACATAATTGAGGTTTATAACGTTGAACAAGGGCCGGTTTTTCAGTGCAAGCTTAAAGTGTTAAACCACTGACTATAAACATAACTGACTAACCGTCACGCCGTTTCCCCGCAGGGGTAGGCAGAGAGGACGGACCGCCAAACAGCTCGGTCTTGTCACACAGTCCTAGCTTCATTCACATTCATACATCGTCTCATATATTCTCTTCTATTATTCTGACTCTTGACATGGCCCTACTCAAGTAGCCCCATCAGACTTGCACTATTTGCGGATCGTAACCACTCAACCACGGAGGCCGTCATCGTTTACACACAATGTTCACAAAACGTAAGACAATAATTTTATTTTCACCAACGAGTAATATTTTTATTTCAAGGCGATGCACTACGTCGTGTAATATTTTAAATTGAGCCGCTATCAATAACAACCCTTACGTAGATGGCGATAAGGTTTAAATTCCCGCTTAACACCATCCGCCTGTTTTGATTTATGCAAGAAAAAAACATGGCCAAAAATGCCTTTTATTTTATTTTGTGGATGTTCAGGCATAAATATTTAAATTTTTTTCGATCATTTTATAAATAATTTAATTTGCCACATTATACAGTAAAATCATAACCGAAAATGGGTTCGTAAGTAGGAGATTTTGAACTATAAAGCAGTTTTCATAGGCCTTTACATTATTTTTTTCTGGGCTTATAAAAAGACTTATCTAAAAAATACTCGATTGTTTCAAAGGCCAAGATGTATTCTACTCGCAGTATTTAATTAAAGCATCTGAAACATTTCTAGGGGACCAAATTTTCAAACCAAAAACACATGATTTTGCATTACTACGTATGGCATCGCCTTAAAAGTTATTTGTAATAACAGGAGTAAAACAGCACCAGCAGAAAATTTGTTTAATTACGTGAGGATATTTAGGAATCACGATTTGAACTTGTTTTTACTGCAAAATGCCATGGAATGCATGTCATGGAATTCTTCTAATCCTCCAGAAGCGGAGATTGGAACTTTAACACTCTTGAAAAATTAAATATTATTTTTTAATAAGTTTCATCGTAAGGGGGAAAACGCGTATATAAACGTAATATCACCCGACTGCAGAAGAACTTTTGAGACCATCTCAGTTCATGGGAATTCGAAATAGAATTGATTGAAGCAAATGAACTTGTCTATACAAATATTTCTGGTAGAACTTTAATTTGAGATATCGTTCACTTCATAGTGAATGTTAGATATCATAAAGTATTCCGTAAAGTTTATTTTTGTTCGTAAACTGAACCACGGAACCTACTTTTTGAAACATTTTAAAGATATTTTTTTTTTAAATTGATCAAATGCAAATTAGAAAGCGCAAAACACCACTACCAAGTTAACTAAATAAATTCAATTTGACACCATTAAAAGGAATGTCAAAGTCGACATGCTACAATAGCTCCATAAATTAACCACTCACTAGATTGATATCTTTGAACTTTTTGTATGACACAAATTGGTCCTAAAAAGGCATAGATATGCCAATATATTGGCAGTAAAATTGTCATTCGGAGCCTACATATTATACTTTACACAATGAAAAACTCTGAAAGTTTATTCCATAGACTTTCATAGTTTTTCATAGGTGGATATAATTAGGCAATCATGTTAGTTACAATATTTCGGTTTCAATTTTTGATCGGAGTCATACCCCCCTGACTAGATTCTTCTAGCGGCTAGAGTTGTTGATATTACCACTATTTCACTGGAGTTGGACGCATTATTAATATTAAAGGGTATTTTCCACTACGAACTATTAAATCAGCATATACCCACCGGCCTGAAAAGTGTTTGAAAAAAAAATAATTTGAAACCAAAGTGACATTTTTATGGACAAATTGTATAAATTCCTTATTTGAATTGTTTTAAAGTGTTACGTTAAATATTTATGGTTTATAATTAAGCAGGTAGGTATTTAAGTACCTTTTTACAAACGTAACGATTTCAGAGAAAATTCTGGTTTCGATTTATTAAATAAGAGAAAATTAGAAACATGTTTTTTTTACTTGAGGTCTACTGTTCACAGAACCACTAGTATTATATAATGTTGATTATCAAACTTTGATTGAAAATCCAGCTAAAATCTGATGTTGGTGGTAACCACACACATCAGCTCAGTGTAGAGATGCCACCAGCCAACAGCTAGCAGCCACCACATGACACGGTTCCGACACCAGCCACCAGGTAGATACTGAAGGTTGGCAGGTACACACTGCCCCACAAATTGACACCGCAGACAAAATAGTGTCATTGACATATAAAGGCCCAATAAAGCGCTTAAAGTTACTCTACTGAATCGAGGCGACACGGCTGTAAATCGAACATCAATCTTTCTAGAGTAATCAATTTGTTCAACTATTTTTACCAATTGCAACCGTTTATTCATTAATTTATTTTACGTTGACGTATATATATTTTTTATTTATCTAATATTGCGCAGTTTTCAAGTTCTCTTGAAAAGCTTGGGAAAAGTGTAATTTATATGTTAATTAAATGTATACTTACTTATTGCAGATTGCTTATTCGTAACTTTGCATTTAAAAAAATATATATAAAATTGATACAATTCGTTTTATCAATTTAATGTTCTAATTTTGACAGATTTTGACAGATTTTGACGATATAGCTTGATACGCTTATCTGTGTAGGTTTTTTGTATTTGAATACCGCACAAGAGTTCTAACTGCTCCAGCCTGGAGCCAGGGAGATTATGGCATCCCCAATTAGGAAATGTTGAAAGGCTCAAAGTAGCCGTGAGGGGAAGGAGACGAGGTAGAAAAAGGTGGGGAAGTACCTTGCTATTTAGATCTGGTTACAAAATACAGCCATGATATTTCAATTCTGAATGGTGATCTTACACCAGGGTGGTACTAAAAGTACCTTCCACTCTGGAACATGCAGCAAACATTCCTTATATTATTTAAAATGAACAAATTGTGAAATAATACACATCAATCAAATAAGATTATAGTAAGACCGTAAAAAATATTAATGCATTGATTTATTTTTGGGGTACTATACCGTGTTACGCTATCTCCTCCTTTCTATTCCATTACATATCTACCCTGATGATGGACACTACAGTGCTGTCCGAAACTTTGGCTAAAGAAGGAAGTAGCGCAACACGGTATAATACCCCAAAAATAAATCAATTTGATACTTTTGGCCGTGAAAATGTCAAACTATATCTTACTAATGTTACATAATTACAATGAAATCCCGTTAATTTTTACATTACAATATTGTAATTTTGTAAGATTTAACTCAACACACTTAACTTCGTAGGTAGCTAAAGAAAGAACTAATCATTTAGATTAGCATCCACAATATTTAAAATACCTACTATAAAGTTAAGTACGTCAAGCTGTAACTATGTCCTTGTTCTAACAGTATTTCAATGGAAGATGCTCCGAGGAACTAGCTTCATTGATCGCTTCAGCACCGGTGCATAGTCCGGAAACAGGCTAAACGCGCACCTGACATGTTGTTGTTGACATTATATTGTCATATGAGAACTGGCCTTTACTACGGTCCGTTCTTGAGTACAACAGCTCACCTCTATGTTTTCTCCATGTTTTAGACCTCCTTCCTCTCCTCAAGAAGACCCTCCACACAGCATCACCAAAAATGACGTACGCCCAGACGGAAATTATTTTCATTGGGGCCTTCTGAGTGGAGTTAATGTAGAACAAATGTAACTTGTTCCTACAGTTATATTATCAAGATAAATTTTATACAAACCAGCTAAATTAAAAAGATATTAATTTTATTAATTTAAACACTTTCACTGTTGAGTGGAATTCATTTTTTTAAATCTTTCTATAAGCCCAAAAAAAGCAAAGTATCAGGACTATAAAAACTGCCGTACAGTACAAATTCTTCTACTTTTAACCCACTTATCGGTTATAGTTGTATTGCATAATCTAAAATTAAGGTTTTTAGAAAATAATAGTAAAAAATTTTAATATTTGTGTTTGAACTTCGCAAAATAAAATAAAACAAACTTTTAGGCGACGTGAATCAAAACAGGAGGATGGTATTAAGCGACAATTTAAACCTTATCGCCATCTACATAAGACTTTTATTGTAAGTGGTCCGATTCCAAATGTTGTACATGACGTTGTGCATCGCATTAAATACGTATTTAAAAATCACGTCATTTAAAAAAAACCCAATAGAACGAATTCATATTTTTGAAAATTCAGATTATGTATTTTTAAAGACAATGACCTATCCAACGTCGTGAAATGCTAAACAACTTCTTAAATTAATTAAAATTAGGTAAAATTTATTAAAGGCACCATGGTTTTGAGTTGAGATTCCCAAAGCAGAACCCGGTCCACGAGAACAGAGCGTGGGCGGCCGGTATGGCGGGTTTATTCCTAATAACCCATTAGGTCCTACCGCCGGTTTATGCGGCTTTATCTCAGGTGTAAATTGATAACTTCCCCGGTGAATGAAGTTTTATTTACCTGATTCGGCCACTTCCCACAGATAGGAAGACGCTGTTTTAAAGATAATTTAACTGTATGGATCACTGTAGAGCCTATCCCCCTTACTAATAAACATGTTTTTAGTGAAAGCGTATTTTTCCTAAGCCGACAACAAAACCAAACATTTTATACGATATATGAACGACTGAGTCAATGTGCTTATTAAATATATGTTTGCTATTAAGGTAAACGCTAAGGTTTTTATATTCCGTTTTAGAGATGACAGGTTCGTTTTTGAGTGATATCAGAGTACTTAATTACATGTTTATATCTTGTGAATGTAGTGTGACATTTAGAAGCGTTGATATCTAAACAGTGAGCTTTGCAATACTTGCGAGAGAGAGAACGGACAACTTTAAATATGTTCATATCGTCGGATTAAAGTTAATATTCGGAATTTTGAAAACATGATCCAATGTCATTTACATAAAAGTTGAACATGGGTGGACGTTGATGGAATTTTTGGTGACACCAGATATTGGAGAAGACACTGTTGATTAAGGTTACTTGATTTTGGTTACTGATTTAGGATTTAATCCTTCTAAACAGATCACCGTGTATACCAAGTAGGATGAGTTTTTTCATGAGAATTGAGTGCATTACGCGGTCAAAGGTCTTAGAGAAGTTTGTATACATATTATTATCCTGCTCCTTGTCGTCCATCATGCTGTGCAAGAAGTTAACGAAAAGGGCCAGGTTGGATGTAGTAGACCGATCTTTCATAAATCCGCGTTGTTATGGAAATGGCCGAGTATAATTGATCAAAGACAATTTTTCAAGAACTTTGGTTAGAATTAGAAGCTGGGAAATTGGACGGTAGTGTTTAACGTCATGCTTATCGCCAGTTTTAAAGATAGGTGTGATAATGGCCAATTTCCACTTGATAGTAAACGTTAATTCCGTTATTATTTGTTTTATAGATGGCGCAAACCGGCAGATAGATAAATTTACTACAGTTACTTATAAAAATTCCGGGTGGACTGTTGATTCCTGGACCTTTTTCGATTTTTTTTTAATTTAATATTTGAAAAATATATTTTTTTACATAGAATACTTATAAGTATACAGGATATAAACAAGATATAAAACAATAGAAATTAAAGTAGCCTTTCCTCACCATAAAGAGACAATGCTCTTGTGTTTGGTGAGGGAATTCTAGTTCAATTATATATATGTTAGTATTAAGGTAAATAAATTATTAAGAAACAACACAAGATTTAAACAATATTACTTCTAGATGTAAGTAGTGAACGTATTTTGGACTTATAATAGTTTAAGGTAATTTTTTAATTTAAGGTGAAATTCCTGAATATTTTCGATATTTTTTAAATTTAACGGAAGGTTATTAAAATAAATTATGCCTAGATAAAGATAGGTATTTTGAATGAGCTTAGTATTAAATTTTTGGATTTTAATAGTTTTCTGGTATCTTGCTGATGTATTGAATTGCAAGTTATGAGTATTTGACTGTATTTCTTTGTAAATTTGAAGTATTGAATATTTTTGTTACATTTTGTCTACTGTAGGTACTTTGAAAATTGAAAAAAGAATTACGGTAGAAAATTTTGACGGTTTTTTCAAAATTACTTTGATTACCAATTTTTGAACTACTTTTATTTTTTTTTATTCTTTATATTGACTTTCACCCATTAAGAGTGATCTTGGCCATACATTACAACATTTTTCCTATTAATAAATACAACCAATTACAGGATAAAATTGATTACATAACATAACGTAACATAAATAAACCAAACATAACATAAACATAACATAAACATAACATAACATAAACATAACATAACATAAACATAACATAATTTAAGTGGGTTCAAAATTTTATTATATGTTCCTCCCTAACCAATAATACCATATTGTAATATAGATTGAACAATCGCATAGTACACTTTTTTTAGGTTTTCTAGTCTAAGAATATTTCTAAGTCTTATAAATGTATAAATACATAATAATAATCAATGCTAATTGAGGATATTAACGTGTTATTAAGAGAATCCCTTATTATTAACAAATCTGTAGCTTATTTACTGCCATGTGCTGTTGTGGAATGATAGATTATGTGATCCGGTATAGTGGGAGATTTTCGTTGCGTCTTAACATATTTATTTTAAAAAAAAATTGTATTTTGGATTCCAATCGAGCAATATAGACGTTATGAGTAAGACCAGACATTTTTTTATATCTTTTGCGGAGTAATTAAAAAGATTGATAATCCAATTGATTCGAAAAAACTGTCGAATACTATGTTAGAAATTTGGTTGATCTTGTTACTTTCTTTGGAACTAGATTATCTATTAGTGTATCAAAATAGTGTACCCTAGTATCCATGTTTTGTACTAAAATTCATGAAATATATTTTTATTTGTAGTTATCTGCACGACATAACAAATCTTCTTTGATTCTTCCATCCCTTCACTGTTTACTCTTCAGATGAACGCGGACCGAGGACGGCAGAGTGGTTTAATAGCGGAAGCTTAATTATTTTTATCTAGTCATACCTTGGAAATGTTTCAGTGCTTTTATACACAGAATGCCAGTGCAGTATACTAGTTGGTGTGGTCTCCTCAAGAGTGTATCAGTTGTAATCTGTGGAATTACAGCTATATGAGAAGTGTAGAACAAAATATTATCCAGATAATAATCTACGTAGTAAAAACCTACTGGTTATTACTTGTCTGAAACCTTCTTATCCATTAATAAAACTAGTTTACCGTTTGCATATCTATTGTAAAATAAATGTGTACATCTTTATGGGACGTGTGTGATTACACGAACCTACCCACATCCTGGAATTAAAATGATTATTAATATAATTATAACGTCACGCATATGCAGTTTATAACTTTTTAAGTCGAAGGAAATAGATTAAAAAAATTATTACATAATATATAGGATGGTAAGAGACGTAACTGACTTACTTTGTCCAGTGATTTCTGAGGTTGCTTGTTGTAAAACATGTAGGTGACATTTGGGTCTCCGGTGACTTTTTATTTTATTTTGACTAAAACATTAAAAAAGGTATTGGACAGTTTAAATTGGGGTGGAGGGTTAGTGATCAGTGACATGTGAAAACATTTTTTTTGGTTTGTTTTTGACAAAATTTCTTCAAATTTTTACCAAATTTCATTTACAAACCAGACAAATTTTTTCTTTAACAGGTTTCACTGCAAATAATGTCAGTAATTACATAATGTCTTGATACCCTGAATATGAATATTATTTTGATATCGATGCTGCTTAATAATCTATATGTGTAAATGAAATTGTAAATATTCAAATGTTTGTTTAAAATCTTAAATCTTCGAAAGTTCTTAACCGATTGCTTTTGAAATTTTGACTCAACGTTGCGTTTTTATAGATGTCACCTGTGACAAAAGTGTAAAACTGTGTAAAAGCAATAATCGCTATTGTTTTTCAATCTGCACAAACAGACTGAGCCGTAGAAACGCATGGCGGGGTAAAGCTAGTAATAAAAATATCAATTCATAAGTTTTCTATGAAATATACATTAATCAGTTTGATTACCTGTATCCAAAGACACAAACAGTCTTTAATTGTGAGCTCTTGGGCTACAAAATTTAAACAGATTTTTTGTCCATGTTTGCAATGTGAGTCGAAACAACTACATTGTTATGTGATTTTCCATTGCAATCTATAGATATACAATATTGTTTGTTTCATATTGTTAAATTGTTCACATAGAGAAACTTGTAAAATTTAAATTATTTATTAAAATGTGTGGAGAATAATACATTCATAGTAAATAAATAAATAATAATAAAAAGAACAAAATCCCAATAAAATAAGATAAATTAAAGAATACTGGGAAGGATTAATTCATCTAATTATTCTAAAATCAATTCTATTTTGCATTATTACCAATGCAGCTTTAAGATCATTTTAACAGGATTTAGTATAGTGTAGTTGAAGATTAGTATTAGAAACAATTAGTTTATTTATAAACAATCATGTAACGTGAGAACGTGAAGAATAAATAATATTATTAAATAATGACAAAAATGAAGCAAAGCCGAAACGTTTGAATTTAACAAAACTTTTATATAATAAAAATTTAATTGAAAATAAGAAAAGTTTGAATTCCACAAAACTCTTATTATTATAAAATTTTAATTGAAAATACGAAATCTTTCAATTCCACAAAATTCTTTTTATTGTGAATTTTTAAATGACAATATAAAATGAGCGTAGAAAGGTTTAGGTAGGTACTTGAATGTTTACAAACACGTACAAACCTGATATATTTCCGCTTTTATTGGACGAAAGACTGATTTTAATTAGCTGGCTTCTAATATAGACGTAATGACTCATGATTTTATTGTATAACCTGATTTTCACAAGTTCAAACACGTTCAAGTATTATCCCCGCTAATATCTACGTCACGTTGTCAAACGTAACCTTGACATGGAGTGATGCACACACCGAGATGTGAACAACCGCTCTGTCCGCGGTCACCTAGATTGTTAGTGTGTGTGTCACTTTATAATCCTTAAGCCTCAATTAGTTTGGATTACAAATTGGTGTGACATGGGCCCCTACTAATAACAGTGGGCAGAGAGGCTAGAACCACTATCTGACCAATCTGTGTAGACGGAGCTTGAAAGCGCCTCAGGTAAAGCCTTGTAAAATCATTCGCGTTGTCTAAAGGAAGAAAGTGTTTCGTAGAGCTTTTGTCTTGACCTGTAATTAAAAGAAACTTTTTGGTATTTTTTCAGATGCTGGGATGGACCGAAATTATTCAAATTCAGTTTGATTACAGCTCCCGATACAACTCAACGACTAGCGAAACTATTTTATTTGTTCACAGGGTGTATACAAAGTTCTTCTATACACTTTAAAAAATATGTTAGTTTTAATTTAATTTAGTTTTATTACTAAAGTATTTTAATTTTGAAATTTTAAGAAGATATACATGATATATTATACCATCATTGTCCAGATGTTTTATAAAACTGAACTCGAATAGAACCTTCACAAAACATGAAAATCAACATTGAAATTTGATGAATTCTTTCAAATTCTGTAAAACAACCCGTCCTAAGATATTATAAAATAACATAGTGACACCAACACAACCAGCAACAAACATAAACATAAATATTAATGTACAAGCTGTTGAATGAATACAAAACAAATTCTTATGTTTTATAAATTTTAACACTGTTAAATTATATGAATATACTCAAATTGTCAGGCGGGAGAATTTTCACTGACTTGGTATTTATATATAAAATTCTAAATGATTTAGTTGATAGTCTGGTATTGACAGAATTGGTAAGCTTCCGGATTCCACAACGTAAAACTAGAAGTCGGGATTTATTTCATTGGAGAAATTTTGGGACTAGCCACCATATGTATTCATCTTTGCCCAGAATACTAATGGAGGGAAACAATTATTATTAAACTTTTTAAATTGAAAATGAGGTTTACAATACGATTTTTTTTTGTACAAACTTTGAAAACACGGGTGAGAGACTTATGAAACAGGGTGCTCCAAGGTAAGCTACGTCACTCTAAGAATTATTTCATTAGCATGCCCAATTTGATGCGGTCGGCTGCCGATGTTGATCCGTCCACACCCGCCCACAAAAAGGCACATCAGCTAGTATCCTTGTCAACCAAAAACAACACTTATACAATATAACATTAAGACTTATATTTAAGTACAATAAAAAAAAACAAGTACAAATATTTAACTTATTTTAATACGACAAGAATTGAAGATTTCAACAAAAAATATGAAAACACAAAAGATACAAAAACCGAGTGGGTTCCTTAAATGCACCATTTCATTTTGTTTTTTAAGGCCCCCGGTTCTAGGTGAGAAATAATATATTCGAGACAGTAGGTAAATAATAAAATAATTTTATCAGGTTCTTCTTAAATGATCTGTCTTTATGGAACAACCTGTTTGCAGGATAATATAATTATACGATAAAGGGCAATATTCCTTGAATGATCCTTGCAGACACAAAGGAATCCAGTCATTAATAATACACTTTGTATTTCTTTTTCATTGGTGAATATGTTATTGAGATTATGGGCTCCGCGATATTATTCATTTGTGACTTTGCTATAGATATAAACAACCCGATGTATTGTGAGCAAATTCACAACTTTCTGGCGTTTTTATTATAGTTTATTATTAGTAGATATATAATATTCTCGTGGTTAGACCAGTCGGTGGCTGAGTTGATTTCGCGTTTGGGTACCACCCAAGCGTAGTGTGTTCAATTCCTCTGCTGGCTAAGTCCTCCGTCACAACACAAACAACATGTTCCGCTTACTGTGGTGGTAGTAGGAGATTTTCAAATATTTCCAAGTTATTCGTAGCCCGGGATTGATTGTCTTTATTTTAAAAAAATGTATATGTTACCTGCATAATTTATATATGGGTAGATGTATTTATGTGCAATATATTTGATACATTTGAGATACAAGACAAGTTGTTTCAAAGAAATTTAAATGTAACATTGTCATCAAATTGCCATTCAGCCTCAATTGGTTTTTTAACAGTAGAAAGCTCCCCTTTAATAGCCGATTCCAAGGACGTGTTATTTAAGTATTTGAACAATTCATCAAATTTAAAAGTTCTGTGAAAGTCCCGTTAAAGTTCTGTTATTATTTCATCATGGTCCGAAAATTTCCCATCCCAATACTTGAATAGTAACAGAACATAAATAAGATTTTCACAGAACACAGGAAATACACTTTGAAAGTTGATTAATTGTTTAAATTCTGTGAAACAACCCGCCCAAGTCCTTTTCAGCTTTGAACAATTTATGAGCAGCATAATAAGACAACTATCATGTTTCTAAGCTTATCAACTTATTACTATTTGATGGGAAGCTGAGACGTATCTAGAATCGGCTTTTGATGGGGACTTTTCAAATGTAAAAAGATAGCGCTGAATAGTGAATTTGAAATTTGTTTATACTTGGTTTTTATAAACGATCTATCTTACGAAAAAACAATCCAGTTATAAATACAACAAAAAAACAGGTACAAGAATTACAAAAATCTACTCAGACGTAGGTAACATTAATTAAATAAAAAACAAAATTATATGAAAGCTCACTCAAATGACAAATAGTGCAAAAAAGTATGAGACAAAAAAGAAACACTAACATAGATGAAAGAAATACATAATATTACGCGAATTTCTGCGAAACAACTATAGATATAGATAAAATAACTATTACTATGACCATGACTATGTCTTCGAAACAAGGTGCTGCAGAAAATGGACAGGAATCCATGGACTGCCCGGGGCACAAATATGTTTCCCTTCTGGAAGAGCTAGACATTTACAATATGTTATCAAATGTCTGCCTACCATCATCGGTTACTTTGGACACGTTGCTCGGGAGAAACTGATGGTTACTAAGTGGAAGGCAGGAAATCAGAGGAAGAGCATCAATACGTCGGAGTGACCAAGTATCGCAGGTGTCCGGAACTTCACGACGTGGTGTCCGCAGCTGTCCACGCAGCGCTGGACCTCGAGTAGTGGAAAAGGTGTTTCGATCCTTAGCAATGAAACTCAAGACGAACAGCAAACGCTTCATTACCATTGTTTTTCGTACAGGAAGGTACTAGATATGAGTTTCTTTCGTTCAAACATTAAAATCGGATTGTATGCTTTATAGGTACTGTATTGACGAAGAAGGTCTAGAACAATCATAATAAACGAGGATGCTCTTATAATAAGATACTCTTATTTTAGACAATGACCTGTTTTAATTTTCAACCAACGTGCGCCCAAAGGGATCTGCTTAGAAACACGTCGCTTGTCGGCCGCTACAACAATTAGCCAGAAAATGAAATCATCAGCGCTCAACAAATGGACAATCAAACAATAGTCATTATTGGATGATGTTGATGTTGCTCCACACCGCCTCGAGGCGAACACGTAAAAAAGAATCACACACAGCGCTGGCCCCGGCCGTATCGCGCCAAAATGCGAGCACAAAAACACCGCCGCACACGTCGAGGGGGCAAAAACTACACAGTGACCGGCACACGACTTTCCACCTTAACAAAATATATGCTGTGGAAGAATGAGTTGTGTTACATACGTTCGAATATATCAACATTATGTGGGTAATTTAAATAATGCGTACCGTAATATGGGGCAACTTTTGAATCGGGGGTGGGACTTTGTCATCGCGGACATCTGCTTAATTCTCGCTACCGATATTTGCGCGACCAACAATTGTACATAGTTGACATTTCATACATAAAAACGGGTAGTTTCTACGAATCGTTCTTGAGATCAACAGCTCAACTGTGGAACGATTTGCCGGCCTCTGAGTTTCCTACCTCCCTCGACATAGATTTCTTCTAGACCCCGGTTTACTCCTTCCTTTCCACCTTCCTTGATCACCATTTTACTTCAAAAACACATTTACTTTTTTCCATACATTTAGTATAAACATGTAAAGTAAATATTACATAAAATTTTCCGATGTAAATGTTTTTATTAAAAAAAAGTATAGTTTAAAAGTTGAAAATTGATAAAGTCACCCCATTTTACGGTACCTATTTAATTGACGTAAATACTAAATGAGATTCTAACTCTAAGATCTTTTTTCCTAGATGATTTTTTATCTTGTTTATTCCAGATCTCGAGCATTGTAATCCCACGAGTTTCATAAAATACATAGAATATATGAAAGTAAAATCAAAAAAATATTGTAAAATAATACATGGAAAAGAAAAATAATACATTTTATACAAAAAAAATAATAATACAGAAAAAAAAAGAAAATGAAAATAAGCTCTTAGACATCTAAGACATCGGGAATTAGGTCCATCGCTTGTAAAAGGGACCCTTCCAGAAGTCTTTGAATTCTGCTGGACGTGTTTACTAAATATCAAACAATATCAGAAACTAGATCGTTTCAAAATCTGATCAAATTTTTTCAAAACAGTTTCATAATTTTTTTGTATTATCTGTAAGCTTCTAATTTCGTCTGAAGACTGTTCCTCCGCCACGACTATCAAATTAGAGCCATCCAGGCTCTTTTTCTAGGTAAACTACCTATTTTATTATTCGGGTATAATACGTTAACTGTGAAAAAGGTAAGTCCTGCCAGTGTGCATACCTGAGCTGAAAATATAGAAAGTATAAAAATCGCAAGTTGCTGGTCAGGCCGGGTCCGGAACAATGGGGGAATCATCATTTGCAATAATGCATGGCTAATTTCTTGTCTAAGGCGGATTGTGGTCGCGGGTGTTCCTCGCGCCGAGCCGGGCAACGCCGGGGCCGCGCGGGGCGGACCACCGCAATAACGGACACTCAACGGACAGTGTGAACCGATCTTCATAATGCTGGACATAGGTGGCACTTTGTACCCAAAAATAAATACATATTGAATGCAGGTACCTTATTCTATAAATGACATATTTCATAGAAATCTGGCAATTGCTGAAATGAGGCGTGGTTCGCATTCACATCTTCTATTGTAAGGAAACGCTTTTAAGAGTCGTAAACGGAAAAAAACGGTATAATTGAGAAACTTTTGTTTTTTTTATGAAGTTAATGTATCTACTTGAAATTAGTTAAATACGTGTGATTTATGAACTTTTTTGTTTTTTTTATATATTTATTAAGTAAATAATAACAATTTGTACAAATTTAGGGGAGTCCCACAAAGCTGTCATATGGCAGTTTGTCTGTAGATTCTACCAATAAAACATTCTACTAACAACAAGATATGTAGGCAGATACATTAAACAAATTCAAAGATACATGAAATCTTCATTCATTAGCCACAGCTTTACCATTTTAGGGCATAGTCTCTCATTTTTTTCAAATTCAATTTTTTATTGTTTTTTTTGAAAATCACTGGAATTATATATTCAAGAGTAAGGCTTCCATATTTATTTAATATTCAAGGAGTTTTTAGGCCTTTTCCTTCTTTAAATCTTGTGGCATGTTTGTGTACCAGTGGGTGTTTGTATGAGCTTTCCCCATGTTATCCATAGTAGTGAACCAAAGGAGACCTTTTATTGTAAGTAGGCTCTCTGATCCATATAGTACGTTTAACTTATGTCTCTGATTGTAAATATTAGATGTGACAATTATTTTTACTATGGCACTTCGTAAATTTTGAATATATTTAATGTAAATAGTGTTTGCGTGTCCCCAAGTTCGAATTCCGTATCTATGGATGGATTCGACCATTGAAAAAAGTAATAGTTTAAGAGTGCAATGAGACAAAATAAATTTTAATTTGTAAAAGTTACAAGCTAAGGATCTGAGCTGGTTACAAATTTTTGCCACTTTTTTATCCTACTTAAAATTATTATCAACAATTATTCCCAGATAAGTAAATTCATTTATGAAATTAATTTTTTCACAGTCGCAAACATTAACAATTTCTCTGCGTACAAAGTCAAAACTATGAGCGGTTATTTTAGGTATATTCCACATTTTCAAACTCGGTGATCTCTCGTACATGCATTTAGTTTTTTTAACATTAATAATTAGTCCTACATCACGGAGAAGCTCGTTAAAGTCGTTTTGTAATTCTTGTATAGCTATTAAGGGATTTTAATCGGATACTAGAAGAGCAGTATCATCAGGTAAAATGAATATACGAGCTTTTTTGAAAATCTTATACAAGGCAATAATATATATAATATATAATTTTGGACCTAGAATTGACCCTTGTGGTACTCCTGATTTGATATATCTTAATTTACTAATTATATTTAAAGTTTTCATACTAATTTTTCTATTTGAAAAATAGTTTTTTAAGAATAAGAGGAGTTTACCCCTAATATACAATTAATATATATAATTACCATGTTTCGCATTATATTGATTCAAACAATTTATAACAACAGCAGTCTTTCCAATTTGTAAAGGCCATCAAAATACCTATGCAGCTATTTTGTAAACCGTTTTCAAAAATTTAAGCTGCAAAAAGCATAACAAAGTAAATTTAAATGATAAATATTAGTATTAAAACCTATTAGTAGTATTCAAATTTCAAATACCTAACTTTTGTTTTATTTTTATGAAAATTTGACAAATCAGTTCTGAAAATTGCAATGAAAAAATAAATCCTGTTCAAAATATTACACTATAGATAGGTATTTTATCGCGTGCTTGAATTCTGAACTCAATCAGTTCCAATTTTAAAATTGATTTGATGAAATTTTGAAATTCAAAACAAAATTGAGCTTATTAAACCAGAATTAAGACGGACCTAAAGAAAATTAGTATTTTTAATGATTTCATGTACTTAACTTTGGTTTACTATAAATACCTACTAGATTTTGTGCCAAATTTTGCCAGAATAAAACTTTTTGAGTATTCACTTATCAAAGAATAAAATTTTCTGGAAAACTTTGCCGTTTTATATTTTTTGACAGCTGATAAAATAATTCGAAACTCTAGAGCTTATGTATTATGTTATTGGGAACTGAATTCCAGACAAAAAAACATTAATTTGAAAAGGTGAATCAAATATCAGGTACGGATATTTGTAACTAGTTTTATAAAATAAAGGCCATTAAAGGAATCAATTTCACACGATTTTATGGGAAAATTTTGAGCATTTATTTTTTTAATTAATGATATATTAAAAACAAAAAAAAATGTACTTCCTAATATGCAAATATAAAATATAATTTACTAAAAAAAGCAATCTTTCGAGGCATCTAATAATCCTCTTTGATTCGATGAATTAAATTTAAATTACAAACGATTGATTTACGAAGGAACAAATTTGCTTTTTGTATATAAATTTAAAATTTGACCTAAAAAAAAGCTTTTATATTTTTGACGTACTAAGTTGGGCAAGATTTTTTTTATAATTACCATTAAGTCAAAAATCATGAAAAATGAAATTCAAAACGAAAACAAAGTAAGTAACACATATATTATGCAGTTTTGTCCAGTATTTTGGCCTTAAATCCAAATTTAAGTTTTGTATGAAAAAGACCGCCCAGCAGTTCCTCTTCTGATTTATTGTGAACACTGAACAGCTACCTCGTATTTTTTCTTGATACTCTCCACTTCTTTATATGAAAAATAATCAAAAGATTTTTAAACACCTTTTTATAAATAGCCACGTTTCGTAATAGAAATAATATTAAGGAATCGGGAAACATTAGGAATACTTTAAATCAACACAAACCGGAAACATTCATGTCGTGCAATGTGAGTTCTCACGGACACGGACGAACAAAGCGTAATAATATTTAGTTAGAAAAGAATAAGTAAGAACACGCTAGATAAATTAATGTGTACTGTAACATTTCCTCAGAATTTCTCGACATATTCATAAATTAACGTTATGATGTTCACTTAGCGAAATAAGCAGCCGAAAAAACAGAAAATCCCAACACGTGCTTTCAATCTCATTTGTAAACAAATAAAACATGACGTTTACAACTCTTACTCCGCAGTGTGTGGCGTGTTTTATGTTTTTGTATTTAAGAACAGTAAAAATGTAGTCAAATCCTAAGATAAGCCGAAGCAATGATGAAAATACTTCAGAGGACTTGTTTGTGAGACAATGTAATATGTATTCAAACCCTATTACTTATTTATTTATTTATTACGCGCCTAGTGGGCTTTTCTTAAAAAAAAATACAAGCATTTTGTACCAGAGTAAACACTTAAAAATCAATACAATAAAGAAGAATGTAAACATAGTGGCAAAAATGAATCCTCACGCATATAATTGAATTTAAAAGATTCAGCAAAACAAAATAGTAGAAGCGGAGAAGTTATATGGGTACATAGGTCTATTTGTGTCTAGAAGAATAAAAGTGATAGAATATACAACATTTATACTGATTAGTTTTCAAATGAAATATATCACCCAGATCAGAATATGTGTTTCCGAGATTGTGAAGTCTCGGAATCGGAGAATTTTGGTAAGCTAGTGTCCTGGTGTTATTGAAGTAAAAAGGTAAAAAATGTCGGCATGATTTTTTGGGAACATGGATATTGATACATTGAAGTAATTCGGGACAGTCAATTTTAAAATGTAGTATTCTTTGTAACAGTATTAAATCTGTGCTTATTATTCTTTCTGATAGTTTCAATAGAGACATTTTATCCAAGAGGTAAAATTAAATTAAATACTAATGCGCTGGTTCAGCTTTGGATATAGTTGAGCCTGCCTTTTGAGCCTTTCACTATACCGACGCCATTGTAAAAAGTTAAATTTATCACCATTTCGATCTTATACGCCTCGTAACCTAGCACGATAGCGAAGAGAACACAAATAAATAATGTGTTAAAAAAATGTATATAAAATAAAAGAAAATATTAAATTGTCTATAAAATCGGAAACCTTTCACGGGGAAATGCGCGCACAATTTACACGTTGGACATTTTACTCAATAGGCAATAATAAATTAAATCAATTTGTTTTCTTTATAAGTACCTATATGGAACTAATATAAATGCATCGTCTGTAAGTGGCCTAACCACAGTTTGATTATGTCTTCAGAAGGCAAGACTGCTGTCACGCGTTATATAATTACACAGCAGAAGTGGCCTAGCCACAGTTTGAGTATGTCTTCAGAAGGCAAGACTGCTGTCACGCGTTATATAATTACACAGCAGAAGTGGCCTAGCCACAGTTTGATTATGTATTCAGAAGGCAAGACTGATGTCACGCGTTATATCATTACACAGCAGAAGTGGCCTAGCCACAGTTTGATTATGTCTTCAGAAGGCAAGACTGCTGTCACGCGTTATATCATTACACAGCAGAAGTGGCCTAGCCACAGTTTGATTATGTCTTCAGAAGGCAAGACTGCTGTCACGTGTTATATAATTACACAGCAGAAGTGGCCTAACCACAGTTTGATTATATCTTCAGAAGGCAAGACTGCTGTCACGCATTATATAATTGCACAGCAGATTTTTGTTTTATTTTTTTTGTTTGTTTATTTATAAAATACGTGATAAAATATTATAAGATTTATTTTTATATTATACATTAAATCACCATACTAGGCGACTGCCTGTTTCATGGTGACCAATGGAATATAGTTATTTGAAGTCTAGTGTGAACATGTTAACTAAATTTATAAACTTGTTGAAAATAGGAAGGATAAGGGTAGAAAATTTAAGAATAAAGAAGAATAAGAAATGCTATTATAAAATAGAAAACAGAAAAACAACAAAAAAAAGAATAAAGAAGAATAAGACATGCTATTGTGCAGGATTGGATCATATACATAACTCTTTTTTATAGTTGCGTAAGTGTGCATTCATGCATAAACACACGTACACATACATTCACACACATCATATTCCTATACATAGAACACACATATTCATACTCATATAAATACATATATATGTACACACATATAAACACATACATACATATACTTAAATTTATTTGCAACTATTTTTTTACAACTTACAACTGTTTTTTTTATAATAATTAAAGCATTTTAAAAATATAAAAGAAAAACAAAAATTAAAATGAAGTACAAAATAAACCTAACAACAATAAATAAATGCAGTAAGCTCTTGATAATGAAGCAGCATTATAGTCAAGGCTCTGTTTATAAGCTTTGCATTTTTGTACGACAGTGTGAAGCGTTTCATGAAATAGCCCTGAGGATTGTTAGTTAATAAAATATTAGGAAAATAAGATACTGTGTCTCAATATATAAAATTGTATTAGTTGTTCATTATACCTTACGACGAGGAGCTAGGAAAAGTTTTGATACTTAAATATAGTTTTTTTTTTGACGATACTTGAACAAAAAATTGGATGAAATCTCGGTGTTGAATAGAAATGTAAATTCGTAGTACAAACTAGTGAATCACAAGGAATCAAAAAAATTTCAATTTTATTTGGCAACTAGAATTTAATTTGAATTAATTTTGATAAATTTGAAAAAGTACATTAAACAGCTGTCATTACCTACCTAGCGACCGTTTTTTCAAATTTTACCTAAAAAATTCCAACTTTGGAGACGATTATATCACAAAATCGACTCCAAATGTGTATAGTATTTTCTAGGTAGTTCTCTACAGTTTTATTATCCAAGAAACTAACTCATGTCTGGCTTAAGGTAGGAATGAGGTAAGTATGGGATTTTATGTGCGTTTGATACGATTTTTATATTAAAAATCACTCTACTGTTTTCGTGTTCTTTTTCCGGCCCACTCCCTGACTTTTGTTTGTAAACAATTCCTCTCGTGAAGTGCTCCAACGTCTGCAAAGTATCCTGAAACCTATTCGATGAATTGATTATTTTTAATACCTACTTATCGATGATTTTTTAATCAGACTCAACACCTGCTTGTTATTAATTAATTATGATTCTATATTTAAACATTCATTATTGTGAAGCAACTGAAAAACATTTATATCGACGTGTCTGCACTTCGACCAGCGTGATGCGGTGCGTCACTGGTACCCTAAGTGTTAATCAATGTCATTTTTATTTTTCATCTTGTAGATGTTTATGTATCGAAAAGTCAAGTACATACCTACTTGCTGAGGGACTAGCATAATGTTAATCAGATAATCCTAAAATAATGCAAGGCTGATGTAAACGTTACGACCATTGATCAAAATAGTGTCTATAGTACCATAAAATTAATCAAAAAACGATTCAGTCAGGTCGTGTTCAAGAGTGGGAATAATATATGATTATTTATGAATGTCATTGTAGCAACGAATGTGTCTCAAACAGAATTTCGTATTATTCTGTTATCTCTACCCAAAAGTCAGTATACTTCCACCATCGCCCTGGTGAAAGATCACCATTCAGCTTTATTTGGTGATCAGATCTAAATAGCCAGGTGCTTCCCAACCTTTCCTGTCTTTCTCATCCCACCCTTCCGACTACCTTCAGCCTCATAACATACCCCAATTGGGGATGCCATAGTCTCACTGGCTCCAGACGGATGGGAGCAGTTGGGACACCTGTGTCACAAAATAAAATTTAAAAAACGTAGGAATGTTTGTCCTATAAAAAAACGTGTTTTATTAAAGTTCAAGATATGTTAATAATTCGGAAGAGAGGCGTGAGGTCTATATTGTGCTGTAGCAGATACACTAGGATAAAAACAATTCAACGCCAACTCAATACTAATAAACGTATTTAAAATTTTCCACAACTGTTACAAAACTTTTTTATGTATGGTAAGCGGTCGTTTATCGGTTGTGTAAAATTTAAAAAAAAATATCAGTAAGGTTGTTAGTGTGTGGCAAAGTTTAGTCTATAATACCCTAGTATTTATTATAAGTTAAGTTGATTAAGTAAAGTTCATGGCTATCTAACGATGTTGGACTTCCTAAGACAAATTTATCGGGAGCACAAAAAAAATTTACTATAAAGGTTTTAAAATGTTCAATGAACTCCCTTTAAACGTTAAGCAAGCTAGAAGTCTTACAGTTTTGTGAAGTCCTAATTTGATTACGTAGGTGACAAACTATTATAATAATTTTAGAATAGATGTACATATATGTAGATAAAAAGGCAAAAAATATGTACGTAAATAAAATATACTTTAAAAAAATGTTGCTGAATAAAAACGCGGTTCACGTCTGTGGCGACAACTTCTATAATAAAGATGTGAACTTTTACATTTAAAGAAGATTTATTACTATTCACCGAGTTAACTAAGCATATGCATATGCATAAATATCCCATTAAGGTAGTGTTAATCATAAATGCCACCCACCTGAAGATTGCCTAAACCAGTTCCAGCAAATCTAAATTGATCACCTTCCATCTCTGAAATATGGAGACGTTTATGTCTAAACTATTTATGTTTAACGACGTTTAGATCTATACAGTCTTGCAACCGGCACGATTTTCTGGATAACTTATGGATTATGCATCTCGTGTGGGTATCCTTAGAAGGTGCGCAAATAAAATTAATAATTTAAGTGTCCAATAAACGTTGAATGTGTGTGAGAGATTGCATATACCGGCGCAGACCCAACAGAGTTCTTGGTACATTACTTCCAAATTTTAAAATGACACTTAACACAACCAGGCAAAATGTATTATCTACGACAGTAAAAATTCCAGCTTGGAAACAAGTTCACCTCAAATATCGATAAATTAAATATGAGTTTACCAGTATATAAGACATACGTGAATGATGTTTTTATGTAGCATTATATTATTATTTAGGAGAATCTTGTGGGAGCGATTACATTTTTTTCTTCACATCCTTCTTATTGTAAATTACTTGTATTCACTTGTAAATTACGTATTATGAACCTGTATCTTACATTATTTTTATGCCATCTGCACTTTAAAACTGGTTTTTCTATTTCCCTATATTATGTAAATTTTAGTGCATAACTATATATACCAAGTATTATGTTCATTATTTAAGTTTTTATTGTTATTTTTTTTTAATTAAAAACTCCTATTGTCACTGTATTATTCAATTCAAATATTATATTATAGGTCGTTACTTAATTGCTTGTCAGAATTCTTCAAGCGAACAGTTTCAATTTTGAAAATTACATTTAAATTCAAAGCATATTTGAGTTTGAGGATACTTCGGTTCGGGTTAAGTTAGGTTAGATTAGGAGAGGTTAGTAAAGTTGGGTTAATTAACTCGTTAGGTTAAATTTTTCACTTTTTTCCAATTTTCTGTTTTATCGCTGTTCCGTTTTGTCACTGTTCAGTTTTGTCACTGTTTCATTTTGTCATAGTACTGTTTTGAAACTGTTCTTTTTTGATACTGTTCTATATTGTCATAGTTCTATCACGGAACCATTCAAAGGACAGTCAACTGATCAAGTGCCACTTTTGGGAGATCGCCATCCGCAATCACTGGGGCCACGATCCAAAATAAGAGGAGATTTTCTACCATGTGATAATCCAGATAATACAATTTCACATTACTTTTAACCAAGTACATTCTTCGTAATATAATGTTCAGAGTAATTCATTTTCCTTGGCAATAAATCAATGTTAGCTCGCACAGAGATGATGAACTCCATTCAGCGGGCAATAAAAGTGTATCGAGCTGAACAAATAACACTACTCTTCTTTGCGGCCCTTCGACACTTCATCGCCAATCACTCAAACTATCAGAGCACAGAGCACCTCGTACTCATAAAAGTCAAGGCCTGACAAATTGGAGACCGTACCTTTATTTGTAGGTTGTAATCGAAGATTGAAGGAGGTAAACCATACTTGCTAGAACGGCATGCCTCCATCAAATGAAGCAAAATCATCAATAAGTATTATTATAGTCACATCTAAAAATATGCGGTGAGAAAAATGAAGACAATGTTAGTAGTTCTTATTCGAAGTATGATACAGTTTAATATGGCCGAAGGAGATAGGGTCCCATTAGCTCAGTTGGTAGAGCTATGCTCCGGCAAGGCAATGGTCCTGGATTCGAGTTCTAGAATAGATGTGACCTATCTTTTTCTATTTTAGAATCGCTAATATTGCCTTCAATAATAAAATATTACAATTTAAAGTTTAACTCATTGAGTTATTCCAAAAAATAAATTAATAATTTTTGTTTACAGGTGGGAAAAAAACTATTCAAATATTAAGCAGTTATTGTTGATTGAAGTACTAGTACATATTGAATTATTTGGCGGGTGGAAATAAGCCGACGTGGCTCAGTGGTCCAGAGCATGTGACCGGACATCAGAAGGCTCGGGTTCAATTCCCGTCGGCGGAATTTATTTTTCCTCGGTGGATATTTTCAATTTGTATTGATATTTCAGGCGACTAATTATTGCTTATAATAATTTGTAAAATTAGTTTGTTTGCATCATTTTAATAATTATATTTGTTTAAACTACGTTTTAATCAAAATTATCTGAGTGTTTCAGAACCAACAGTTCTTTCATTGGGATACAAAGGAATATATATAAGCACAGAAAAAATAAGCAAAGATTAGATAAATAAGCGTAAACAAATAATAAGCATAGAAAAATATAGCACTAATCAAAATGATCACGTTTCTCTGGCTAATTTAGCCAAGGTTTTAAATATTGTTGACGTTGATTCAACCCATTACAAACCAAAGGAGTTCACTCATTACACAAATATTATTAATTTACGCTCTACTTTATTTTAAGTTCATCGTTCAAATTGACTTACTCTTTCATGGACAGCCAAAACAATTATTGAAGACACCACAGATGGCTTACGTAATAAGCTAAAACCTCCTAGAGCACAGGAAGCTTTGAATAAGCACGATTAGGTGCAGTTCTGCGGTAGTTTTTTGAACCAAATATACAAATCGCTTGTACTGCTTGATTTGTGGATAAGATTGTGTTGCATTACATTCTTCCGAAAGAAAAAGATGAATTTTTAAATTAAGCGTCAAACAACGTTCAAAATTTACTTATATAATTAATGGACAACATGTTATTTTTATTAAGTCATTACGATTCACGGTAGTCGGGCTGAAATTTATTCCTATAATAAGTGACCTTATTGGGAGGCACATCCACTTGTCGTGGAGCCGCGATCTCAGCGGTATGATTAAGCACCATCCACACCGCAGCCGCACAGCCTCCATTAAATATGCATTTATAGATCAGCAGGACTAAACTTCTAACTTGTAATAATCATTTATTTACGGGGTGGCATTGTGAAAAATTTGGTAAATTATTGTTAAACTTTTTTAAATAAACAGCCAGTTAACCAAAGTACAAGAAAAAGTGAGCTTGCCAGTACACAGGTTCTCAAATTCTAAACAAAGGAAATATCCCTGTGATACAATTGTTTGTGACGGACTGAAGTTTAGGTTTCAGTTTCGGCCAGTTTAGGCCAATAAACGAATTTTAGCTGAGATTTCGGTTTCGGCCAAAAAACAGTCGAAACTTGTTCAGCCAAAACCCCCGTTCTTGATGTGTTTATGCACTAGATTAACCAATTTATGCAAAGTATTAAGCACTCTTTTATTTCACTATGCATTTTATTTATCATTAACGGTAATAATCTTCTAACAGGTTTTAACAATAAAAACCACTAATTTCGGGGACTTAAGTATTTGTTTTTTTAATATATAATTATATAAGTTATACAAATTTCGGCCGAAAAGATAACAGAAACCGAAATTCGGTTTCGATTTCGACTGAAAATCTAGTTTCGTTGGGTCACTTAATAACTGTGACATTTTCAAAATTGGAACCGTGCGTGTTGTTAAAATTATCATTTGAGGTATAAACATAATCTTTTCATATCATAACTTATAATATATTTTACAATACGATTATATTTAATCTACATTTGAAATGACTTGTAATATATATATATCCGGTATCTACAACTAAAATTTATCGTTAATATCACACCACTAATTTCGGTTACAAAATGTAAGTTCTTGACTAGTTTAGGCTTTCTAGGTAGGTTCTTCCAACTTGTTACAACCTACTTGAATGGTGTCAAGCAAAACCATTAGCTAATTATTACAATTTATACTTAAATAATGAATTACTGCCGTTTAAAAATATGCAATTTAAAAGTTACAGAAAGGGATACCGAGGTAATTTATAGTTAGGTCACGTAAAGCAGATGGACGTAGAAAGGAGTGTTAAGATAATTTGTTACATGCAATAGAATGAAAGAAGGTGTCGTCGACATAAAGGGAACCCAATACTCGAGACTGGTAAAGTCAATATCAGTAAAAACTTTCAAATAGCAACAAGAAGTTGAAGGAATGTGAGCAGCTGTAGGAGTGTGCTCATGAACAGGATATGGGGTGGTTCATTTTCTTATAAAGAGAAACGTCGTTGTGACGATTATCTATACAAGTATATATTTTTTTAAAATTTCATTAATAAAAAGATGGTCACCCTGTTAAAGTAACCACCCATAGAGCTAATGCGCACAGTATACCTCATTATGGACACTTGAAAGCGGCTTTACATAAATAAACACCATTGATGCTCATCTGAAGCGCATGATGCTGATGCTGAATGCTCCCGCAAACCTTCGACGTCATAATTCCATGGAAAAAGTGCGTATGCTTTGATAATACTTAATGACGAAAATATTAGGATTTTTATGAACACGTTTTCCGACATCGTGTTTAACTAAAAGTATATGAGGAAATCTATCAATTCATTCGTTAAGGGTCTGCAATCCCGTTTGTAACCGGATTACGAATGGTTTGAAGAGATTGTTAATAAATTAGCAATACTCGTTTTTCTCCGTGGGTACATACGTTATAATAAGACAATACACATGCTCGCATCAATTCAAAACAATAACAAAAGTAAGGTATTATAAAATACGTATAATAATTAAATCACTTTTGACTAATGTTTCCTAATTATTAGTGAATTATAAAGGAAAAAGAGATATATTAGCCTTTAGGGATGAGATGGTGGGAGGGAGGGGAAGAGGATGGATCTAACCTGTGTAGAGTAATGCAGGTAATGTATTGTGTGAATGTTATTTATTGATTTTAGGTTTGAAGTTATGAGGTGCTGAGTTGAGTAATGGAATAATGGGAGTTTAAGGGTGATTTTTTATCCTCATCCTATTATAAGACGAAAATTACACAACCACACTCAAACTACCTTCACTTCTAATTCCGCCCATCGTCCCTTTATCCTATTCCTATATTCCTCCCACCCCCCTCACACCGTCAACACAGTGAAGAATCTGGTGCTTTGTTGCAAAATACCATAAAATCGTTTTGCATCATTGAAAGGCATTCTAGATCATTTTAGAAGCTTCATGGGTTTACTTTTACTTCAATATGTATCCCGTATAAACAGAGATAGAAATACATAAACGATTTTTTTCAATATAACTTTTGAAGTTTTTTTTAATGATTTTTTTTTACAAAGGTTAAAAAGAATGTGATCTTACTTTTGTACACCATTCTAAGGTCACATTGTACATGGTTTTGTGTGTAAATTGTAAATTACATGTGTTTTTTTTGTAAGTGCATTTATTAATTTTTTTAAGTGTACTATAATATTACAAGAGAAAAATTATAGAAGCATAAAATAGTTTTAATCTTTGTTAGGTTGTTAGGTTGCATGAATATTTGATAAAATTACAATAAATTTAGGTTGTCAAAAATAGTATAATAATTAATTCCCAATGGGTGAGTGGTTATATGCGTGGTCCCAGTAAGACATAGCTCCTAAGTTCGATTCCCAATTGAGAAAGTTACATTTTTTCTGTGTCTTGTTCTGTTTCATGTTCCGTTTAGATTTATTAGTATTTTCTTATATTAATGAAATTTTTCAGTTTAATAATCGAGTTGTGATAAATATTTTTGAACCTTGTTTTATTAATTATCAACTCCTTGAGGTGATTTTTCACAAAAACGGCGCTCTACAAATTATCCAATTATTATTATTATTATTATTATAAAAAGCATTAAACCAAAGAGGTTAAGCTTTGAAAAGCAAGTAAAGGGGTTAGCTGCTAGTTGGAAGACTTTCATTCTACAATCAAATTAGTAATTAAACTAATAGTTAATGATAACGATAATCGTGTTTTCGTTCACTACAGATAGGGTTTCTTCTAATAAATTCATTTCATACACAGAAACTGGACCTTTAATATGTTGGTTTTAACTTATAACTTATATGGTTAATGAACATACTTTAAAAGCAGAAAAACAACTCGTTTAAATACACCCAAATAGCATTGGCCTGGACTTTCTCACATTGTGAAATTATTGCGGTTCTTGGAACATTTTTGTGTTTTGAAGTGAATGTATTGAAGAGTAACGCCATCTACAATTTAGTTTTGAAACCAGCGAAAAGCTCTATCGCTTCCCGAAGTTTGGTCCAGCCAGCGAAGCTTCTAATAAAATGAAAATGCGCTTGGAAAAATAAGAATGTCGAAGTTGGGATAATTGATAACTATGTACTTAATATCGTTCCCTAATTGGTACAAATTAATGTTGCTTTGTTTGTCCCTATAGACACAAAAACTATTGGATCCGTCCACTGAAAATTTCATAGTTTGTTTGTTAGTGTAAGGAGTATTACAGTGGTTTGAATGGTATAAGAAGTTGGTTATGCCCGAGGAAGACTTAATGCATTATCTCTGCACAGGAATGAAATACGGAGTTGAATAAATGTCGATATAATGTAGTTTTTTCAATAGTAACAGTAGTGAACGGTAGAAAAAGTCGGGTACATCCAAAAAGAATAAATCAAAAACTTATAATAATTAACCTTTCCGCTCTTCAGAATAATAATATTTCAACTTTAAAAATAGACCCAGTTTTCAGGTACACTAGAATTAACAACCTCAAAACTTTACTCCAAACCATTCATAACCCCGAGCAACGCCGGGTATACGTCAGCTTGTTAACAATATAAAAAATGGTTATTCTCAGAGCATTTTGGTAAAGAAATTAATAATAATTAAATTAATAATTAATAAATTTGGTATGTTTATATATCGCCGCACCATCGCGCCCAATAATGCTTATGAATTGTAACGGATTGCACTGGTAGCAGTATGCAGGGCAATGATTGTCCTGGTTATAGCCAGCCTCCAACAGAATTCCGACTGGCCACGTGTTAAATAAACAAATTCCGTTTTTCAGATGAGAGTTTTTAACCCATTTCCAGAAATAGATTTCCACTTGACAAAATCAGAATCGCTTTAAAGACATCATCTCGAATGCCGGAATTAATAACCCTTTAAGTATGGTGTTTAACAAATCGTGGTACTTGCGATGGAGGAGCATTAAAGCACGGATAAACGGCCGGCAAATCTTAAATCCATTGTATTCCACAAACAACTCACAAAGGACCTTCCATTGTGACAAAGGTATTATAATTTAATCCCGCCCCACTCGTAAACTGAGAAACTGAGTACCTAACTAACTAACAGATAAGTTACTATAAGCCACATCTCTATTCTAAGTTATTTATTCAATATCCTCCATCCTTTAGGCCTGGCTGTAAGCTCTCGACTGTTTTGTGCCATTATTGTATGTCGCAGAAAGAAGTATTTATTTGTCTTGTAATTATTTCCGAGAAGCGCACAGCTAGTGGGTGGTTTGTGCTTTGCTGAAGAGTTTGTTTTAAAATAACAAAGAGTATTTAAAAGATGAGCATGTTTTCAGTAATTAGGAAGCTTTATCCCAATTTGGATGTAACAAACACTAGATAGTAAGTACTCGACTTTTCTTTCGACACCCTTCATCCTGTCTTTTCATTCGTAGAACTACTTTCCCATATAGTAAAGTGTGAAAAGTTTTTTGTTTCATCACTGTCCATGACTTTATATAACTTTTTATATATGTGATGAATTATCATTTTGATGATTTATCCGGTCACCGTAATAAATGTCTGTGGTTTAGATAATGACATGGCAAGTTTTAAAAATACGTTGCGAAAAGGTTTGACCTTCTAATTATCCATAAACATACCAGAACAAAGCGGACACGAAACTTTATTGGACGTAGATACCTTCTTATCACAAATTTCCATTGTTCCACTTAAAATACTGTATTGACCTAAGAACACAGATATATGCCTCCAAATCACATGTTGAGGACGGGTTGCTTCACCGAATTTGAACAATACTTCAAATTAAAATTGTAGTATAATCATTCTACCCGCAAAAGTTATGTCGTTGTGTTGTAATTTATTTATTTGATTATTTGAGTATCTTTATGTGATTTCTATGCTAAATCTATCCAATCCATGTTTTTAAAACATTTTTATTGTGTTCACTTATAATATTATTCTTCTATATATATTTTCTACATTGTAATTTCTCGTAATGTTTATGCTTTCGTATTATAATTAAATATATCTATTAAATTTAATGAACTGTTCAAATTCCATTGAACCACCCATACTTATAATCCATACATGTTTTAAATGTAATTAGATTCAACTTGTTTACTAATTTATAGATATAAATCGGTTCAATGTGTTGCACGGCGGTAAAAACAAAAACAAATGTAGTGAAATTAAAGAGAAGTAGGTCACTTGTTGAAGGCAACGTGTGCATGTTTTCGGGCCATTAGTGTTTTTTTAATCTTCAAAGCTGTTCTTTTGACACAAAGGGGTGATATTTTGCGGCATTTTTGAAAACAGACCTTTCCTTTAACATCTTTCTTCGTGTGCAGCCAACTTAACACAATTGCCAAAAATTACCTGAACATCCAGAGCGGGTGTTACAATGCACATTTTTTATACGTAAACTAAACTCGAGGGTTCTGCTTTATTAGGCTATGTATAAGATTAGTAACATTTGGGTAGGGACTGCTTATCATTATTTAATACAAATAAATAATACATTTTGCAAAAATGTGTAGGTACATTAGTTTTCTTTTTGTTATCTGATACCGCCACGGAGGAATAATGTATATATATTTCCCCCAAGGATACCGCCCAATAGTCTGTCTGAAATCGGCTGATGCCAGTGGACCCCATTTTGTAATGAAAGGTTGAAGATACCTTGCTATTTAGATATTGTCATAAAACATAGTTAAAGCCACTAAGTTTATAAAGAATTTGTTAGATTGACGTTGATATTTAAACTCTCCTTTTGACGGCTCCACATGGAGAAAAATGAGTAATATTGATTTATTAAAAATCATTAAAATTATTGGTAATCATGTGAAAACTGGACTGCTAGCCGCTTCTTGATGAAGTGTTCGTACATTTGTAACAATATCGGAACACGTGTTCGTACGCCTGCGTAATAATAATAATAATATAACATGAATAAATTTATAAAATGTTTATGAAAATTATTTTTCAATAAACAATAGGTATACTTCACGAACGCCGTACACTAAAAAGTATGATTATATTTACATTACTATTAAAAAATGTAATCTGATAATTATTTATCACGAACGCCTAGTTGTATCTTCGCTTTTACACGCTTATTTTCCCTCAATTTTTTTTTTTCTTATATTCGCCATTAGTTTATTACCTACTCAATGTGCTTGTCATATTTATTCAACAAGATATTGTTAATAATATGTAATTGTGTTACTATTATATATTTTGTAATGTTACTATTATGTAATTGTAAATGTGTTCATGTATGATAATTCGAAACCTGTTAATTTGACTGTATTAAAACGGGAAATCTTCCTAGTTGGACAGTCAAAATAATTCCTTCCATATAATGTAATGTATCTTTTCAAAATAAATAAATTAAATTAAAATTAGGTACACAGAATACGCTAAATTAATAATATATTAAATACGAGTATATTGTTAAAAATTCGAATGGCTCCATGAAATTTAATGTCGATTAAATCAGGGGATTTGTGATGAAAATATAACAATGTCGCAATCAGATAAGTTCAACTAATTGACAAGACTAATAGGGAGGAAAAGAATTCAAATGTTTACAGCATTTCTTAGATTCCAAACAAAGTACGCCATTTGTATTCATAATAGTAAATTCATTTAGAACAGTGAAGGGGCTATCTAACTTTTCAAAAATATATTTTTCAAATTATTTCCAGAGTCCAGAATAATATTTTTTATTATTTTTTTTATTATCAATATAAAGTTTTTTTACAGGTTTTTTTTTCGATGTCTGTCTCACTAGGATAAACCTGTGTCGAGACAGACGTATTTAATACATATTATTTGATACATATAATATTTCATTACATTAAATGACATTGTGAAAATGATAAAAATAATAAATAATAATAATAAATGATAAATTGGTTAATCAGCATCTAGTTGGAGTACATACTTATGAGGGGATTTTTATAAAATTTTTGATCTTGGATCTGTCTTGGCTGATGATCCAAGACTTGATGTCTGTTTTATATTTCAAAAAAAATTCGTTCAGTCTAATGGCTAGTGGGAGAGCATTATATAGCCTTGTTGCAAAATATATAAAATTTCTCTGGCCAAAAGTTGTTTTAGCGAAAGGGATTTGTAAGAGATTATGTCCTTTGGTTCTAGTATCACGAGCAGTTTGGATATTGTCAAAAGTAGTTTTGTGTTTGAAGAGGTATGCTAGTATGTTTTTGGCATAAAGTTGCCTAATGTCCATAACACAGATTTTCCTAAAGATTTCATCCGAACTGCTTGTGGTTGGTCGTTTGAGGATAATCTTTATTATAAGATCCTGAGCTTTAGATATTGGATCAATGGCGGCAGCGTTTGCTCCTCCCCATGCTATGATACCATACTCTATTAAAGATTGACAAAGTGCATAGTAGATTGTTTTGAGCTGGCTTAGGTTGATAAAGTTGCGAGTTTGTCTAAAAACGTAAATGAATAATAATAGTAACGAGTTTATTCCGGAATGTGGGGAGGTTTGTGCAATCCCACACATCCCATAAAATATATACAATAATATTTCAATAATAAGAACAACACCAAGAAAAGACGTTAAGCATAAGATTGATGGGACCAAAAACATTCTCCAGTTCGCTGCGATGCTTGAGTCGGGATTCCATGATAAGGACATTTTCAGGGTTGTTTGTCCTCTCCCTTAAACATTGGTTTTTATTAGAGCGGTTTGAGGGGGTTTCAATTATGGGAGGCCAGCATCTTTCTCCAGCGCTCCTCGATGCTCGATAAAATAACACTGTTTTTAAATTATTCAAAAAAAGTTTCATGTAATGTGCGATTATTGACTGGATTAATTTAATAAATTATATTATTTCTGTTTCTTAAATATACAAAGGAGTGGAGAATAGATCTATTCTGTCCCTCAATGGGATCGGCTGCGCGGCTAAACTTGGGTGTTTCCCTTGAGAATAATTTTTAATTCATATTTTCAATTCAAGATTTGACTGCCCTGACGCTCAAAATTTGCTGTCACTGCACGTACCTTCGAAGCATTCCAGATGGAATATATTATTACATAACAATAACTTCGTGTTTAATTCTGTTTTGGAGAAAATACGTAGACTGGGCAATTAACTAATAGATAACCCAGATATTTTCGATTTAAATTTTGACAAATTCACAACCAAATTATGTCTGTACTTTTTAGTTAATATAAAGAACGAGTAATCATAATGTATGCTTATGCTTGAGTTTTCACTTTTTTTTTATTACTCGTATATAAATTCCAAGGTTCTTTAAAGTAAGGGTGATAAAAACTTAACAAGTATATTGTATTTTATCAATATTTAAAAAAATAATTTATTTATGTTATACTGTTGTTATCAATTTAATTTATAATCGTAATGTGAAAGCTCAATGGGGCGTTAATAAATAGATGAATACATTATTGTTTCCGTTGGATGCAAAATAAACAAGATTGAATCAGATATGCAGTGTACCTGTATAATAATATTTCTCTATGAATAATTAAAGCTTTTTTTATAAATTGGTTCTTCTCAGTACCGTTTATTTAATTTTGATATATTGATAGACGTACACGTACATAATACACCCATCCTAATACAAATAACCATGGGAATTACTTTCATATAAATGTACTTAATTTCAAATGACCTGTTCCCATTAATATGAACGCCACTGATCAGCGAAATCAATTCCACTTATCTTTGTAAATGGGCATAATTAGGAACATAAGAATCTTCACTCAGATTATCTTGGGAACAAAAATGCAATGCAAAGTATCCAGGCACCTCATACGAAAAAATCTTTCAGCGAAGTCGTTTATCGGTAGCACACCAAAGTCTTTTTAGTCGGTGGCATTTTTTAATTGCTTTAAATTTATTTACATTCCTTAATGCATATCAGTAGCACGCATCTTTAGAAAACCAATAATTTTCACCAGGCGAATAGGTCATTAGTAAAGTGTTAGTTTTCAATGGATAGAAAATTCTTAGTAAAAATGGGGAATGATTTGCATTTATGATGAGGTTGCTTTGTTTTGTGGTAGCATTTCCTTGTGTATGTTTCTCGGGGGAATGGACTTCGGAAGCAGTATTGGTGGTGTCAGGCGGAGAGAAGAATCTTCCTGGAGATCGTGGGAAAGGTTGTGGCGGCCGCACTGAGTGAGGTGAGCCTCACAAAGGTATGTTATTTCACATGAAAGTTATCGATTGTGATGTTTTATTGGCAATGACTCGGTGGCATTCTTTTAAAAACGCCGCATCCCCAATATCACTAAAAGGAAAATAATTATACCACCTCTAAAGAAAAAGTCCTACTAATGAAATGTGAACATACCAGGACATACATTTCTAGACAACTTTCCCGTGAGACCAACTTTCAAGCGGGGAATTTAAGTTTGACGCGATGCTGAAACATCCACACATACCTACCTGTTTATTGTTGCTAGTATTAAATATACTAGTGCTTTCTTGTGCAGTAAATCACTGTGAAATAAAATGGCATTTAATTAATGAAGAAAGAAGGTAAAAGGTGGGTAAAATTTAATTGGATTGGATTTGTTCTTCGTAATGCGAGATTACTTACTAACGGAATCGAAATAAGAAGAACATTTGAAGCCCTTGTTCGCAGTGTCGTAGAATATAGCCTCATTATGTGGGCTCCTTCTGTAAAAAAAACTATATTTTTGAAATAGAAAAAATACAAAAGAGGCTTATGCATTATCTATGTATGAGAGAATATACCTATTATCCATTCTTATATCCTTGTTCTTAACAGGATTGCTCGATTTCAACACCTTAGAAGCACACCGAAAAACATTTTTTAAACTAATCGCTGGCACTAAAGTTAATCCACTTATATCAAAAGAGGTTAACTTACATGTCCCTAACAAGTGTACATTTCATACTCCGAAAGCGAGGACTTTTACCTATCAGGCGAACTGTTCAACGATTCTGCATTGATCATCGACATTTTCAACGTCACTTACAGACACTTCAGAAACTATCTTTTGACACATGTCACAAAATAGTAAAACTGGCCCGATACCTTTTATACTTACATTTACCTCAAATTGGTGATCTTCTACATAATATATTAGTTCATAACCGTTTTATGGAGAACATGAAAATATATATTTTAACAAACTCTACAAACTTAGATTTGTGTATGTCCTGAAAACATTTCGAAAAGGTAATTTGTGTCCCCTTTGAAAATGAGTTATAGAAGTTCGATCACGATTACCGTCGTTTTACGCCGGTACAGTTACCCGAGATTTATTTAACCAAATTAAGAATATCAGTATGAAATTCGAGTTTGTAAATCTCTTCCCATTACGTACAAATGACTGGGACGTTTATCAGAAGCTGCCGCTCAAGGCCCGGGCACGACATCTATGGACTTATTTTGTATCGAGGCGGCTGTCGCATTGTTTCTCGATAAAGTTAATTAAGTCGACCCTCCGTGTCAAGCGGCGTGACAGATCAGTGGACAGCCAATGACAGTCTCGGCAGACCTAATGACAGTCGCTAACATGCCCGCTTGGCTTATTGTTAATACTCCATGCTAATGGACTCGCTACCCACTATATACTCCATCTGCATACACTCTTGCGCTCCTGGGAATTTTGATTACGATTCAGGATCGGGCCAATATTAAATAATAATGATTGAGCTTTGTAAGGTTAAGATATCTGAGATAACTGCTCTTCATTTTTTATCATGACGAGAATAAATTTTGATTGGATTTACTAACGTGATATCTCAGTGTAATGAACTTAATTTCAGGTGATGATTGTTAACTGTTACTTCAGGCAATATGTCGGACGGTGAGCTCAGGCCTTGTGAACTTTGTGCTACGTCAACGCAACTATTTTTATACTCTAGGGATTATTTTTTCGAAATATCCATATATTTATGAGAATTTGTAAAAAAAAGTCGACATTTTGTTTATTCCACATTTTCACCATTTAATCAGTATGTTTTTTTTTCGTAAAAGGAGTGTTGATGTCCGGGTGAAGCCGGGAAGTAAAGCTAAAAGGTAACAATAAGATCAAATTCAACGGTCTTCACAAACAAAACATTCTTGGTGTTTGTTGATAGATAGCGGTTCGATATAAAAATAAAGTGATAACGTAGAGTAAATGAATGCAAGTAAAAACTTATTAATCATCTACCAATTTGCGAGGTGGGTTTGGGTACCACCGCCCCGGGAACCATTAATTGGATAACCAACATCTCTCCCATAGGTCACACCAAGTGGTTGTAAAGAGAAGATGTTTTCCTCAGAGCTTTCTGTGTGGGTTAGTGTAAAAAAACCTACCTTATATTTTTTTTATTTACTTGTACCTACTCAGGAGAATAAACACTTGAACATGTTCCTGCCTATATTTAATTTGTGTATTTAATTAATCACCCAATGATTTCACGTCAATAGGCTTTCAAAATAATGTTTTTTTTTCATTTGTATAATTGGAAGAATCTGACATGCTTTTTATGAATTGTAAAGTATGTAGGTACCCTTGGAACTAATATATTTTAAACATATTCCTCAAAGTAAATACCTTCTCTCGTAATATTATTAACCAGGTACCCTCCTTTAATAATAATTATAGACAGGTACCTAACGTAATGAGAGATTAAGCCCGTCGTCGCACGAGTTGGTAAGCATTCGACATAAACCGAATGCTGAAAGACTGCGTAAAAAAGTTCCACGTTCAGTTCAACTAAGACCACGCCGTTTCTCTGAAGGGCATAGGCATAGAGGATGGCCCAATGCTCTTTCTTGACACACACTTCTTGTTTCATTTACATTCATTCATACTCATTACAATTTTCATGAACTGACTACATGAGATCGTCTATTATACGACAGGCTTGGCTACCTGTCGAGATTTTTATCGGCCGTTATTTTGATCAATTGATATTTTGATCAAATGAGTATTTTGATCAATTTATATTTTGATCAATTGATATTTTGATCAGTTGATATTTGGTTCAATTGATATTTTGATCAGTTGATATTTTGATCATTTGATATTTTGATCAATTGATATTTTGATCAATTAATATTTTGATCAATTGATATTTTGTTCAGTGGAAACATCTTTGAAACTTATAACACTGCCTTTTTTTAAAATCCATATCCACCTCACAATTCCTGCCTAGTTTATTGCGGAAAAAATATAGACTGTAGTACTTATCTGGAAAGTTTAGTATAAAGGGTGATTTTGGTAGATTCTTTTCATTTATCATTTTTTTAATTGATTAGTTAATTATGATTACACGGAGGAAACTTACTGCTATGAAATACTGTCAATTTATTTAAAAACTTGTCAAATTATTCATTTTCCTGTTAAAAATGGGACTGTAGGCCTTTAACGAATGAATTTAAAGAGTTCCTAACAAGTATCAGTCAAAAGCGAATGTTTTACGAGGACGGCCGAACTCGTGTTCATACAAATACTGATATTGATATTGACATATTGATATTTTCGCATTCCGTCATGATATGCATTAGAAAAAGAAACCGTGATTTATTCGGAATGACTAATATTTTATCAGGAAGTCAGCATGCTTTCACCTAACCGTGTAATACAATATTTAACTTTGATCAATAAAAAGAAATTTATCTTCTGACTTGAATTAATACCAGCGACATCTATCGAAAGCTTTCGTTCCCACTGTGTCTTACATTTTCTTCTTGCATAAATCGCGGTGAAAGCCTCTATGGAAAGAGGCTGCGCGCGCACCGGGGGCCGGCCCGCAGAGGCCCCTCCCCCTGACCCGCCTCTCCCCCCACCCACGCGGCGGGTGGGGGAGGGGGGGGGGGGCATTCAACAAGTGCCAGGAGGCTTCGCTTTGTTGTCATGGTGCCCTGGCTATCTGGTAAATTCCCGTATCCTTTGTTAGAATTTGAGGACTAGTTTCGTTAGTAATACAGTGTTATAAGTGTGCAAAAAAAACATCTCAATTGTTATCATCATCGGCAATAGAAGACTACTAAATCTATCCAAATTATTATTACGGTTTTTAACTTGTGTGTATGAAAGGAAGCTAATTAATTCAAGTTTGTTGAGTGGAAGAGGAGAATATACTCTTGGTATCGCCCTGGTGTAAGACCACCATTCAGAATTGAAACGGTCCTTGAAATGGTTTTAGCCGTTTTTGGTGACCAAATCTGATTAGCCAGGTACTCCCCCACCTTCCTCCTTCCCCTCTCCACTACCTTCAGCCTCACAACATACTCCTAATGGGGGTACCATGGTCTCACTGGCTCCAGACGGTTAGGAGCACTCTTGTGCGGTATTCACCAAAAAAAAGGTTTGGAACGTAGAGTGAATGAACGTAGGAAAGTAAGAAGAACATATACGTTAAACTGAATGAAAAAAGAAATCTGGGATGCCAAAGGAAGTCATGGCAAGCCAAGGTGGCAGATCATTCAACAGAAGAGTACGAATGAGACATGGCACGTGAATTAAAGAAGGAGTGTGTCCCAAGACAGAGTTGTGTTGCGGTCTATTCTCTCTTCCTACCCTTGCGGAGAAACGGCGTGATGGTTAGTTAATTAATTTAGTTTTTACCTATTATATATAAACAGATATATTGTGAAACTCTCTGAACTGTGGATAATTATTGACATCAGTCAAAAAAAAAGGAAAAATTCAAAATGAAAAATGTAACAAAAAATATTCTTGATTTCAACTGGGCACCTAATATGGACTAACTCTGAAATAGGTGTGTAATTTAATGTTTATTTTATTAGTACGAGATACGTTTTTAACGTACATTGTCATATAGTACTTACTATTCCTCAGAAGTCAAAGTAATTATAAGATTATTATTGTATTAAGGGAAATAGTGTAGGTACTATGTATTAACAGTGATACACGGAGAAAACGTAATAAATATATAAAATATAAAAAAAATTTCAAACTTGGTCAAATTATTCGTACTCTTGGTAAAAACTGGACTGCAGACCTTTTTCGAATGAATTGACATAATGCCTAGCAAACTATCAGTAAAACACGAATGTGTTATGAGGATGTCGGAACACGTTCATAAAAATTCTAATATATACAGGACAAGCGCAGCTGCATGAATGTAATGTAATGCTGCATGAATGTAATGTAATTTTACTAGGAAATGGCCTGTCATCCCCTTTTTTACAAGACTTCAATAAATCAGCAAACGTCATTTTCTCCGTGTACTATTTAAAAAATACATTACACACCAAAATTCTTGATAATATATAAGATTTTTAAAATTTTTGCATAATTTTTTTTATATATATTTTAATATTTGTCCATCAAAGCCCAGCTGCGCATTTGTCAACTTTTGGTCTGTAAGTAGGTACTTGGGGGTATTCTAAAAAGGTATAAAAATTTCCTAAGCTGATAAAAACGCGGGTCGATGAGCTGTTTCGTATAAAAAATATTTCGATCAGTACCAACCTAGAAAAAGTCTAAAACTTCCGTGCACATTCCTTCGTCTGACTCACGTTCACCGTACTAATAAACTTGTTTAATTCCCTCGAATAGTTCTCATATCTCCCCGTGTGAAACGTTTATAGCAATCGATCAACAAAAACAAAAGAATTAATCGAACGCGTCTCGATTACTTTACAAAAAAAAAACTCGTGCGTGAAAGAGATATCCAATCCTGTATTTTAGTGTGGTCATGCCGTTTGTATCTCCGATGGTGGCTGGAATGAGATATTAACAAAAAGAAATACGCTCGTATTAATAGGAAATAATCACTCACAATTATTGATTCGATTATTGATCAAGTATAGATTCACGATGGACGATAAATATCTTTGTGCTTCGGGCATTCGATCCATGAAGACTCAAACCTTCTCAAACTGTACTTACGCGCAAGGAAAACAGACAGGAATCAATTTCTTGTATTCGCGCTTTGTGAAAAATAATAGCAATGAAAAACATTACAGACGTTAAACTTCAAATCTAGAACGAACAATTTCTAACCGAGCTGTTGTCATTTCAATAAGTTACTATCATAAAATCATATATACTACTAGAAACAGGGCCTATGTCATCTGTGTGGATGCTGTGGGGGGGGGGGGTTTAAAGAAATAAAGTAGTGGGGGTTTTGGGAAGGAGGAAGGCACGAGAGGTAGTAGGAATCTGGGTGTGAGTATGTTCCGGAGTGACGAACGTATGAATCCATTTCACCACTGCGGTGCAAGGTAATGGGTCGGGAAAGTCCGGCTGGAGAGGACAAAGGGTCTCCCTCAACCGGCCTCTCCCGATCCGGTCCGCCACACAGTTAGTGGACAGACGCTCCCGCCGCCAAGACCTGGATCACCCCACGATCTCGGACACCTCTGCTAAGTCACCAAACGTAGCGAACCACATTGTGTGACCTATGGCAGAGATGTTGGTTGTCCAATGAATGTACCCGAGGCGACCGTACCCATACCCGCCCCCTAAAATGAATACTGTCAAGATTGCCAAGAATGAAAGAATTTAAAAAATACAGAATAGCTAAGTTTTTTTAGTAACAGAATTTAGTAGGTTTGAAGTTAACCACTTTGGCAATTTCGGGAGGTTATCTTCACAAACAACAAAGAACCGTAGTCTTTTTTGGAGATATATATCCCAGCCTGACACGCTCTCATAAAAGTTTTGCTATTACGTTTTGTGTTAGAAAGAGAGAACACCGCGATTTCAGTTTGCCTTCAAAAATTTATCATGAAAGCTCCTGAAAATTTTGAAATAACTCTACGAAACACCATTAAGAATTTGAAAAATATTTGTCACGGTTTGCAAGTTTTTAAATCAAATGAAAAAAAAGTAAAGTGAAAATACAAGACAGATTACAAGATAAAAACCATCGGTAAGCGACTTTTAAAACGTTATAAAAAAAATTAATTGCATATTTGTAATACTAAAATCTGAAAGAGTCTTTAATCTGCGTTCAAGGATATTCAGTATTTTATTTTGAAATACGTCAACCCAAAACCTTAATATTTTATTATTAAAACTTCCATGGATACAGTTACAAAACGGGTTACACCATTAACTAAATTAGTTTAACCGCAAGTGGCGCTGGTGCGGGGTGTGGGGTACCAGGGCGGCAGAAGGAACAAGGGGGTGTCGCCGAGTCCCTCGGAGTGGTGTTTAATTAGAATAAAGTTGTGGAACAAGCGCCGCCGAACATAATGATCATTCATGACGGGGCTCTCACGGCCCACAGTACCTACACATCTACCCGCCTGCCAAAACCGTTCTATACAAGCTCTTCAACTGTGGCTCATAACATCCATTTATTTATTAACAATCATATTATGTAAACTCAGTGATACGTGCGAAATTATTATTTTTTATTTAGTGGAATAATTTTATAACTTAAACCTCAAATTGTAATATTTACTCACTGAAGACAATATTAACGACTCTCGAAAACAGAAAAATATTCGGTGCCATCTAGGAGTTGAACTCTTCCTTGCCGGGGAAGTGCTTGACCACTGAGCTAATTCGATTACATCAATTTACGTCATTTCTAACTGTAGAATGAGAGTTACCAACATTATCTTAATTTCTCAACGTACAACTTCAATGTTCTTAACGCTTGCGTACCAAGTCATATTGCCGAAAATCTTTCAAGGAAAACGTTACTTACCTTATTAGTAATAATAAAATTATATACCTTTGTGCACACAATATTCATGCATAGTTAATATATTTGTGGCACATTCTAGATTGGTAGATAACTTTCAGTATCGCCCGGTGAACAACCGCCATTCGGAAACGAAAAGTTGCTTGAAATGGCTTTAGCCGTCTTTGGTGACCAGATTTAAACAGCCAAGTACTTCTTCACCTTCTTCTTTCCCGTCTCCTTTCCCTCCCCACTACTTTAAGCCTCACAACGAACCCCAACTGGGGATGCCATAGTCTCACTGGGCTCCAGACGGCTCCATCATAAAATATACTACTTTCGTTGTCTATGATTATCGTTATTCCTGCGCGAAATTATTCAGGATCAATTAATTCAAATTAGCTTTCAATTTAAATGTCATGTGCAAAAATTGGAACTGGTCGCTCTGTCGATAATTCAGACAAGCGACAATGAACCTAACCATCATATTATAAAAAATATAAACCGAATACTTTGCAATATTACATAGAAAAAAAAAATAAAATAACACATCCCCATTCACACAAACCTAGCTTTACTATGGTGATATATCTTATGTATAAAATTAGGCGAAATAATTACTTTATTTTCTGTAAATTATGTAAATCTATTTTTTGTGAAATTTAAAAAATATTAAAAAAAACAAATATTTATATTTTAATTTAAAAGAAATTAATTATTTCCCACAAGCAATAGTCAAAATCCAAGTAGGAAATAGGTACCTACGTAGGAATAATACTATA
Source organism: Hesperophylax magnus (assembly GCA_026573805.1). NCBI lineage: Eukaryota > Metazoa > Arthropoda > Insecta > Trichoptera > Limnephilidae > Hesperophylax > Hesperophylax magnus. Next base: position 356,018 of record JAIUSX010000041.1, on the reverse strand, counting down.
ACCTCGTCATGTGGTCAAATAATGACCGCAGCATTCGTTCGCTGGCGGGATTGAAGAGGTCCACAGAGCGACGCCAAAGGCCCTAGACTAGTTCACTTACCTAGATGTTCCCCTCTGACCCCCCCTTCATACAAAAGAAGAAGAAGAAAAACATGGACAGTTTAGGAACCCCTGGATGTCAGCAGAGCAACAATGTGGCGAGCGCGTCCAGGCTGAATATTCAATTATTCCATCTTGGAGGTGGTCCGTAGCCCATCATCGTCATTGTAACCCCATCGGGACGCCGCACACACGGACAAAACTTACTGATATAAAATACTGGTAATTTTTTTTAAATCTGGTCCAATTATTCGTTTTCCTATTAAAAAAGGGACTACAGGCTTTAACGAATGTATTTACAGAGTTTTTAACAAAGCATCAGTTAAAAGCGAATGTTTTATGAGGACAGCGGAATAAGTATTCATTTATATTGATATTGACATCCTGTCGCATTCCGTCATGATATTTATTAGGAAAATAGCACGTGTTGTCGATATATATTTATCAGGAAATTGGCATGCTATCACTTTTTAACAGGATCATTTTTCTCCGTACAGTGTTGCCAAGACGAAAAAAAAACTCAAAGTTCCCTAGTTTTCTTGATATTGTTCTGAAAACGCTTAATTATGGATCTGCACACATATTTCCAAGACTGTTTTTGGTTTTTGTCTGAGCGTAGCGTATCTAAGCTTTTTAACACGACCTTTTTGCATTTCTTCTGTCTGTTTGTTCTTTACGTTTCAAGACGGTAAGTAGCTATTTTGATGGTTCAGTAAAGATTATTTTTTCAACTCAATTATCATGTTTGTTCGAACCTTCTTGTTATTTTATAAAAAGCGGAATTATTTAATTATTTTCGATCTAATTATTTTACAACCCATATAATTTATCAAAAATAAATAATTTTATTTTTCTTTGGTTAAATCTTTATAATTTTTTAATAATACCTATTTGTTGTAAAGTAATCCAAACGTATTTTTGTTGTTGTTTTTGAAATTCTTTCTGTATCAAAAGTTATATTTTGATTTCGGCCTCTCCATATAAAAGACAACAGTGTGCGCCGGCCGCGTCACGCGTCACGTGACCGCAATCGGTGACGCAATCGGACCCGCTCATTTAGGGTGATTACCACAACGCATTAACTACTCCACTCCATTGACAATTTATTGATGGACCAAGAAGTTGGCTCACTTCACGCGAGATGGGATAATTATGGACGAGATGAAGAGAAGGTGTCTTGATTCTTGATACTCTTTATGACGAAAATATATAATTACCTGATATTAATTTCGTATTATTTTGTACGCAGATGTCAAAATTATTAATATTACTTTTGGTAACTTATATTAGTAACTCGACAACGGTTAATTTTTAAATGCAATTGTGTCTTTGACGAAGGCGCCGCGCTGTTGCGCCGAAACCAATTGGGGTTCTCGTATAAATAAAGTAATGTACTTACCACTAAGTACGGCATTTAAATTATGATTAATTAATTATTCACTTCCTAGTACGTTTTAAAGGAAATGCCAAATAGCCTTTCCCTTCAGCATGCAATTAGAGTACCTTTACTTAAATTCACATATAATGCTTAAATTATTAATAGGAACCTACCGAAAACCATTATTTTGTTGTATTTCGTTAAACAATAGGTACCTACCTAATTAACATTTACCATAATATTGTTTATAAAGGAGCCTGATGGAAATTATTGATTGTGTTTTATCTAATTTATATACATATCTACTAGCGTAGACACAAGAAATATTACGGGATATTATCATTGTAGGATTTGTGAACCCGAATAAGTATTGTCAATTTCAGAGACGATCAGAAATTTACCTATCTTATGAACGCCGTTAGTAAACTTGTAAAATTACGACATCTGTCAAAATTGAAACAAAAGAAATACAAATTTGAAATATAGAATTATTAATTATTTAATAAAAAATAAAATAAAATTTGTACGAACTATGTTGTTTGTTTATCTGGATTGATCCCACAATCAGTTCCAATTTTGAAAATAAAAGCAAATTCAAGGTCAAGAGTTCATTGAACCGTAGTCACAGACACGAGACAAACAACCGAAATTTGATTTTTTCAAATTATTTAATAATAAATTTGTGATAAATATAAAATGAAAAGGATAACAACAGGAAAGGAGTACATAGTCTTGGGGTAAAAATGAATAATTAACCTGGTTAAAAGGGAGCCGTTTGTATGTATTATTCAGATAACAAATTGGATATATCTGATTTTAATTAATTATAAAGCATAACTGTACCACACTTTGACTTGTAGAAAAGTGAAGGTGTCGTAAGATAAAATTAAAATGAAAATACATTATCTGGAGTGCATTTAGTTTGGGTAGAATCTTAAAATCATTCATTAAGATAGATGCCAATAAAAAAATGCGGTAAGAAAATTAAGATATTTTTAGTAGCTGTTAGTCGAAGCACGATACAGTTATATATGACCGAAAGGGATAAGGACGAATTAGCTCAGTGGTAGAGTAGAGCCCCGGTAAATCTGAGGTGCTGGGTTCAATTCATAGACGCGACCGAATCTTTTTCTTATTTTTCTATTTCGTTTGAGAGTCGTTAATATTGTCAATGATTAATTTTTAATATTTCCATCGTCAAATTATCTGCACATGAATGACTCAAATTTTAAAAAAAAGAACGATAATAAACGAAGAGTCATACAGTCCACATAAATGTATGCAAGCTTATGGGCTCTTAGAGCAAGATCATTACATCATAAATTGGCATTAGTCCTCTCGCTGTGTTGTGTTGAAAAGCTCCCCCCGGTTAAAAGTAATGATAGTCTCGTGCGAGTGGTTCGAGCGGTGCGCGGTGACCGCACACGCAGCACCCGACCCGAGATTAATCGAACCGAATGATCGAGAATAAAATAATATGTGGCCCTCCCAGCGGTGACCTTTCTTCAACACACCGCATTGTCCGCCGCGGAGATAAATCATCCGATGCTCTGGTATTTGATACTACAATCCGATTGTGAGATGCCCGGAGAACACAAGACTCCCACAATAGATTGCGAGCCATTACCTGGAGATATTTGGGAGATGATCTTCGGATGGTCATGATCATTGCCCATTGCCCATTGCCCTATTGGCCAGTCACCTGTCAGTCGATTAAGATGAAACTGTTTCCGAATCAGAATGATTGTTTTATTGTATTCATTGTCTTATCATTCTGTAAACGCCGTTTCTGTTAGGTACTTATTAATTAAATGGACATATCAATATTCAATTAGATTTGACTATTTTTGTTATTTGTTTTTGGGGTGTTATGCCGTGTTGCGCCCAGTCAACGTTTCGGACAGCATTGCAGTGTCCATCATCAGGGCAGATGTGTTGACAGGTATACAAGAAAATGAGATTGAAAATTCACATATGAAGTCCTGAGGATTCACTCTAAGCCTATCTCTGGGAATGCTGTGAGGAGGAAAACATTCACGGAATTGAAGATTAAACTTCAATTGTGCTATGAGTCCCTATTATACCGAAGCTTACTTTCTCTACGTTGCGTTGGTACAAGCAATGTAAGGGAATAATTTAAAAAATATATATTGACAAAAGTCCTTTTCTATCAAAATAAAGCATTTTAGACATTACATTTCCTTTTAAATGAAACTTACAGTTTTTATATGGAACTATTAATCAGAAAGGAACACCATGCGCTACCCATTTGGCTTCCACATATTTTTTAAATCCGCACCTAGACATAAATATAAAATTATGTCCCTCTTAAAACTACAGTTTTTCAATAAAGTCGAAATTTACATTCAAACAGTACATAAATCTGTGGCAGCATTTTGAAAATCTTAATTTCATCGAAGTGCTGGGCCCTAAGCCATTTCTTTAGGTGGGTGAATATAAACATGGAAATCATCCCCCCTCCCCCATCTTTTACTTTCTTAAGAGCCCTCGTAGTTAAAAAATGCATATTTTACGTAATGCATAATTACAACCACAAAAAAATACTTTTCTAAGCATATTTTTTATCATATCTGTCCTTTTATTTTTTTGTTCAGGATTTGGTCGGTTATCAAAGACACAACTGACAAACAATCATTGATGTAGGGTAAATAACTGGCTATTTATCAGTTATGTAAAATTTACAACAAGTTTATTAGTAACGGTGTTAGAGTTTCTCCTTGGTGTCATTTTTGTGAATAAACTTTAATTAAAAAGGCTGCTTAATTTTATTTCTTAGTGTCGAGTTTTTTTTATTGGCCCAAGCATCGCATTTGTAAAATAGCTGTCACGATTTCAGCAAATTATTCATGGGTAACAATAAATACTGTTTTTTATTCGCTAATTAATCTTAATTGACTTTTCTTAGAATTCGCTGTGTTTGGAATAAATCTGATGTCATATTAGACTTGAAATTGATAAGAAAATGAATCACATACCAATAATCGCTCAAATTTGCGTAATTTGTATTTTTTTAACAAGACCAATATAATTTGTACTTTATATCCCTGTAGGTTTTAATCTATAAAGGTAATATTTGTGCATTTTGAAATGTTGTAATAAAGTCTTTGATGGTTGATTATCGTAATCTTGCATTTCCGTTAAACAGTTAATCTAGTAATAAGGAAACATTGAATATGTCGTAAAATACTTATAAAGTAAGTTGTACATTAAATCACATAATCATGCAAGAATGCTGACTTTTGTCGTATCCATTCGTCTGACACGGAGTGATCCGACGTTTTACTTCTTTGTAATAATAGCAAATTATTTTGAAAAGAATCTTGTACATTGCGCAAATATTATTGAAATATTTTTAAAAAATTAATTATAAAATGTATTACACTAGTATTTCTGTGAACAGTACCTAGACCTCGCGTGGATAAAAGTATTTTTCTCTTATTTAATAAATCAATACTTCCTCTGTAATCAAAAGATTTGTAAATAGGTACTTCAATACCTACCCACTGAATTGTAAACCATACATATTTTACATTTTTACACGATTTATACAATGAAATATCGCCATCAAATAACAATTCTTTTTTCATCTGCCGGTAGGTACCATAGCATTGATTATTCCTATTTGACAGCTCGTTGTCGGAATCACGATCTCTCGCGGGATATAAAAGTAGTTTCCAACAAGGCCATCTTTAATCGGTACCGGAACGTAACAAAAAAATAACAGACATATGCAATGCCAAATGGTCGAGTTAAAACAGAACTTCGCTCTGATCAATCAATTATTTAATAAATTTAAAATGCAAAACGTCAAAAAAAAATGGTTCATCCAATCTTCTTGAGGTGATCTCATACAAAAAATTTAAAATGATTTGTGCATTTTTATATGGTATTTGTATGGTATTAGGTACCTATTGCTTATATCTGTTGCATGCCTAATTGCTTACACTATCTTAAAGACCCGCCAGGAGGGTTATCGCTTTTTTATCATATTTTAATTGAATGATCAAAACATTCGTGTTTTATTCTCTGAATATTAGCTCAGAGCAATTTCACAACAATGCACCTCTAATCCTACAATAGCTCTAATAAAACGTGATAAAAGCAAAATAAATTTTCTACAGAACGTACCAACATAACAATTAGCACTATTTACAGAATGTCGTAATATTATACATATTTATGCACGGATATAAACTTGACTGGCATTGGTATTAAAAAAACTCTTTACTCATTAGATGAGTCGAAGTCCCACAAGGAATCTAAAATAGAAAATAACGAACTCCAATTTAAAGATCAATAGTGACCTTCTTACTCAAATAAAAGTATTTTTGTTGTTGTTTTAGTTTAACATTTGAAATGATTTTCAATGTTTTAATTTTTTGGGTTTCCCAAAATCGCATCAAACCAGTCTCAAAAAGCTTACTTTTTTTTCAACCGGCCCTGTATTTTGTTTGGGGTTCGAGACGTTTTTTATTCTTCAGATCACCCGGTTTTGAGACTGAAAAACACTAGGTAAAATGTTAGCATCTCGTCACTAATGTTATTGTATTGAACCAAAGTGTAAAAATACATCTGTGACCGCACCTGATAAACAATTTACCGGTATTTAAAAACATGGATTAATACCAAAGAAAAATACACTGTCCACCATAGATATATTACTCACGTAGACTGGTTGAGATTACTATTTGCCTTTAATTTAAATTATCATAAAAATATGTTTTTTAAAACATTACTTATAAAGAGAAAAATAAATTAAAACTAGTATTTAGATTTTCACAGATGTCGCGAATTGAGAAGTAGTTTTTAAATAATCAAATAAAGTAATTTCGGTTGTCTGGGTGTTAGTCCTGCTGTTATAAGCCTGATTCATTGACTTCAAATTTACTTTAAATTTAAGTATATTTTTCAAAATTGGAACTGACTGTATGAAGCATTTAGACTAGTTAATGAATTATTAAATACCTATGACATAATATTTTAAAAAGAAAAAAAAAATTATCACCGTTTTCAAAGTTAAAATTATTATATCCCTTGTTTTGCATTGGTCTGCGCTAGTTAAAAATAATAATATTCTTTTTAATTTTCAATTATATACAATCGGGTGAAATATTTAAATTGTGGAAGTGTTTGAGTTTTGTTATTGAATCACTCATGCGTAGAGAAATGCATATTTAAATCATAGTATTTAGTGCTTGTGCGTAGTTATCATAAAATGATTAACTACCAACCTTTACGGCATGCGAACTAGGCCACAATAATATTCCCTGCCGCAAATTAAGCTTCAATTTCGAACAATTTCATACAATTTAAGTTGATTAAGTTTTCTAAATCATTAATGAATCGATACTGGCTGAGACGGATGCCATAAATCAGGGTAACGAAATACTTAAGTAAGTATCGGCTCTGATCCATCATTAGCGTCGGAACACGAGGTGAGGTCCATGTAATTTGCAATTTTAGCGTTAACACATTCCATCTACTTTGTGGTCGGGCAGGTAATAAAGTCCTGAGTATGGAAATTGTTGTACTAGGTTGGATTCGTCACACGCCGGTGGCTTCAGAAAGAACGAATATCGTAATACAGGTAAGTACGCTTCTCGGCTAACTGTCGTGAGCTGACACAATGTGTGGCAATTTGTTCTTGCTTTGTTGTGTCCATTGTGAAAAACGTGCGGAGGTTTAGTTGGTAGCTAGGGAAATACTTACGGTTTATAATTATACTGGGTAGGTACTGAAAACTATCGAAAGCAATAGTTTAGAATTATACTGGGTAAGTACTCCATACTTACAAACATTGATATTACACAGTGTAAGAACCAAAAACAATCAAAAGCAATGGTTTGTAATTATACTGGGTAGGTACTCCATGCTTCAAAACATTGGTATTACACAGGGTAGGTACTGAAAACTATCAAAAGCAATTTCAGAATTCGAACATTGGATACCATATATCTAGTACAAGTAGCAATTTTTTTCGCCAAACTAATCGATATCCCTAGGTAGGGCGATTGATTTAATTCGCATTTCGGGTACTGACTTATCGACGTTTTATACGATTTTTCGTCGAATTGAAAAAAATTATTAGTTCTGTTTTTTTTTTTATACCGATTTTCGTACAGTTTAAGACGACTGACATTAATTGACACGTACATAGATAAAGTAATGATTTCACGTTTGTCGTCTGTCATTGTTTTACATAACTGATTTATGTTGAAATGTTGCATGTTTATTTCATCGTATACTTATTTTAAGTAATGTTGATAAAAGACTCAAACATAAAATACCTTTGTAATTATAAAAATGTTCAGTATTGTGAACTTCATGCGTTTTTGAATTTCACTTTTGCTTTCGGTAATGAATAAATTCAAATCTTGGGAGCGGAAATTAGCCCAATTCCCTACATCCGATCGAGCTGAAACTCAGCAGATAGATTTGTTATTGATGACAATACATTATATTGTATGATTGCTGGTAATCACGAATACACACGTAGACATACACGTATTTCTCTGAAGTCGGATTACATTACAGCAGTTAACACATGAAATAAATGTCGGTACTACCTGATCGGTATTTGGCGAGGTCGGTAGAGTGGTCGACTCCAGTTTCTGGATAGGAAGATTCAATCCTCAGTCAAACGAAATCAAGACGTTTTAAAATAGATGTGTTGTAGTAAAATAACTTTTTTTTACTGGTAGATTTGTTAATGACGTTTTTACGGAAACGGCAAAGGCGAATGACAGATGCTTCCATGTGGTTTGTGGTTATGTTCAAGATGTTGCATTTTTTGACAAATTTGTACGTCGCGACATATCATTTCTTCTCTAATGGCAACTATTTGTATGATATTATGAAAATAATTACCGTGTAAAGCAAACGTTCTTTTTCATATGGGCCCCGACACAGTTTCCATGAACGGCATGAAAAAAGCATTCGTGTGAAATTATAGTGATTTGTTTTTGGGGTATTATGCCGTGTTGCGCTATCTCCTTCTTTATCCAACGTTTCGAACAGCATTACAGTGTCCGAAACGTTGGCTTAAAAAGAAGATAACGCAACACGGCATAATACCCCAAAAACAAATCACTATAATACTTTTGACCGTGAAAATCTCAAATCATACCATTCGTGTGAAATTCCCATTATTTTCTTCAAAAAAAGTAATGTTTAGCGAAAATACACTTTGGTAGGTATCTACCATAAATCTTAGGGTTCGTTTTTAGTTCTTTTAACTGATAACTGGTTCTGGTGACTAAGTTAAAATTATTAAACAAGGTTCAGTGGTCATAAATAGTAACTTCCAGCTAAATATATGAGCTTTCAAGAAATCACATTTGGTTGTTTAATTTGAAACTCAAACAAAACGAACCTAACAATGTTTTAATTATCTGGATTTCTTTCACCACCCAGCCAGGACAAAGCTGAAAATTCCTTCATATTATTAGGATGCCGGGAGGAAGGTGCAGATCTTTTATTGCACCTCCGACAGCTTCCCTTTGGGTCCAGACAAAGGATTATTGCATTGGGTGCACTTCACTTTATAATGGTGCGTTCCTTGAGACCTGAGATGCGAAATATCGCAGTGCGGTGCTAATGACGAGTTGCAGGTAATATGCTCATCTTGCTCGGGACTCACCTGTTCTTATAATTCCAGAAGATGTTCCGACCTTGACTGCCTGAGATTGTTCTGTATTCAGCTCTTCGGGGAGGTCTGAAACACTGTTTCCTGTAATTTAATCATACTATAACGTTGTGTAATATCTGTCGAATGCGTTCCTTTGATACGTTCAAGAATGGTTTTGAGAAATGCATTTCTTTGTTATTTAAAAAAATATATTTGTATACCGCACATGAGTCGCAACTACTCCTAACCATCTTAAGACAGTGAAGTATTCAAATCTGGTCCTCATTCACGACTAAACCCATTTCAAGCAACGTTTAAATCCTGAATTGCTGTCCTTCACTGTGAATATCTTAACGTGTCGCCAAAATCTTTTTTATTATTTTTAATGAATTACATGATTGTAAAACAAATTAATTAATCAAAATTTACTTGCGCATGCCTGGATTTGAACCCACGACCTCCGGATTCGTAGCCAAGGATCTTAACGGCCACCAGCCTCACAAAATACCCCAATTGGAAATGCGATAGTATCACTGGTAAATAGTATATTGGACAATATTTCGGAAAACTCTAAACTTAATGTCTTGATTTTTGAAAAAAAATTGCATCATAAATATATTATTGGCTAACTTCATACATAAATATTGTCATCCATTATTAACAGTTATTTAAAAATATATATTTTCATTGTTTTGGCACCATACTTATTTACTTTCGCTGAATTTATATATAATTGGTGTGAGAAGGATGTATGACTTGGAAGCGAATGGTTGAAGAAATCGAGGACGCCCGTGGAATACATGGCACGATCAAGTGGAACAAATACGTATTACAACAGAATAATGTTATTTTCACCTTAAAAATGTACCCAGTTTTCAGGTATTTAAGCCCTCGAGCAACGCCGGGTACATGTCAGCTAGTATTTAATAAATAAACGTTTAAAATCTAATTTCGAGTTTCCGAGAACTATTAAATAGATTTGAGCTTGTCATAATACTGGCTGAATCCGGTTATTCAGAACTTCGGCAATCATTGTCCGAATTCTCGGAAAATTGTTTCCGTTCTTTTAATTCAATCAATCTTCCCGTTACCAACAAACTCATTTCCTCGAAAGACGGCAATCGTGGATAGCGCCTGAAGCCATCTCACCTCAAAGAAAAACTTTTTCACAAATGTCAGAAACGGGATTAATTTGATGATTTTCGAATAACCATCAACGTAACTTTCAAGAATTTTGGTGTGTTATGTTTTTTTTTTAAATAGTACCTAGTAAGCTTAGGTGCTATACGGAGAAAAATGAGTATTGCTTATTTAATAATAACAATTTTTATTCCAGGATGTAGGGAGGTTAGTGCAATCCCACACGTCCCATATATACATACATATTTTTTGTACAATAGGTATGTGAAAAATGAAAAAATAATAAAGAATAAATTAACAACAGAGTACAACTATGCAGGGCGTGATCTTGAGTGAGCTTGGGCCCAGCGCTCACTCAGGAGTGGCGTTTGGTACTGGTAGGCTGCGGTCACCAACGTGTTGGCGGAGGCCATTAGCCGCATCCTGGCTCCAGTGACCCGGTGTCTCATCAGGCCGGCAAATCCATTTAGTCCTAATTCTGTGAACATCGTCGATGCGCTGCTGTATCTTCGGTATCCAAATATGATTCGTTCATGAGTCGTTCCATCGAGCAAGTTCGGTAGTGACACCATGTCCCACACGTATGCCAGTACAGAATGAGTTGAACAGTATTTTTTTAACGGTATTGCTGCATTTGCAGTGGCAATCATATTAGACACTATGCTTAGACTTCTCCTTTGTCGTTCGATGTCGCCATCGTCCGATAGGTCTTGATTAATAATGTTCCCCAAGTATTTTACGTTCGAATATGTATTTATTCTTGCCTCGTTAAGGCGATGCCATACGTAGTAATGCAAAATCATGTGTTTTTGGTTTGAAAATTTGGTCGCCTAGAAATGTTTCAGATGCTTTAATTAAATACTGCGAGTAGAATACATCTTGGCCTTAATCGAAATAATCGACTATTTTTTAGATAAGTCGTTTTATAAGCCCAGAAAAAAATAATGTAATGGCCCATGAAAACTACTTTAAAGTTCAAAATCTCCTACTTACGAACCCATTTTCGGTTATAATTTTATTGTTTAATGTGGAAAATTAAGTTATTTATAAAATTATCGAAAAAAATTAAATATTTAAGCCTGAACATCCACAAAATAAAATAAAAGGCACTTTTTGGCCATGTTTTTTTCTTGCATAAATCAAAACAGGCGGATGGTGTTAAGCGGGAATTTAAACCTTATCGCCATTTACGTAAGGGTTGTTATTGATAGCGGCTCAATTTAAAATATTACACGATGTAGTGCATCGCCTTAAGGTATACGGGGGGCATCTTACTTGTATCTGGATTTTTTCCGTGGTGGAACGCAATCAATTCCGTCTTCTTCGGGTTATACATCATATTATGCTGTTTTCCATATTCATCACAAATGTTTAGAAGTAATCCTTATCCCTTGATCGACGGAGCTAGGAGGATCATGTCGTCTGCGTAGCTTATATGGATTATACATACATTTTTAACACAACAGCCCGCTCTGATGTCCACATAAACCCTCCTTGCCTTACTCCTCACCGCAAATATATCGGTTGGGATTATGTACTTGCCCACCGTACAACATTTTCCTGCTGGGAGTGCCATCTGGATAGTGTGTTTATGTATAGGTATATTCCTAGCTATATGGTAGGTATATTCCTAGCTTTCAATTTATACCATAATGCTTTATGACAGACCCTATCGAAGGCTTTACTTAGGTCTAAGAAGCACCCGTATAGGGTAGTTTTTCGTTTCTTGTAGAATTCTATTATTTGCGTTGCAGTGTATATTGCCATATTAGTGGATAATCTACATTTAAAGCCCATCTAGTTATCTTTAGAAATTCATTTATCATGTATCTCATTTAATATTACCCTTTGAAATAATCTTGCAGTTATAGTTGCTAAATATCCTTAGCAACTATAACTGCAAGATTGTAATTGCTGGAGTTAGTCATGTCAGGCTGTCCCAATTTCAGGATTGGAGTTATGATTGTTTTCGTCATTGCGCCCGGTATATGGTTGTGTTTAAGGATTGCGTTGAACATTATTTATTAAGAATCTCTTTAAATTATTAGAAATTCGGTTAAAAACAGGATTGTAGGCCGTTAACGAATGAATTAACAGGTTTCTTGATAAACTTTTAGTAAAATACGAATACATTATCACGATGTACGAAACACGTGTTTTTCAAGGCAAATACAAGTACACGTCATGATATATTATCAAGGAAAATCCAAGTGCACTTTCTTTGATAATATGTCATGGTGAAATGCGAAACTATTCGGATATTCATGAACACGTGTCACGACATTGTCATAATATATTCGTAATTTACTAAAATTTTATCAGGAAACCTGTTAATTTATTCATTAAGGGTCTACAATCGTGTTTTTAACCGGATTTCCATTAATTTAAAGAGATTCTTAATAAATTAGCAAATCTAATTTTTTCTCTGTGTTGCACAAGTGTTGTGTGAAGAATTCAAGCAAGAGGTAAATTAGTAGGTATCAACCTATTACACGATTTTTTTACGTTTTTGGAATAACTTAGTGAGTAAAACCTCAAATTGTAATATTTAATAATTGAAGACGGCTCAGTTGGTAGAGCGATGCCCCGGCAAGGTAAGGATCCTGGGTTCGAGTCCTAGATGTGACCTATCTTTTTCTGATTTTTCTGTTTCAAATATTCGCTTAGGAATTGCTAATATTGGCTTCAATAATTAAATATTACAATTTGAGGTTTTTTCTCATTAAGTTATTTCAAAAAAGTAAAATATTCCTCATAGACTTGCAGATAAAGTCAATAGATGTCGCACATTAAAATTAAAAAAGATATATTTATCTAAGACATTGTCTAGATTGCATTTGGTTCGAGTTGAATCTTGCGATCATCCATAAAGATAGCAGCCAGTAGAAATGTGCGGTGTGAAAAATGAAGGCAATGTCGGTAGTTCTTATTCGAAGTATGATACAGTTAAATACGACCGAAAGAGGTAGGGTCCTATTAGCTCAGTTGGTAGAGCGGTGCCCTGGCAAGGTAAGGGTCCTGGGTTCAAGTCCTAGGAATTTCGTTTAGGATTCAGTAATATTGTCTTCAATAATTAAACAATATTTTTTAAAGAAAATATTTTAATTGATATTTTTATTACTATTTTCCCCCCCTTCCTTTCTAGGTACGTAATTATTCGAATCTTTGTAACAAGATGTAAATATTAAATCAATTGCCTCTTGTAAAATGATTTGAAGTTCATTGAGGTTTCTGGTAAAGTGTGACGGAGCGTGTCAGGTAGAGATGTCATAACACGCGCCTCCGCCAAAGATCACGTCAGATCGGTTCCATTGATCTATTCGACAGGCTCGCCCGCGCTACGCACCGTGACTCTACGACAACCGTAGTCTGTAACGAAAGAAAATTTAACGTGCTTACCTATTTTTTGTTACTTACAGTTTTAAGAAAACAAATTCCTCTCGCTACTAGAATTTTATTTCATTTTACGATCAGAGAATTTAGACTCTGCTTTAATTTAAGGCTAGCAGAATTTAAATTTCATAATTTCCACGGGAAGATTCAAAAAGAGTATGGTAAATTTAAAACTGGTAAAAGCTAAAAAAATTGACATCTAAAATATGGATAAATAATGAAAAAATAAATTGTTCTCTTTCATACGAGTAACTAGCTGAAGCACCCAGCATTGCCCGGGACTTGTTGTAAGATGATAACGGAATGCACTCACAGTATAAATATTTTTAGTATTCTCTATTTGAGTGAATTTACTATGGCCGTATATGTTTATTGTTTATAATATGGAATTCATACATATGCCATAGCCGAATCATTTTATTATTTTTTTCAATTAGTTTTTAATAAAATTGAATATATCTTAACTGTAAGAAATTTGCAACGTGTTAAGTGTACACAGTGTAAATTTGTTTACAAATTAGGTAAGTAATTAACATTAAAAAATAATATATATAGAGTAGGTAATGTGTTACAAATAAAAACTTATAGTTATAATTTATGGTTTCCCAAAACCCAGCCTGTATTGGGGCAGTCATTTCACACGTTAATAAATATACATGAATATACCTGCAATTATATTACAACAGTTTTTTTAAATCAATAATTTAGAATTTGGGTGAGTGCACCGGTAAATGCCATATCCTTGCTTTTGATCCAAATTATTAACTTGTGTTAGAAAATTTGTTAGAGAATATTTGTTATTTGTTAGAGTATCACATTTTCATGCTATTTGGAGTCGCTATCTGCGTCTGTCTGTTTGAGCGCTTAGTTCTTCTAAACTACGCAACGGATTCTGATAGGGTTTCGACTATCATACAGAGATTTTTTTTCGGACGGTTTTTATATATAATACATGCTGGGTACACGTCAGCTAGTGTATTGTAAAATCTTGTCATTTGGTTGACCGAAAGTACAGAATGACCCGGTTTTGAGGAGGTATATAATAAACTAATAAACTTAGAGAATCAAAACTTTTTTTTATTTTGATATAATACCATTTTGTCATTAAGTTTTGAATACCACTTGGGCAAGATGTCGGCCTTCAGAAGCAATAGACTGATGTAGTATTTTTCTGATGTTTTGGGCTGCTTTTCTTGCAGCAACAAATTGCAACAATTGAGTGACGTAACTAAATATACAAATCTCTAAGTTTATTAGTTTTTTATATACCTCCTCAAAACGGGGTCATTACTTCTGTCCCACCCTATTTGAAGTAAATCTTTGTTATTGTTTCTGGTACAGCGAGTATTAAAGCTTTTTGTGTAGTATTTATGTATGTAAGATTGTTTTCATGTGTAGGTATCTAATAATGTTGATAACATAGAAAGTATTCATTTTAAATTACTACAGCTGTCATCTGGTTATAGCGATCAAACTACTCACTCAAGCAACTTTAAAAATGATATTGGTTCTGAATAAGATATAAATAGACTCCATATAAATTAATTGATCTAGTTTGACCAACAAAAGAAGATATTCATGTCACAGTTTAAGTAAAGGTTCTTAACTTCATCACGAGTAGTAACATCAGGTCCTACTGAAGTGTCCGAGAGAATTCAGCCTTTGTACATCGGTGGGCAAGTACCTCTCTGTACGTGACAATGTAATTGTAAAGCCATCGAGGTGAATTCAGGTTTAATTAAATAAAGAGCACAAAGAGGCCGGTAGCCCCTGGCGGCGGAAATACAAAACACGCCGACAGAAAAACAGCCTTGCCGGGGAAATCGATTAGTCACCAAAATGATCGATTTGTCCCAATTGGATTGGAAATTATCCAATACGCTGACTTTACCGCATGCAGTATGAATCCGTCGTGGTTTAGCTCAACAAAGATGAGAACTAAAATAGAAAAATGAATATTAATTAATAAATATTATCAAAGCGAAGATTTTTTGATGGAATTTTATAACTTCAAAATTCAATGTGCTGAAAATTAAAGTACAGAAGCGATGTGTTTTATTGGTGCGGCTTCGTACCCGAGTGTTACTTAAAATGGACTGTAACTGAAAAAAAAGAAGTTCATTCGATTGAGTTAGAATCACTGGGAAAACGAGGAGGAATTGAAAGAAAGCCTACCTCATGATAATGTTGATTTCTATTGATGATGAGTATTTCTCGTAAATTCTCATCGTATGGATCACTTAAAGTTAATAGGTGTACACCTCATATAATCACAATTAATGTTTTATTTGCACAAAACGATTGTGTTTGAATTTGGGGAGGTAATTCACACGATTTAATCTCCACTAGAATAATGATCCGAGCAGCAAGATCAAATTCATTATTTACGACGATAATATTAGGAATGAAAAAATTACGTATGTGTTACAATCACAATTGATTAAAACTGGCGTAGGTCGGTAGTTTTGTCTTCTTTCTTCCCAGGTAAGAATAAAGAAAGTAGAGGAATAAAAGAAATGACATTGGGATATGGAATAGTCACAAATTTATGTATTTTTTATGTGAAACCGCACAAGAGTCTCAACTGCTCCCTATCGTCTGGAGCCAGTAAGACTATGGCATCCCCAATTGGGGTATGTTGTGAAGCTTAAGGGAGTAGGTAGGGGAAGAAGATGGGGGGGAGGAAGGTGGCGAAGTAACAGATTATTTATATACCATTTCAAGCAACGTTTTAATTCTGAATTAGAGTATCTTCCGCTCTGGAACGTGTCGCAAATATACCTACTATATATTATTTTTAAATGAGTACTTTTTTAATGAAATAAAATTTACTTGCGCACTCCGGATTTAAACCTCGCGATCTCAGGCTTGCTAGTCGAGAGCCTTACCCCACGACCACGGAGGCCATCAATATTAAACAGGTGCATTATACTTTTTGGCAATCACCAAAATTTCAAAATATTTTCAACCCTCACACCTATTAAATACAAACTATTCAAATATTATTTCCGGTCTACATGTGTTTTGAAATGCTTTTTCTTAACTTACTTTGTAAAACTGCTTAAAATTTTATTTATGTTATCATTGACTTCTACGAGATGCGTATAAAAACGAATATCGATTTAGTACGATCTATTCCAGATAATCTGATCAGGTTATTTCAATTTTCAGTGTTTAAAATTTGCTATAAAAATAGCTATTACGCGTAAAAAAAACTGCCGATCGGAACTTTGTATTCAATTTTAGTGAAGGTAAATAGATTCCAGCTATTTTGTGTTTTAAGATAATTAAAATTCTTGATTTTGTCTCACCAATCTTAATTTTTCTTGTGTCATCTCCTTATTGGAATGCATTACCTATCACTGCGGCCTTCATGGATGTAGAATAATGGGAATGAATGGTTGGTTACATTTCAATCCTGTGAGAATCTCTCGATATGGATTGGTAACAATTGATTAGATAGTTACACCGAGAATTCTCAATTTCATTGAAAGAAAAAAAATTGAAATGTCTTAATCCAAGATTTCTTTCAGTCATTATTTTGTTCACGATCTATCTCATAAAAAGAATCGGTTAAATTGTAAATCGTGATTTCTGATTCCACGCACTGACTTGGAACGTCATGTTTACAAATGCAAGTGTAATCGGTAAATTAAACTCATTCTTTTAAACGCGTTTTGTTAAACCCTTTTTAAATTAATCACAGGAAACGTTATACGGATTGTGATCAAATGATCTAAAAAACATATCGTAGGAAATGTTCACTCCACCAGTTTTCCCGTAACTTATTTGTGTTTATATTAACTCCACACAGGAGGCTTTGAGGAAAATAATTTCACCCAAGGTCTATGTCATCTTTGGAGATGGTGTGTGGAGCGTCTTTTTAAGGAAAGGAAGTAGAGGAAATTCTGGGAAGGAAAAGAGTAAGGGGTGGGTAGGAATCTGGGAAGCAGTGTGCCCAGAAGTAACGGACGTTTGAATGCATCCCTCGCACTGCAGTGCAAGACAATGGAGTCGAGATAATCCTGCTGGAGAGGTCAAAAGTCTCCCTCAACAAGTATCACCCGATTCCCGATCTGTCCCGCCATGCAGTCGGTGGGCAGACGCATCCGCCGCCAACACCTCGACAAACCTCGCCCCATTAACCCGGGCACCCCTGCTAAGTCATAAAATGTGGCGAACCACCCGGGGTGACCTTTGGCAGATGTGTTGGGTATCCAATAAATGTTTCCCAGTGCTACGATACCAACTCCCAAATTGTATTCTGTGTTGTGAATCAAGATTGCGATTTTTTTATTGTCTTATTAAAACCTCTACACGGTATGGATCTACTATACCCAAGCACAGTGGAATCCCATAACCGTTCAATGCGACAAGGCTTATAGTTACCGAGGTTTTGCAATGCCAGCGAAATGTTTAAATAAGTTAAAGTAAATTGTTTTTTATGCTACAATGCGGCATAAAGCGGCCATCTCCCGATGCAAACTATTGCATTCCTGTAATGCTCTAATAATAGTCGTAAACGGCTGATAACGCCCAAGTACAAAAAATAATAATATGTGTAAGAGTAACTTACGATGTAATAATATATTTAAAAATTTCTATCTTTTTTTGTTCCTCCTCTTGAAAACTTTTTGTACCTAGCTATATTTTTTTCTTTTCATTTTATGTGTTGTAATGTTGATTTATTTCCTTCCTTTCTATATGGATAATATGGATTAAACTGCATTTCACAACACCTGCATATAGCCCGGAACAAAAAATAGTACTAATCAACATTTTTTTAAACAAAAATTATAACAGCCGAGAATTGTGGATAGAAAACTGTGCTTCCACCGAAGGATCTGAAAAAAATCTCAACGCTTAGTGTAGGAGTAACACTACCGGAGATTGAAAGACAACAAATTACTTGAATACTCCCACGTATCAAAGATATAAAAGTATGACTTAAATGGCGATGAGCAAGTCACGTAACTGAAAAAAAAAGTTGTTACAATGATCCCATTTACTAAAAACCAGCAAATGGAAGGTCACACAGAAGACCATAACAGAAATGATGAAGAAATCTCAACTGTCCAAGTAAGAAACATTCGATGAACAAAACGGACGTGGGCGTAATTTACTAGATTTTAACTTATGGTTGAAGTCATCGGGGACCCTTATATTGAAGGAGAGAGTTATGAAGAGAATGTGGATTGAGTAATTATTATTGTTTTTTTTCGCTTTATATTGATAGCGTTCTGTCCCATTAAACTTGGGCCCAGGAGTCTTATCCTTAGTACTAGTCCCATGTGTAAAGAATTTACTAGCAACGTTTAAAAGAACCACAGTACTTATGTAAGCCCGTCGTCCCACGGGTCAGTAAGCAATCGACATAAACCAAATACTCTAAAATCCTTCGCGCGCAGAAAAGCTCTATACTGAACTGCGCTGCCTTACTAACGAACTTAATTTTCTGCGAGTCTTCCAGCCTTCTGTTTATGTTAATTGTCTACCTACCAGTGGGAGGACATGAACCTAAAAAACCCCGGACAGAGCATTGGTTCGATTTTGTATGAATGAAATTGAAGCCAAATCTAGGATGAGGGGAAATTGCCTGGCAGCCACTTTGAAATGATTGAATTAATTTGTGTACATAGTGGTATTTTGATAATTTTATTTAAATTTGGTTTCTATATTGTTCATGCAATTATAACGATTTATGATTTTTTGGGGGTATTGGAGTTAAAAGGGAATGGGACATGTCGTTAAAAAATATAAGTAGGTATTTTTAAATACAACTATTAGAATTTCGATTTTGTTATCGTGAATGAATTAATGCAAATCTTAGATGTGAAAATTAAACCTCTTACCGATATACGATCGACCTGAAACTCAGCAGATACATTTTTTGTCAATGACAATGCATTCTATCAAATGTTGGTGGCAATCACGCACACTATCGCAGACTTATACGCATTTCTCTGAAATTGAATGACATTACCGCACTTAATGTACGAAATAAATGTCGGTCCTACCAAGTTTTTGGCACTGTTAACTCCAGTTCCAGAGGAAGATAGTTCAATCCTCAGTCACACCAAAACAAAATAAAACTTCGTGATCGGTTACTTGTCGGCCTAAGTCGAAAATTGAAAATAGGTGTACGGGTTGATTCTTTTCATACATCTTCCCCCTAGTACCGCGGCTTCAAATTGTTCTCAAATAACTCCGTTCAGGAACTTTTAGTTTCTTGTATGGGAAGGTTTTTACCTAAGTTTACAAACTTCATTGATCTGTGAAGAGCTAAAAAGACTATGGTCAATTACACGTACATTTGTAAACAACAATTCAATTTTTGTTGTGATGAATCCAATAGCATTCATTCCATTTCACAGATAAAAGCGTGCTTGAGTACACTGGATATATCCAAGCTAGATACATTATTACATTACAAACGGTAACAAAGCCACTTTGTTATAAATTGATTCAGGTAGTCCGACGTAATCTTTTATCCTTTTTTTTCCTTGGGTAGTCATGTCAGTAAACCATTAGTTATGGGAGATGACTTATCAACGAAATCTGTGTATTCTCCTACTGAACATGTGATTGGTCTCATGGAAATATTTCAAGCATCCCACATTCCCGGCATATCCCATATTCTAGGATGGCATATCCCGTATTAAATTTTACCGGGACGACATACCTCATATTAAATGAATTCATGTTTGAAATGTGCCACACAAGATTTGAAATATTTCAATTCCAGCATGAATTAATTAAATTTGACGGAGGGAACAAATTATAAGGGGTCGTAATAAAGTTCTCCCACCACGGTGCTCGAGAGTCCAAGTACATTTTGACGCATTCTAGTTACGGGATCAAAGCAAAATTGGGGCAAGATTCAATTACAAAATCGAGTTTGAGAAATAAAAACTATTCCGGATCAGATAAGTTGGGTCAAAAACAAATAAATCTTAGAAAAATTAAATTTATTTATGAACGCCTTTATTCCTGTTGAAATTTTAGTACATTCTTAATATATCGGAACACATGTTCCGACAAACAAATTACTAAAAGTTTAACAGGAAACCTATTAATCATTCGTTAAGGGCCTACAGTCCCGTTTTAGCCGAATTACGAATAATTTGAAGAGTTTCTTAATAAATTAGTATTATTTAATTTCAGTTTTCTCCGTGTAAGAATATTTATTAATGTTTAGTAATAGGAATATTTTAATATCATTATTTTTCAATGTAATAGTTTTTATGGGTGGTACCATGGTACCAATGGGTGGTATGGTGGTTGCGTGGTGGCCCACCACGTTGTAACCAGTCACTATTGGGGTGTGCCAATATATTATTTATTTAGACATACACCGTACATAACGATTCAGGTAAGAAGGTATATCAAATTATAGATAGTTTAAGTACCTATTACATATGTCCATACAATATGTTGGTAATTTCGCATGGGATGAGAACGCTTACAATGCCATGAATTTACATATTAGATTTCATAATTCAAGAATTATCGCTTTTACAAGAATACATCAAACAAAAACAATTACGAATGTGCTTCCCGTAGATTAATGTTCCGAGAATCTTATCAAAAAAATGTTTTCTTTGGAAATCCTCTATTCTTTCTTTCGAAAAACGAAAAACTTTCACTATCAACAAACAATAAATTGGCAAATCTGTGTTCTTCGATTAAATCCGAGATAGAAAAAGAATTTTAAAAATGATGTTCATTTAAAATGCATATCTACACCTAGTATTATTGTACTAGCATTCACGGTGATATGTAAATGATAATGTATTTTGAGAAAGGGATGCGGCCAAAAATGTGACAAAACAATAATTAATCTCAATAATCCCTAAAACGGCGGCGCTGTAGTGTTCTTAGCCTTTTAATCAAGTCTCAGACAATCGGCAGGTTGGTCATCAAAGCCATGGAGTCAATGCGACTCGAGAGCCTCCCCATCCATTCATGGCATTCAATGGGAGTAATGCTTAGACCACTCGAGATGCCGGCAAAGGCGCCGATTCTATGGGGCTGATCTGGCGAGGGATGGGTTGTAGGGGTGGCAGGCTCCCCCACTCTCTACACTACCTTGTCACCTCACCACACGCCTGTTATCCTAGGGGAGGGAGTAGCGAGGGTTTGTGACTAACATAAATATTTCATTGAATGTGATTAGAAATCAATGTGTTTGGCATGTATTATACATTCCTGAGCTTATGTCAAATCTCGGGAGAGAGGATATATTAAATAATTAATTTATCATTTTAAACTCGTAGTACCTTTTAACATTTGATAATTGACGGGGATAATATCAACAACTCTTTATAATAATAATAGTTTATTCCAGAGTGTATGCAGGGGTAGTGCAATGCAATACATTCCATGTTCAACAAAAAATAAATCTGACAAATAATAAGAAAAATAAATTTGACAAAACAACAATTCATAAATAGGCACATAAAGTAGAAACAGAAAACCATATAAATAATACAAAATAAATGATAAATAAAAAAAAATTGGTAGTCTTTTATGGTGGATATTTGACCGTCTCCCGTCTCCTGAGTGCCATCAGGGGGGACTCAATCCAGGCAACCATGGCAGTGATGATTGTATTATTTGATTCGCGCAATGAATGAAAATAAAAATCAATTTTTATTAAACAGGAGTCAGTTTACTTCATAAAAACGGAATTATTATCAGACTAGACAACTTAGAGGCACTGGAATTACGGAAAGCCGAAAACATTAATAGAAAAGTCACTGGAGCTGAACCCAAATTTTTGCAATGCCATGTGAATGCATAATATATTTGCACCACATATTACTTGTAGATTTTAGTAAAGTATTGTACTGCCCTGAAGAAGCTACGGTCGGCATTAAGTATAAAAAATAAAAGTGACGTTTACAAAGTTATTGTTTTATACTAAAAAGGTAACTAACGTTCGCAACTGGGACTTGAAAGCAGGTCCTTTAGTCTTACAGTAAGAGTTGTTGATATTGTTTGTATCTACGTAGATTGCGTGCATTTGGCAATATTTTTGCGAAAATGGTACACGTGTTCAACTGCACGGAATTTAGTTAAAAGAAGGATATAATAACATACCTTAATAAAAAATAATGTTAGCCTTATATAGGGTTTTCCAATAAGAGGTGTTATTTTGAATATTAATTAAGGAATTAATGATTTTTTATGGCCGGAATTGGATGGTATTGATCTGGACAACGTTTACTTTCCACACAAGCAACGAAACCATTGATCTTTTACGGGAAAAGTTTCCGGACCGTGTTATCTCTCGAAGAGGTGATCACAATTGGCCACCGAGATCTTACACCAACAACCCAGCGTCGATTCAAGACCTCAAAGATGGAATTCGTGAGGCTATCGAGGACATAAGGCAGCCACTTTGCGATTTGGTTATGGAAAATTTCATGAAAAGAATATGGTCCTGTAGGCGTGGTCGTGGTGGTCATTTGACTTGTAGCGTCGATATTAATCCATTGAATAATTAATAATAAACCGTTCGACCTACTTAGTATCTACTCCCGAATTATGTACTTGCATCGTTAAATCGTAAACAAAGTAATCTACGTACTTCAAGTACCGACCTGCCTATTGATGACAATAACACCGCAGTCCGTCTCGAATACTACGAGAACTCGCCAGAAGGTTCGAGCCTACGGCCTAGGCATAATTGCCAAGCCGTCGAAAGTTCGCGAATGATCCAGATCGAGCGAGTGTCTTCGATTTAGTTGCCATCCACCTACCTACTGCCGCCGTCGGCCGAGAAGTATAAATAAGCCCGACGCAGCGAGTCAGTCAGTCAGTCATAATTTTGCCGCCAGTCTGCAAGGCTCAACGAGTGATCACCCGCGTTCTTCTTACTAGCGCGAGGGACACGTACCCGGCTTCGCCCCTATCATCATGGACTCTATCGGGACATCATCATAGCGCCTCGGCCACGTCCGCGGCCAGCGCTACTCGGATTACAAGCGCCCTGGTTCCAGCGTCTCTGACCAGCGCTTCTTCCACGCTACCATGACCACCACGAGGACACGCAGCATCCTCACTGGTCTACATCGTTCCCGTTCAACTGCCCACAAGGTCCGTCGCACCTTCGGCCGTCTCGTCAGCACTGGAGTGCCTGAAGACCTACGTTCTTCGCCAGTGCCTGACCTACATCGAGTCCCGGTCACCAGCGCCCGGCGTCGACTCACTGACCCGCGCTTGACCAGCACATCATCAGCCAGCATCCGGAATATTCTACATTTGTCCTACATCATCTCCTCGTTACGGCTACTGACTCACCAATAAACACATGTGACCTTCAACACCTTCTTTCATTTCGTGCCTCACCATTGATCCCCAAAGACTGATGTTATTATTCACTATTAACGGCATACCTTCCTCTTTATAATGAAATAAACAGTTGATCATTTATATTAAAAAATGGCATTTTTCTTTGAATATCAAAATAACACCTATTATTGGAAAACCCTGTACTATGCTTCTGCATGGGTTCTATATAATTTCAATAGAAAATTTTACAAAATACACTACCATTACGAAATATGTCATTCAATATTATGAACCCTATAGAAATAAATTTTTTTTATTTAATAATTTTTAATAGGGTAAATTTACGCATGTTCTCGTAAGCAACATGACTATTGACTAATAACAACAATAAATTCAACTAATAATAGCCCTTTGGCATTCACCAAATGCAAGTAGGAATATGCTTGAGCATAATAAGGATGGGTAATTAGTGGGGATGATCCCCAATGTTCTTTGTCAGGGATCACCCCCCTCCCCCATATCTCCCCGTTCCTCGCAACCCTACCCCTCACAACTCCCAACCCCCTTCCTATAGCCAGCATACATCATCCCTTTGTACCTTGATTGATTTAGGGTGACACCCCTGGGAACATTCATATGAAAATGTTATGAAGCGGTGTTAAGTCTTATTTAAAAGTAATTATTTAAAACACCTCTTCAGAACAAGTACCATTCATAGCATTAATTTTGATTAAAATTATAGAGAGCACGGTCTGGCAACAAATAGACCGCCGGGCAGTCTATTGTTTGTTTCCGTTTCCTTTCGCTGGGACTCTGAAATTGTTACACGAGCGGGGCGGCCGTGTAATGATCGCACAGTCAATTAGATTATAATTCATTTTTACCCTGGATGGGCGATCGTATTAAAAAAGTGTACATCAGTATTCCTGATGCGGGTTATTCGGTTCTTTTTTACAAAAACCAAGTCGGTGCAGGTTCTATTAAATAAACGTCCGTATAATGGATGACCGTGTGTGTGTTCGTGAAGATCACAAATAATGTTCTACTGAAGTTTATATACGCGATCCCTTGCAAATCGTTATACCGCGGACTCCGGGAAATGAAGCATTCACCTCAAGTGGCGCGATACAAGCCGTATTTTTCTTAATAAGAAACGGATAATAAAATCACAAGCCCGGACGGCACCCGCTCAAGTAATCTGCCGATCAGCTCAATGGATGGATTCGCACCATTAATGTTACATAAACGATAGACCCGATACGCTCCAGAACCGCTTATCAGCCACCTTGTCGGAGACGCTGGACCCGTCTCCTGGACCAAAGCCCTGATGGTGCCAGCTCGATCTGTCGGGGACAGACCACCGCCGGCCGTATAGAAGCTCCCCGCTCACTTCCCGTAATTAAGTGGTTAATCAGTTTTAGATAGAATTAAAAAACCAATTATTGATCCCTGGGGGTAAGTGCCGAGTCATAATATGTAACATGTTAACTTAAATATATTCTCCATGTTTTATAATGTGCAAAAACAAAACTACAGCTTTCATTTCACTACAATCAGTAGAACCTGTAATCCTTTGTGTGCCCATGCCTTGGCGACAGTTTCATGCTCTGCCCATCCCGAACATTACTCGAGGACCGAGTATTGGCGCGCAGAAAATCTGCAAAGTTCTGGATGGCATTTAATATAAAATATGGCCGGTAACAATTGGCGCCTCAACGTGTTTTGGCTCGTGGTGATTGCATGTTGTGCTGATTTTGGTGAAATGTTTCATGATTAATTGACATAATATTGTATCACTTATGTCTAGTGATTTGAATATTGTTTCATAACCTCAAATACACTCAGTATTCTTGTAACGATAATTCATAATTTGCGTTATTCTATGGTAAAATCTTGCGTAAACTTTCATCTTTCATGAAATCTATGATTTATCTATGCTTTTGTAGCTGTCAAATTTTATGTCAACACTAATTGGTAAACAAGATGATTATATGGGAGGTTATGTCAAACTGTCTAATTCATAATTATTTACGATTATTTTACGATGTCATTCACTTGTTTGATCAAGGCATATTTGCGTTTTATAATATTATTAGATTTTTACGCTAATATACATAATATTAAAAACATTTATGTCGGCGTTCTACAATACAAATTGTAAGTCCACATTACAATCGATATGCGTTTTAATTACTCGTAAGAGTTGACTTCTCATGAGTTACGTTTACAGGCGCGCGCTTATAATAAAGAGATTAAAACACCTGCTATAAGTGAAGTGAATTCTGAATCATCGGATTCTGAATTAGACGACACAACCATTAAGAAAGCCCACATAATTAAACAAACGAAGATTATTTATAGGGACTCACACTCAAATAACGTAGACGGTTGGAAACTGAAATATGACGGAAAAAGTAGTGTAAGGGAATTCTTACTATTAATTGAGGAGAAATTTAGGACAAAAAATTTTAACCAGGATCATCTTGTACGCGTTTTTCCTGATCTTTTAGAAGGTTTAGCACTCCTGTGGTTCAGGTCTATTTACACTCAGGATTTGAAATGGGACGATCTTTCAAAACTTTTGATAAGACAATTTGAAGCAAACGACCTTCAAACAGATCTTAAGGTAAAACTATTTAACATGACACAACCTAAAGGTATGTCAGTGCTAGAATTCACTCTCAGAATGAAATCATTAAACAATATGCTTGAAGCTAAACTACCGGAATTAGAACTTTTGCGGTTGGCAAAAAAAGCTTTATTGCCTATGTATACAAATTTACTAGTCTCAAGAGATATATCGACATTCGAGCAATTGACTACTCATGCAGGCAACTTGGAATCTTATGCATCACTGTCGGATGATTTCGTATCTTTCAACGTTTCTCAACCAAAAGTAGACTTACCTGTCACTAATAAACCGGAGAAATTTGATAGTACTGCTAGACAAACACCTAATTTTAATAATAATAATATTCATAGACACCAAGGTTATAGCCAAAATCAGTACAGAAAACCAAATAACAACAATTATTCCAACAACTATACTAAAGTTAGTCTTGGAAACAGAGATAATAATTATAAATACAATAAACCGTCTTCTTCTACTTCTAACACATATACAAAAACTGCACACGAAAATTCTAGAACGTTTTACAATAAACCATTCTGTTCATATTGTAAACTATCGGGACACGTTATAGAAGATTGCAGGAAGAAAAATTCAAGGTCTAACAATCCTAAAGTGGGAGCTATCAATGACAAAGCTCATAAAAAGTCAAAAAACTAGGTCGGAGTCTCTCTTGCTACAAGCCGTCCTTGGCGCAGAGGAAAAGCGAGTGGGAGAGTTGGCTCCGAATAGTTGATAAATTTCTTTCATCCCCATCAACCGGAACAGTGGGCCCGCTGCCACGGGAGATGGCTATTGAAAATGATAACCGTCCTTATACTTATGTACATATTATAAATAATTTCTACAGTGGAATGCTAGACAGCGGCGCTTCATTGTCATGTCTAGGAGGCAATAGTTATAAAATTTTTAAGGAATTAGGTATTAAGTTAGTTAAAGTTAAGTTTAGTGTTTATACAGCGGACGGTTCAAACCAACCAGTCTTAGGGACAATGTCATTGCCGGTCACGTATAAATCATCCACAAAGGAAATTCTTTTCTACGTCATCCCGACATTGTCGCCTTCAATTATTCTAGGAGTTAACTTTTGGAAGGAGTTCCACATCGCACCGGAACTGTTTTCGAAAGCTACTCTTCCTGTTTCGGAAGGAAATATTAGTGGGTTGCGGGCTATTCGGCCAGCCTCATCCCTAACTATTGAAGAGAACAGGGAACTCTCTAAAATAGTTAAAAAATTCGAGTCAATTTCTTTTGAAAAAAAGGGGTTAGGTCTAACACACTTAGTTAAACACAAAATAATTACAACAGGACCACCCATCAAACAGCGGTATTACCCTCTTTCACCCGCACGGCAGAAACAATTAGAAACAGAAGTTGATGAAATGCTAAAATTAGGGGTTATTCAACCTTCTCGTTCACCATGGTCCAGTCCAGTAATAATTGTAACAAAAAAAGACGGAACAGCTAGATTCTGCCTTGATTCTCGAAAAATTAATAACGTCACGGTACGTGATAGTTACCCTCTTCCCTATATTGCGCGTATCCTAGATAAACTGGGCGGTGCCAGATATGTTTCCTCGATTGACCTCTCCAAGGCATTTTGGCAAATAGCCTTGGACAAAAAATCATGTGAAAAGACAGCATTTGTTGTTCCTGGGCGGGGCCTCTTTGAGTTCACTCGCATGCCGTTTGGTTTGAAAAATGCTCCTAGCGAATTACAAAGACTAGCGGATGCATTGTTTGGACCTGATTTCGATGATAATGTTTTTTGCTATTTAGATGACCTTATATTAGTATCGGAAGACTTGAAATCACATTTAAACTTGTTAAATCGGGTGTACGAACGTCTACGAGACGCGGGTCTCACCATTAACTTAAAAAAGTCAGAATTTTGTAAAGCCGAGCTTAAATAATTGGGCTATATGGTGGATTCCCAGGGACTTCGCACTGATCCAAGTAAGATAGATAGTATTAAAGATTTTCCTATACCGAAAAATGCTAAACAAATTCGGGCATTTGTTGGCCTGTGCGGTTACTTTAGACGGTTTATCAAGGGATTTTCAAGCATTGCAGCTCCTTTAACAAGTATTACTGGTTCAAAAAAGGGAATTAGTAATTTTAAATGGTCACCGGAAGCTGAATCCGCATTTATTGCACTAAAGCAAGCACTTACTTCTGCCCCAGTCTTAAGTTGTCCAGATTTTTCGAAACCCTTCGCTATACACTGTGACGCAAGCTCCGTAGGCATTGGGGGGGTATTAATTCAAACTATAGATGGACAGGAGCACCCTATAGCTTATTTTTCGAGATGCTTAAACGTTCACGAACGTAATTATGGAATAACTGAGCGCGAACTTTTAGCCGTACTAGACTCCGTTACACACTTTAGACCATACATTGAAGGAACTCATTTTACAGTTGTAACCGACCACTCAAGCCTAAAATGGTTAGGTTCTCTGTCCAACCCCAGCGGTCGTCTCGCGCGTTGGAGTTCACGCCTATCCCAATTCTCGTTTGACGTAATCCATCGTAAAGGTACTCAACACATAGTCCCAGATGTCCTTTCGCGAATGGATCTTGCCGAAATCTCCATTATAGATTCAGGAAATATTCAAGATGAGTGGTATCAAAATATTTGGAAGGGTTGTCAAGAATTTCCCCAACGTTTTCAGAACTTCCAAATTCGGGAAAACGAACTATTTCGTCACACGAAAACTCGTTTAGCACTGTGTGAAGACACTGCGTGGAAAAAAGTAATTCCTCAAGAAAAAAGATTAGACATTTTAAGTAGTGTTCACGAGTCTATTCGATCTTGTCACCCCGGCGTTTTTAAAACTTATAAAAAAGCACAATTACGGTATTTTTGGCCAAATATGTACAGAGACATTAAACAATTTGTAAATCGCTGTACGGTCTGTAAGGCCCACAAAATCAGTACGGCCTCACCTAACGGTATTTCATCACATCCAAAAAAAGTTACACGTCCAATGCAAATGTTATCGTTGGATTTGGTAGGTCCATTACCGAGAAGTTACTCTGGTTTTACCGTTATTTTATCCTGTGTCGATGTTTTTTCAAAGTTTACCTGGCTGTTCCCGTTGCGCAAAGGTACCGCGCGAAGCATTGTGAAGAGTTTAGAAGAAAGTATCTTTCTTGTACATGGCGTACCGCGCACCATTGTTTGTGATAACGGCCGTCAGTTTGTATCCAAAGAATTTAAGGACTTATTAAATAATTATAATATACCTCCTCCGTTTTATAACTCTTATTATACCCCTCAAAATAATGTGGTAGAGAGATATAACCAAACTTTGGGCACCGCATTATCGATATTAGTTGAATCAGACCACCGTAATTGGTCAAAATTTTTACCACAAATACAATCAGCTATGAACAATTCCGTAAATTGCGCTACGGGTTTTACACCTTATTTTCTAATGCATGGTCGGGAGCAAATATTAGACGGTGATTTGCATCGTAACCCTATAGCTGATACGGAATCTAATTTACAAAATTGTACTAGTCAGAGAATCTACGCACAAAAATTAGAAGAACTGTCATCAGTTTATGAGCAAGTCTCAGATGCTTTACTAAAAGCTTATCAAAAAGGAGCAAACCATTATAACCTGCGGAGAAAACATGTTAGTTTTCAAGTCGGAGATAGGGTTTGGCGTAGAAATTTCGTCCAATCAAACGCTTTAAATTACTTTGCACAGAAACTAGCTCCACGCTTTGTGCAAAATATAGTCGTGAAGAAAAAATCAGACTTAATCTATACATTAGCAGACCTCAAAGGTAAGGAAACTGGTAACTTTCACGTGAAAGACATCGTCAAGTCAGAAAATATACCGGATTAATATGTTTCTGATAGTGCTTTGGTGGGTCTGGCCACCCTACCAAGTACTCTCAATTAATTAATATTTCAAATATTTTTCAATGCACGGGAGCACAAAGCGGCTTGATCACCCGAGTTGGAGCGACCCAGCATTATGACAGTCCTTAGTCCTGTCCTAGTTAATTTTCTTTTAGAAAATATAGAAATTTCGTAAAATGGTTAGTATAATCGGTAAATAATAGAAAGAAACATAATAAATTTAGCATAACACTCTAGTATCCTACTCGAGTTTGTTACACGACAATGATGTTGTTCAGATAAGCTTATAGGAAAATAATTTAAAAAAAAAAAAAAAAAAAATGACTTGAAATATGGCTTTGACTAAACAAGTGAAAGTTAGGTAGCATGGGATATATAAACTGCCCAAATCTTGGAATGCACGGTGATACTTTTCCACTATCCCCGTATATTCTAGGTTTCTTAATATATACTTATGTTCATATTGTATACGTTCGCCCGTTACTTAGAAAGTGAAGATGTACCGGTCCAGTACATCTTTGTTTTCTAAGCAGTTTTAAAAATTTTATTATTAAGAATTGAATTTTACCAAATATATTTTTGTTTACTTTATTATAATTATCTTGTCATGTTTGAAAATGGTATACTTATGTTAGTACTCTTGATATTTTGTTTAATAATTTCATAGTAATTAATGTTACAATTATAAGAGCTGGTTCAGCATATGTCTTTTCCTTAAATTCCTTCTATAACTTTAGTTATATTAAGTAAAAGTAGGTTTTATCTATAAATTAGTACAATAATACAATTTTCTACAAATTGCACCATTTACAACAATGGATGTATACAATTTTCTACCAATTGCACCATTTACAACAATGGATGTATACAATCTTCGACCAATGACTCCATTTACAACAATGGATGTATACTACTACTAATTGCACCACATCTATAAGATTGGTTGTTGACAGTTCCACTCGATTAAACCACCTTACACACCTGCGTGTGTGTAAAGGTTAAAAGTTTTTTCTACTATTACGAAATAATGCTTTCCAAGGATGATTATTTTGTCTTATTGTATAAATTCTCTTCGAAAAACTTACCCAATAACCAGGTCAGGTAGAGTAGATAGAATTTCTTCGAAGTGTGTTTTATCTCCAACGGAGAAGTAGACTCAGTGAAAAGTGAGGGTTGGTTTACCTCCCTAAAAAAGTGTTGCCTGAGTGGCTTATCGCCCTATTAAAGGGCCAGTGAAGTTTTAACGCTTAAGTTGTTTAGATGTGTTGAGAAGAACAATAATATTTTTTTATATACCTACAGGTTTACCTACAATTTTGTTTAAGAATATTTTCCGTCACAGATGTAACGCTAACGGCAGTCTTCGACAATCGTCAATTTATCATCACCCGGTATTCCGATACTGTGGGTGCTTGCAGACTCCGTTCACGTAATATCTTCTAAAATTTGTAATTAAGTTACATTAATCTTAAGTTATCTTTAAGTTCTAGAATGGATGAATCGCAGGCTCAACCATCCGGCTGCACGCTCGATGGGTGCGATTGAAGCTGCGGCACACCCATTCATCATAAGTTTTGCTATCCAAATCGTAGATTTTGTCTTATTCCTTACTTATCTTACAAATTATGATGCTCATGTATAATTGTTGATTGTTTTTTTTAGAAACCCAGAGGATCTTTTCAAGCTTAGTTATTGCAGTTGTAGTTTTTTTTAGAGTTGTATTAATGTTTGGGGACAAACATTTGTGTGGCGCGGGGGGTAATGTTATGAAGCGGTGTTAAGTCTTATTTAAAAGTAATTATTTAAAACACCTCTTCAGAACAAGTACCATTCATAGCATTAATTTTGATTAAAATTATAGAGAGCACGGTCTGGCAACAAATAGACCGCCGGGCAGTCTATTGTTTGTTTCCGTTTCCTTTCGCTGGGACTCTGAAATTGTTACACGAGCGGGGCGGCCGTGTAATGATCGCACAGTCAATTAGATTATAATTCATTTTTACCCTGGATGGGCGATCGTATTAAAAAAGTGTACATCAGTATTCCTGATGCGGGTTATTCGGTTCTTTTTTACAAAAACCAAGTCGGTGCAGGTTCTATTAAATAAACGTCCGTATAATGGATGACCGTGTGTGTGTTCGTGAAGATCACAAATAATGTTCTACTGAAGTTTATATACGCGATCCCTTGCAAATCGTTATACCGCGGACTCCGGGAAATGAAGCATTCACCTCAAGTGGCGCGATACAAGCCGTATTTTTCTTAATAAGAAACGGATAATAAAATCACAAGCCCGGACGGCACCCGCTCAAGTAATCTGCCGATCAGCTCAATGGATGGATTCGCACCATTAATGTTACATAAACGATAGACCCGATACGCTCCAGAACCGCTTATCAGCCACCTTGTCGGAGACGCTGGACCCGTCTCCTGGACCAAAGCCCTGATGGTGCCAGCTCGATCTGTCGGGGACAGACCACCGCCGGCCGTATAGAAGCTCCCCGCTCACTTCCCGTAATTAAGTGGTTAATCAGTTTTAGATAGAATTAAAAAACCAATTATTGATCCCTGGGGGTAAGTGCCGAGTCATAATATGTAACATGTTAACTTAAATATATTCTCCATGTTTTATAATGTGCAAAAACAAAACTACAGCTTTCATTTCACTACAATCAGTAGAACCTGTAATCCTTTGTGTGCCCATGCCTTGGCGACAGTTTCATGCTCTGCCCATCCCGAACATTACTCGAGGACCGAGTATTGGCGCGCAGAAAATCTGCAAAGTTCTGGATGGCATTTAATATAAAATATGGCCGGTAACAAATACGTTAGTAGTGATTTTAAAACATTAATGTTTAAAAAAGCCTTACTCTCAAATTTCAATGCTATAACTTCACCACGCCAATATGTTGATGATATTAGTGTACGTACGTTAATAAAATATGTTTTGGCGTCTGAAAAATTGATAATCGGTGAATCCTTATTACAATAAGTGAAATCAAACTTCTGTTTCAAGTAAGGTTGTATTGTTTTCAGTATGTTAACGACAATATTTGGGACCGTACCAGGAGGTCTAGCACAGAAGATCGATAGAACCATACGTCAATACGATGTTGACGAAATCCCTCATTTATGGTGAGTTAGCGATATTTGCGAGCACGGTTAGAATAATATGATTCCGACAGTCGGTAGACAAAAGCCGCTGCTTTTAGCACGTCCTCCGAGGTGTCTAATAAGCTTTTAATAAGCAAAACTTTTTGGATAACGAACGACAGATACAAAATGATATACGAGTATATAAAATTGATACCTTTAGACACACGTTCATTACATAAAGATGTGTTTCCCGTGGTTACCGGATAACTCATCAAAATAACAACTCAACACACCTATAAAAATTGTTATATAGTTATGAAAAAAAATAGTTACACATTTTTTTTTTTTTAATATTTTTAAAACATTATTAGAAAGACAAACATTCCCGGGTTACGAATAACCTGACAATATTTGAAAATCTCCGACTACAACAACGGTAAGCTGAAAATGTTGCTTGTGTTGTGATGGAGGACTTAGCCAGCCGAGGAATTGAACACACTACGCCTGGGTGGGACCCAAATGCGATGTCAACTCGGCCACCGACCGGTCAAACATACATATGTAACCTATTTAACCTAGATTTGTTTCATCACTCTTAATGACTTTATATCACCTTTTAAATGTGCGTTGAATTTTGATTTTGAGGAGTTATCGTGGAACCTTTTCCTGTTTAAAATAATTTAGTGAAGATTATTGTCTTCGCTTCTTATAAATTCGCAAAACACTGATGAATTTTTTTAAACACTCTTTTAAAATTCAGTCTAATTGCGATTTATTTTCACGTGTTACGAGTTGATTTGATCGAAGTTTAGCATTTCTCGACTGACATCATTGAGCCGCCATTAAAATGAACAATAGGTACTGTAAATACTCCTTTAGGCGATCGCCCACAAAAGGCTCCATCTTCGGGAGGGTCATCACATAAAGTGGCCATCGTGCCAATCAGCAAATTGGGCCTGTCATCCTTCAGAGGCCTTCAAAAGAGGCCTCCCAGCGCAGCCAATAAAGGCCTTCTGACCGTCAATACATTATACAGAGTAATAGCTTGATGGATGGAAAAAACCAATTACTTTAATATACAGTTTTATATATTATTATTTTAAATTATCGTGTTGTACACACTATTTATTTACTTTATTTATACCTGCTATTAGTAATATAACCTGCGTGAGAAAGTATTTTTCCCCGAGTGTAATAAAATTATTTAAGATTTTATTTATTTAAAATTATTTGACATGTACCCGGCGTTGCTCGGGGACTTATAAATGCTTCGAGGTAATGTTTTGAGGTTGTGAATTCTAGTGTACCTGACAATAATATTATTGAATTGTAATTAGTATTTTGTTCACTTGGTGATGCCATGTCTTCCTCAGGCGTCCTCGACCTCTTCAAACATTCTCTTCCAAGACGTACTTTCTACTTAAACAACTTTCTTTGTTCATTACTTACGTACCATTTTACCATAAATAAGTATTTGATTCATGTCTTCCCGGGAATCCCTGTCTTTTTCTACCATTCTCTTCATGTAGTATCATGAAATCCACATTGTCACTATCAAAAAACTATATTATTTCAATTTTAATTCAACTCCGTATCTCATTCCAGTGCAGAGATAATGCGTTAAGTCCTTCTCCCTTCTCGAGCGTCCTTAACTTCAACTACTATCTAAACACTCCTGGCACTAATAAGAACAAACGTTGAAGTTTTCAAAGAAATCGGAAGAATGGAATAGGAACGCGTACGGGACAAACAAAGAACAAATCACTTTATACGAGTATATGTAATGATAAATTTCACAATTTATTCCGTTGCTACAAATTTAATAATGTTGAGAATACACAGGAGAAAGCAGGACCAAAAAAGGTAAAGAAACAAAGTGGTTGCTTTGTTCCTTTCCCGTAGTTTCTACGTAGCAGAAGAATGTAACATTTAATGAATCCGGCTATAATGAAATTTATTTAAAAGATATGGAAGGTTACTAGTAAGGCCTAGTTTATTCAATCAGATATTGGAAGGTTACTAGTAAAGCCTAGTTTATTCAATCAGATGTTGGAAGGTTACTAGTTAAGCCTAATTTATTCAATTAGATATTGGAAGGTTATTAGTAAACCCTAGTTTATTCAATCAGATATTGGAAGGTTACTAGTAAAGCCTAGTTTATTCAAAAAAGAATGACTGACAAATATCCATTCTGGCATTATATTTAGGTACCATTAAGTTTAATTGATAATAACTTCAAATTAGAACAAATTTTATAACGACATATTTCCTGTTAGGTATTTACTTTCCTTATATAATTATGCCGTTAAATATCAGAAGGCTTTGTCAAACATGCACGGGAACACGTTTTATTCTATAGGTACGCCATAAGTTCTTGCATTTACGAATTCTCAATAAAAGAAAACTGTAAGACTGTAAAATGAATGAAAACTGTAAAATGAATGTATATTTTAGTTTTGTTTTTAAAAAAAGTTATCTTTCTTGTCACATGTCACAATAAATTTCAATTTGGGAGGCGAGATTTGGGTACCGCCGCCCCGGGAACCATTTGCTCCATCGTGTTTTATCCAAGCCCTGGTGTTGTACCCATACATTTGCTGTAACTTAGGTATGAAATGTTCCATTAACGTATTCTACAGATTTAACATTAACAGATTTCCGAAGAAGTACACAGAAAAAATGACTAATATTGAATATTGCTAATTTATTAAGAATCTCTTCAAATTATTCGTCATTCGGACCAATTTAAGGCCCTTAACGAAATTGACAGGTTTCTTAATAAACTATATTATTATATAAGTATTATGACGATCTCGGGACACATATACTAATATTTCGTCGTTGAAGGCAAATGCAGATGCATGAAGGCGTGTTCCGATATATTGAAAAATAACTAAAGTTTACCAGGAAACCGCCTGCAATCCCGTTTTTAACCGGATTACCAATAATTTGAAGAGATCCTCAATAAATTAGCAATACTCATTTTTCTACGTGTAACCCAAACCATTACTTTTGAAGAATTAGGAGCCATTGGATGTTTTATTTTAGGGTTCGCTTGCCTTGCTTGGTCTTCTGTTCCGCGGCCGTCCTGTTTTTCTCAATTAAGGATGTCGCCTTGAACTTATTTACCCTTTTTTAATTAAATTAACTCTGGGATACATTGGGAAATCGATAATGAACACGAAAACCACGCAGAAATCGTTTTTTGTAAAATTGTTTTCTAAACAGAAAGCGCGGTCTTACCCTGTAAAACCATCCAGCGGTTAAGTCCAAAAACTTATGGCGCACCCTGTACTTTACTTAAACTTTCATTTGGTGTTCATACGAAGAGTCTCGAAAAACTGACTTAAAACGGGTTATTTCACAGAATTTGAACAATTCATCGAGTTGATTTTCATGTTCTGTGAAGGCTCTATCCAAATTATGTTATTATATTATTATTGGCCAGTTGGATAGAACTTTCACAGAATTTGAAAATCAACCATGAAATATAATGAGTTGTTCAAATTCTGTGAAACAAACCGTCCTTAATTTTTAGCCCTGTGCTACCGGATTTTTGCAATATTATAATATTTTTTGATCGTAAATCATTTATTTCCGGTACTAGTACCTACATACACAGAATAAAACATGTTTATATAAAAAAAGGATAACAAAAGTATATATTATACAGTGTCAACATAAACTGAAATCAGGCTTTACGAAATAAAATCTATCTTTCTATATAAATAAAAATATAAATGTTCGTTTGTTAAAAATCTTAAATCTCCGGAAGTTATTAACCTGCTTTGAAATTTTGACACAACGTTGCATTCGAATATGCGAATTCTTATATTATATAGATACGTACTATATACTACTTACTAAATAATAGAATACTTATATTATATAGATGACACCTGTTACCGGGAAAATATGCTTTTTTTGAACAGTGCCATCTAGTGTACGTAAAAGCAACACGCGCTGATGGTTCTCTATCTATACAGACTGACAGAACCAGTGTTATTTAATAAATATTGACTGATTATGGATATTAAGTTGACATAATATTTCAATACTTACAGAACTTCTTCTTTAATAATTGCAAAATAACTTTATGGCATCCATTTTAATTAAATGTAAAGAATATTTATATAATGGTTATTTAATTTTATTTAATATTTACTCTTTTTATCGCTTACGGGGCTTTTACATTGGGTACATTGGAATGTTTACAATTTTGTACATAAGGGTTATAAATATTGTTACAAAAAATAATGTCTCAATTTACTGTGGTTTTCAATTGGATAAATTTTAAGAAGAATAATATTAATTTTAATAATTATAAAATAAAATTATGCTAAAATAATATCTTTAAAAATTTTTTTTAAATTGTGTGTTTAAACATCAATTTTGTTACGTTAAAAATGTCTATATCATTGATATATTCCTTTGCTTAACTACCTGGCCAGATAATAACGAAATTATATTCTAACTAGCACATAAAAACCGACATCCAATGCATTTTTGCTGTTAGTTCTTTTTTAAATAACAGAGGGCGCCACTTTCGTTTACAACGATTCTAAAGTGTACAGTCTTTAAGATAATAAGTCCATAAGTATCATTGAATCGCTGACAGCCCTGAATTGTTAATGCCTACTCGGATATTCCAAGTACAATTAATTTTGTGGATAACAACAAACTCACCACTGACTATTATCATAGACACCTCATACTTCGACTTATGATAGGCCTTGTATAAAATAGTTGAACTAATTTATACAAGCCTAGTATAAATTAGTTCAACTATTGTTACACTGGTATATATTTCTTTTGAATTATGCATTGTCTTACTGCACTTATATTAATAACTGCATCACTTGCAATAGTATTTTTCTGTACACATTAATTGATCTTTAATTTATTGCTATTACAATTCTGTTTACCACTGTAAGCTTGTAATTCGATTATCACTGTATTGTAAAAGCCATTTTATGGCATTTGAATAAATAAATAATAAATTAAGATTGCCTACGAATAAATCTTTCATGAAATGAATTAATGTTTTTAAACGTTCTCAGCAAAAATCTCAATGTTTTCATACTAATGTTTGTAATGTAATTTATGGGGTGTACAAATTGTAGTTTTTCGTTAAATATAACTCCGTTTAAAATTGTAACACCATTTAAAAATCGCTCTCACTTTCTTTTCCTACAAAATGCGCGTTATTAATTAAAGGACTGGCATAAATGTAAGTAAAAGAAGGCTCTTAATGAGATGGGTTTCTGATTTCCCCTGTGGTTTATAGCGAATGGTCATTATGTCGATTCACGTATTGCTCCTAAGGAGAGATGTAAGTTTTTCAAGCAATGTTCCATCGAACGCCCACTAACATTCTGTCGGTTTGTAAGACAAATAAAATATCCCTTCTCGCTTTGAAATATTATTCGAGTGTCCGCCACCCAATAAGGCACTAGAAGTTCCTTATACAGAATTGTAAATAATTGGTACTTTTTACACCATTTTGCGGCACATCTTTTGAGATATTTATACGCAAGGGCTTGTCATTAAATAAACCCACGCATGTTTTAGTCCGACGAACATCCCACTCATACAAATAAGACTTTTCTTTGGTCACAACCGTGAAGTTTCTCGGAAATACAACTATTTATTTCTTCAGTTTAAATTAAGCAATTATCATCATATAATTTCAGTAAATTCAAAGAAACTGTTTGCTTTTTCAAATTGTTTTTGACGGTAATTTTAAAAATATTTCTATTAAGACGCGGTGACATCTCTACAGAGACCTTAAAATTTTCTTATAAATATGATTAAATTTTGAAAAATGTTTTTGAATTTATATAGAATGGTTTTCATCAATGTGTCAGCGGTTTATCTAGTTGTAGATTTGTCCGCGCGGCGCTAGCATCGCGGAGGCTTTAACGCGGGAAAGACGACTCCCGGCTCCCGGCCGACACTGCCGGAAGTAGACAGCGCCGGAACGACGCGATTCAAACCAGGAGAGTTCTCATATTTGACAGTTCAATAACAAACTACATATAAATAAAGTGAGTGATTCAAATTCATCAATATTTGAAGATAATAAAACCAATAATTTAACAAAGTCATAGACAGTCCGTTCTTGAAAACAGCTAAACCAATGTTTTGTACTTAAAGAATAAATTAATTGTGCCGTGCTTAGAATAATTAATGTGGAAATTAAGTGTGATATTGACTAATAAAAATAATGTACTGTTAAACGGCGGTATTTTATTATAAAGCTTATTCTTAATTAAATGTGATTTTCTATAGCGCCATTTCATACCGAAAATCTGTTTACGGAAAATTATAAAGATACGTAATATTATAATTTTAATCTACTTAAATTACGCATTTCATTAAAAAAATCGTATTAATGTTGATTTATTTTTCATTTTTTTGACAACGTTCCATACGTTATTCTATAATTAAACATTGATAAATAACAGAAAAATTTGTCAAATTAAATTATGTATTTGAATTTTTTTAAATTGATTAGATTAATGATAATAATTATAAATTTTGAATTATCAAAATAATCAATTGTTTTCCTTAGGTTTCTGGTGATTTAAGTTTATTTAACTAAATAAAGCTTTCTTGAGCTTTAACTAAAATTATTACGATTAAAATAATAATGAATCAACCCATCTTATTACGCAACAAATACATTACATTTTTTTATTCTTACTGATTAATTAAAAAAATATCGATTGAAAAAATACGACGTCGGCGTGTTTTTTTGTTAAACTTGTATTTAAAGCTTAATAGCTCATGATGGAAATGATTTTGACAATTATTTGACTTAAATAATATCATTGACTAGTTAATGAGGATATTCTAGGCAAAAACATCTGTGCAAATTTCATGACGCCAGAGTTCACCCTTCGATAGCATTTAGGGAGCGACATAGTTAAGTAAAATCATGTTTGTCGTTTATACCATGAGAACAGATCGTTTCTACTACTTGTTCTTGAGTTCAACAGCTCGGCTGTTAAACGATTTGGGCATCTACAGATTCTCGCTCCTACAAAAATGGTCTCTTCAAGACCGGTGGTCACTCCTTCCTCTCTTCAAAAACCCTTACACAGCATCCTTAACGATGACTTAGGCCCTGAGGGAAATGAAATTCCATGCGTTGTAAGATATATGTCTCTACTTTATATCCTAAAAGAAAAACATATTATTTACTCAGTGCTTTTAAAAAACCTACGAATCCTCGATTTTCAATTATTATTATGAATTGAATGCTCATTAACCACTGCTAAAATCCTTTCATCGTCCTTGTTAACAAGTGGTGGTGGCACGAGGCCAGGACCCCTCCTTCCACCCCTATTCAACCAACCAAACACCCACCCCTTAGCTGAACCACCCTTTACCCCATGCCCTGCACCTTATGCCCTGTTACACGAGACAAAATAATTATACGGAAGTTGGATTGAACAAGTAATTAAATACACATTTATTTCAAACCTGATTCATATTGCCATGTTAATGTGTTATAATACATTCAGTATTTTCCTGGTGAGCGCCCGTCCGCAAATAAAAAACTTGCCTGATAATGTTATACGAGTAGACAGGAATTATTAAAAATGGTAACGGTCTCAAATTATAATAGAACCAAGGATTCTCTGTCTTACAGGGATAACGCCACTAACCACATTTTTATTTTCCTGTGTCTTGTTCTGTTTCATGTTTCGTCTAGATTTATCAGTATTATCTTCTTTTTTTATAATATATAACATTGATTCATATAACATTTAAAATTTATTAAAATAAATAAAAAATATCTTAAATTATATTTTTTTAAAACGGTAGATGTAATTAACTTACCCACTCCATCAAATATCTCCCTTTTACATAACAAATGATATTTATAGGTACTTTATTTAATCATTTGAATTCTTATTTGATTATTTCTAAAAAAAATACGAATTGCCAGCTACTTCTCAATATTTTCTTCCCGCCTTCTTCCTCTATTTAATTTCATTCAGTCTCCCAGCATTCCCAATAGAAGCCTTGATTAAAAAAAAAATTACAAAAATACAACTTTCTTGGCAATTTTGCCGTCTTTTCGATAATTTAGATTCTAGGGGTGTAATAAATACAACAAATTATTGTTAGTTCATTTGATGATAAATATAGCTTAATGATATCATTACGAAAGA
Source organism: Hesperophylax magnus (assembly GCA_026573805.1). Lineage (NCBI taxonomy): Eukaryota > Metazoa > Arthropoda > Insecta > Trichoptera > Limnephilidae > Hesperophylax > Hesperophylax magnus. The sequence goes on along the minus strand of JAIUSX010000041.1, from coordinate 314,282 downwards.
ATACTAAAAGCATCAAGAATCAATCATGACATAACGTGCTCGAATCTGCGTGATGTATTTGTCTCGTTCGTCAGGGGTGGGTTGTCCCGCGCCCTTGCGCTCCGCCGTCCACCTAGCGAGGGGCGAGAAAAGTTGCAGATCGCGTCTCTCAGCTCTCGCCTCTCTGGTCCGCTCGGCTGTGCTAAGCCTGCGCGGAAACGGCCGAAGCAGGGGGCAGGCCTGTAGGTGGGGCCTATCCCCGGACCGTTTTTTCCTCGCCTTTTCGCCTTAGTATTATTGTCCGCGCCGAGCCAAACAAGAGCGCCCCGTTACCAACTAATGTTGATATATGGACACACGTACTGTGGCGCGAACTCGAACATGTTGCTACGTCAAATTTCAAGGTTCGGTTTAATCAGATTTTTTGTGTCGGGACACAACTTGCACTCGTAAATAACACCACCCTAAATAGCCAATGAAAATTATTTAAAACTAAAAAAAAACTAAATTGAAATTGATACATTATTTTGATTGTGTACTTATTAAGTCGTGCTTTTGATAAAATAGTGAAAATTAAGAATAGTAAAAAATTAAATTAGAAACAGTTTTTTTTTAATTTGCATGTTTTTTTAAAAGCATGTCAAAAAACATCCTAAGGATATTCTAATACAAAAATAGCTTCTGTGAAAATGTGCAATATTGATTATGAAAACAAATCAATAAAGTTTTCTTTAAAACTTCGGTATATCCGTAATTCAAACTTCGACCGAAAAGTTCGGCTTTCGGGGATGTGGTGCGGAGGAAGTATGTACCACCAGCGCCATCTGTAAAGGAGATACGGAAGTGACCAGAACGGAACAGGATGCTGCATTGGATGCTCTTTGCAGCAGTCATATCTCTACAGATAGTGACGCCTTCTGGGTATGATAATTCATTTGCTTAACTCATTACAGTATTTATTGTTATTCATCCTTACCTAATAAAATCACTCTGAAATTTGTTACGCAAATATTCAAAGTATTATTCTGAATTTGATTTTTGTCAGGTTCATTCTGAAACATAGTTTTTAACATTGAAATGTTACGGTATAATAATGAGGATTTGTCGTTTTGAACAGGTTTTCATGTAAGTTAATTTATAAGTAGTATTTTTTGAGTTGTAATTACAGATTTTTTACAATAATTAATCTTTAGATTAGTATAGGAGATTTTGAAGTAATAATGGGAAATTTTTGTGGCATGTAGTACCTACATAATTTATTATAAACATAAAAAATTGAGGTGTTAATAAATAATAACGCTAATTGTCACTGCAGTCGTTTTACAAATATGAGATAAACATTATAATTTAAGTTATTTTCAAGTTCTGTTATTTTTCCATACTTGAGAAATCACTGTTCCGTAATTGAATAATAAATTAACTCGAATCGAACTATGTCAGAACTTGAATATTATCTTCGGAATTCGATGAATTGTTCAAGTTTTGTGAAATAACTGGCCTTTCGAGTTTTTCATTCCGTTCATTAAGGAGCAAGATTACTAAATAAACTTGTCATGTGATAATGAAGTATTATTTTAAACTATGTATACACAACAAACAAACTCAAATATTTACACTTACAAATATAAATTATTTATTGAGATAATTAAATACAACATTATTTGAGCATTTTTTTACTTCCGTTGAGATTATTTTTAAAACGTTACCTAGCATTATATGACTCATGTTAATAACTATGAGATTCATCTCATCTCTCAGATCCACAAATATTCGTCATAGTTGAAGGTTAAATCAGCTATTTAATGGTGAGATCACGTACTCATATGGAAGTGAGTTACTCCGAATGTGACAGAATTTTATGACACAAAACAATGTTTTGACAAGTTCACAGAGGTTCAAATTGAACAAGCGATAAGGACATGCATCTTAATGAGGAAAGTATACCGATTGCTTTTAAGATTTCTGGCCTCTAAATGATGCTCTAATTGTGAATCGTCATTTTTCTTTTTTTTATTCTTGCATCTCATATTATTTCACAACTCAAATAACCTTTTTGCAAATAACCAAAATTGCACGAATGTTCAAAACGCCACCTCCATAAAACTTCCCTTATTAGTATATTTAATTGCAACAACGAAATCGGGCTTGTACCTAGATTGTATGCAGTTGGTAATACTTTTTGCAGAAATTGTGGATGTGTTCAACTGCAAGGAATATAGTTAATATTTCAATAAAATGGTGTTATTATAAAGTGGTGTTATTAATATATGTAAAAGGCTATAAATAATGTCACCAATTCAACTTCAAAGAGTGGAATTTCCAGAGTGGAATATTCTTTCAGTATCGCCCTGGTGTAAGACCAGCATTCCGAATTGAATGGCGAGAAATTGCTTAAGCCATGTTTGGTGACCAGATTTGAATAGCCAAGTACTTCCCCATCTTCCTGTTCCCCGTCTCCTTCCACTCACCACTGCCTTCAGCCTCACAACATACCCCAACTGGGGATGCCATAGTCTCACTGGCTTTAGACGGTTGGGAGAAGTTGGGGCTCTTATGCGGTATTAACATTTATAAAAATTACTCCGTCACTCGACTAGTGTTTCATTATTTAATACATTATAATAATGCGTATCCTATAACTTGAAAGCCCATTTGAATTTCATTGACCGTGTCATTGACCAATCAGAGCAAAAATAAACTAAATTCAAAAAACTTACACAATACATGTTTTATTGTAAACACTGATGAGAATTCAACTCAATTTAATTCAATACTATTTCAAGAAATCAATTTCAAAGTAAGAATCATAGCTCACTTACTAGACACAAGTGCTCCTCTTTCATGATATAGGTATATACGACTAATTATAACCCTTAAATGTGATATTTTGTAAAGTATGTGCATAAATTTCACACTTTTTTTATAATATTACAGTAAAATCAATAAAAATAAAATAAAATAATTGTGCAAAATTCTATAAATACATAGAATTGATATGTGAACACAGCTTGATATGTGAATATATATATATATTTTTATTTGATCTTATGATTTTATGAAGAAAAAAATCATAATGTATAAATAGGCAGGTATCTTTATTCATAATGTCAATTTTATAAGGTCAGCGAGGTCACAAATGAGTAATCTTTGAGAAAACGACTTTCTCAAGAATACCAAAAAAATATTGTTAAAACAAATACCTTTCAATTAAGACATCCGCAGTTATCTTCGCACATAAAAACCGTTTCTAAAACTGTTCGATTCAATCTTCCTGAAACGTGCTAATTGAAGAGAAGTGGTTTTAATTTCTATATTATTTTTTACGTCTTAACATAACGCTAAACATCTCATTTAACTTTGCAGGATATAAACATCGATATGATTTAGGTTTATTTCACAATTTTTTGTAAGAAGTTATAAGACGATTAATTTCATTCATTCACTTAATCCACTTAAGGTATCTTATTCCAGTTAACAAATTGGGCGCATTTTTCACCCATGTTCTAAAATTAATTATAAAAACACCCTAATATTACAGAACTTCCTTCTTCTTCTGGCGCTAGTAAAATTAGATTGTTACTGTTAATGTTAGTTGTAAGTTTCTAAATATGTAAATATATATGTCATTAAGTTAGTAGCTATAGGCTATAGTCGTAGGTCTTAGATGTAAATCACTAGTTGTAAGTCAGCAATTCTAGTATTAATTATTAAGTAAATATATTTGTACCCTTGAGGTGATTTTTCACATACCGGCGCTATATAAATTAGCCAAATATTATTATTAAAAGTGTTATTTCGGTTAGGTGATTTTAAAATCACACTAATTTAATTAAACGGAAAATAAAAAACCCTATTCCATGGAACTTTCTACTTAAGATTCTAATAATAGAGACAACCCATATTTGTTACAGTTTTGCAAAGTAAAACTTTCTCTTCTCTCAGACACTAAAAAACAAATCTTTGAAATTTTGAGTGAAATCGGTTCAATAGTTTTTGAGTCTATATGGGACAAACAAAGAAGCAGTAATTTATTTATATAGATAATAGTTATAAATGAAGGAACCAAAAGTTAAAGAAATGGTTCAAGCTGCGCACTTAGTCGTCTATATAACACGCACGTTAGTGGCACCTCTTGGTCAATTTTGTAAACATTTATATTGAGTTATATAATGATATTTGATCACACTTCAAGTTTTTGCAGTTTATATAAATATTTATGGTGATACTTCACACACAATTACTCAATTATTTCAAGGACCGCAGTCGATGAACCTCGTGTTATTTTATCAATAAATAATACAATTGACTTAATTTTAATTTAAAGAAAATAAGGTGGCCACAAACAAGCGAACCATTTTTCAACGATTTTGCAATGATTGTCTTTTGCGATATTATTGAGCAAATTAAGCAGAAAAAGAGAATACTAATAAATGTAAACGACACATGAAATAGTACAAGATACAAAAAAATAAAAAAAGGTGAAGGTCTCAAATGGGAATCGAACCCAGGATTTCTGTCTTGGGCCTAATTATTTTTTTCTATCTCATATTTGACATCAAATAATTTGGTCCCAATGGCTGAGTGGTTAGAGACGTTGTCCAGGTTAGACAGAAATCCTGGGTTCGATTCCCTGTTGAGACCGTTACCTTTTATTTCTATTTGTCTTGTTCTGTTTCATGTTTCGTTTGGATTGATTAATATTATCTTTTTCTTCAGCGATATTTTTTTATTAATTTATTCAGCGTATCTTACAGTTGCTGTTGACTTGTTTTAGAAATAGGTTTTTAAAATGCTAAAGTGGTCAGATGATAGAAGGATTGCCACTAAGCATACTGAAAGTTATGCAATTTTTTTAAACCATTTCGATGAAATCATCGAAATACATATGACTGTTATTTTTAAAGTAAGTTTATTTAAAGTAAGAGTGCTGATAATAGAAAAAGCAAAGAAAAAGAAATTATAAAATATTTCAAAAAACACTTATTGTCTATTTAAGTAGTTGCACTTTATCAGAATTTATATTATATTGTTATCTATTTTTCTTATTTTAGTTTGGTCTTAAATATTTTCAATGTCGTTATTTTATTGGTCAATGACACCCTAACATTGTAAAATATGAATATTAAGAACCAGTATTGCAGGACTTAGGGGAAGGATAAACCATTCCAGAAATATTCTCATCATAGAATCCCGTCTGACTTCAGGATCGAGCATTGAAGACCATTGGAGAAAGATACTTGCTCCCACAATCTTAGATTCGATGGATTCCTGCGCTTCTTTGCTTTGATCTCATTTTAATTTTAATCTATTTTTTATTTCATATTTACCATTATTTATAAAATACCTATGGTGTAAATATTGTATGTACTTATACTCTATGAGATGTGAGGGATTGCACTTACCACATCCTGGAATAAAGAATTATTATTATTATTATAAAGACTGTTTATAAAGCAAATAAATAAAATTAAAACCACTACAAATAAAAGAGCGACGTACATTCGTACATTTATGCGATTTGTAGATAAGTACTTGAAAACAACAAGCAAAAATAAAATGATGTTGTTTAAAAAAAATGTACATAAGGTACACGAAAATTATGCAGGAATTATTGTTCTTCAAAATGGTGCATGCTCCAGCAAAAGCCAGCCATTAATTCAATTTCCATACACAAGCAGCCAGCACTAGGCTTTGTTGATTATGCATATTTATTCTAATTTCTCTTTGACATGCACAACTTGTTTGTAGACTCGAAGACAATGGCTAAATGAAGGGTAAAATACCATACGAGCATTTACACTGCAGGCAGATTGGCGGGAGTATGCTAAAACCTACATCGCTCGCATTAACCGCTTTATTATCGAGGGTGTTCAAAAATTACCTTTGAGTGCCGAAATATTAGACGCTAATTGGACGTATGGAATACTAACGGTTCTGCTGCATCCATGCTTTGCAATAAGTAAACAGATATGCCTATTTTATGATTTCAATAATAATACAGGGTTTTCCAATAAGAGGTGTTATTTTGATATTCAATCGTAAAAGATATGGTTTCGTTGCTTGTGTGGCACGTATCGCCGTCTCGTTGAAAGTAAACGCTGTCCAGATCAATACTATCTAATTCCGGCCATAAAAAATCATTAATCATCTCTCGATAGCGCAATCCATTCACCGTAACTGTTGCTCCAGCCTCATTTTCGAAAAAGTAAGGTCCAATGACTCCGCCGGACCATAAACCGCACCAAATAGTCACACGTTGAGGATAAAGAGGCTTTTCAACAATAACTTTTGAATTTTCCGAGTCCCAGATGCGACAATTTTGCTTGTTGACGAAGCCGCCAAGGTGGAAATGGGCCTCATCACTCAAAATGATTTGCATTTGATTCACTCAAGTGAATTTTAATAATTTAAATGCGTTGTTGAAGCGTGTATCGTTCCATTTTTATTAATGGCGTAGATTTTACTTGTCAAATGTTAAAAAATTACAGCTTCAAAAGTAACATCTACTGAAATAACGGGCTATTCAAAATAACACCTCTTGTTGGAAAACCCTGTATATCTGTAGTAGGAATATAGATTATTTTTAAACAGGTACAGCACCACAAATAATCATAAGCCATATTAACTGCATTAACAGCACACACATAAAATGATTATTATTCATTATATAAAAATCATTTCAGAAGTTTGTCATACAAGATGTCTGCCAAGCAATTTCCCCTCATCCTAGATTTGACTTCAAAGCCATTCATACAAAATCGTACTTTTGTTCTGTCCGGAGCTTTTTAGATCCATTTATATATAAATAAAAGTGTAAATGTTCTTTTGTTCAAAATCTTAAATCTCCGAAAGTTCTTCACCGATTGCTTTAAAATTTTGACACAACGTTGCATTCGAATATGCGAATATGCTATTTTAAAAAACAGCGCCATCTGTTGGACAAACACGCTTTTTTAAAAACAGTGCCACTAGTTTATAATATAACAACGGGTATAATAAAAATAATTGGATGATTTATATAGCGCCATTTTTTAAGAAAAATCACCTCAAGGGTGCTGTACAAACATAAAATATATTTGGTAAGTTTTTAGATTCTCACGGCCAAAAGCATTTTTGTTGTTTGTTTTTGGGGTGTTATACCGTGTTGCGCTAACTCCTTCTTTAGCCGACGTTTCGGACAGCGTCGAAACATCTTTGGATCTACCGGATCTGCCCTGATGATGGACACTGCAACGCTGTCCGAAACGTCGGCTAAAGAAGGAGTTAGCGCAACACGGCATAACACCCCAAAAACAAACAACAAAAATAAAATATATTTGTACAATGCTCTATCTTATTACTAACTATAGACTAGACAAACTATTATCAACTCATAGCTAACAGATTTCATCCGGTTCGTCGATCACTAATACAAAGCTATATGTACAATGCATTTGACCAATGAGAAAATATTGACGGGTCTATTGAAGTTCCTTCAATCGCACTCCAAGTGCAAATGTTAATCTTGTAAAAGCACAACCTTATTCCGATGTTTTGTACTAAAAGAGTCTTGTCGTTTGAATAGCAGGCAAGGCACATCGTGTAAAATAACCGTTTTTCTCTTCGCGGTAAATTTTAAATCTCGATTTTTTTTCCATGGGCATTATCAATAATCAATTTTACAGGGTTGGCATTCAGAACAACATTCAACTATTTAAAGTTCGGTGTAATTAATGTGAATTATCATAAAATATATGATAAGATAAACTAATAAATCAAAACGAAATATGAAACAGAACAAGACACAGAAAACAAAAAGATAACGATCACAACTAGAAATCGAAACCAGGATCTCGTCCTACCGGGACAACGTCTTAACCACTCGACTATTGGGACCTAGTTATTAAACATCATATTTATAAAAATCATTTTTCAAATCCAGAATTGACAATATCATCTTTATCAACTATTTTTTCCCGTATTTTTAGCAGATACCTTTTAAAATAATCACAAAAATCTAATGAATTGGTTTTTAACCTAGATAATGTCTCAGATAAACATACCGGATTTTTATTTAAATGGCATACCTATTGTCTTTTTCTAAAACTCTAGAATATTATTTTATATAAATATTATTATTACCTTAAAAAAAGTTAAAGAAAAGGTTGTTACTGAATGATGTGAGTGTTCATAATAATTATCGTGATTTTTGATGTCACTGTAATTACACTGACTTAATAATGTAGAAATGATATCCCTGAGACATATGTGCGGTAAAACCATGTGAGAAGTGTGGAGATCTGAAAAGATGTAAGCGTAATGAGAAAGATTGAGAAAGGGACGCTCAGATGGTTTCGGCATATAGAGCTAATTAACGAAAAAAAAGCATGAGAAGAATATATGACGGAAATTTAAAGTCTATAAGAAGTTGGAGAAGCCCAAGGAATGAAAAAGTGAACCAGATGCTTAAGTCAGGCCTTGTAAAGAGTCATAATAATAGAAGAGTGTGTATGATTGTGAATGAGGCAAGGAGTGTGCGCCGAAACCGAGTTGTTTGGCGGTCTGTCCTTTCTGCCTACCCATGCGGGGAAACGGCCTGATATTTAGTTTGTAATGAGAGTAAGATCAATACTACAAAGCAAATTCTTAAAAATGGCATAGTTTTAAACTGTATTTAAGTTTTTTTATTGTTATGAATTTTTAAAAGTCTGCAAATAATAAAACATTTATTTTAATAATATCTTTATTATTAGGTCTTTATCTTTCTGATTTCTCATCTTCCTTATAACTGAACCCTTTCATAATACTGACATAATTAATTTGATTTGCTCTCTCTTTATCTTTATAATTTGAAATGATGGCCTAGAATACCTTTCAACGTTAAAAGCCTAAAAATTGAAAAGCATCTAGGGATATATTAATGTCATTATATATTTTTCCAATATAATACAAATTGTTTTATTTTTTTGCAATTTCGTTTTGTTTTTATAGTATTTAAAACTAGCCATAAACTAACATAATTTACAAGAACACAAAAATAACGGTTTCTTTACGTGCTTAATACATATGTGAATATTATATAATTATCATTTAATTAATTATCGCTGAAAACAAATCAAAATTACACATTGTGAATTCTTCATTAAAATAACACATCCATAGATACCAAGTTTACTTAATGACAATATTGACTATTTCAATCTAATATCTAGAATGTGTAGATTAGAAATGCTTCTCTTTAAATATTTTTAAATCCTTTATGTTAAGCCTCTTATATTTTAAAAACATGTGCTAATTGTATTAGCTATAAGCTAATATATTATACATGGTAAATAGAAATATTTTTAACTAAAAATAATTTATTTTTACTCTTCTTTCTTTCCATCTTTCTGTTTTCCTATCCTATCTTTCTTTCTTACTTTCTTTCTTTCATTCATTTTTCTTTCTTCTTTTTCTTTATTTTCTCTATTTCTTTTCTTTCTTTATTTTCTTTCGTTATTTTCTTTCTCTTTGCTTAATATGTTTATATTTAAATTGCTCATTATTATTTCTGCTATTCCACTAGTAGCATCTTCACCTAGTAACAACTAAACCTTGATTTACGCATGCTGTAAACATTTTTAATTGAATTTTAATATCTATGCATATCCCAGTGGCAATTTCATTAATTTAATAATTGTTAACACTCTGTAAACGTTACTAAAATAAATAAATAAGGTACTTATGCTAAATTTAAACATTCTCAGTGCATCTCTGCATCCGATTTTCTAAAATATGTTCCCTTCAGACAATAGTGTCCGATCTGTCAACAGTCAACAGTCAAGAGCGCATTGCAGCCGACAGTCTCACGGATATGCAAACTGCGCCCATTGTCCGGACAAATGTTGACTGATCTTTAGCTCAAATAAATAAATACATCCTTCGCCGGTGTTTATTCAAATGAGCGTTGAACAGTTGAACAGATGAACGGTCGGACGTGCGCCGGACCGCGACCCGCGAGGACCGCTTCGTGTCGGACACGCGCTGTGCCGCACATGCTGGGGGGTGGGTGATTGCCTAAATGCCCTAATGGCTGAAAAGCCTAGCACTTTGGATTATTGATGGACACTTAATCACTTCGCACTTTTTAGTAAACTAAAAACACACTAAATACTATATATCCCGAAATAAACATAAAAACTCATTTTTCCTCGCAATGTCTCAAAAAGGTTAAATTATGAAGAAAAAAAAACGCACTTAACCGATCTTATAGATAATAATGTTTTCTATAATTTGAATTTAGCTTTAATCGACTATTTTAGGAGGCGAGTTATTTGCAAAAACAATTATTTTGGTGGTCTTTGATGTCTTGGACTTTGACCTTTAATATCTAGAATTGCCGCACTAATATTTTCACACGGAGAATATTAACTGGTATGAAGAACTGTTAATTTATTAAAAATCTGCTAAAATTATTGGTTTTCCGGTTAAAAACGAGACTGCAGGCCTTTAATGAATGAATTGACAGAGATCCTAACAAAGTATCAGTTAAAAACGAGTGTTTTATGATAACGTCAAAACACGTGCTCATAAAAATACTGATATTGAAATTGACTTACCGATATTGTAGCATTCCGTCATGATATTTATTAGGAAAAGAACACGTGTTCTCGATTTATTCTGAATTACAAATTTTTTATCAGGAATTTGGTAAGCCATCACTTTTTTACAGAATCATTTTTCTACGTTAAGGATTTAGTAAAATACTTACTGAAACATCGAAACGAACGTGTACACAAAAAAATTACTTTTTAGGAATCATACCGACCTGAGATCCTTATTCGACTGGGCTATTTAAGTTAATGTATAAACCTAACCTTATTTTCGATTCTCAGAAATCCTTACTTTAAGTTCAAATTTACACACTTATCTACGCAGGTGGCAATCAAAGGAATTTGTTTTTTGATACATTTGTTTTTTATCAACATTATCTATAGTGAAGACGCTCTCGTCTGCATAGATATTTTTTTCAATCTCTACTCACTTATTTTTCCACTTAACGAGCTTCAAATTATTTTTACAGCTGCAACGTTATTTACATAAAAATATTTTTATTGTTATTTAGGTCCTGTTATAAAAATAAACTATGCTCTTATTTATAAGAACGTTATATTTACGTATACTATTAATGAATTGTCTTGAGTAACTTAAATGACGATGAACTTATTCCATTCTTATACTTTGTGTTGACTGATTAACAACAAATTACAGTGGTTATTAGATGATTATTTCTTTTCAAATTTCTTAAAATAATTATTTTAAAGTATGCCGATTTCAAAGTATTTGGAAGATACACAATACTAACTGAAATAACTAATCAAGGGAAGGTGTATTAATAATGGAAATCAGAAATCATAATACCTATTACCGCGATAGTGTTACCCAAAGCAGGGGAAACAGCAGTCATACGGTAATAAACCTCTTGGTTTACGGAAAATCCGTTAAATAATGCTTTTATCAATTCTCAGAGTTGAGAAAGTGAATTAAAATTATTGTATTAGTTTTATAAATAAAATTAAGCAGAGGGGAGGCAAGAAGAGGGCAAGAAAAGCACCGAGGGAGTTTGCTCCACTGCAATAATTAAAAAATTATAAACCAGAATTTCACAATACCTAACACAAGAACTTTCAAAGTGGTCACCGATGGGATAGCTTGGAATATGTGAGGACAATTTATAAATGAATATATCCGGATTATTAAGGGTTTAAAGTGAGCCGGTGAACCGTATTAGATAATATGATATGATGAAGGGTTGATGGAGGGGTGATAAATGGGGACATTTTTTCATTGAGAACAACCTTACATTGAAAATAACTACCCTTAAAAAATACATATACTAACCCTAAGCGTTCTATCATGATTAAAATGCCAACCCAAGAGTGTTTCCAAACAGTAATATTTGCAATTGTGTTTTGTGATTTTTGTGAACTTAAATCATTGATCGACACTTCCACACAAAATTTTAAATTGGTCACTATTTCACGGTGATCGTAAATATCTAATCTGAGTGTTATTTTCGAATTCTTCTTCAGAAGCATTCTCCTATCGCAGGTTGGCTATCATTGGAGCATTTTTAACACTTTATACAACAAGTTTAATAATTTATTTTCATTATTTAACTCTTCCTTAATCATAAACGTTAAGCAAATTATAAAACGTTAGACCAAAAAGGAGTGTTGTTTCCCCAAATCTTCTGCTGCATAAGTGTAAATATTTATTGATTTTGGCTATCGCTGGGTTTTGATTTTTGAAAGGAATCGTAAGTATTTGACTAAAACATATTCTCAGTTTTTATATATAATTTTATTTAAATCCGTTTTTTTCAATATATATTTTTCATATAGGCGCTAGTTAGTATGCATTAGTTCCATTTTTATAAATCCTTTTGTATATTCAAAGTGCTTTTAGATAATTAAGTGAGCATTAAATTATTTAAGATTAGATGTGTAATTTAGACGACTCATTTATGAATCGACGGGACTTATGGAAACAAAATAAATAACAATTAGGAGATAAGCGGTCCACTTTAGGCCTCGCTCGACCAGCGCGATAAGGCCATTCCCCGATGGTGGGGCTAGGGCCGGGGTAAAAAGCCAGCAGTAGGCTCAGCGAGGAGCAACAAAACCTCTACTCCTGGAACGTGGACAAACAAATTGCGGGCCCGAGATTCAGATCCCATCAGCGGCATTCTTTCTGCATTCCCGGCCCTTGGATCCGTGGGAACAGCGTCACACAACGGACCCGGAGACAGGCCGCGAGCCACAAAACAGCACCCCTGCTCACAAAAACCACTGTTTTCATAGTATAAATATCAGCGTGATTATTTCAATACTACGAAAGTAAAAATGTTAAAATGTAGAAGTGTGTCCGGTCGTAACACAAATACGCAGTAATTATTTTTCTCTCTCAACTCTCTGACGCAATTATAACGAACGTTGGAGGAGATAATTTCAGCTAAAAATATTTCAGTTCAATTCCATGCTACATACAGCTCATTCCATGCTACATATTACATGCATAGTACCCTAGCAATAGTAGGTACTGGTAATAATCAGCCTCTGGAGTGGAGGTAAATAACTACAATAAAGGTACAGTTTTCACAAATTTCTCTTGAAATTTAATGTAATAATCCCGTTCTCGTTAAAGTACTATAACAATCATTTGATTATTTGTATCATTTTAAACTGTTACAATATTATTAGTTCCTTTTTATCCATAAAATAAATATCATAAATGATTAAGACAATGTAACATAACATTATAAGTACTGACCGGTCGGTGACTGAGTTGACATCGCGTTTGGGTCCCACCCAGGCGTAGTGTGTTCAATTTCTTGGCTAACTAAGTTCTCTATCACAACACAAGCAACATTTTTCGCTTACTCTAGTGGTGGTAGAAGATTTTCAAATATTGTCAAGTTATTCATAACCCGTTAAATTCGTTAAAAAAATTAAATTACATTGTGGTTTATAAGAAAAAAACGTGCTTTAGATTTAATTTTAAATTAAACTAACTGTACTGACAGAACACATAGTAGGTTTGATATCAATAACTTTATTATATTTTTTTTATTTAGTAATATAGTTTTAGAACTCAATAGATCGTTAGAATCCTTAATTATACAACCCGAGGTTTCATGTTCATAATTAAATGAAGTGCTTTTAATTATTTGAAAGAATGGTTTTCACATCTGTACAATAAAAATTCATTCAAAATTGCATATTTGCTCTTCCGGAGTAGTCTTCTCAACCAACCAACCCTCGGTAGCCCCCTGGTGGGAAACCAATATTATCGTTCAAAATGTTGTCTGAATGGGCTTAAATTATGTTTAACATCCTGTAAGTAGGTACTTTCCAATCTTCTTATATCTCTCCCTAATTTCCTCCCCTCAACATACACCATTAGGGGTGCCATTGATGTGGATAATAGTGGCACAAAATTCGAACTTAAACTTGTAGATTCCGGATCACATTAGTTTCAAAAAGGTCTACATATTTTTTTCTTACAACTCTTCAAACGTGCCTCAAAATTTTTATCAGTGGATAACAATCAGCCATAAGCCATAAGGTACTCATCCTTTCTGTTGTCATTGTTGACTTAATAAATTCCAAAATCTAAGACAACAGAATACGCCTTTGTTTGTTTACCGATTACCTTAAACTAGTTCCAAATCGTCCGAAGTCAGGCACTCCCTAGTGGCGTCATTTCTACATTATGTCATCTCTTATTGACATAATACTAGCTTTAGTGATTGGCTGCGTTCGTGTATTGTTCCTAGTGGTTTGGTATAGGTACTTACTCGATTTTTTTTCTAACTCTTCAGGCTAAAGTGTTCGCTTTTGGGAACTACTCACATGGTCTCATACTGTTTTACTGTCACGGTGATAAATATGAGTTAAACGGTGTTAGAAAGAAAACAAACAATGCCCTTTTTTCATCTCTAGAAGTTAACTACAGAAGAATTTAAATATACTATACTTTTATCACAGACATATGAATATTAATAGACGAGAAGTTAAGGACGAGGGGTTAAAACAAGAGTTGCGGGACGCAGAGAGGAAAGCTGACTGTGATTCGTCAATAAATCAATCTGACAGTAAATAGACATCTCGCATTATAATATCACCATTTAGTTCTTAAAAGTAAAATCTGCTTTTGAATGAATAGACATTTTTACATGGGAGCGCAAATTGACGTTATGACGTTATAATCACGTTATGAACAAATTTGCGAAGTCCAAATTCGGCAAAATAAATTTCTTCTATTTTCAGAGTCGAATATTTCGTTTACGTATTTAGTTAAGACACTTTTATAAATGTTCATAATTTACGTCCCAGCAACCAACCAGCTTTGTGTTTCGCGTCCAGACGTATCTCGATGTGATAGTATATATTTCTACAACTGATCCATATTATACGATGTGAATATGCTTAAAATAATGCTTATATATGGAATGTAATACGACAATTGGGTTTATTCTCTTTTTCACATCTATTTTTACAAGTTTTCATAGTACAAGCCACCATTTTGCCGTGTTATTTCGTAAAATGAACCGATGATGCCTCGACCATAGTTCGCACAAGAATGATGACGTCACGTTTTCTAAATTCACGGGAGGCCAGACGCGAGCACAGCCGGCTCCAATGGAACCGGTATGGGGAGTGGGCAATAATACGCTTTTAATCACTTAGGGCAGGTCTACTAATATTCATATGTCTATGACTTTTATAAAACCAAAGGTTCCAAACGTAATTTGAAAAAAAATTACAATTTTTTATTTTTTGACCGTGACCAGTTTCAGCTTAATATAGCTATCGTCAGACTAGTACAACTAAATACGACTAATTGAACAGAAATGGTGTAAATGATTTTATTAAAATTATATGGATTTTCCCATATTCTTGCTATGTGGTGCATCACAATTGAATTTCAGTTTTTTGTTAATGATTTCTATAAAATGTTTTTTGTTAATGATTTCTCTAAAATATTTTTTGTTAATGATTTCTCTAAAAAAAAATTTTTAATGATTTCTCTGAAATATTTTTTGCTAATAATTTCTCGAAAATATTATTTAATAGAGTTTAATATTTCTATTTTATCATCAATGCTTCTGATTTTTTCTGTAAATTTACTAAAGAAATATTTTCCTTGATGAGGAGAATAGTGTTGGGAAAAATAAGTTAGTTTTTAGTTTGGGGCATGCTAATATATATTTAAGGCTAGTACGATTTTCAGTTATGAATCCGTTTTTTTAACCTCACACAGGAAGCCTGAAAAAAATAATTTACCTCAGCGCCTGTCATCTTTGGGGATGCTGTGTGTAGGATCTTTTTTAAGGAAAGGAAGGAGAGTTCTGGGAAGGTAAAAGTTATGAGGGTTGGGTAGAAATCTAGGAATCAGTTTGTCCAGGAGTGACGAATGAATATATCCCTCCCACTGCGGCGCAAGGCGATGGGTCGAGAGACCAGTTGAAGAGGTCAAAGGGTCTCCCCAACTAGCCTCTCCCGATCTGGCACGTCACGCAGCTGGTGGGCATCCTGAACACACCTCACTCGATGAACCTGGGCACCCCTGCTAAATCACCAAACGTAACGAACCACTTGCGGTGACCTATGGCACATGTGTTGGTTGCCGGGTCAGCGGTACCATAATTTCAATAATTGATTTTCTTTACAGAAATGATTTTTTTAGTAAAACACAACATTATTTAGAGTATTTTACCGACCGGTTTCGGAACCACCGTTCCTAAACCAGTGTTAAAAATATACACCGCATAAAAGTTGTATTTTACTGATTTAAAATATTTTATTTTGATTACAAACAACCACAAAGTATTAGCTTAACACAATAATGTGATTTTTTATTTAATTTTCCATATAAATGAAATTATTAACTACATATTTTCGGTTATAAACTTTTCGATCTATTCGACAGTAATTCTAAAACTATTGAAATATTGATAATATAACTAAATGGGTCGTACATTACCGATTCCATCTTTAAGAACATTATCAGCAAAGAAAGTATCTATAGAAATGCTGATAAAGTATGTGATTTTCATAACGTGTCTAATTATTGAATGTACTTAGTAATTATATATAGATTAAGAATGTGGATACTTTTAGTAACGCGCTGGTGAAAGACCACCATAAGCCAGGCACTTCTTCAACTTCCTCTTTAACGTCCCATATCTCTGCCCACTATCTTCAGCCTCATAAAATACCCCGATTAGGGATGCCATAGTCTCACTGGCTACAGACTATTGGGAGCAGTTAGGACTTGTGTGCGGTATTAACATCAAATCATAAAAAAACAAGAAAGATAATTTTCCAACAATAATTTTTTTGGCTGAGTATCGGTAAATTTGTTTGTATGTTCCGTCTCCGTTTCGAGATGGTGGCCGTTTTAACAGTTCGGTAGAGTTCAGTGTAGATTATTTATATTTACGTCATATAGGATTAAGAACCTTGCCATCATGACGAAACTTACAAAATAAATTCATTTCTATTTGCAATCAGGAGGTAAATATTATGAAGTATGTAGGCTGCTTTCATAATGTGGTGTGGATTAGATGGAATAAGTTTAATCAAAGTTTTGACGAGCTTTACAGATGGATAGATGTTTCAAAGCTCTCAGCAATAACGGAACTCCACCAGAGTTTCTTGATATTTTTGTTTTACCAAGTCAAGTAATTCACTACAGTAATAGAACTAAAAACTAAGATCTAGCATAATTAATACGTCTTTAGAAATAAATAGTTTTGTAAAAAGAATTTACATAGTTCCTACCTATCCCTGACCATCACCTTGCTAGAAAAATATTTGAAATTTGGAACAATGCAAACGCAAATTCGAGTGCATTTGTTTTAAAAACAAAAGAAGGATTGGGACTAACTTTTGAAGCAAGCTTTAGGTGTTATTCTTTTACATAATCTCGTTGCAAAGTAGGAAGAAAGAAATTTACTATCTTGGAAGTGATTTAAAATCGTTTTAAGGCGATGCCATACGTAGTAATGCAAAATCATGTGTTTTTGGTTTGAAAATTTGGTTGCCTAGAAACGTTTCAGATGCTTCAATTAAATACTGCTAGTAGAATACATCTTGATCTTTGAAATAATCGAGTATTTTTTAGATAAGACTTTTTATAAGCCCAGAAAAAAATAATGTATAATTCCTATGAAAACTGCTTTAAAGTTCAAAATCTCCTACTTACAAACCCATTTTCGGTTATTATTTTATTGTATAATGTGGCAAATTAAGTTATTTATAAAATGATCGAAAAAAAATTAAATATTTATGCCTGAACATCCACAACATAAAATAAAAGGCACTTTTTGGCCATGTTTTTGTTCTTGCATAAATCAAAACAGGCGGATGGTGTTAAGCAGGAATTTAAACCTTATCGCCATCTACGTAAGGGTTGTTATTGATAGCGGCTCAATTTAAAATATTGCACGACGTAGTGCATCGCCTTAAATGCTTTATATTCGTTTTGTTGTGGCGATAATTACCTCGAAATACCGCAGTGGAACTCGCTGTATTGTGATTGCGTTATGTGCTCCTTCTTGGTAATTGATTGGTCATCCTGTTTTCCTTTTTTCCATACATTGTTCATTCCTACACATACTATCACCCAATTCCAGAAAACACCATTCCATTTCGTCTCGTTTTAAATGTATTTACAGTCCACCTGAATGCTGTAATTCGTAAGCAGTTTCGGATGCAACAACAACTTTTCTAAGTAGGATCTATTCCAGGTTATTTCTGTAGGAATGAAGTAGACTTGACAAATGGAAATGAATTAATCAGCCAATTCGTCCGATAAGTTAAGTTCCTTAATGAGGGATGGCGTTCAGAGAGATTGTACTCATTACTCAGAGACTTGCTCTACACAACAAAATTAGGTGCGACAAATTGCCGCTGATTTTATTCTGACTGGGAATGTTTATTACGCGTAAACTGGTTTCCATACTTTACCTCTACGCTTTACGAAGACGTTTGAAAAAGACAGAATTATTTCGACCACTTGCGGCTACACACGTCCGTAATGGAATCAGATAAGAAACTGAACAAATACGGGGAAATTTCATGAGTACATACGACTTCTCACCATTGAAATGGTGGTAATTGTTGTAAAGATGTTGCATTCTGTAGATTTGTAGAAGATTGCTGCATGTATCACACTTAAATTCGATAAATCTTACGTAGTAGTATAATAGTAAACGTATGTATTTGACTGTTTAAGATAATATCAGCGATTTTTAAACGAAAAATCAGAAAAAGATACAGTTAAAATATGACCGAAGGTAATAAGATTGTTGACTCAGTTGGTAGAGCAGCGCCCCAGCAAGGCGAAGGTCATGGGTTCATGTCCTAGATGCGATTGTATATTTTTCTGTTTGAAATTTTCGTTTAAAAATCGCTAATAAATATTATCTTAAATAATTAAATATTAAATTTTGAGGTTTTTCTCATTCAGTTATTTCAAAAATTAAAATGATAAGTTTGTATTTTACTTTGAGTTGGGAGATTGCTGGTTCGAATCCTCTTATAGGTATTATGCATTCGCTGTCAATCTGACATAAACGCAATAAAAATAATGTTTTCCATCGCAATTCATGAAATTTCACAATTTCAATCCCATTGCGGTGACATAAGGCTCTAATAACGGGGCTTTGAATTAAAATATTTCATGTAAAACTATGAAATTGGCGGTAAGAACCAGATTTTATTTTAATGATTTTCATTTTATTTATTTAATATTTAATAAGATTTTAGTAATAAGTTCATCAGAAATCATTAAAATAAACTCCACTGAAAGGTCGATTTTCCAGGCCTACTAAGGCAAAGTCGCCCGTAGGTCCATACATTACAGTGGGCCGCGCGTCGAAAATTGTTTATACATGACTTCATCACTTATGACATTAAGATTCTTACTTTATTTTAGAGATTTGATAGGGCAAATTCATTTGCAGGTCTGTCCAATACACCTGAGCCGCACGTCGCTTATTTTTTAGCACGGCTGCTTCACTTACGTCGTTAAGATCCTGGCATTCGTTCAAATCAGTATTTTTAATCAATTTGCGAATGGTGCTGCCATCTTTGTTATTATATGAAAGCTTTTCAAACTATTCAAATTTAAACTAAACCCGTCGATTGATATATTGGTCAGAATGTTATAAACCACAAACATGACCTGTGATCGATGCATACACTACGCTGTTTGTATTACAACGATACCTGAAGGTGTCACAAAACACAAGAAAAATAGTAAACTATTAAATTGAATAGCCGCACTGGAGGAAATGCGATAGTATCGAATGGACCAATTCAATCAGCCCAAATAACTATATTGAATATCTAAAGCCCCAAAGGGACGGAACATAAATTAGCCCGAATAAGAAACCAGTCTGATAAAGAAATAAATTAATGATTGGTCATTTCATTTTTTGTTGTCAAAACATGACTTGTGGTAATGTGAACCAGTATTTGAGATATGTTTTTATATACATTTAACGATTTGTTACGTCTGTCGCAGGCACTTTTTCAGTTGGCAGGAAACACACCGGAGGCGGATTTTATTAAGTCCAATAAAGCAATATTGCTTTTTTAAGTTGTTTTACGCCTATTAGTGTCAATTGATTACAGCCAGAGGCGTTTCCCGTTTTCGAGGCTTTTCGTTTCATTGTGCAACAATCGTGTCTCAAAACAACTACGACTGAACATTAATTCAATGTTGGACAAGCCGAAGAGCTCGTGGCTAATTTATACGGCAATTTTTTTTAAATGTTGCCACAGGGATGCTTTACAAAGTAACAGTAGTACATGCAAATAATTTTAAAGAGACACTTATGTCTTTAGTGGTATACAGGATGGACGAAAAAAACTTTCACATGTTTGCACTACTTATTTAAATTATATTAAAAGCAAATAATTTTAAGACGATGCACTACGTAGTAATGCAAAATAATGTGTTTCTGTTTTTAAAATTTGGTCGCCTAGAAAGGTTTCAGATGCTTTAATTAAATACTGCGAGTAGAATACATCTTATCCTTTGAAATAATCGAGTTTTTTTTAGATAAGTCTTTTAATAAGCCCAGAAAAAAATAATGTATAAGGCCTATGAAAACTGCTTTAAAGTTCAAAATCTCCTACTTACAAACCCATTTTCGGTTATGATTTTATCGTATGATGTGGCAAATTAAGTTATTTATAAAATGATGGGAAAAAAAATAAATATTTATGCCTGAACATCCACAACATAAAATAAAAGGTACTTTTTGGCCATGTTTTTGTTCTTGCATAAATCAAAACAGGCGGATGGTGTTAAGCAGGAATTTAAACCTTATCGCCATCTACGTAAGGGTTGTTATTGATAGCGGCTCAATTTAAAATATTACACGACGTAGTGCATCGCCTTAAAGAGGACACGTTTGGATTTATTTATCACATCAACGGTTTCAAAAGTTTCGAAAAAGTTTTTCGAACTAGTTTGGAACACCCGTCCGCAGTTTCCTCTTACCCCGCTAATACCGCTCAAAAATACTGCGTACATACCAACTTTTATCAATTCTATTTTTTTAATATATATAAGTGGGTACAGTGATGTTATATAAGTACATATGATTACAAAATATATTTATATTCGCAATCTCACCAATGAAGAAACTGGTTCTTGTGCTTGGTGAGCGAGTTACACTAATTATAAGGAAAATAGAATAACATTATGCTATAGGTAAGTATATATTTATAGTAGGAACAATTGAAACTTCTGCATTATCTATATGTGTAGTTGTACATATATAGGATTCTGTTACATACTAATTATAGAGTAATTAGGAACATCTAAATACAGCGGAGATGAATATAGACTGATAATAAATATAAATAAAGGGAAAAACAGGCAATTATTTAGTTAATTATTTCTGAAAGTATTACTTCAGTTTTAGTTTAAGTTTGTTAATGTCCTTTAATTTCTTTATTTCAATCGGAAGGTTGTTGAAATACTTTATTCCTAAATAGTTATAGTTATTTTGCATTTGTTTGGTATTATATTTTGGTATTTTGATATTGTATTGATATCTTTTTGATAGGTGGGTTTCAAAGTTTTTGATTATATCCTCTACTCGGGGCACCCCGAAATCTGCAAATAGCGTTTCTGTTGGATATGTGAATATATTCCGTTTCACGATTCAATTTGGCAATATTAATTTTATGTTTTTTATCTAATTCTTCAGCTTCCTAACAAAAACAGTATAATTATAATGTTTTGTATGTGTGTAGGTCGGGTCCGTCCGGCTGCCTGGCCGTGAGCGGGCTGTCGCGCGCACAGCGGCGGGTGTGCTCGCGGGCCTCCCTTGCCGCCGCCAGCGCGCTGGATGGCATGCGCGCAGCCGCCCTCGAATGCCGCCACCAATTGCGCCGCCACCGCTGGGACTGCGCTGCCCTCAAGTCCAGGGCGGCCAACCCACACTCCGCGCCCATCATGTCAAGAGGTCACTACCATCCACATAAACTATTACTCATTTTTCATAGGACGTAGGACCTATTTGCAATATTTCCATAAAGTATGCATATTAGTTTTCTAATCTTTTTTGGAAGATTTTCTATGTGAGCCAGTGATACTATGGTATCCCTAATCGGGGTATGATGTGAGGCTGAAGGTTGTGGGGAGGGGAAGGTGGGGGAGTATCTGGCTATTCAGATTTGGTCACAAGCATCGTTTTAATTCTGAATGGTGATTTTTTACCAGGGCGATACTGAGAGTATCTTCCACTCTGGAACCTGCCGCGATTAAACCATATATTATTTTGAATGATTAAATTGTGAAATAACACAAATAATCAAATAAAATTTGCTTGCGCACGTCGGGATTTGAAACCGCGACCTTCGGCTTGCTTGTCGAGAGCTTTACCCTTCGAACACGGAGGCCGGAGGCTAAATGGTTCAAGTCGACATTCTCGTCATTTTCTAACTGTCGCTGCCTCTGCCTTGCTATCCTGGCAATCTGCCAAGAGATCAGGTCATATCCAAGAAATGCCTGAAACCGTTCTTGAAATTGCAGCATGTTTGTGCACTATTTCTCCTTACTCTAAAATAGCCTCCGATGAAATGGTTGTGAATAGAAAAACCTTTATGGTAATTAAATACCTAATGACCTCAATCCTCATACGTTAAATCCTAAAACCAAAATCGCTGCATCATTCAGGAATCCGGCACCCCATTTAGTTTCAGTCACCCATTCGTGGAAATGTACCAAGTCCCAATACATGAGAATCTCTGCACAAAAGACCAGATGAAAAACGAATCTTAAAAATCACTCGCAGCATCCTGTCACCATTTGCTCATTGTCCTCGTATTGTCTGGGAGTATTAAGGCATATTAATCACGAATCAGTTCCGCCGGCCTGACTTAACAGGAATCCATATTAATTATTTTAAAAACGAAAGAAAAGTCTGATTCTTAGAAATATTAATGGCATGGATTTACCGACAGGGCTTGCCAACTACATTTAATTTAACTGATTTTGCTTTTCGTTGCAAAAACTATGTTTGAGATAACATGTCTATTTAAACGGCCTCCGTGAAAGAGGAGTATTTAACTCAACTACGAATCCGGAGGTCACGGGTTCAAATCCCGGCGTACGAAAGTAAATTTTATTTGCTTAATTTTTGATGTTTCACAATTATTAATTCATGAATGACCCTAGTGAATGACCAACATTCAGAATCAAAACGTTGCTTTAAATGGCTTTAGCCGTGCTTGGTTACCATATCTGAGTAGCCAGGTACTTTCCCATCCTTCTCTCCTTCATCTACTTCCCAGGACCTCACAAGATACCCCGATTGGGGATTATATAGTCTCACTGGCTCCAGACTATCGGGACTATTGTGCAGTATTAACATTAAAAAAATCTTATCTTATATAAAAGTAAAAAATCTTCCGAGAAATGATGATTCTGGTTCAATTCCCGTCGGCGACATTTGTTTTTCTCAGAAGATTTTTTTAATTTACATTTGTGTTTTAGGCCTATAATTATTGCTTATAATAATTTGTTACCCTTTGTGCTTTGCATAAAAACCTTATCTTTTAAAAACATAATTTAACCTTTAATAAAGAATGATATATTAAATATAGTAAAGTCAATCATCGGAATAAAATTAGCAGGAAAGATAATTATGCAGCGACAATTTTTTTGTGTGGATGGCTACGAATATAGCGACTTATTTTTTCGACCTGTCGTACGATCATAATGTAGAAAATGTAGATATCTTTGAACTAATTGTGTTATTCAGAGTTAAATGGCTCTTTCAACGCTTTGAATAAAAGAAAGGCATTTATTACATCCCTTTTCACCCTGTGGTCTCCAATGATCCCCGAAGATTCATACACCGGGATGCTGGAGATATAGACTAGAGCCCCTTCGCACAGCAGCTGTTGACGTTTAAATTTACGGGTCCCAACACATTCTGTAATCCCAGGTGTCCCTCATCTTCGCCCATTCTATTCTCTCCCGATTTCACGCACTTCGCTGTGGGTCCAATCTAAAGCTAGGTGGATCCAACTCTCTTGTGTTAAGAATTAGTTTAGAAAATAACACATACAACAATCACAATTTTCTCTGGACCCTCGTAAGAGGTCCTAACATATCCGCTGGACAAAGGCAGGCTGGCATTTTTTACATGGTGTTTAAGAGTGTTTTTTTTATTCGTGTTGATTGTTCTTGCACCGGTGGAGTATGTGGGCCATTTGAGACTGAATGGAGCTGAATGCTGATAATGGTTTTGAACCTTTAAGGAATTTTTTATTTGTTAATCGATACAGCTCTTTATTCCGTTTCTTTTATGGGCGCTTTAGAAGACTTTTTCATGCAGATTCCATACTCATTGACCATCTATATTGACTCTATATGAAAGATAGCGTTTATTATATTTTTTGTTTTTTATTATTGTACATTTGATGTAGAAAAAGTATAAGATACTTATTATGATTACGCACAACTATTTGTAATAATTAATATAAGTATAATTTTTTTTTTTACCTAAATGTGAATACCACACAAGAGTCCTCCTAATCGTCTGGGAGTTGGGGTATGTAACGATTATGAAAGTGATGGGTGTGGGGAGAAGAAGGAGATGGGAAAATAAGGTAGGAAAGTACTTAGTTATCTAGTCTGGTTACCAATAAATAACACGGCTAAAGCCATTTTAAGAAACATTTCATTTGTGGTTTTTCACCAGGCTGCGTAAGTAAACCATATATTATTTTTAATGAATTAATTGTGGAACACTACATTGAAAATGTCATTGACTTACATTAATAAACACGGAGAAAAATGAGTATTGCTAATTCATTAAAAATCTCTTCAAATTATTTGTAATTCGGTTAAAAACTTTTTTAACCGGATTACCAATAGTTTGAAGAGATTTTTAATAAAGTAGCATCTCACTTTTCTCCATGCAGCTACTTGTATCAATTTCATCTTTAGACTTGCGATTCAATATGACAATATTAATTCTGTATGGGGAAAGTGATGTACCTTGAATACAATTTTAATATTTTTCTTTGTAGCACTTATCGTGTTTATTGTAGGTAATCTATTTAAATAAAGAAGAGTGTCTGTGACTGTGGCGGGCGCGCGGACACCGGGAGGGCGCTGCGTGAATTTGATTTTTATACAAATCTGCATTTTTATTCCGAGACTGATGAAAATTTGCACAATTGACCTTCAAAATAAGAGGAAGTTGAATGTCTATTTGAAATTTCTTAAAATTTTGCGTTAAGCCCGGGCAACCATGGAAATACATCTAGTCTATGTATCTATATTCTATGTATTTATTTAAAGACGAATGTCTATGCGGATTTTTATAAAAATTAAATAATTGTCTGTCTGAAATATCGAAAAACTCTATGTAAAAGCCCGGGCAGCGACGGGGACTTAAGTTAGTAGGCAAATAAAAATAGATATTTCCACTTAGGTGATAGATAAATTAAATGAAACCGCAATTGATTAGTTACCCAGTCAATATTTAGCAATCGCCGACCAACTGGTTCAAGGTACACCGTGTACGATAATAACTGGGTTTTTATAACTGGATTGTTCTCAAGTAAGTAAGAACATCTGTATAAATATATATATAGAATCAATCGAATCCCCGAGTCTTCGGATCAATCACCACCGTCCTTATTTCTCTCTAAAGAGACCTATTTACCCAAGAAGGCAAGAACTAAAATCACAGCTCCAGCCTCGATTTTAAATGATTTTAATAGAATATGTTGGTGAATCTATATGTGAAGGCAGCAAATATTAGCAATATATATATTTTTAGATAAACTTTTAGTGACAGATAAGCACTATTTAAACTTTACAAATATATCACCTTGACTTTTCTACATTACCATCAACTAATTTTCAACACTATGGAACACAAAATATTACAGAAACGTTACGAAAAATGTAGAGTAAATGGTTTCGCTCACTCGCATGAACTTTAGCCGCTTGCAATATTCATACTAAACCAAGATAACAAACGGTCCAACGAAGTCCGAAAACAGGTCTTTTTAACTGTCAGTGCATTTCCTACAGCGCGTTTTGTGAAATAAAGGTGGCGGTGGATCAATTCATCCATATATTTGAAGCAGCCACTTAAAATCTATGAATCTACGATTTTCTTTGTTGCAGCATCCTTTGATAGATTTATCTCCGCTAGCGTGTAGTGGGCAGACTTGGTAGCATATCGTATCATAATAAAACAAACATAAACACAGAGTCCCGCCGAAGAGCACATCCATCATTTTTAGGATGTGTTAACAACCCTTACTACAGACAGGAACATATCTCACGGTGGATCATAAACTGAGATATCCTTGTCAAAGCCATAAACTTCACAGGTGGTATTTAGTCGTTCAGAGGTCCAGTCCTATGGCTTTATTTAGTTATTCAAAAAACAGATTCAAGGTGAAACTTATCGGAACAATAAAAAAAACTGCTCTTGAGGAAGGAATAATAAATTAAAAAATTGATGATTTTTTAAATGAAACAACTGTTAATCAAGCGTAATCTTAAATTGACTCCCCCGTTCAACAAACCTTCTCTTCTAAGTCTGAACTCGACTTCAATCTTCCACGAAAAAACCTTCTCTTCTAAGTCTGAACTCAACTTCAATCTTACACGAAATTACGGAATTATCCATCAAAATAAAAATGAACATATAAATTGTTCTCGATAATTTGAAATGATTGCTTAAAATACCCCTGAGGGGCAGCCAGAAATATTGCGAAAATATTATTTGTTGATATACACAATATTAGTTTTATTATTGTAAGATTATTATTATTTATTTATAATAATTTATTCGCAAAATAAAATTGTATTTGCGCTACCATTAATATAGGTTTTTTTTTATTGTTATTTTTTTCATTTT
Organism: Hesperophylax magnus; assembly: GCA_026573805.1. Lineage (NCBI taxonomy): Eukaryota > Metazoa > Arthropoda > Insecta > Trichoptera > Limnephilidae > Hesperophylax > Hesperophylax magnus. The sequence goes on along the minus strand of JAIUSX010000041.1, from coordinate 287,362 downwards.
TATTTCATTATTTTTAACTTCTATTATTCATTTATCGATTACGATAAAAAAATGTTGAATAGTAATTTTTAAAAGGCAGGTGTCGCTTATAGTTTTTCACTCGTTAGACTTCAATGGACAAAAAAGATTTTTTTATAAAATAATTTAAAAAATACAGATTAAAGAGTAGAGCGGATTCCCTCAATTTGAAAGTTAAATGAACGTTTCAAAATTATAAATCTTGATAAAAATTTTGAGGCTCAATAACGTATTCAGGGTATTGAATGAAGTACCTTATATGGGTAAGGAAGTAATTCCAGCAGGGTTCCAGGACCTAAGGGCCTCAGGGCCTAAGTACCCGCGACGAATGGGTGATGGAACTAATTTAAAGGTGACATTCCTGTCTCTCAGACAGCTTTAGGTCTAAGGGACTCTATGCCCATTCTTCCCTTCTCTTCTCTCATTACGGCCCTCATTCAGTAAATATCCAGTGATGTACTGAAATACTCGGTGTTTACAAATTAACTCACAAAATCAATTTAAAAAAAGTAAAATGTTCTTTTTTTTATTCAGTTACCTACAGTCAAACAATTGTTGGTGAATTATATTGAATGGAAAAATATGATAAATGTCTTCTGTTGTTTATCATGGGTTTATTAACTTCACAAAAATTGGTATTGTTTATTCAAATTAAGAAAGTATTATATTGTATATACCAAAGGTTCATAGAAAATATATTTAACAAGGTTCGCCCATCCAGGTACTTTACGGAAAAAACGCATCGGCCCGGTCGCAAGCTCGTGACGTAGCTCGAAGCCCAGTTGGAGAAGGAAAGATATGATCTTCTTTACTTTTCACCAGGTGTACGATATTATTTCCTGGTAAATCTAAGTTGATTTCCCTGCACATATGTTTGTCCACACGAGTCGAATTAAAGTCGATAAAATTTATTTTTTAACAATAACAATGTGGTATTCATTAATGAATGGTAGAAAGAGTTTGGGACGCTCCAGGAAGACATTGCGGGATCAAGTGAAATAAATACTAATGTATGCCTTCTCTTACCAATTACCTCCTTCCCTTACCAATTACCTTCAGTCTCACAACATACCACGATTGCGGATGCCATAAACTCAATGGCTCCAAACGGTTGGGTGTAGTTGTGATTCATGTTTTAGACTCTCAAGATTTTAGCATTTATTTAGATCAGATATTACAACCTGTTTAAATAGGTATCTCCTTTTAATGTATAACATAAATATTAAAATTACCCAAATTAACAACCCTTTAACCTATTGTGCTTGTTTAACCCCGAATCAAATAGTTGTTTCCATTAGTAATTAAGTTGAAGTCAGCTTTTAATTCGAAAAGAAAAAAAATGAGTCCGTTTTTGTTTTTGTATATGTTTGTCATATGTATTATATTTCATATGTTTTTGGAGTCGACATGACGTTATTTATTTAAAAAATATTTAAATAGGAGTTTTTGTAACCCTGTAGTTGTTTTAATATAGATTTTTCACCCCAGAAACTTTAAATTACAAGATGTCAACACGTAAAGGTGTGAATTTGTTCCAGGGGTGTCTTCACGCCTGATTATCGACGGACATTGTTTGACCGTCCTTTGTCAATGGACAACCCACGGCACAGCCCTGAAAAGTAAACTTTTATGGCACAATGATGATTGGCAATAAGTGGCGGTATTTCTTGGCTCAACTGGAATGACGTTCCCGGAATGTAGATATATCAAAAAAAAAATATATATATATATTAGATAAAAATCCATATTTCACTCAGCAGAAAGAAAAATGAATATTGCTAATTTATTAAGAATCTCTTCGAATTATTAGAAATTTGGTTAAAAATGGGATCTAGCAATTCATTCGTTAATGGCCTGGAATCCCGTTTTTGACTGGATTACGAATATTTTTTAGAGATTCATAATGAATTAGCAAAACTAATTTTTCTCCGTGAGAAAATACAACTTTTCATAAGAAAAAAGCGGTGAATGCGCTGGTGTACATAATATTACATAACTCATTATGAGTCAGACTAGCGGAAGAGTATATAACAGACGCTGTATGTATACTAATGAACAAAGATCGAAATGTTCCTCGGTCCACCCTCTCTTCCTAACCATACGGAGAATTAAAGCAGTTACTTCATTTACCCTAATTGAAAACAACAAAAAAAATTATCTAAAATATTGATTTATTGATTGAAACAAGCACTTTTTTCGCCCATTAATTTATTTTAAGTCATTTGCCAACCGGTTTCGCTCGGCTGAAGATAAAATTTTTAATTTCAATTTAATAGTTTAAAAATATACATTTTAATTTTTACCGTCATTTTGCTAATGCCAACAAAACCGGTTGGTGAATAAATTTAAATAAATTTGTTGACAAAAGTTTTTTTGTGCCAGTAGAAATTCACTTTTTAGGGCTGTGCCGTGGGTTTTCAAGGCCCTCTTTGAGAATGCTGTGTGAAAGGTCATTTTGAGGAAAATAAAATGTGAACCTGAGTTTTGAAGAGACACAAGTTGTAGGAGGGAGGAAGCACAGAGGCTGGCAAATCATTCCACATCCGAGCTGTACAACTCAAGAACGAGTCATGGAAACGACCCGTTTTCATGTGAAAATATCAACTATGTCAAAATTACTTGTTTTGTTTAATAAAATGTCAAAACACAAAGTGAATGCTTTCTATGGAAACATAAAATAGTATTATCATCACTATTGTTATTATTTTATTATTATTATTATTGTTATAATCGGGTTTTGTTCTTATCCGCGCGTTGGTATTAAGCCCTGTCCACGAAGAAAGTTGGGGCAAATAAAATAATGTTGAACGTTATAGTTCCTTTATCCGCTTTATTCATAGAATCAAGAAACGCATAAGAATTGCGATGTTGGCGTTTTTCGTAAGCCAAATAATGTTTCGATCAAATATAATGGCTTTTATACGATGCCAGAAAGAGAAAGAAATACAAAGGGCCTGCTAATTTGTCATTGGTGACATAGGTTTCCATTCAAATCTACATGAAAGGCAATTTTAGTAATGATTTGAGATTTTCACGGCCAAAATTATTATAGTGATTTGTTTTTGGGGTATTATGCCGTGTTGCGCTACCTCCTTATTTAGCCAATTAGGTAATTTTACTGTTTATTATGTATTCAGTGGCTGTGCTAATTATTGTCCAAGTAATAAGCCCGTATCTTTTCCGATTTTCACTATTTTAATCATTACTGATTTGATTTTTCGTGACTCGAATTAGGCGGTATTATAATTATAGTATATAATATTGTCGATTTTTTCGATAAACTTGTCGGATTCCGCCTAACGTTTAGTACGCAAAAAAATACAAATAGCACTTGACTTCAGTGGTTAATTACTACAAGAAACAACTATTTGTGTCCGGGGAGATAATAAAAGATGCATTAAAGTTCAATTTTTTTTAATCAAATTTCAAAATTTTACGTGTTTTAACAGATCGACGTTTGAAGGTTAGGAAATACGTATAAATTATTAAAATAACCTAAATTAACAAGCCTATTGCGTATTTTTAACTCCGAATTAAATAGTTTTTTCCTATTAGTAATTAAGTTGAAATCAGGTGTTGTTTTGAAAAGAAAAAAAAATGCGAGAAAAGAAAAAAAAATTCGACAACATTTTCAATATTTAACTCTCCGCCGTTTGCTGGTTCATTTGTCTATTTCTCTTTCCTTTTTGTCTGTTTTTCACGTTGGTGGTTGCAATATTTGCGCAAGTACCTACTCGGTGTTCTAAGTTAGTTTTGCTTCAGGATCCAAGCCTTTCAAAAACTAAATTGAGCTAAACTTTAAATTGAGCCGCTATCAATAACAACCCTTACGTAGATGGCGATAAGGTTTAAATTCCCGCTTAACACCATCCGCCCGTTTTGATTTATGCAAGAAAAAAACATGGCCAAAAAGTGCCTTTTATTTTATTTTGTGGATGTTCATGCATAAATATTTAATTTTTTCCGATAATTTTATAAATAACTTTATTTTCCACATTATACATTTAAACCATAACCGAAAATGTGTTCGTAAGTCGGAGATTTTGAACTTTAAAGCAGTTTTAATAAGCCTATACATTATTTTTTCTGGGCTAATAAAAAGACTTATATAAAAAATACTCGATTGTTTCAAAGGCCAAGATGTATCCTACTCGCAGTATTTAATTAAAGCATTTTTTCAAACTAAAAACACATGATTTTGCATTACTAAGTATGTCATCGCCTTAACTTGTGAAACATGTGAAAAATAAAAACGATATCTGGCAAAAATGTAAACAATACATGCATTACGAATAAAGCATATTGTTGCTCACAAAATATTTTTGTGCCTACTTTATTGATATTGATAAGGAGTTCTAATTTTCAATATTAAAAGGTAATGCATAACGCAGAATATCATTATATCACCGACAGCCGAAATTAGTGTGTTAAATAAGCTGTCCAATGATCATTTTGTCACTAAAAATACTCAAAAAATACCCTCATAATTTATTTCAAAATTCACATCTAAATTTAACAACCTACTATGGAAGAGATTTTAATTTTGCTGTAAATATTCACATAGCGTAGTGTACTGGTGTAAAATATAGAAGAGAGAGAATATAAGAAGAAGTGAGATGTCGAGCAAATTCTGTGATCGGATGCAGATTCTCGACAGGAGATGCAAACCTTTTGGCAACCAGTGGCTATATAATATACTATTAAATTTACATTGGCGATGGCGATGTAATGGCGTCTCGGAAATATTAAGTTTAATTTTTAAAATAATTAGGTACTTCTGAATTCTGAAACTGAATATTATCTCCGTAATATTCGATGAAAGAGATAAAAAATATATGCTTACACGGAGAAAAATAAAAACCTAACTAGCTTTGCAGAAAAAAGTTTTGCTGTTTTAACAATAGTTATGGTATTTTTAGCAAAGCGGAGCATCACGAACTGAAGAACGTGTTTTGCTATACTCCAAGTTAATGTTTAGCAAACTAGTTTGTCTAAACCTGCCAAATGTTTTGGAGATTGAAAAGCGCAGTCTTTCAGACAAACGTATTGCAGACGGTGCAAAACATTTAGCAGATTCCATATTGCCGCCAAATTTAGCAATACGTTTTGCTGGACCTCGGGTGTTCGTTCGACTTCGGCCGTTATCGGCATTGCACGTCCGGTCAGCTGTGCGCTTCGTGAATATTATAGTGCGCAATAGTGCGTTTTTCATCATATCCGATAAGTTTGTTCTATCCCTGTGGGGATACGACTCTGCGACGCTCGATAACTTTGAAGGTATGTGGATCGTTATAATATAATCACAGAATCATCATACCCTATACAGTTACATATAACACACCTATTTCAGTCCAGCCAAGAAAAGAAGCCACCAGGGTTGTGACTGTTCCATCCTGCCTGGGTTAAAAGCCATTGCCAAATTGATTCAAATTTAGTTCTTTGATGCAAGTTGGCTTTGGCAGTTGCTAGTAGATGCGGTTATTTATATGTGATTATTAGTAGGTACTAAACACCCTACGTTCCTTGTCTATACAGAACAAGAAATTGACAAGGAAGCCAAGATGAGCCAAGCTGTTATAATTTTGCCATTGTAATGTTGACCTGTACATAAATGTATTAAAATTTTCTACCTAAAATTTTAACAAAGTGTTTTCTGTACAGCATCCATGGACAAGATAAAGGAGTAGCAATATGTTGTCTAGGTCTTAAATAATGTTCTTCAGGAGCTGCATAATGTTTAGCTGGTCTTTAACAATAAAGTATTTGAAGGTTTGCAATATGTCTTGCTAAACTACCAAACCATTCTGTAACATTAGCAATACGTATTTTGCAGTACGTGCGAAAAGTTTTGCTAAAGCTGCAATACATATTGCACCTTGTTTGCAATACGAGTTTTGCTAATTCTGCAAAAGGTTGGTGTGTCCAAATGGTCATGCTCTGGTTTGCACCAGCAGCAAAACCTTTTGCTATTTTAGCAATAAGTTAGACTTTATTTCTCTCCGTGTATTACTTCAACTCCACATAGGAGGCCCTAAGGAAAATAATTATTTTCTGAGCCTATATAGTCTTTGGAATACTGAATACTACGTTGAGAGTGTTTTTGAGGAAAGAAAAGAGAGATTGCTCTGAGAAGGAAAACGGTGTGAGGGGTGGGTAGGAATCTGTATGTTACTGCATCCAGGAGTGACGGACATATGAATTCATCCCTCCCACCACCGTTCAAAGCAATGGAGAGGTCAAAGAGTTTCCTGATCCGACCCGTCATGCAGCTAGTGAGTCAACGAATCGACAACCAAGTTTTGTGTCCAAATATAGCGAACCGCTTGGCGTGACCTATGGCAGAATAACGACAAATAAACGCATATCAGCCTCCCAAATTGATGCCCTGATTTGTACCTCGCTCCAGGTGGAGAATGAATGCAGTGTCTCCCTTTGTGGGAGACTAACATTCGTATTGGGATCTCTCTTCGCTACTTCTACTCATCTTCTTACCCTTGTTGCCACTCTCCCCCACTTTCATCAGTACATGTTTTTTTTTAGTTCCCGAAAACGGATTACCTTGTACCACTCGCTCTGGACAGTTTGATCTCCTGTGTAGTACCATGCGAAAGATAACATTAAAGTAAAGCAAGAAAACTAATTTGTAAATTTAATGTTTATTTTTCGTGTTTATTGTATATTTGTAAAAACCTTGCTAATTTCACAATATATCCATATATGGTATACTTGTAGTCATTACGGTGAGCTATCTGCTTGTATATCGTTGCACTCACTGGCTGCTGAATAAACACGACTTCTTCATAAATTACCAATTTCCATATAAAACCTCATCCCAGACAGCCGACAGTTACGAGAACCACTTGTATTATTTCTAGGTAGTAAGCCAACTGGAAGGAAAGTCGCTTCATATAATATAAACGCCGCTGTTTTCTTGGTGTACATCAATAAATTAATACAATACTTGTTGCCAACGTTCAACTAATAATACAATGATTAAATCTTTTTGCAATGAACTCGATTTCCTATTGAAGGGATTGACATTTCAACATGAGAATTAAAGATGACAGGGAATCAAGTTAACGGACGCCATAAAACAGGTAACGTGTTCCACAAACACTCGCGTAAAAATATAATCGAACCTGCCTTGAAAAATTACTACTTTTGGAACAGCTAATTCATGGTGGAATTCTTTTAATGAGATAATTAAAACCAACTTTATTCCACTTTTTATTTGAACTAACCGGACCGGTTTCAGAGAATTGCGTCCTTCATCAGAGTGGTATATATTTGCTTATAACTATGGTACTTATACATCACTTGTTACATTATTATCTCTAATACCTTGTTTATTTATACACGAGAGTAAAACACAACATTACAAGTAAGTTTATTTTCTGCTTGTTAATTTCCATAAATAATAATGTTAATCTACTTGTTAACCAGGCTAATTTGTACGTTTTTGGGAACAGTTCATATGGTCTCACAAAAATCGTTTTGTAGAAATATGATATAATCGGTGTTGGAAAGAAAAAACACCATGCTTTATATTCAAATCTAGAAGTTAATCACAGAAAAACTAATATGTATACCTCCACGAAACCAAAGGTTCTAACCGCAATTTGACAAAAATTTATGAAACTTTGTGAGTTTTTTACCATGAAGTATTTTTATATGAAACGATAAAATGAAAACTATAATATTTCTATTTCATTTGTCTAACCAAATGTGTTTTTCGGTATCAGTAATTTTAGTTTAGTATTTAGACGGAAAATTATAAGGTGAAGGTGGGAGTTTTAAAACACATATTGTTTGCATTCAAAAATATATATTTAAAAAATGATATGTGTTTTTAAAGCGTATTTTATCACCTTTCAAAAAAAGATGTTAATTTTTGGATACGTTTAGAATTATTCAATTAATTTGGATTTTATTGCAAAACGGAAATACTTACCACCTGAGTTCACTTTCCTTCTGTTCACGTCGATCAGTATGCTAAATGACTTTACTCTATTAATAGAGCATTTCGATTGAAAGGAAAGGAGTTTTTAATGATGATATAAAATAAAGTATATTTTATTTCTTGTGTATATTTGTACAGTAGACGCTACCACCGAAGATTTTAATGGTTCCTCAATTTCCAAAAGACATGATTTTCAGAGTAATTTATTGAATTCGTTGTTTTTTTCTTTTGAATGTGAAAACTTGTGGACACCATCCACTGCGTCTGAGATCTGGCTGCAAAACGGAGAGCGTTAATTAAAATTCATTACAATTCACGAACCGCGCATTGCGGATAAATCATCAGGGACGCCAACATATATAATAAAAAAATATTTATATTTTAGGGTTTCTAGGTGAACCTTATAACCTTTGGCATTAAAACAACCGAACGTATTTTGTGCGCAGATCAAAGATAAATTTGTAAATTTCACATTAAAAACTAACAAAGATCTTTGACAACGTACAACTGTTTTTTTTACGATTACCGGACAAGAGTCTCAACTACTCCCAACTGTCTGGAGCCAGTTAGACTATGGCATCCCTAATTGGGGTATGTTGTGTGGCTTAAGGTTGTGGGGAGGGAAAGGAGATGGGTACGAGGAAGGTAGGGGAATAAACGCCTATTTTCACCAAACACGTCTAAATTCATTTCAAGCAACGTTTCATTTCCGAATGGTGGTCTTACACCAGGGCGATACTCAAAGCATTTTCCACGCTGGAACGTGCTGTAAGTATACTATTTTTTTTAATTTTAAATGAGTAAGTAAATTGTGAAATAACACAAATTCATAAAATTAAATTTACTTGCGCACGCCGGGAATTGAACCCGCTACTTTCGGCTTACTAGTTTGAGAGATTTAACCCTCGACCACGGAGGCCTACTTACTTAAATAAAACTAAATTTTCACCTTACAATTCTACAACTTCCTTTGAGTAAAATGTATAATATTTGGTTTATACTCGTATGTCTTGACAAATCCTATTATTTAAATAGCTTACAAATTTCATAAAAATCTCCATACCGTCAAGATTAACACGATAAACCGATTTTTTTTTCATCTGTTCGTATATTGAACTAAAGTTAGTCAAAACACACAACTTCGTAATACTTATATTCTATAAAATAAATAACCTTCAGAAATATAGAATCGAAGTATAAGTACTTTCATAAATTAATGCATGAGTATAGAATGTTTCAGGAGCATCTCCTATCCTGATCATAAATTCCTTTTCCTATTCCCTTCACCTATTTTTTGTTTTAAGATACAGGGTTTTCCAATAAGAGGTGTTATTTTGATATTCAATCGTAAAAGATCAATGGTTTCGTTGCTTGTGTGGCACGTAGCGCCGTCTTGTTGAAAGTAAACGTTGTCCAAATCAATACCATCCAATTTTGGCCTTAAAAAATCATTAATCATCTCTCGATAGCGCAATCCATTCACCGTAACTGTTGCTCCAGCCTCATTTTCGAAAAAGTAAGGTCCAATGACTCCACTGGACCATAAACCGCACCAAAAAGTCACACGTTGAGGATAGAGAGGCTTTTCAACAATAATTCTTGGGTTTTCCGAGCAATGCGACAATTTTGCTTGTTTACGAAGCCACCGAGGTGGAAATGGGCCTCATCACTCAAGATGATTTGCATTTGATTCACTCAAGTGAATTTTAATAATTTCAATGCGTTGTTGAAGCGTGAATCGTGCCATTTTTATTAATGGCGTAGTTTCTACTTGTCAAATGTCAAAAAATGACAGCTTCAAAAGTAACATCTACTAAAATAGCGGGCTATTCAAAATAACACCTCTTATTAGAAAACCCTGTATAACAAAACACATATCTTTAAGGCTCCGTAGTAAGTGTTCAAAATGAAGAAGAAGATTGTTCGGAGGGGAGTATATGTAAATACAAATGTAAAAAGAGGCCTCAGCACGGGTAAGCTATCTAGTGAGGCCAACATTACTGGATAACTATGAAATGCAAAAGAATATTGTACCAAATAAATTAAAAAAACACGAATTAAAAAAAAAAAAAAAATTGTGAAAATATTTAATGGAACACGACTCGTTTAAAGTAGAACAAAAATCTCTGGACCTGAATCTCTGGCCTAAAATAAACTATGATTTTCTTCATACCTATAATACATTAAATAACACAACAAAATGTGCTTTTTAATAGTTTTCTGAGCCAAACTTTTCAAGAATTTTTAGGAATTTCAGATAATTACCGTTTAGGCTCTACAAATCTACACATATTATCTTCAAAAATGACATACATTTTTTCAGGAACTTACAAACATAAAGTATTCAAGGGGAATATCTTATAAATCGGTAGAAATTCGGAATGCGAAACATTTTTGGCTTAACCTTATTTAACCTTAAATGTATATAAATAAATAACTTAATATTATAAAAGCTGTTTGTTTTTTTACAATTGATAAACTTCTCATTCAAAAATGAATTTGATTTTATAAACACTGAGTTTAAAAAACTTAACTCAACACTAAACATTTTCACTGCTAACAAACTCATCACAAGTCAAAGGACATTAAATTAATTTGTACCGCGATAACAACAAGGATCTTCGTAATAAATTGCTTTTAGAGTCGTTAATTATCGTCGTATTATAACGTACGTCGCTAACCCTGAAACTGATGGGAGTTTTATAGACCTCCCGCTGCGAGGCGAGTCAAGCGTGCTGAGAACTCGAGAGTGAACCTCCTCACTGGACCATCTTCTTGTGAGATGTTTTATGTATTGTTGCAAGGACATGGTTTGATACCTGATCGGTATTTAAAATGGACTATATGCACGGAGAAAACTTACCGACATAAAATATTGCTAATTTATGAAAAATCTGGTTTTTTGTTTATTCGTTCAGTTATTTGTTTTCCTGATAAGAACGAAACTGCAGGCTGCAGGCGAATATGTTTTGAGGACGGCGGGATACGTGTTCATAAAAATGCTAATAGTGTCGCATTTTGTCGTTATATTTATTAGGAAAATAACGCCTTCATGAACACGAATATTTTGAATAGAATATTTTATCACGTTTTTAACAATATTTCAATAAGCCACACTCATTCTTCTCAGTGTTGAAAGTTTTTAAATGTCACAAAGTACGAAAAAGTAAATGAAATTATTTAATTAGTGAATTCAATAAATCAAGCTGCAAAAATGATGACGCCACTAATTAGATTTTGGTTACTGAATCATGTATGAGCTTTTCTAATTGAATGCTTAATGCGCTACCTCAAAAAAGCTGGCGCCCAAAAATGCATCAAAAGTCGACTTGGAGTTCTCACACGTTTCTTCTCGCCGGATCCGTTTAATATGCAAGTCTCGTCGGGTGTATAATGCGATATAATTAAAACTGCCAGGAACACTTGTAATGAATTTAGTCTGTTGATAATTAAGAGGTTTGCTTCTACTGTGTTGTGCGCAACGTGATATTGAGTTATTAGTATTTATTGGCAGCACGTGATTGCCGTTTATTATGTTGTCAAAATGTGTTATGTTTTCTTTCTGGGGGACATGTTAAGATTAATAAGGCCTTCACACCCAGATTAATAAATGTGTCATAACCAGTTGACAATTTTTCATTTTTCAAAAATGTCTTCTTTTCCCAAATTGAAACATTGCGACACTGATAAAATACTTTATTTGAAAACCATAATAGAAAATAATGGGGTAAAATAAAAATTGAGATAACTCTGTGGTCGAAGGGTAAGCAATCAGAACGTCACGAGTTCAAAACCAGGCGTGCGCAAGTAAATTTTATTCGTGTTATTTCAAAAATTACTCATTACAAATAATATATAGTATATTTGCGGCACGTTCCAGGGAAGTAGATCCTATCAGTATTTTCCTGGTGTAAGATCATCATTCAGAATTGATACGTTGCTTGAAATGGCTTTAGCCGTGATTGGTGACCAAATCGGAATAGCCAGGTATAAAAAACTGTTTAGAAACAGTTTTAATTTTTTGATAGAGCGTAAATCAATGATCCTCCCTTCCAGCCTTCTAAAAGTACTGTTTTTTATAATATCGAACTAACAAATAAATTCTTTTTCCTTAGTCCTTAGAGAAGTTAGTTTTTTTTATATTTAAAATCTCGGTGGGACTGAAAACTACAAACTTAAACAAGTCGGCTACAAATTAAATCAAAATATTTGTTGAAAGAGGAATTTAGTAAGTGCTACCAATTTCAATCAATTATAGCTTTAAATTATCAATTCCAATATTGCTAATTTATTGAGAATCTCTTCAAATTATTCGAATTGATAGGTTTCCTGATAAGCTTTTTGTAAAATACCAATGTATTGTCACGATGTCGGAATACGACAAACGCAGGTGCATGAACAAATTTTCCGATATTTTTAGGAATTTACTAAAAGTTTTATCAGAAAATGGCCTGCAATCCCATTTTTAACCGAATAACCAATAATTTGAGGAGATTCTTAATAAATTAACAACACTCATTTTTCTCCGTTCACAAGAAATGAGATTAGTGTAATAATATTATTTCTGAACAGAGAAAAATTAATTATTGAAACAGAAAAGGATACGGTCACATCTAGGACTCGAACCCAGGGCCCTTGCCTTGCCGGGGCACCTAAGTTCTAGGTCGCTCTCTCTCATAACTCGGTCAAGTGATGAGAGAACCCTCGTAACCACCACCCAAAACTATAAATGTTACTTGACAAATAGTTTCTCAGCAGTTTATACATAAGTTAAGTTGAAGTACCCTCGTTAAGGTCCTTCTACACGCAACGACTTGCATGCGCAATCAGTTTGTAAAAAAAATTGCGTAAATACACAGTACGCTGTGCGACGTCCATACGACAGTGACTTGCAAAAGTCGCAATCATTTGAAGTGTAAGTAAGTAAGTGCAAGCCATTTTTTAATTATATAGTTTTACCGTCATAGCATATTTGCTTACTTGTGCAAATTAGAGCATATTTTGTTGAACGTTCATTCAAGCCGTTTGCGCGGTACAACATTTTCCCGTCTTAACGTAAATGCTTGTGCCTTAATTGAGCGTGTAGACGGACCTTAAGTAAAATATTTATTGGAATGAAAAAAAAATAAAGATAGTTGAAGTGGACATTTTTTGATACTCCACTAGTGCTTCGCATAAAAATACGCATATTGAAAGATAAAAAGATTATTAATCAAAATGATAGCTGTCAGAAGTAATTTTCGACACCCAACTAGAACGTGTTGTCTCCCGCGAGATGGCATTCCCTTATTGGAGATGAAATCAACGAATTTGTAATCGACGCATGATCGAGGATTCGGTACTGCGGCCGAATGATCGAATCCTACCAATATCGAGCTTTTTGCTAGACTCGACCGTTTAGGAGCTTGCCAGAGTCGACCCTCAATCGATCAAATCGACCGGCAATCTATCAAATCGGACGAGATCGATAAATTGCCGTGGACATTTCGAATTGTAAATTATGAATTTGTCAATTGAGAAATTGTTCGTTATCGAGTTAATCGGCATTCTATCGACGCGCGGAGTTATGCTCCCAAGGGAACCACCTACAGCAGAGAAGCCTCAACAAATATGAAAATGTTCCATCAATCAGTTTCTTCATCATATGGCCTCAGGAATGTTATCCTTCTGGTCATGAAAATAAACACATTACAGTTGTCTAATAATGCTATCGTCTCACTTAGCAAATACATTAAAGTTTCCTAATTTATCATATTACATACCAAAAAAGGAAAAATTTTTGCCTTTCCGTGACTTTACAAACTTAGTTAGTAGTTAAGTGGTCCAAAGGATCAGGTTCCCTCCCAGGCGTCGCTTGTTCAATCATCTGCTAGCTAAGTCCTCCAACATTGTGCAAGCAAAATTTTCCACTTAAAATTATGAAAATTCAAAAGTGGAATTCAAATTTTACTTTACTTTTATTTTACTTTTCTTTTATTTTATTTTTCTTTGTTTTAGTTTCTCAACTCTCTTTTAAATTTTTATTTTTATATATATATTGATTCTCTAGAGCATTAATTCAACAAAATCAAAACAAAATTTCATGGAATGGAGAAAAAGCAGACATGTTTTTTTTTTTTTTTTTTTAATATTAACTTATTTTTTAATCTTCTATCTATTTCTACTCTTCCTTTCAAATTCTATTCTTTTTTATATATTTTTGATTCTCTGGCGCATTAATTTCACCAAATTAAAAGTAAGATTTCATGGAATGGTTGAAAAGCTTTCATGCTTCTATTTTTTTTTTTATATTTATTTATACATATACTTTTTCTTTATGCCTATTTGTATTTTTTTGGCTTATTTTTATTCTCTATTTTCTTCCATTCTCCTTTCTTTCTTTTTTCTATTTTTGATTCTCTAGCTTATTAATTTCATCTAAATAAAAAGTAAAATTTCAATTTGATAAACTCACATGTCAATAATTTTTTACTATATTGCTATTTTTGAATTATCATATTTGAATATTCTTTTAGTCTATTCTCTACGTTTATATTATTTAAAATATATAGTTAGCAACTTCTTATATCAACCAAGAAAACTTTTCAAATTATTTATAAAGTGCAATAACTAAGTAAAAGTCAATACACTAGACAAAACAAGAATCGCATTTAATAAATCTGCCTATTTCTGACTGTCCTAAAATAGGTAATCTCCTAGTTGGACAGCCTAAGATCACTGTAATATGTCATGTTTTTTAAAAAATCAATAAATAAATAAATCAATATTGTCCGGTTTTTCATAGTACGAGAAAGACTTATTAATCAAACATATTAATGTTGGTAGTCTTTGATGGTGTGAAATATTCCTGCGTAATAAAATTATTCACATGCACTGATGAACTTTTAATTTCTAAAATTGGTACTGATTGTGGGATCCAAGCGATAAATTAGGTAGGTATCAAATTTTATGTTTTAATGATAATGCTGTTTTTGAAACGTGCATTACGTTTGTTTAAATTTTTTGTCAGATCTAAACTGAATATATATTTACATTAACTCCACACAGGAGGCTCCGAGGGAAATAATTTCCCTCAGGGCCTGTGTTATCTTTGGGGATGCTGTGTGGAGTGTATTTATGAGGAGAGGAAAGATTGAACGTGGGACTTGAAGAGAACCGAGTCGTAGAACAGACCCGTTCTCATGTGACAAATGTCAACCGTGTACATATGTTGAACGCGCGTTTGGCGTGTTTCCTGACTATGCACCGGTGCCGAAGGGATTAATGGCGCTAGTTCATCGAAGCATCTACCATTGTAATACCGGTAGAGCAGGGACAGTATACCTTCTTGTCATAGGCGGCCAAGAACCCATATCGTTTATTATTATTCATTTACATAATATTATTTTGCCTCCGTGGTCGAGGGGTAAGGCTCTCGATTAGCAAGCTGAAGGTCACGGGTTCGAATCCCGACGTGCGCATATACACTCCTTTAAATTATAGTATATTCTCATAGTGGAAGATACTCTGAGTACCGCCCTGGTGTAAGACCATCATTCAGAATTGAAACGTTGCTTGAAATGGCTTTGGCCGTGTCGGGTGACCAGATTTGAATAACCAGGTACTTCCCAACCTTCCTCTTCACCCTCCCCACTACCTTCAACCCCACAACATTCCCCAATTGGGAATGCCATGGTCTCACTGGCTCCAGACGGTTGGGAGCAGTTGGAACTCTTGTGCGGTTTCACATTAAAAAAATATATATTTTAATCACCTACCTTCGTAATCATTTTTATTATAATCTGTGTTATATTATCGTGTTATTAATGGATTATACAATTTGTAATAACTAATGTTTTTCCGCTGCAAGCTGAAACATCTGAGAGCTCACATCCATTTGAATTTACATAACTTTTTATTGCTGTTCATTAGCTTTTATTATTATTACATGATATATAATGCCGACATTATTTACTGGATTCCAAATAACCTAACACTGTGATAATTAATTATTTATTATATATAATTTGCGATTTTCATTGAACTTTTTTATTGCAAACAACATCTAGGAACCCCACTGCCCAATTGAGAAAATTTCTGAAGCAGAAAGAAATGGGAAAATGAAGTTCAATTATAATTCGACTGTTGACTTAAAGTGGCATAAATTTGTTCAAAATAAAGCTATTGATATAATATTACACAATGAATTCGATTCCCATCTGTCTGAATCTATCATACACTGATAATAACATAATTCTGTAGCTAAACAAACAAAAAATTATGAGCATTTGAAGTACATATCTTTGATTTATCTTTCTTAGAGTACTTATCTGTGTATAGTCTTTTGCATTCTATACTATTTTATGAAGCCTACAGATGCAATCTTTGATCGCATGGCTTTCATTCATTGGTTAATAATATGCTTGCTGCGTCTTTTATGCACCTTCATCCGTTAAAACATACCGTTGGCTAGCTACGCATTGCGGACTCGGCAGTCTGCGAGAACTTTCCGAGAAAGATGAACGAATTTAACTTATCTGGCTGAGAGACTCGACTGTCGCTTAACAACATTCGCGTCCGTAAATTAAGTACACTCACGTACAAAATGTCGCGGGGCATATAAGGCAGCCGAGGCAACAATAAACATTTCGTGGACATGCGTGGCGCTTTATATGGCTCAGTGGGGCCCCGTGCTTTATAGTGTATCAAGCGAGGGGACATAAATCTCTCAGCTGTCGCGGGCCGGGCAAGGCTGCGCGCTGCGCACTGTGCACTGCGCACTACACTCAAGCCACAAGATCTGCTCGCCGCGGGATCGACGATCATCGCAGCCTCTCTGCGAGCTGAGAGCTGCTCGGGGTGTGCGCAGGGGAATATTGACAATCCTATTAGATTTCTGCATGGAACACCATCAAATATATGTGTCCCACACCTGATTTCTAATATCTCCTGTTTGTTCTGAATCATGTATGATATAGAGGAAGAGATTACAATTGAGTTGCAGTATACTAGGTGATACAACACCATCACTTTATACCGTGTCTGTTTTTTTGTAAGCTGGCGCTTGATGGTTGGGCAGAACATGATGGATGTATATGGCCTCTATAAAACTACTCTGTGATTCGTTATTTTCTCTGTTATTCCAAGTTATTTTTTTTTACATTAGCTCCACACAAGAAGCAATGGAGAAAATATTTTCCCTCTGGGCACAATTTATCTTTGGGGGATGCTGTGTTGAGGGTCTTCTTAAGGAAAGGAATGAGAGAACGTTCTAAGAAGGAAAATGGTAAAAGGGGTGGATAGAAATCTAGGGGTCAGTGTGTGCAGGAGAGACGGACACATGAATCATCCCTCCCACTGCAGTGTGAAGTGATGGGTCGAGAGAGTCCAGGTGGAGATGTAAAAGAGTCTCCCTCAGCTGGTCTTTCCCGATTAGGCCTGCCATATATCAGCTGGTGGGCACACGCCAATTGCCAAGATCTGGATAAACCTTACCGCCCGAACCCGAGCACCCCAGCGTGACGAACCACTTGGGGTGACCTATGGTAGAGGTGCTGGTCATCAAGTGAATGGTTCCCGCCTCCTTGCATCGGAAAAGTCTGTCTGAAAGAATGAAAGAGTGTTGATCAGGTATAAACAGAATGACAGAAGGGACATGGATGTAACCTCAGTGTGCCACTCAAATTCTAATGGAAGTGCGATTCTACTTATTCTCATGGTTTTCAAGTAAATTCGGAGTTTGCTCGCAACGTTGCAGTCACTATAAAGAGTCATGTATAAATATTTAGTCCATATTCCAACATTTCAATGAATAATGGAAACTGGAAAGTCCTGGAGCCGGGCCCTCTGGCGACACTCCGAGCTCGACAAGTGGCCTAATAAATACGGCTGAGAATCGGGCGCATCGTACGGCGAACGGAGTCGCGAAGGAACGCAGAAATCGGGCGGATTGTTTCGCATCTGACAAGCGATTACAATATGTCAACTGCTTGATGGATGGTGCTAGGTGTCTGTATAAACGGTGCGGCGCTACTTACAACCTTGCCGCGTTACCGCCACAGTACGTCACTGCTCAGTTCTCACTGCTGCCTCCTCAAATCTCTGCTCCCTTGGTACTTGGTACCAGCTATTCAACTACCCATTTCCCAACTAATATAACTATAATGTTAAAGCTCACTTTCTTGTGCTTTCAACTTTCAACAATCAACAAGTCATATTGTTGGTTCAAACACATCTTTAAGTTTCGAGTTCCTAAATTCATATAGTATTCTGCTTTTCTATTATGAACCTACTCGGTTTTCATTTACACATTTGATACTCAGAGCTACAAGCAGTATGAGCAGTGAGATTTTATTGAATTATTGGCCTCCTAACTTTGATAATAATAGTCTATTTGCTCCATAAGTGTATTGGAATATAGCCGTTTATATGTTATCATGCGTTTGTATCATTATATTTCAACAACCGATTTAAGGCGATTCACTACGTAGTAATGCAAAATCATGTGTTTTTGGTTTGAAAATTTGGTCGCCTAGAAATGTTTCAGATTCTTTAATTAAATACTGCGAGTAGGATACATATTGGCCTTTAAAATATTCGAGTATTTTTTAGAAAAAAATAATGTATAAGGCATATGAAAACTGCTTTAAAGTTTAAAATCTCCTACTTACGAACCCATTTTCGGTTATGATTTTATTGTATAATGTAGCAAATAGAGTTATTTATAAAATGATCGGAAAAAAAATAAATATTTATGCCTGAACATCCACAAAATAAAATATAAGGCTCTTTTTGGCCTTGTTTTTTTCTTGCATAAATCGAAACAGGCGGATTGTGTTAAGCGGGAATTGAAACCTTATCGCCATCTACGTAAGGGGTGTTATTGATAGCGGCTCGATTTAAAATATTACACGTCGTAGTGCATCGCCGTAATATATATTTTCGCTTGACTTCTTAAATCAAAGACAGGCGAATTTTCCATTTACTTTCATAAAGAACACTTGTGTTCACATTCAAATCACGCAAATTTTTCAAATGTTTCAATAAAAGATTCAGTTCACACAACTTTAAATATTTTATGATATATTCCTAGGAATTTAACGATAGTCAATTTAAGCACCTAATATTCAATAAATTCATAGAAAAAATAAAGTTACTTATTAAATTCTCCATAATTGAATGAAATATTTAAGTTTTTCTCCGATTCGCTTTATTTATTTTTCACGATATCTTCTTTTAAATGACCTACCTGACCTATTCGCAAGCAAAAAGCATTCCTAAATATAAATAATATGTTCATGTTACCACTTTAAAATTTTACTTGACACGGTTTTATGCAAAACGACATCAGCTTTATGAACATACATAAAATAAATCAAATAACAAAAAGTTATTTATATTTCGACCCTCATTTAAATATTTACTAAGAAACAACTCAATAAAAAGAGATTTTGCGAGTACTTCTCGGAAGATTTTCCTGTAACATACAATTTTAATTAACTTAACGAAATCACTATAATCAGGTTAGAAGATATTTTTTTTAAATAATGGTGTTTTTTCTTGAAATAAAATTGATGTTATTTTAAACGGTACCACAGCCCATTACTTCTGACAAATGTTTAATAATTTTGATCGCGTATCGCACGGCAGGCTTTTTGTCTGGTATCCTGTTAGCCTACGTCCAAAGTGATTGATGATGTCGCCTGTCACCTGAACTGCACGCGACAAGTATGTTTTGTACCGTCTATTGTGTTTACCTCCTCGAGTCCTCTGCTCCCCTGGTATCGAATAATTGATCCGACTGACAAGACCACTTAACCGTTTGATTGATCGTAAGTCACTTGCTTTTTTAAAACGTGTATTAAATACCATTTGAACAATCGCTAGATTGTATTATACGATAGATCTAAAACGCTATCAATTAACAGTATCAATTAATTCTAGATTTAATCGAGATTTTTTTAAATGATATGCTTTTTAATGCATAAAACCGTTTCTTGATTAACAAAAACCAAAATACAATATTAAGTACTATTATATGTATCTTCAGGGGCGCTTTACACATCTGTTATTGTATGTTATCCCCCTTTCCAATAAACCTGATTTAACTCAAGTGATAAACAACCATTTACAATACATTAATGGTTGTCAGTTGTGTAAAATTAAAAAAATACTTCTTTTAGTAATATTCAATTATTGATTTATACGCGTAAAAACGCTTTTTCATACAAGTGAGACATGATGCAGTGTACATAGGAGAATATCTGTAGTATGTAATAAATAATAACAGTATTTTTCTTGCTAGAGCAATCCCGATGAGTTACAAAACTCAATATAAGACGGGAGGAACTAACAATACATAGGTGGGATACAATAGGTACAATTTTACATTGGTATTTTGATAGTTTCACCAACAAAACAGTAGAAAAATAAAACAATCAAAATTATAAATTTCACATACAAAACAGTACAAAAATAGAAAAGGAGGATAATTAGTAGAAAAAACAAAAACGGAAACAAACAGGGACACATAAGCACATAGCCAAGGAAGGAATTTACAAAAAAGTACTTACCCACTAATACATTGGTGAAAACAGATTATCCTCGATTACAAATACAGGGGATAGAAAAGGGGAGAAAAAGAAACAAGACAAAATAAAAATTACAACACGACAAGAATACTTGTTTTCGTTTTTACATGTACTTAAAAAATATTCTTTTAAAGCATTACTTTTAATTTTTTTCAAAAGATTATAGACCGTTTTTATACATATCTGAAAGAGAGGTATAGAGTGTTTAGGCAATATAGTTAAGAGAGTTTATTCCATATTTTGTAGTGTGTGTTAGAGGAAGACGGATTTTATTGTTATTACGAGTATTGTGGCAGTGGTTGTCTTGATTGTAAAGTAGCTTATTGTTAGTGTGGGTTGATTGTTGGGTAATTTGTAGGGTGGTGTAATCCATTATAAGAATATATGAAGATGTATCCATTATTAGCAGGTACAAAATAAATCTTTGAATACATAAAATATATGAAACAATATTAGTAAAATGTAACCAGTAACATAAAATAAAATAGAAACTAAAATAATACTACGTATAAGACATACAACGCTACTACATATATGCGATAATTTTTTTAATTCAACAAAGTGCTGATATAGATTACGCTTGATAAATGGTGTCATCAAACATATCAATAGTACCCCCAAACTTGTTGCCTAGATCATGCATCCTATCGGTTAGTAAGTGTGTCTGATAGTTGTTGTATTAGAGAATAATGTTTCAATTCGTCTTGTGTTCCTAGTCGGTACATGGAACGCTGTCAAGTAAGTTATTTTTTTTTTATTATATAAGTACATTTTTGTTTATTTGTTACAATATATGATCAAATATTTCAAGACCCCTCTTCCATAGAAGCATTAGCTTGTGGCTGGAAATGGAGTGTACATGGTTTTATTACAGTATGTAGGTAATTAAAAATAAAATAATTTTAAACTTATTTGAAGAATGGAATGTTACTTAAGGAAACTAATTGAGATGAGTTATTCTTAAGATTAATTCAATTGGAAACATTTTTATTTTTTGTAAGTTTGTCTTTAAAATATTTTTTCACAGTGTTTATTATTTGGATGTTATCATTAATGTTTCTAATTTCTTCAGGTAGTCGATTGAAAAAAATTCTTGCCCGGCAAGTGTAATAATTTTGTGCAAAGGAAGTGTTTAATTTTGGGCATGGAAAAATATATTTAAGTCGAGTACGGTTTTCAGTTAGAAATTGATACTTGTCTTTTTCTTTTATGATTTGAATTAATGCATTTTTAGTATAAAGATCTTTAAATGAAGGCACTTGAAATTCTTCGAATAATCGATCCGTTGGGTAATCGGAAGGTTTTCTTAATATTATTTTAATTATTAACCTTTGTACCACTTCTATTGGAGTAAGGTTAGTTTTGTATGAGGATCCCCAACTAATGATAATGACTTTGTGTTTACCGGGTCTAACAAAATGTTTATATCTATAGATCTATATATTTAAATGAATAGGCACTTACTTGTATTTCATATCCTTAAAATTATTTTTTTTGGCTATGGATAATATGACCCGAATGATTTCACGCGAGGACGCCAACACAAGCTTCTGATTCTTCCCAGGTATAGAACTATCTTACCAATGGTGATAGACTTATTATGTAATTAACTACCTACGCGTAAGTTAGAACATTTTGTGAGCGTCACAAATATATATTTTATTTACTGATTAGAAAAATAGGTATGTCGGCAAACATAGATTTAAAAAAAAGGAGACAAGAATAACTTGTCAATATTTGAAAACCGCATAGTACAACCTCATTGATAATAAAAATTGTTGCTTGCGCATTGATGTAGGACTTGATTGGCAGATGATTAGTCCTGCTACGCCTGGTAAGAATCCGGCGCAATTGCCCACTCGGCCACTTTCCGGTGCTTCTGTGTATTGATTATGACATTATACGTTACTGGCGTCGTATTTCAACACATTTTTTTCGGAATCATTTTCAAAAGCAACAATAATTCAAAAAATTGCCTAAAGCCAACTCCGGCTAGAACACAGGACTGGGCGCGCGACGGATTTTGAAGTGTCACGTGATCAAGTTGGTGACATCGGGCGATAGTGCAATGACAGTTTGCAAATGGCAACGATTTTTGTTGATCCTCGTTGTTACAGCTGATTTATGAGTTGTTTTACCGCAATCATATTAAATATACAGAGTGATTAGACTGTCTTAAAGTGTAAAGTTTACTTTGATAAATGACTTTGAATTGTAGGTTCTCTGCCCAGGCCTGTACTCTATTCTGTTTTAGGCACAAGCAATACGACATCTTGTCTCATTCATAGAGCGTTTGTATTTTTATTTTTTTTTAAATTCATGTGATGGTAATGGCTATGCAATCTGTAAATAATAACATTTACCTAAAAAAAAATCCAGACAGAGTGAGTTATACAAACATCCTTTCCTATCTGACATCCTATTTTTTCATATACGCATTATTCTCCGTTCGTGGATGAAACTTTTTCTAGTAAATGCAACAAAGATAGATCTTCTGTCACTACCGTACACACTGATCCCTAGATTCCTACCCATCCCTCATACCTTTTTCCTTCCCATAACTTCCTTTCCTTAAAAAACCCCTCCACACAACTTCCCCAAAGATTACATAAGCCCTGAAGGAAAATTATTTTCCTCAGGGCCTTCTGGGTGGGGATAATGAAAAAAAAAGTTTACTATTATAATATTAAGTATCGTGTATTAAGGTCGGGTTGTTTCACAGAATTTCAACAATTCGTAAAATTTCAAAGTTGATTTTCAAGTTCTGTGAAAGTTCTATTCAAGTTCTCTTGTAATTTCGGTTTTGTGAAGAACTGACCTGATATAATTAAACTTTGAAATTAGATGAATTGTACAAATTTCGTTAAACAACCCGTCCTAAGTATAAAGTTAAGTATATTATTTTATATAAATAAATATAAAAAAATGAGAGATTTCTTCCAATCAAACTGCTTGCTTAGTTTTGTAAAATTTGTGTAAAAAACAATGTTTTACATAAAACAACTGAATAAACATATATTTTTTTAAATTGCAAATAACCAAGGAATAAAAACATGTCTTTTAAAAAGGAATAAAACCTGCCTTCAGATCTGTAATAAGTGTGCCAGAATCTTGGAAGTCGAGAAGTCCTCGAGACAAACATAATAATTTTACAAAAATAACATGAAACGTGCATCATATTTATACATCTAATCAATCATTAGTCATCCTAGTCATTCCATCACTTGACTACAAGAGCTCATCGAATCCTAACTGGTGGCTCGCCACAAGATGAATAAAATCACATCTTCATGTTATGATGAAGCAATTCAATTTGTCATCCGTTGATCGATAGCAGGCTACTACAAAAAGTTGTCTGTCAGATGTTAAGGAACAAAATGTCTGACAATAAACATCAACGTTTACTAACAACGTTTTCCCGGACGATTGTAAAGCAGCATGACCGACTTTGAGTGATTATACTGAATCTGAAAGGACTCAATATCACAAAAATTTTATCATACTGATAAAGGGTACAAATGGTCCTATAAATAAGAATCTGATACTGAGTAGAAATCAGCTTCTTTCAATGTTATCAATAATATTATTTGTTGAAATTTGTTTTTAAAGTGAAAACGTTTTTAAAAAGGCTGCCATACTTAAGTCCCGCTACACGAAACGCTTTTGCTGTCACAAAAATATTTAAATATATCGGTACCCTAGGGTTGTGACGCCAAATGGCGTGTATATTATAAAAATATACAACTCTCCGTTGTTAGTCTGTGCTCTTGCATCATCGAGCGGGGAGATGATCAGATAAGAGTTTCAAAATTCGCTCTGCGCGACCAAAGAATCAGAAAGAAATCAAAGAATCAAACTTGAATGAATCAAACTTGAAACAGAATTTAAAAACCATTTAAAGTGCCGGTAACCCGGGCGTTTATTGACATCAATATTTGTTTACAAATTATGTGCGCTAACCGACTCACTAGACAATATCTGTTCTGAGCCGGGTAGCAGTATCTACCATTACATATATCAATAATAATAAAAGTGAATAAAAATACAAAGTAAATAAATAAAAATACAAAATACAGGAAAAAGAAACGTAATTAGAAAATAAAAGATTACCTAGATAAAATAATCTAAATATAAATTAATACATACATATGTAACAGTAATTGAACGATTACACTTACGAATGGATTACATGAGTCATTCGTGCGTCGTCGTGTAGATCTTGAGGTGTTCTGAAAAGAAAGCTGAGCAGAAAAATGATAATTTTGCCCAGTGACGTAAGAAAGACGTTTACCACCCACACCAATTTTTTTTAAGAGAAACAGTTCGATATTTTTTTTTTTTTTTTACAGTAATACCGCACAAGAGTCCCAACTGCTCCCGTCTGGAGCCAGTGAGACTATGGCATCCCCAATTGGGGTATGTTGTGAGGCTGAGGGTATTGGGGAGGGGAGGGAGATGGGGAAGAGGAAGGTGGGGAAGTACCTGGCTATTCAGATCTGGTCACCAAACACGGCTAAAGCCATTTCAAGCAACGTTTCAATTCTGAATGGTGGTCTTACACCAGGGCGATACTGAGAGTATCTTCCACTCTGGAACGTGCCGCAAATATACTATATATTATTTTTAATTAATTAATTGTGAAATAACACAAATTAATCAAATAAAATTTATTTGCGCACGCCGGGTTCGAACCCGCGACCTTCGGATCTGTAGTCAAAAGCGTATACCACTAGACCACGCCGGCATATTTGAAACCGAATGATGTTGTAAACTCTATCGGCCAACATAAAAAAAATACACAATAGTATTCAAATTATGCTGTGAAAACGGAG
Source organism: Hesperophylax magnus (assembly GCA_026573805.1). Classification (NCBI taxonomy): domain Eukaryota; kingdom Metazoa; phylum Arthropoda; class Insecta; order Trichoptera; family Limnephilidae; genus Hesperophylax; species Hesperophylax magnus. The sequence goes on along the minus strand of JAIUSX010000041.1, from coordinate 261,983 downwards.
ATCTACAATAGAATTCAGATGGTTATTGAAATACTTGAGGTGAGTAGGTACATTTGTAGTTGTATGTGTATTGTAATTTGAGTTTCGCTCGTTTAGGTTATATTTTGGGATGATATGCATGTCTGGGTGTTGAAGAGATTTGATAGAAAGGAAAAACATATCAAGCCTCCCAACCATCATATACAAACATCATGATTGCGTTTGGTGTCTTCCGGCTGCGTACCGGTGCATAAGGCTAATTCTATTGTCTATACAGGGTGAAGGAACGTACTTGATTTACTTCAACCAATGATTCTTGACATTATTTGGAGTAAAATATTTCAATCAAATTTTTGTCACCGGTGACATTTTTGATGTTTTTTTTCTTCTAAAACATAGAAAATCAGTAGACATTTAATGGCTAGGGTCAAGCGAGGGGTTGGGTGGTAAATCGGCTGAGTGACGATATTTTATTTTATTTTATTTGGAAAACCAACAGTTATAATAATTACAAAGTATGGTGTATTAAGTGTTAATTATTTAACCAATAATAGGTTCTCACTTAAGTATTTTAATTATTTAGTGAATATATAATATTTATGTAAGAAAAAAAGTTACATTAGCCTATAGGGATGGGATGGGGAAGGGAGGGGTATGGGATGGATCTAGTCTGTGTAATGTGTAGCATGTACGTAATAAAAAATAAAAATGATAATATAATTATTTATTGATTTTAGGTTTGAAATTGTGGGGTGCTGAGTTAAATAAGTCTAATTCACTGTATGAAGTATTAAAATTGTATGAAGCACGGTGAATAAAAGCATTTTGTTTTGAGTTCGTGTTACATTGAGGGATGTTTAATGTGTGAATTTGTCTGGTTTGTCTGATGGGTACTCTTAATTGAATTCTTTCTAGTAATTCCGGGCAATCTATCACAGAGGTGGCAATTTTTTGTAAAAATAGTACGTCTGCGGAGTTTCTACGACTTTCCAGTGACGAAATCCTGAAAAACGCTGCTGACTCCTCGTGACTCAGATGAGGACGATAGGCCCGAAAATCAAGGTATCGTAGAAAACGATATTGCACTTTCTCAATCCTTTCTATGTGTGACTTATACATGGGATTCCAGACTTGAGAGGCGTACTCCAGAGAACTGCGTACATACGCAAAGTACAGCATTTTCATGGTATTTACTTTTTTTAAATTTTTGCAGGTTCTGAGTACAAAGCCAAGTACCTTGGAAGCTTTTGCAACCATGGATTCGATATGGCGCTCAAAAAGTAATTTCGGATCTAACACTAATCCCAGATCCTTAGCCTCTGTCATTTTGCTCAGTATTGTGCCGTTAAGGGAGTAATTAAAAGAAATGGGATTTTTATTTCGGGTGAAGCTGATGGTGCCACATTTTTTTACATTTATTTGCAGGTTGTGTTCTGCACAATAAATATTTAGGCGATTTAGATCTTCTTGCACGCGGGTACACTCATTGATACACGTGACAGGGGAGAATATTTTCATGTCATCTGCGTATAATAAAGTTCTGGAGTGGTGAAAACATTTCCCAATGTCATTAATATATATATTAAAGAGTAATGGTCCCAATAATGATCCCTGGGGTACTCCCGACGGCACGGTTTCCCAGTTCGATTTATAGCCACCGACGACTACTGCTTGGCTACGGTTTGCAATATAGGACGAGAGCCATCTGAGGAGGTCTCCGTGTACACCGATTTGTAAAAGTTTTTTCAGCAAGATATCGTGAATAACTAAATCAAAAGCTTTACTATAATCTGTATATATTGCATCTACCTGTATACGCTGATCCATGTTATCTTGTAAGAATTCGGTGAATGCCGTTAAGTTAGTGGTTGTAGATTTCCCCCTCATAAATCCATGTTGGTTATTATTGAGTGACGATCTCAAGGCCGAAAACATCTGGTCATACACAATTTTTTCGAAAACCTTACTAAAGATGCAGAGCTTTGAAATTGGCCTATAATTTTCGACGTTAGATTTTTGGCCATTTTTGAAGATGGGAGTTACAAATGCCGTTTTCCAGGTGTTTGGGACTATTCCCTCTTTAAGGGAGCGACTAAAAAAAAATGTTTTTGAAACATCAAAAAAGTCACCGGAGACCATAATTTCATGTACATATTTTACTCCAAATAATGTCGGGAATCACAGGATAAGGTAAATCAATTACGTCGCCACCCTGTATATCTATGACGCGTGTTCACCCGAGAACCTCTCATTGGACTACAGGTACAAACACCCATCCAATAAAGTGGAGGAATATACAAACGCATTTGTTCGAGTTTTGCATGTATCTCTAGGGCTCCAGACAAGAAAAATGTCTACCAAAATCGACACTAGTGCGCACTCATAAGTTAATGCAGGGTCGTAAATTAGTTGACAGGTACAGGCAGGACTAGCCGTATGCGGGCGCCATTGGAGCGTTCCGTTCCGAGCGCCGAATTGTCGAGGTGGCAAGACGCTGTTAATACCTAACACCAGTCCTAACATCGCCCTCGAGATTATTTTTCACAAAAACGGCGCTACAAATCATCCTAATATTATTGATTATAGTGAACACCTACATAGGCGTCTAATGATTTTGACAAGGGGCGTCAAAACAGGGACAGGGCCCAGCATACCACCTCCAAATCCAAAAGTCTGATTTCGAATGATTTCGCACGCACGAAAGTATCGCCAACATTGTCCATCCATCCATAATTACATATATGCACAGAATAATAATATTTGGATGATTTTTATACCGCCGTTTTGTGCAAAATCACCTCAAGGGTGATGTATAAATATATAATATTTTTTCTACAATGATCTATGTTATTACTAACTATAAATGGAGATAATATACAGTACCTTACTTACCTGGTAGGTCACTTGAGATTAACACTTAATTAACATGAACTAATTGTTTATTAGTGAAATTTATATACAGGATTTAGAACATAATTGGAAAATTGGATATAATTGGACTTTTTCTCAGGAATGGCATATTTAATTTAAGGGTATGACAGGTTGAAAAAGATATTTTTTTTAGTTTAGACCTGAATTCAATTGGACTTGTTATGGATTTTAGTTCCGGAGGAAGTTTACGAGTATTCCAAGCCTTCGGCCCAGATGCTCCGAAACCGCGATCACCAAACTTAGTATTTGGCTTGCGCTTAGGTTTCATCAGTCTGCCTACAGTCTTTGTTTTCTAACTTTCATTGGCTTCGCGCCGCTTTGACAGTCCTTGCAATTTAGCCATATGTGATATATCCCTATATTTCTATTAGGTATCTATGGATTCGCCAATTGGGTAGATTTTCATCGAAAATATTTGGATACCTAACAACACCACAAAAATATGACTAAGAATTTATGTACATTTCCAGGTTACCGAGAGGCCGCCTTCGTGTACGCCCTGGCCTCTGCTGGTGTGGCTCATTCCGTGTCCCGAGCCTGCGCCCAGGGGCAGCTACTCGCTTGCGGCTGTGACCCGTCCAGCTACAAGCCCGGGGGGCCAGAACCCGGCGGCCCTGCTCCCGCACGCCCGCCCTCCAGCCGCTGGAAGTGGGGCGGCTGCTCGCACAACATGCAGTACGGCCTGAGCTTCAGCAGGCAGTTCCTGGACTCCAGGGAGACGGCCGGGGACCTGCAATCGAGGGTCAATCTGCATAATAATGAGGCTGGAAGACTGGTGAGTTTTAATGCAATCGTAAAAAAAATCAATTTTAAACAGCGCCCTCGCTAAAACTTCCGAAAGTGATCTTATCCTTCAAGTTCCTAGAAATCAAGAAGAATAAATAAGGAGTCACGGATTTCTCCATATTACCTACAAGTAGGTACATTATGTGATACAGGACGTGTTCAGGTTAAGAGCATTAACTTCGGGGGGAGGGTGATTCTACATGATGTTAGAAGTAAATACTTTATTTCGAAATTCCATTGTTTTTACTCACCCTAAAATGTTTAAAGTTATCTATTTTTTACTTGTACAAGTACTATCTTTAAGAAACACCTCCCGAAGTTACTGCACTTTACCTCGGACAACTTTTATATTTTATGTATTGTATAGTATAATTTTAACTATTTTTTTTAAATAAAAATAGTATTCTGGGTTACGACAATATTTTAAAATATTCTCCTAAAAGATATAAATATAGGTACTCATAAAGCCTGGATGGGAACCCGACGCATTTGCAAACTCAGCCACTGACCGGACTGTATGAATCACACGCAGGAAGGCAAAAATTATAAACAAATAACAGAATAAAATATATTTCATCTAGAATGTGAGATTAAATGTAACGTAACCTTTGTACCTAATCAACAATAGTTCGACTGTAATTTTAAGATATTTAAAGTATCCATCTCAAAACACAATTAATGAAAAAATCTGTAAAGCATTTTTGTTTCATGAATCAACGAAGATTCAATAGATATAAAAAACAAACTACCGTGTAAATAAAAGGCATTGAACTGAACTAAACATCAATTCCTCCACTTTGGTGATAATTAGCCCATCGAAACGTATCGCACCTCATTAATTATTCCTTCCCATACAATTCGGTTGTAAAAGCGACAGCCGGGATGATGTTAATAAAGCTTCAATGGAGAAAAGGACATTGTGCGCGAATCACTTCAAAGAATTTACCGTATCGAGCTACTAATTGGCTGTTACTGGCTGGATATAAAGATTTCTAATTCTGCCAGACTGAAGCTAAAAAATGTATGTTGAAATACAAGCAAAGCAAGCCCATGAATCAAAAGGTATATCTAAAATCAACTGAAATTATTTTGTAGTGAAAAATTTTGACATTTTTTAATTTTATTATATTTATTTTATATAGAAACAAACAGTAAATTGCTAACAGTGATTTAGAGATATTAAATATTTCAAGGTGGGTACCTACATTATATGTTTCCTTGTACCGGGTGACGTATATGTAAGTTTGTATATGTTAGTATGTTAGTATGCGCGTTGAACAGTTTATAATATTATTGATATTGATGCCACTTTTAAATTTGGGCAGTGAATCCGAAAAAATGTTTATGTTAGAATTTAGAAAGATATTATTTAATGTATCAAGAGTACGGTTAATTGGCGATAGAGTTCACGTAATCAATATTTCGTCACCGACAAGGTTCAATACAAAATTTGACCTTTCAGTACAAAACCATTTCTTTTGCTCATTTCTATATCCAAAATAATTTTCCGAGCCGTCCGAGTTGATTTCAGTATGACGAAGTCCTTAACATCAAGTTTTTTAAAGCTTCTATTTATTTTATATGATTCTAACATCACTTAGAACCTTTTTAAATTTCCAATTTATTTATATTTTGTGTCTGACAGTCGATCGTTGTTACGAATTTGTATCGTGTTTGAAATCGCACACATTCGCTTCGACTTATATTAATTGCAATCATCTTAGGAACATTTTTTCACTATTTTTTTTTTCTTGGAATACGAATAATTTATAAAATAATAGTACACTACCTAGCGTAAATAATATACCATTACGTGAAAGGAATTCCAAACAACGTATAGCCTGAAAGGCTACTATCATTGCCATCTATGGTGTGGTTGAGAAAGTAAATCGTAAGTTTCATCATAATGGCTATGATGTTATTATTTTAGAAAAAGCAGATAACTAACAATTATTTTTTGTAACAAATATTTTCCAAACCAATATTCATTTATGATCATGTCTTCAAAAAGTACTGTTTAATGAAAACATGAATCAAGCTCAATTTTTCAAATCTGTTAAATCTTTTTACCATTAAATAATTATTCAAACACCGCTTATTTTTAAGGATATATCAAAAACGACATTATTTTTATTTGAACTTAAGATTTCCGGAAATCATTAGAAACGCACTGCTGTATGAAAACACAATTAAGACGACACAAGATTGCAACAAGCGGGGTTTTGCCCGAGGCTCATATTTTAATTCGTTCCAACGAATTTGTGACAATTAACGTAATTTTTTAGAGCGATTTCTACCAATTTAAATTATTTATACTTAAGATTAATAAAGCAGTACAGGTTTGATAACTTTATGAAAGGTTTTTCAACTACAAAAACGTTTAATAACGGTAAGCACCCGATTTTATTTTTCTAGACAATGAATCAGTAACTCCCCGAAGAATCCTTCTAGAAACTGTAAAACTGATTGTCTATGGACACACATCGAAAAGTACAGTTGAAGTTCTATCCACAATTTTTTTTATTGATAACAGTGCCAAAACTTAAACCGAACTAAAAAAATACCTTACAAGTGATCCGTTATTCAAACGGTAGCACGAAACCAGAGTGATCTATGAGTTTATAGTGTCCTAACACTTCATGCTGACATTCCAAAACAAACGTCACTCAGCCACAATAACAACACAGATAACGCAGCGAATCCACATAGAGTAGTAGAGCCAGTTTTCAACCTTTCCTACTACAAAGAGCACAACAACAAGAAATGTCTGCCGACAAAAACCTTCGTAGCAAAGGACAAATGCCCGCGACAACGAGCTTGGCTACAGATGTATCTTCACAAATTGACATACTTATGGAGAAAATGGAAAAAAAATGGTAACAAAACTGGAAGCTTTTAAATCGGCAATTATAAAAAAAACTGAAAAACTGATGAAAACTTAGAGAGTAAACACTCGAGAGATTTCATCAGCCGTCAATATGACGATCTAATTGCTAAAATGGAAACCATCACTAAATTGGTTTCCGAAGTAGAGTCTCTAAGGAACACACTCGTCGAAAGGGACAAACAAATAAAGTGTCTGGAAGTTAGATTGGCGGAAGTTGATCAAAGATCACTAGAAGATTCACTGGAGTTTGCTGGCCTCATTCCAAAAAATGATGAGCAGCCCTCTGATGCTATAAAACGGGTGGCTTCAATTGCAGGAGTGGATATAAAAGGAGAAGATATAGTGGAAGTGACGAGGATACCTGATAAACGACCGGGAGTCCCCCCAAAAATACATATTAAACTAAACAATAGACAAAAGAGATTCCAACTTCTTACAAACAGGAAACTTTTAAGCTCAGCCACCACGCAGAATCCAGAAAGTCAACGAATCTACATCAGCGAAATTCTCAGTCCTCATTACAAAGACCTTCTATGGAGAACAAAATCAAAGGCGAAAGAAAGGGGATATAATTATGTGTGGTACAAAGATTCAAAAATTATGATTAGAAAAAAAGAAGGAGAAAAAATCATCTACATTAAACACGCTGATGATCTGTTAAAAATGGTTTAGGTGCTTCTGGAGAGCTCCAACGTCGGTTAGTTATTGGCCCGATCACCCTTCATAATCAAACGGTAAGGAGAAACTTTAAATTTATTGTTTCGAACTACAACAATAATTATCCACTTCGGTAATTCTCTATCTGCAACTAGGGTGAAACTCCCGGTAACTGCCACGGACAGTGGAGCTCCCTTAAACATATAAACTATTTTTTTTAATTTTCGTATAATTATTATATCAACATGCCTTTCTCAATGGAATTTTTTGATGAGGAAGTACACAACCAAAACCTTTCTTACGCAACTTCAGATACTAATATGTGTAATCGCCTGATTGGAAACTCTGCCAATACAAAAATTATGCACCAAAACATAAGATCTATAAATAAAAACTTTGACGAACTCTTAATTCAACTTCACCACATAGATATTGTTTTCGACAAATCATTCTGACCTAGTGCTGGTTGTCAAACACATATACACCTAAAATCATTAAAAATTACACATCACACAATTCAACTACGTATGATAATCAGAACGATGGGATTGTTGTTTACACAAAAAATAATCAAAACTTCACAGTAACCGAACTAAAAATTCAGGATGCAAGTTGCACACAAATAGAATACAACAATGATACAGTTATCCTCGCTATATACCGCTCGCCATCGACTCGTAACATCACGCCATTTCTAAACAGTCTTAGTTGCGCACTTTCAAATCTTTCCAATACCAAAAATATCATAATAATGGGCGATCTAAATATTAACATACTACCGAGCAACCAACACCACCAAAGCCAAGACTATATCAACATGCTAGAATTTCATGGATTAGTGAGTACCGTTAACTCACCAACAAGAACGACAAATGGATCTATATCATGCATTGACCACATTATGGTAAAGTCAAAAAAACCATCTAAAAGTATCGTCTACAAATCAACTATCACGGACCATTATTCAACTATCTTTACACTACAAACAGCTATCCAAATAAATAAATGTAGCCTGCCTTTAGCATACAATAAAATCGACTTTCAAAATATAATAACCAATTTAAAGAACAAATAATGGCAAGAACTCTTCCAAATTAAACAATCGGAGGACGCATGAATATACTTTATTAACTATTTTAAAAACGAATTACACCACCATACCCTGACGATGACCAAAAATATAAGTAACAAATTGAAACCCTTGAAACCATGGATTAACCACTCCATTATAAATTGCATTCACAAAAGAAACACGCTACACAAAAAAACCAAAGAAAATCCGTATGACCAACTAACATTCAACTATTATAAAAAATATAGAAACATGTGCTGTAACGTCATCAGAAAAGCAAAAGAAATTTACTACTCAGAAAGAATTAAAGAAAGTAACAATAATCCCAAAAAATTATGGGAAATACTTAGAGAAGCCACAAACTCACAAACTACAAAAGAGAAACAGAGCATAACTAAACTTTCTATTGATGGACATATTGTTGAAACCACAAAAAATCCTAAGCTCGTTGCTGATCATGTAAACAATTTTTTTATTAATATCGGTCCAAATCTTGCTTCTCAAATTGCCCAGAGCGGAATCATCCAATCTACCGATACAGTGGTTCAAACAAATAACATAAATACAAAATTTCTATTCCAAACTGCGTCACAGGAAGAAATTCTCAAAACAATTAATTCTCTAAAAAACACTTCTTCTGCTAGACCAGACGAAATTTCAACCAAAATCCTTAAAACGCTGTCTTCGGAGATTACATTGCCACTAGAATACCTTATAAACCTAAGTATTACACAGGCCTACTTCCCCTCTAACCTAAAACAAAGTATCGTAATTCCCATCTACAAATCTGGAAACAAGTCAGATATCAATAACTATAGACCAATTACTTTACTGAATAGCTTGTCTAAAGTTTTTGAAAACCTTATTAATACACAACTTTTAAAATTCATCGAGAGCCATAAAATACTTTCAAAAAATCAATATGGTTTTCAAAAAAATAAAAGTACCTCAGATGCCATTGCCAGGGTGACAGACTTCATTGTAAAAAGCCTTGATAAAGGAAATAAATGTATTTCAATCTTTTTAGACCTCTCTAAGGCTTTTGATACAATATCACACTTTAAACTAATTAAAAAACTTGAAAAAATCGGCATCACGGACAAAGAGCTAAACTTCTTTAAAAGCTACCTAAATGGACGCAAACAACAGGTTAAAATACATAATACCCTCAGTAACCAGCGCTCAACTGACTATGGAATTCCACAAGGAAGCGTATTAGGACCAACTCTGTTCTTACTGTATATAAACAACTTTTGCAACCTTGAAATTGAGGGAAGCATTGTTAGCTTTGCCGACGATACTGTCTTACTGTTTGAAGGCAACAATTGGTCAACTGTATTTAAAAAAGCTGAAAAAAATATTAACTTAGTTAAAAAATGGTTAGATATAAACACGCTTACCCTTAACACGAAAAAAACAAAATATATCACTTCAAGCATCAATACTGCAGGCCAACCTAATGATGATTACTCCATAAAAATACATAACAGTACGAATTCCAATGTATGCAATGAGTGCCCCTGTATAGAGCGAACTCCACAGATGAAGTACCTCGGTCTCACCATTGACCCATACCTCAAATGGAATATACATACTCAGATCATTGCGAATAAAATTAGGAAAACAATACATTTCTTCAGATCCGTAAGGAACTTCCTTAACTTACAAATTCTAAAAACGATTTATTTTGCACTAACCCAATCTATCATTGAGTATGGTATCATTGCATGGGGAGGGGGTACTTCATCAGCTCTAGATCCTGTTGAAAAGGCGCAGAAAAAAATTATGAAAATTATTCTCAAACTTCCTCAAACTGCAAACAGTAACTTAATTTTCAACATAATGAGAGTATTTGATGTTCGACAGATCTATGTAAAAACTATCCTCATGCATCTCTTTAAAAACAAACACGTGCTTTACGAAAAAAAACTAACTTTAGATTTACGCGTAATTCGAACAAAGACATGTTGCAAGTTCCAGCACTCTCTTCCACCTTTGGTCAACGTAGCTTTGGCTACTTTGCCACAAAGATCTTCAACATGCTCCCGGAAAATATTAAAGAGAGTCAAACACGCAAAGAGTTTAAAAAAAATGTTAAAATTTGGATTTATTCAAATGATCGAGCCTACACTGGTGCTCTCACCCAAACGCCTTGTCATTGACAGTTATTGCAGTATGTACGGTGCTAAAACTTACTATATACGTATTGTGTAAATGCAAACAATAATGAAAAGTAACCAAATGCCTTGTCACAGTGAGTTATTATAGTATGTATTGTGTTTAAACTTATTCTATCTGTTTCTTCAATATGTAAACAATAATGTAACCTAAAATAATGGATTGCTGTATGGGAACCCATATTAAACATTTACATATTAGCAAACCATAGACAAAATGGAGAAATAATTTACTAAAAATTCGGCCTCAATACAGGTTCGCCTAGTGAGGCAGGTTATGCACAACCTAAAATATAGTATATTATGCCATTTCTATATAACACTCTTACATTCATATATATTTTTTCTTATATTAGAAACTGCCGTATTATTGTAACATTATTCTTTCAACAATTTCATTGTTTCTAACTGACATATAATTATACAACTTACTAATGATATATTATATATATTCTGTAATTTTTTGATGAAATAAATAAATAAAAAAAAAAAAAAAAAAAAAACATCTGAGTTTTTAGTAATACGTTCATCATAAATAATTAAAACAAGGCTTCTATTCCTGCCAGGGCAAAGTCAACCATGGGTCCGTCCATTACACGACTACTTACGTCATTAAGATTTCTGCTTTATATCAGAGATTTTCTAGGGCAAATTCAACCGTAGGTCTATAATAAATGCGTTGGTTTATAAAATTAATGCAATCCTTTGATTAAATTACTAATTATAAAAAATATTATTTTCACAGAGACATAACATTTCATTGTTGTATCGAAACATATATCACTTCCCTGTGTATATATCACTTACTATGGGACAAAAAATTAATTCAGCATATATATAGACTCTGAATATAAAAATAAATTAGAAAATGAACACAACACTAGGTTCACAAACAATGAAGACATGCTTTTTCCAAAGTATAATTATTAATTCGGACAGCGAACCCTAGAATATAACTTGCCCAAAATGTTCAACATGTTGCCAAGTTACGTAAAAACTTGTAAATTCCTAAAAGGATTCAGATATAAGAGTATGCTGTACTAAGCATAATAAATACAAAATAATACAAAAACAACACGTCAAATCACCAGAGATCAAATGGGAAAATAATTCACCGACTCCAGATATTTTCATATCAGAAATTCAGGTTCGGCTCGGTAGAACTTCTACTTGGACCTATAAATCCTACTGATCCCTCAATATAAATATTAAAAAAATCTTTCGTAATGCTACATGTATTTAAAATGACTGATTTTTGCATTTTTATGCATAAATTCTTTGACAGATCTAATACGCCTAAATTTTGAATGAGAGAGCTAGGTATAATGTCAGTAGCCGAAATAACGAATGGTAATATTTTTATAGTCTGAGAATGCCAAATTCTTTTAATTTTATTTCCTAAATCTGTGTATTTTCTTATTATAATAATTTGTAATAATATTATGTATACATATTTTCATTGTAATTGACAAACTACTTAATTGTAGTTTAACGGAAAAAAAACATTAAAGAAAAATAAATAAAAAATAAATTAACAAATATTATTTAAAAAAAATACAGTGTGTGGCAAGCCTACGCACGACGGAAGTGAAACTTTTAGTATTCTTCTCTCTCTCTTTTCATTTCATATTATTATTATTCAGAATGCTGTACATTATAGTTTTAAAAAGCATAAATTTATTTATAGGCGTGTTGTTAACAAATGAACGTTTAACTAGATTCCTAATATTGACATATTTATAAGTAGCATGTGATAAAAAAAAATTAAAAGTTATAAAAATATGGGATTCGAACCCGGGTCCTGCATAACGAGTGTCGAACGCTCTGCCTCTAGACCACGAGGAGAGGTATTTCGCGCGACGAGAACCGCGTATAACGTGTACTCCTCAATTGACTTTTAACGTGTAGATTTTCGTTTTCAAACACGGCAAATGAATAATATCACATAACGCCTGGTTAACGCCTTATATAGGGTCGAATAGAAGATATATCGGCAGTGTGAAGTCATATCTGTTATCTTTTTAAAAATATTTCCGTATATTTTTCCTTATATTAATTATTAATGGGTGTGTTTTTTACTAAAAAAACTTGTCGCGCACGTCTGCGAGAATAATTGATTAGTAATTTTAATGATTCAAAATAAAATTAATTAATCAAAATACCGAGCGACTCTACCGGCTCGATTTGTAAGCTATATTTCGACAAAAATATCATATAGGTACCGACCGAAAAAAAAAAAAAAAATAAAAACTATAGCAGACTTAAGGTCATGCGATGACCAGTGTTTTTTGATATAGTGTTCGTGCATTTTTATCTTTTATAAGCATAAACTTTTTAATATAAGTGTGTTTGTCGGAAGTGACTTGCCAGGTAAGTATGTTTTGGTATCATTTCTAAATAACAAATGTAGATCCTATGAAATAAATTGTACAGCGCCCTTGAGGTGATTTTTCACAAAAACGGCGCTCTACAAATTATCCAATTATTATTATTATTATTATTATTATTATTGACCGTTAACTCTAGCCAATTACTCGAGTGAACACCTGCCGGTCTAGAGTCTCACTTAAATGGATTTAGACATTTCGGGAGACTATCGGTTAAAATTAACAAATTTATGTAATTTTTTTTAAAATTATTTTAAAAAATGTAGATATTTTCTTATATGTATGCCTGACAAAGTCGCAGCACGAGAGCATTTTATCACTTTTCCTCGTATTAAAAAAATCACAAAAAGAAATTTTTTTTTAGTTAAAGCGGGGATCGAACCTCGGTTCTTTACGACGACAATCGGGCGCTCTGCCTCTAGACCGCGAAGCTGAGTTTGGAGAGTGACCTAAACTAGGTATATAATATTAGCTAGGCTCCTATAGCGAAATGATCCCCGTTTTTCGTGACGGTCATGAGTCGGTTTTACTCCGGTCTTCGAAAATGCATAACGCGCGTAAAGAAGTTTCACTTTAATAAACTATTTTGTGATTTAATTTTTGATCACCTTTTATCGAAATATTTTTGTCATTATGTACTTTTGTCTATTTTTAATTTTTTTAATATACATTATACGTTAATCCTGCAGTTTTGAAACATGGCGATCTTTTTGAGTAAATAGTGATGCCTACACATTATTTTACTACCAGATAATTAAAATGACTCCACAAAGTGATTTTTCAACTGTTAAAGAAGTTAAAATATAAATTTAAACCGTGTAAAATGTGTATTGCACACACTTCATAGCTGCCACTAACCGCATTAAGTCTCTCTACAGGCGTTTCCCCACAAAGGTCACACCAGAAAGGTCGCACGTATCGAAGCAACGGAGCAAATAATACTATGTTGGACACACCGATTAACTAACTTTTAAGCACACGTATTAGACAAACAACAATCTTAGGCCATTTTCCATTAATCTGCCGAACCCGAGTTCATGCTTGAGCCATTAAACTAGATAATGCTCAGTGAAACGTTAAATCTACTGGGAAAATCTCTCGAGGATTAACTTGGAAGGCTTTTGACTTAATTAAATTAATGGGCATATGGTTTTGCTAATAACAAGCTAAACTTTGGCGTTGACTTTTCAACATTGCAGGCTGCAGGCTAGAGTTCAATTCCGGTGCTGATATGATGAATTAGCAGCTTTCTACCACATAAAATAGCCTGATTACTAATAATCTTTAAGAAGATAAGATAGCAAACAGATTTTCGAAGTATTTGAAAGCGTTTTGATTGGGCGGAATTTCAATGGGTTACGGACACAATAATTCTTTACCGCTTAATTGATTATGTAGTTCGAATTTCCTATATTTTTCTTTCCTAAATTATATGTGAGAAAAATGAGTAATGCTGATTTATTAAAAATCTCTTTAAATTATTTGTAACCCTGTTAAAAATGGGACTGCAAGCCGTTTTCTGATAAAGTGTTAGTAAATTCATAATAATATCGGAACATGTGTCCTTCCACCTGCGTTTGTTTTAATAATATATCATGACGAAATTCAAAAATTTTAGATTTTTATGAACACGCGTTTAGACTTCGTGACAAAACATTTATATTTTAGTTGAAGTTTATCAGGATACCTATTAATTCATTCGTTAATGGACTACAATCACGTTTTTAACAGTAATACGAATAATTTCAAGAGATTCTTAATAAAATAACAGTTAATTAAAATATTTTTATCAGTAAGTTTTCTCCGTATACGAAAAGAGAAGTATATGATTTTTTATAGTAAAAGTATTTTTTTTTAATATTTTTACTGTTTATCGATACAAATATTTTTTTGGTATAAACCACCTCACCCAACAATTGATGACTGTACATATAAGAATATAATTGTACATATCAGTTACCTTTTTTAGAAAAGCGTGGTTCCAACTACTAGTCTACTAACCTGTCAACTGTGGATGGGACACACAAAAATCTATGATTTTTTTAAATCGTTTTTAACCCTTATGTATAAAGGAACTGTATAAAGAATAAGGCTAAATATTGTATCAGTAAATTATTTTTATTTGATGTGTTCAGCTTCTCTAGCGGCTTCGGAATAATAAAATAATAATTCAGAATAAAGTTCACGGACGTCACCACAGTCAACTGGTGTATATGTTATATTTTTATGCTTATTCCCTATTCATTAACTGGAGAAAAATTAAAAACAAATGTAGATATATGGTACTCAAAAATAAGGAGACAATAGCCGTAGCCTGGACATTACTAACATCCAAGAAATGGGGTATTTTCTATATATAAATATGTTGATGGTTATAGTAAAATTGCCGAGCTATAAAGATTATTATTCCTCAAAAATTGATCTCAAAAAAAATTATTGCACACCTGTTATGCTAAAATTCATATAAAAATAATTATGTATATATACCTAAAAATATCATCCGTCCACAAAGGGTTAAAAGACCCTCCACACAACATCCCCAACGATAGTAATTAAATGATGATGATAGTAATAATAATAATATTTGGATGTTTTATAGCTCCGTTTTTGTGCAAAATCACCTCAAGAGTGCCGTACGAATATATAATACAATTCTACAATGAATGCGCCCCTGAGGTGATAACTCACAAAAGCGGCGCTATAAAAATTGTCCAATATTTATTTTATTTATTTATTTATCTACGTTAAAACTAACTTTAGACTAGTCAAACTATTATCAATTTATGTCTAACAGATTGCATCCACCAGTTCGCCGATCAACAATACAAAGCTATGTGTACAATGCTTTTTATTGATAAACGTGATGCTAGAATGTACACATTTTATTATTCGTATTTATTTATATTTTTTACAGGTAGATAATAAACAATACCATACTTGACGTAATGTGTGCAGTTCATGTAAAAAAAAACAAAACATTATTTATTACGTAAATATTGTGAGGTAAGAATGTTATAACCGCGAATAATGTTCCAGACATCAATTATAATAGATTCAACATGAAGGGCAATCATCGAATCATTTTCAATTTATTCAAACTTTCATTGTTAATTTAGTAATAGCCTCTTCATAATTTAAAACTGATTCATCAAACAACAACGAAAAAATACTAAACATTCTTCGTGTGCAACATTCCAGCACACATTACACGACTGATGAGCCATTACCACTTGTAAACCACGGGCGTGTATACTGTATATTTAGTGCCGTGCCGTGGGTCGCGGCCGCCCGGTGGCGAGCGCGTGACGCGTCCCTCCCCGGGTACGGTATAGCGGCCATCGGGCAGCGAGAACGCCCTTCCTTAATTATTCCCAACACTTCCCCAACTTTCCTCGTCCGACCACCCAGCCAGCAACACTACTTTGTGGTCAAGGTCCGACTTTCAATTAATACTGACCTCTTTCAATATATTAAATAAATTGAATGGGTTTTTGGTGTGGATGTCGGACGCTCATCGTGTGAATATGGAAATTAATCCCAAATGACCGCCTTGTAACATTCCTTCAAAAGTTATGGGAAATTATTCATAAATATATTTTTATTCTTTGAGAATACAAAAAATACTCAATCATGTTTAATGGGCTCCTTATAGTGTGGCTCCATAATATTACTTATTAAAATAAAAACGGGATTTCAGGCCCCTAACGAATAAATCTATGGTTTTTCTGTTAAACTTTTAGTAATAGAGGAAGTATACTTATAAGTTTTGCATTAACTTGTATCTTTTACTTTATAGTAAAGATTTTCTGTTCTTTTTTACTTCCTGGTGTCATTGTTTATAATTTATTGTGTATGGTATATTTATACCGTTGTTATTATTATGGTAAATTCAGATGCATGAACACGTATACCGATGTATTAGGATTTTACTAAAAGTATAAATACAAGTTATTCTCAATTAATGTTGATTAAATTAACAGCATAGAAATTGTTATTTTTTTTGCTTAGTTTATATGCCTTGCATATTCGTTTTATACTTTTTTATTTCTTTTTGCATAACCTAATCGTTGATGCGAAGCAGCAAAGCTCTAAAACGGTGAACTCTTTCATCGTAAAATTTGCACTGTTTGGAGTATCGAACCACGGAATCGTAATAAATGTAAATAACTTTTTTTTAATTAGTGGACGACAGACGCTCTTTAAACTTTTTAAAATAATAATATATTTCGATTAAGACGTGATAAAATTCAGTAGATGCCGTTTAGAGACTCAAAATAAATTAACAGTTTCGCAAATCAAGTCCCCTTTTCGATAATATTGATACATCACACCTCGAACGTTAATAGTATTTAGTGATGGATGTCAAATCTTATTATCTTTTAATTTATGGCGCACTTGACTTTCGTCAGACGAAACATCAGTCCCCTGACCAATGCAAACAATCAAACGTGCATAATATTTGCCAGGAGCTGATGAAGTCTGAAGTCGTCTACACAGTTTATTTGAGTATTATAAGATTAATCGAGGATTAATGTCGCGCTGTCGATCACGTCTTTATATTTTGTTGACAACAAAAAGAGCCAGATAACATACAACGCCTGGTTTATAGGCAAAATTTATAGCACCAACTTATTCATTTGAAAAAGTTGGTGCTATAAATTTTGTTTTATTAGTTATTATTATTATGCTATAAATTTCATGTTATTAGTTATTATTATTCAATATGTTCAATAGTTTCTTGAGAAATATGTAAATTATACAAACAAAGCATGTCTTTCTAGTTGGTATAATTTACAAACAACGAGAAAGACATACTTTGCGTTGTCTTTCTCGTTGTTCGTAAATTATACAAACAAAGCATCTCTTTCTATTTGGTATAATTTACAAACAACGAGAAAGACATACTTTGCGTTGTCTTTCTCGTTGTTCGTAAATTATACAAACAAAGCATCTCTTTCTATTTGGTATAATTTACAAACAACGAGAAAGACATACTTTTCGTTGTCTTTCTCGTTGTTCGTAAATTATACAAACAAAGCATCTCTTTCTATTTGGTATAATTTACAAACAACGAGAAAGACATACTTTGCGTTGTCTTTCTCGTTGTTCGTAAATTATACAAATAAAGCATCTCTTTCTATTTGGTATAATTTACAAACAACGAGAAAGACATACTTTGCGTTGTCTTTCTCGTTGTTCGTAAATTATACAAACAAAGCATCTCTTTCTATTTGGTATAATTTACAAACAACGAGAAAGACATACTTTGCGTTGTCTTTCTCGTTGTTCGTAAATTATACAAACAAAGCATCTCTTTCTATTTGGTATAATTTACAAACAACGAGAAAGACATACTTTGCGTTGTCTTTCTCGTTGTTCGTAAATTATACAAACAAAGCATCTCTTTCTATTTGGTATAATTTGAAAACAACGAGAAAGGCAACATATATTGATTCGTCCAACATTTATCTCTATGAAAAGTAACCCTTTTTAATTATTTTTGTAAGAGGGTGGAAGGTACTCAGTATTCAGTATCGGAACGTTGTCTGTGATGGTTTTAGCCGTGTTTGATGAACAAATCTTACTATTCCAGGTATTTACCTACTTTCCACTTCCCCATCTCCTTCCCCCGCAACTTTCCTCACTCTCACAATATTCTCCAAATTGGGATGCCATAGTTCCACTGACCTCAGACGGTGGGACTCGTGTGCGATATTCACAAAAAAATGTTTTGTTATTATCCTGCAAAGCTCTCAAATGTTTGCTTGACTGCAATAATTATCTTACTACCTGCGACAATCCAGAGTGGAAGTTACACTCAGTATCGCTCCAGTTCATTCATTTAAAATATATATCCAGCTAACCCATTGGGCACATTTTGCAACCGTGTTCTAAAATTAATTATATAAACACCCTAATATTATAGAACGTTTTTCTTCTTCTTTTAGCGCTAGTAAAATTAGATTGTTAATGTTGATGTTAGTTGTAAGTTTAGATTAGTAGTTATAGGCCTTAAGTCACTAGATATAATCTTAGATGTAAGTCACTAGTTTTAAATCAGTAGTTCTAGTTTTAACTATTTAAGAATTTTATTTGTGCAGCGCCCTTGAGGTGATTTTTCACAAAAGCGGCGATACATAAATTAGCCAAATATTATTATTCAGAAACGTCGCTTGAGATGGCTTCAGTCGAGTTTGGTGATCAAATCTTGCTATTCCAGGTACTCTTAAACCTTTATCTTCCCTCCGTCTCTTTCCCCTCCCCATTATCTATTCTCAGTCTCACAATATTTCCCAAATTTGGCTACCGTAGTCTCACTGGCACCAAACGTTTGGGTGCAGTTACGAACTCTTGTGCGATATTCAAATTTTTAAAAAATGTTTTTATATTGTCTTTTAAAAGCTGCTTCCCTACAATTATCTTCCAACTTGCAATATTGCAATCGATATACTTGCTATATCAAGCAATATTAAAAATAAGAGTTTGTGACAATTTTCTATGAATCAATAAGCACAGTAAGGTGGTCCGATGAATATTAACATTTTATGTTTATTTTCTCTGATGAGATTTTCGCCTCTCGACGAGTGTGGCCCCATAATGATGATAAATGAACCATGGCAAATCATCGCGCACGTTTGCCTCAATAAATCACTATGGCCTCGAATTTGGTCTGAAGAGGGGCTCAATCCTAATATTTAATATTTACCCGCACTCCAAACAAATGATGACCCTCAAGATGTTGTAATGCGTAATGTTCCCGAACATCATCTTATTTGTAAGTGTTTGAATATTAATCATCTCGCCCGTCCTGAAGCAACAAACATCAAATCATTAAAGCATCCTGAGTTCTCAGTTCTCAGTACGTGTGCATACAGGATGTATCAGGACGTACCTGAGAGACTTTATCAAGTGATTCCTAAGCATATTTTGTGTAATAAAAGTAAATCTAATTTTACTGTACCACGCGGTACACACATTATCGAAAAATATTTCGCATTATACACGATGCTTTTTTTCGTCCAGTTTCCCATATGGGTCACCTTTTCATGTGGATTCGAGATGTGAATAATAATAATAATAATAATAATTGGATAATTTGTAGAGCGCCGTTTTTGTGAAAAATCACCTCAAGGGCGCTGTACAATTTATTTCCTAGGATGTGTGAAGAGGGACGTTTTCTATTTTGGTATCGATTTTCGTACATTTTTAGATGATTCGACGTCATCTGACGTCTGTCATTTTTTTACGTAACTGTATTTTGTGGAAATGCTGAATATTTATTTCGTTTTATATCTAAAATATTGATAAATAAAATACTATGTATTAATTAATTACTGATTGTCAACGTGTTTTATTTTTTCTTCATTTCTTGATGGCAACGGCAAAGCAAATGACAGATCTTTTCTTGATTAGTACCATCCCAAAATATTATTTCTTTTATAATAGCAACTATCTATGTGAAATCGTAAGTATAAAAATATTGATCGTGTAAATCAAAGGTTTTTTTTCATATGGGTCGCGGTATAGTTTCCATGTGGGGATTGGTATGAAGAAAAGCATCGTGAAAAGCGACCTAAGTGTCGGGCGGGGAGTGGGCGGTTACTCGGCCGAGTGGAGCATGTTTCAGAAATATTGTTTGCTTTTTCATTTATTTTTACTTCACCGGAGGTCAAAATGCCATCTAAGTTTTTACTTTTTTTACATTCACCCCACACAAGAGGCCCTGAAGAAAATAATTTCCCTCAGGGCCTATGTAATATTTTGGGATGCTGTGTGGAGGGTTTTTTTTGGGAGGAAGTTCTGGGGAGGTAAAAGTTATGATGGATGGGTAGGAATATAGGGATCAGTATGTCCAGGAGAGACGGACATATGAATGTACCCTAACCCTCCCAAATTGAAGTATTCCTAATAAGCTCAAGATCGCTGTTCAAACCTTGTCAGGTAAGTTCTGATACACCATGTATAACCTGGCAGCCATAGCGAGTGTCCGAAAGAGCTATTAATGGTAATTTAATGGGAGGCATTGAAGAGACTGGGGAGGAGTTTGTTGGAACTAAACTGGAATAATTAAATTGCATTATTGTGATTTATAATATTTTGAATGGTGTTCGTTAGTGATTCACGTCCAAATATATGAGAATCATGAACATGAGGAATTTCCTGGACGAATTTGTAAATGCAATACGAATTTGTAATCTTTAGATATATGTAATAATACAATAGATCGGCTAAGTAATTTTGTTTTTTTTAAAGAAAGACAAACATTCCCGGGTTACGAATAACCTGACAATATTTGAAAATCTCTTACTACCACCACAGTAAGCGGAAAATGTTGCTTGTGTTGTGATGGAGGACTTAGCCAGCCGAGGAATTGAACACACTATGCCTGGGTGGAAACCAAACGCTATGTCAACTCGGCCACCGACCGGTCATGAAATAACTGTAATTAGATATTAGGTACTCTTTAATCATTGACATTATATTTGTGGAAAATTGTACGGGTGGAGCAAAAGTAATCACCCTATTGAAAAACGCTATAACTTTTGTAAATGGCGTCAAATGTCCATTCGGTTTTGACATTTGTGAAGTAAACCAACGCAGAATACAAATCAACAAGACATGTGGGGAAAAAGTAATAACCCTATTGGAAAACGCTATAACTTTTGCAAATGGCGCCAAATGTCAATTCGGTTTTGACATTTGTGAAGTAAACAAACGTAGAATACAAATTAACATGACATAAACCGATTTACACCGCAATATCGCGGAATAACAAGCAGTACCAAAGTTTATAAAAAAAAAATTACAGCAAAAGAACATCGGGCGATTACTTTTGCCCCACCCGTTGTACAGTAATTACATTTTTTTTAAATGTGTTAATTGAAGAAGTAACTATTTCAACGTACGAAAGGATTAATGGTATAAGTCGAAATAAGTTCAGATAATAAAAGTAATTAGTACCTACAATTATTTTTTTGTCCTTGACAAGAGGTGGTAATTCTTAAGAGGTGATAACGATTGGTGATAAAACGAACTCTAAGCAGAATTCTTGCCTGAAGAGACTATTCAATAATTACAATAGCGTATTATCCAAGGTGGATATTTTCTATTGCGAACTTACCAAATACAAGAGGTCCATAAAAGAATACTTATTAAAAGAATACAATTGTTTATATTTCTATTATGATTGGATTTATTACGGCTATAAATGTATTGATAAACATTTTGTTTTGTAATTTTTCGTTTAATATAATCTTTTGTTTTGTATAAAAATTTTTAATTCACATTCCTTTCTTACAAATTTAATTTACTTATTCCTTATTATGCTGTCTCAGTAGAGGTACAATCAAAAGGAGGACATCCATAATTGGTTTTATTTTGGCAATATAATACTTATGTACAAACTGAAATAAATGTAAACTGGCGATTTCCCGAAAATTAATAAATAAAAAAATAATTCTTGATGAAACAACTTTTGTCTTCTTTTTACAAAGACAAACATTAGCGGGTCACAAATAACTTTTAATTTTATGGGAATCTGAACCTTTGGACCACTCAGCCACTATACAGTAATAATTTATGTGATTTCGACTTATGATATGTATAATTTTTCACATATTTTATTCTTACTTTTTAATGTTATTTACATTTTCTCTAAAATATCTGTTTCCATCATTCAGTTTTTTTTGTGGTTTATTTAAGTTTTTTTAAATATATTTTTTTTTACATAATATTATTATTCTTATTTTAACATTTGATCAAGGTTATATGTAATAATTCGACAATTATACTGAGGCTCCAGGCTACAGTTCTGTCATAAATAGATTACACACCATTGGCAACTCTTATGCTAAGTTAGATGATGTTTTTAAAATGCCTCTATTGAAGTGTAAAGCTGGACTAACTTTAGAAGTGCATTTTTTAACGAGGTCACTGCATAACAGTTCTATTTTTTTCTTCTTCATTTATTTTATTAAAAACTTTGAACTAACGAATATTATTTTTTCGTTTGTCTTTTTTACTTGTGAAATTTATAATTTTTATATTATACTTTTTATTTTCTTTCTTATTTCTATATTGTACTATGACTGTCAATATTTATCATATATCATACATGTAAATGACACTTGTGCCGTTAATTTTAAATAAATAATACAAGTCATCTACGAATTTTATTTTATTTGGGAAACAAACAATTTTACAAATATATTTTAATACAAATCATTTTTACCAAGTTGCATAAACCAGTAAAGTTTCCACAGAAGATTCATTTTATATATAGGTAGAAAAACATATGAATATAAATAATACAATAGAATATAAATACTAACTAGTAGAAAAGGAAAATCTCCAAAAAATAAAAATAAAAGACTACAGATTCAACCCATACAAAAACAATACACACACTAACACTACTAAGTTTCCCGCAACGATCGAACGCTACTCTCTTAGGAATGCTATGAATCCTGCGAGGCTCGTATTGAACACATCGATATTTGTGCATAATCTATTAAAGGTGCTACAGCTTCTTCTTATAAATACATTTTCAAGATAATTAGTATTGCTCTTAGAAATATAAAATGTGTCCGGAGATCGAGTTACTCTTAATGGACATCTGAAATGAATATTTTGTAAAAGGTATGGGCTATCAATAAAATAGCGGATTATCTTATATAGCATTACTAGGTCTCTGATATCTCGGCGTTGATCAAGAGTTTTAAGGTTCATGGACACATTGTTTTCATCATTTCGCATGCGATAAGAGACATATTTCAAAAACTTTTTCTGAACTCTTTCTATGTTTGATTTATATGTAGAACTATGAGGGTTCCACACTGTTGATGCATACTCTAGGTGGCTTCTGACGTAAAATATGTAGAGAATCTTAAATGTTTGTGGATTTTTGAAAACTGAACATACTCTAAGTATAAATCCCAGCATTTTCAAAGCCTTCGACGTAATATGCTCGATATGAGATTGAAAAAGAAGCTTACTGTCCATTAGGACTCCAAGATCTCTCACATTTACCCTGTTTAAGAGTTTGTTTTTAATTTTGTAGTGATAGCTATAGATAGGAATGCCATGATAAGGGCATGAGCCTAGTATGGTAATCGATAGAATACAATTAAATTGTAATATGTAAAATAAATTTACAAATCTAAAAATAGTGTTGTCTTAAAATTAACTTTTTTGTTGTTATTTATTCTAAACGTGTAATCGTTGTGGATTCCAGGCCGTGGCCAACAACATGGAGGTGCGCTGCAAGTGCCACGGCATGTCGGGCTCGTGTCAGGTGCGCACGTGCTGGCGTGCCGCCCCGCCCCTGCGCGCAGTGGGTCGCGTGCTGAGGCGTCGCTACCGGGACGCGCTGCTCATGGGGCGAGGTAACGACGGCCGACCAGCCCGACAGCGCACGAGGGGACGCAACCGACAGAAGACCCAAAAGACAGATAGGGTGAGTGCACCGATATACAAAAACAATACTTTCACCCTCTGATACATAATTTCAATCTAAAAATAACAATAATAAAGAGAGAATGGACCGCCAATCAACTCGGACATGGCAAACAAATATTTGCCTTAAAAAAGTTGTTTGTTTCATACAAATTAGAAATAAATAAATTAGTAGCTTATTTTGGAATATGTATCAAACACAATTTCTGAATGAATTTTATCCAGTACAAGCTACACCAAATGTAGACTTTTTATAACGATAACATCAAACCTTTCCAAACGTGTTTCACTGCTGGTAATACAACTAGGTGCTAATATAAACTAGAAAGAACTTGTATCAAAAATAGTAACAAAAATCAGTAACTTCCCCTTTGTTCTAAGCTCAAAATCATGAATATCCATTCATCAATTTGGCATTTTATGGATTCGTTCATTCAATGATTAAATACGGATTTTTTTTAAATTTAGTAAACATCAAAGCAAACCAACAATATTTCAAAAAGACCTATATGGCTATTAAAGTATAATTAATAACTATCCACGTCACGTCAAACAAATACACGATTTACTTAAATTTTAGTCGTCACTAAAACATTCCTTTTAAACAAATGTCAATACACCTTAAGCTAATACTTGACATGAATTAAATACCTCTGTTTCTATTACTATATTTAAACATTGTAATATTTCTTGAGAATTAAGTTAGCTGTAAGAAATGTAATGTAGGTACCCTTAAGTTATATCCTTCGTACTTTGTGTATACATTATTATTGTATATTACACACTTTACAAATATAAGAAAAAAAAAGTCCCGATAAACTGCTATTTAGCAGTTTGTCTAGCGGGCTCTTTACATTATAAATCTTATTATAGTGAGTTTACAGTTACATGTTCTTTTGTATTTTTAAGTAATACCGTAAATAAGTGTATCGGTTAATTGAAGACATAGTAAATGTGAAGCTTATTTTGGGATACGTAATACCGTAAACATTTTTATTGGTTAATTAACTTATATTATTTATAACCTATTTAGCTCTTACTGCTTAAGACCGCAGTAACTCCTAAATTAAGTTTTTCGTTTTCTACATTCTTGGGTATTCCGAAAAAGTTATTTTCCCAAATTTACATTAAAATCTAATAGGTGGGTAGTTAGGTACCCACTGTGCTGAAAACCTTATTGGATTGTTGAGGATTCTAAGTGTTATTTTCATTATTTTTCAGTGGGGTTCAATAAAGAAGTGGCACGAAAACGACATTGACCCTCCCGCCGAGTCGCTGCTCTACTATGAGCGGAGTCCCAGCTACTGCGAGCGCGACACGGCGCTGGAGGTGCCCGGCACGGCGGGTCGGCGTTGCGCGCGCGATCGCACAGCACCAGGCTCGTGCGCGTCCCTGTGCTGCGGTCGCGGGCACGACCTGGTCCGCACGCGCAGCTCACAGCGCTGCCGATGCAGATTCCACTGGTGCTGCAAAGTGGAATGCGACACGTGCGAGCGAGAAGAGTGGATCGCCGTGTGCAAGTGATTGGTGGAATAGCAACAATTGTGTTAAATGAAAAATAATAAACGAAGCCAGGAGTAGGGATTAATGGCATGCTTTTCAAATATAGATCCATTGTAGAGAGGTTGCAGCAAAGCTCCTAGTGGTAGTACCATGTTATGAGCGATACAGTGTGGAGCAATGTGAAATAATTTGAAGTAACGTTGGACAATGTGGAAAAAATTGGAGCAATCTGGGGCATTGTAAAGCAATGTGGAACGACATAAAATAATGAGGAGCATACTGGGACAAAACAAAAATAAAGGTTCAGCACTCAAAAATGTCCCTGAAAATCACTTTGAATTAGTCTATTAACCAGGGCCGGCCCTGTGCAGGCGCACAGTCCGAGCGCCGACTTCCTTAGGCGCCAAGGATCCAAGGAGCTATGGCGCTGATAATATCTAACACTTCATACAACGCTGTTGAGGTTTTTACTAACGCCAGGCACCGTTTGACTCAGGGCTGGCCCTGCTGTTAACTCAAGCAATACTACAATAATGTTTTAGTTGTAATTCTACATGGGTAGTTAGAAAAATATCTAAGGTTTCCAGTAGCAAAAATTCTCAAACTGCGTACGGAGAAAATACAGTAAGGCTGATTTATTGAAAAACCTGTTAAAAACGTGATTACAATACATTTCATAATAAAATATCAATCTATTTGGAACATATAGGAACACATTGTTCATGCAGCTGCGCTTTTCCTAATAAATATATTGACGAAATGTGACAATATTAGAATTTTTAACAACACGTGTTCCGACACTCTAATAACATATTCGTTTTTTACCGACAGTTTGTTAGGAAACCTATCAATTCATTCGTTAATATGAATAATTTTACCAGATATTTAATAAGTTTTCTCAGTGTAATCTTTTAAATTCTGTGAAAAACATACCAAAATTTCTGTAAAATGCAGTTTGAAAACCAGTGGTATGAAAGGCATTTTCGAAAGTTTTATCTAAAATCCCAGTACATATTTTATAAAGAACTTAAAAGCTTACAGTCTAAGAACTTTTTCACTGGAAACCTTACATATTTTTCTATCTTTTCGCAAAGATTTTACAAAAAAATCATTCGTAGTATTTCTTGCGTTAGCAGACTACAAAGCATGTATTTGAAGTTCTGACCGTATTGGAGTAGGAATGTCAGATTATTTGGGACTGATAAAGAAAGTGCAGTACTTACACGAATTAATAATTGCAGACAGAATATTTGTGCTGAAAAAATATTGCTACGTTTTATTTGTTATATTCAAGGTGTAAACGGACGTACTTGACTTACTTTAAATAGTGATTCTTGCCATTACTGGGAGTAAAAAATGTAAATGTTTTGATCTCCAGTGACTATTTTATTTTTTTATTTTTATTTTATTCTTCTACATGTCGTCACTGGTCACTCAGTTACCAGTCAGCCCTTTACTCTGACCCAAAATGTCCAATACCTACTACTGTATTTTTAAATGTTTTTAGAAGGAGAAACGAACTTAAAATTAAATGAACATTTTTTATTACAAAATATCAGGAATCGCTAGTTAAAGTAAGTCATGTGCCTCCCATACTACCATGTACTCATACATATATACATATGGAAGTGGACTGTAAATTATTTGGTATCTATCAATCGTAAAATTCTCCCCCCCCCCCCCCCACCCCTATGCCGCGTTGCGCCACCTGGTGTCCAAAACGTTGGATAAAGAAGAAGGTAGCGTTACACGGCATGATACCTCAAAAATAATCTCTATAATACTTTCAGCCTTGAAATCTCAAATTATATCCGGTAGGTACTGGCTCAAGCATTGTGGATTATGGGAGTTATTGTGTGATTCATGACCAATATTTTTCTCACAATTATTACGGACTGCACCTCGTGGCAGGAAAATTACAGAAACGGACTGCGCCTTGCGAGGATCAAAGAATTTTTTCTATGACGACGAACAATTAAACATTATCTTTCCCATATAGGCGTCGAAATAGATATCGTATTTTATAATTCCCAAGTTATACAAGATTTCGATATTACCTGTAGGAAGTCGAGAGATTTTGTATTACATATTACGTATAATATGGTCTTCTTCTTTCGTATGGTGGGGGGCAGAGGGGGGAACATCTAGAGCAGTGAGCCAGCCTATGGCCTCAGGCGTCGCAATGTAATCCCGCCGGGGAATGAATGTAGCGGGCATTCGTTGACCACGTGTTCGGTGATCTGCATTCACACATCGCCGGCTCTGTATGGCCCCACCAGTGCATCTTGTGGGTACAGAGGCTGTGGGAGGACCTTATCCTATTGATGACAGACCAATGTTTACGAGACAGTGAGAATCCATTTTTCACGTCGGCCTATTGCCACTATATATGGTTACTATAATATGGTTAAATATGAGCTTTCGATACAAATATTTCTTAACCAAATCTAATCTCATAAATGTTGCATTAGTTAATCATAAAAGACTTAGAAATTAGTTTTAATTTAAGATTTTCTATACTACTTTAAATTAATGTACTTATTTATTTTGCAAATATGTATAAAACCCCCATTTTACATAATAAATAATAACCATGATCGATTAAATTCAATAAATAAATAACCGACACACTGTACATGATTTTTTCTTTTTAATTCCTTTATTGTCTAGTTACCTTTAAAGTGATAAGCATAATGCCGGGATCAAATGAGGACAATACAATATTTTCTTGCCTCGACAGCGCAGGGCAGGACAATGGGACAATACAACAATTCTACCAATACGAGATCTGACCGCCGAGAGTGCCGAGATATTTGCGCGTGGAGCGACTGGCTATTGTCCTACTGTCTTGTCTAGACGCATATACACGCGTATTTTAGACGAGAGAATCCTGAAAATCTTTATACAAAAAAAAACATTTCACCTTCAACAACATCTATAATGCCGAATTTTCAAATCTTATCCATCAAACGGAGAAAAATAAGTATTAATTAAAATGAATTTTTATGAACACGTGTTCATAAAAATCCTAACATTTCCGCATTTCTTCATTGAATAAAATCAAGATAAATGCAGGTGCATGAACACGTGTTCCGGTATAACATCCGCATTTTTAGCAAACCTGTTTTTAACTGGATTACCAATAATTTTAAGAGATATAAAATAAAATGCAATAATCATTTTTTCTACGTTCATAACTAATAGTATACTCGGGCAAATCCGGGTAGTAAAGCGGGTGTTATAATAAAATGTATAAACGAATGCGTAATACATAATATGTATACCTATATATCTGTATTACATGTATAAGAGAGTAAGAAATATGTTATTCCGTTGCATGCGGTGATGATTGTTGTGATGAAGTGTCTGCGATCCGAGACGCATGAAAAGTAAAAGTGTCAAGAAGGTGGTAGTAGTTGAACACCCGCCAGCAAGTAGGTATAAGCAGTTTTCACTAATGAACTCCGTCCATTTCGGAGTGATCTAATCACGTAAGGCCGTGAAGCCCCTCGAAGCCTTGTAAGGCCTCCCCCACCCCCAGGCCTCATCTGATTAAGGGTGGCTTTGGATTTTTGCCTCAGTCGTCGTTCATTCCCCGGTGCAGACCAACAGCTCTCGGGCTCTGGAGGCCTTCGTGGATGATATTTAAATAGTTCGTGAATTAGGTTGATTCGTGTTCTGAGGTGAAGTCCCTCGCTTGCTTGGAGATTGGTAAGCTTTCCTCAACCTGTAATACTTTATGAAACATACGCCAAGAGGGTTAGTACATGGATAAAACTGAGTATTGCTTATTTAAATATTGTAATTCGGTTAAAAAAAGGTTTGCAGGCCTATAACGAAAGAATCAACAGGTTTTCTGATAATTTTTTAGTAAATTACGAATATATTATAAACACTTTCCGACATTGCATTCGTATTTTACAAAAAGTTTCTGACGAAACCTGTTAATTCATTCGTTAAATGCCTGCAATCCCGTTTTTAACCTGATTACCGATAATTTGAAAAGATTCTTAATAAGTTAGCAATACTAATTTTTCACCATGTACATTTAAAATAATTAAAAGTAATGGCACAACCATAGATAACAGAAACAAAGAAGATGTGCTATGAACCATTATTAATATGAAAGCACTATGGTGGTGCTGTTTGGTCGTAGCTCGGCGGCAGTCGGCACGCTTCCATGCTTCATCTCCCTTTGTTTCTATTACCTGTGGTTACAATATTGACATTTAAAATGTTAATACTTGAAGTACCTATTTTCACTTTCCCATACTTAATGGTTGGTCTTACAGTTATTGCTACAAAACAGTACATATTTCCGGTTTCAGCGCAGAGGTATTCTGTATGTAACTAGTAATTCAAGAATTGATACTGAAAACATAAATATCTTTTTTTCTATAAATTCTTTTTACATACAATTCTAAACATAATAATACTAAATATAACAACATGAGTGTTTTTAGACTGGTTGTGAATTTCTTTTGGCTGTTTTTCAGCAATGACTTATTACTTCACTTCGGAATAAATACAGTAGGCAGGTAGGTACCTACTCCTTGATTCACTTGCACTACTACATCATATATTTGAAAAAAAATGCTTTAAATGTTCGCATTTTGAATGTATAAAAACATTAGCAAAATGAAATGTTCCGTATCGTGGAAAACTTGACAATTCAACACGCCTTTAAAAGGTGCCACTAGAGCGATTTTAGGCATATTATGCCAAGTTTTCAAAACGTTTTGAACGATCGCTCGCCATAATGTGCCAAATTTATAGAACCTAAAATATGGGATAACCTGTGAAATCTAGGCGAATCCATTGGTTTTATGCCGCATTAAACAATTTTATAAGTTTCTATATTAATATTTTAAGGAATGGTATTAATTAAATAAAATGGTAAATGTATATATATATGACACCAATCGCTCGAGTGGATATAAAGTCATTCAAAGCGATGAAAAAAAAAATGGACATGTAAACCTAACCTATTTAACTTTGTTTTTGTTTCATCACTTTTCATGACTTTTATATCACTATTTAAAGTTGTGTTGAGTTATCCGGTCACCCTTGACGTCCTATTAAAAGAGAGAATCGAAGAGTCACCTCCAAAACGTCACATAAATTACCTACAATACTTTGATTTAAACAATTGCATGACCACAATCCATGCATATACTTTTACTAGCTGTTTACTGCACGGAGAAAACTTTGCAGGTGAACGGAGAAAATATACTAACATTGAATATAGCTAATTTATTAAGAATCTATTCAAATTATTCGTAATCCGGTTAAAAACGGGATCGCAGGCCATTGACGAAAGAATTGATAGGTTTCCTAATAAACTTTTAGTAAAATACGAATGTATTATCACGATGTCGGAACACGCGTTCATAAAAATCATAAGTAAATGGTTCATAAATATTTCCGCATTTCTTCATTGTATATTATCAAGGCAAATGCAGGTGCAAGAATATGTGTTCCGATATATTCGGAATTTACTAAAATTTTATCGGGATTACCAATAATTTGGAGAGATTTTTAATAAATTAGCAATACTCCGTGTGGCCAAAGGAGGAACTGACAAATGAACCAACTATTTGTAAAAGCCAACTACGAAACAATTATTTTTAATAACTGTATTCCCAAAATGTACACCAGCGCGCAGCGACTACAAGGTTAAGGTTGTCAATCTATGCCTACATGGTGTTGCTCAAATTACTTGTAGGTACCTAAAATTCTGAATGGGTATTTTCACTCTTTTTTGATTCGATCGATCGATTTTTGATTGATAGTAAGTAGTATTGACGATTATCTTTTCTATAACAATTAAAAATGTTCCATTTTCGATTTACCGCCAAAACTACTTACATGTTCGTTTTTATTCGTAAATTCGGCGGCGTTGACGTCACGCCACGAAGGTTGGTGACAGCCGTCTAACCACACATTGGCGGATTCTGTCATAATAACGTTGTAGCATATTGGAACCTTTTCGTAACGTTTGGTTTTAGATCGATTTTGAAATCAACGAAAATATTACATATTTTTTGTACGATAATCATCATCAGAAAAATAAACTTTAAATCTTCCACACATTTTTAACGGTATTCATAGTTTGTAAAAATACCCCATTTAATAACCGAAAATTTACAATTTTGCACATTTGACCTTCTAAACAAGAGGAAGGTGACTGCAGGGGCGATGACTCCGATCAAAAATTTGAACAGACATATTGTGACGTCATATGTTTGCCTAGCTATATCCACCAATGAAAAGCTCTGAAAATCTATGTAATAAACTTTCAAAGTATTTCATTGGTGTATTGTATAATAAATAAGCTCCGAATGAATTTTACTGTCTATATATTGGCATATCTATGTTTTTTAGGACATTTTTTTTTCATTCAAAAAGCCCGAAGTTATCAATCTATAGAAGTATCGAAACACCACGTAAAGCTTGGGGGCAACGCCAACGCCGGGACTTCATTAAATTTTATTATTAAAAATTTCATCTTGCCTATTTTGTGTTTTGGATTCCCGTGAAAAAAATGTATAACCTTTAAATGTTACACTTGTATGTTTAATCAATGAGGAAAATATTAATAAACATTTAATAATACTTATATGACGTAATATAGTGATGTGTATGTGTGGTGGTCGTTATGATAAAGTTTGTCGAACCGTCTAAAGATGGCTTCTCGACTACGGTTGATAATAATATTATGAAGAAAAATGGATGGAGTGGATTACTTTGTATCAAGGTTACTTGACATCGACGTAAGCTAAGAAACATCCCAAATAAAACCATTGAAGATATCTCAGGAACATGTTCTGTTTCGCGGATTACCATTAATTATGAAAATAAATAATAGCCAAGACGAGACTTCATTATTGTGGTGAATACTTACAGGGCCGATTTAGTGAACCTCAAATGACACAAGAAGAGATTGCCCCAGATGTAAATTCACGGCTAATTGGATTTCCCGACAGTTTTATTTCTTCGGGCGACTGGCACATTAAGCTCTAGATGGCTTCCCTCGGACCTGTAGACATTACCTACGCGCAAATGAGCTTATTGAATAACACCAACCTGGCTGCTTTCCATTTGCATTCAAATCTTTCTCTAATTTGTGTAAAGTAGTGATCTTTGAAAGATGAATAAATTGGGAATTTAATATGTGAAAAGGATATTCGAGAGACAATATTGCAGAATAAGGAATCATTATGTTGTAATAACTTTCACTATTATCTTTGGCTAAGGATTTTCAAAAATATAACTTGTATGTTTATGTCTTAATGAATTGCGAGTCATCTCTGGTGAGCTCTCAAACTGGAGTTCGGGTCTCAATTAAGAAATATTCCAAGATCGAAAACAACATCGATAAGTGGAAGATAAAGTCAGAAAATCGACAATTTTCGAAGTGGAAAAATAAATATACTTTTTTTATTTATCTGCTACAGGTACCTACGTAACGTAACATCTATTTTTTTACTGTGACACGTACACAACGAACTATCAGACACACTCACTAACGAATAGGATGCACGAATTGAGCAACAAGTTTGGGTCATGTACTATTGGTATAACTCCATTTATAGAATAAGCGTCTTCTGTTGCAGCACTTCGCTGAATGCTACAAATTATATTGGTAGCGTAGGTAAGGTAAGATATTTTTTGTGGTGTGTATAGTACTGTTGTAGTTTCTATTTCTATTGTTCATGTTTTAATAATATTGTTTCATATTTAGTTTATCAGTTTTCACGCCTAAAATCAATTGGTATAATTTTCGATAGCACATTAGGTTTCTAAAAATCTATAGAGATGTAAAATCCCAGCTGGGCGTAAAATCAAATCATAAAAATTAAGGCTATCAAAATATAGTTAGGTTTCGTTTGTTGAAATTTTGTTTATTGGCAAGGTAATGAATGGCTTTTACAACTGTCACTGCCTTGTGGCTGGGGATAATGGTTAGTTAGTTATATAATGGTTTAATTTATTCAGTCTCCTTACAGACGAAAGCGATAGAAGTGACCATTGCCACGATGGGCGAACTCCTGGATCCCGCAACACTCCCGGATCCGCGCGAGCGCTACGAACTGGGCGAGAGGCTCGGCTCGGGGGTGTTTGGGCAGGTGCACGAGGCCACGGACGGCGAGGCAGCGGGGAAGAAGGTGGCCGTGAAGATTCAGACGATCACGCCCGACTCTGAGAAGAGCCTGCTGGACGAGTATGGGATCCTGAAGGACTTTTGCACCAATCACGCCAATCTGGTCGACTTCTATGGAGTGTACTGCGATAGGAGCGGCGATTCGGATAAGATCTGGTTCGTCATGGAGGTGAGGTGTACTCTTATTTCATTGGTTTATGGGGGAATTAAATACTCGCGGGCAAAGGGTGTCAGGACTAAATTACACAGGCGTGAATTTAGCGTAACAATGTTACACACGAACGGAATGGCCTACATATGGCCACGAAATTACACGCGGAGAAAAATTAGTATTTCTAATTTATTAAGAATCTCTTCAAATTTATGTAATCCAGTTAAAAACGGGATTGAATTTAAAGAATGAATTCATTGGTTTCCTGATAAACGTTTTTGTCACAAAATATTCTAATATTTTCACATTTCATCATTATATATATATATTAAAACAAAAGCAGGTGCATGAATACGTGTTCTGAAATATTAGGAATTTACTAAAAACTTATCTGGAAATGGCCTGCAATCCATTTTTTAACCGGATTACCAATAATTTTAAGAGATTCTTATAAATTAGCAATACTCATTTTTCTCCGTGCAAATGAACGAAATTACACGTTCTCGAATTACACACGATAAAAAATATACTTTTTAAAAGATTTTAATTTTTTGTCTATCGTCTATGCTAAATAAATTTTATAATGGAAAAAAACAATACTTACGTTAGGTTAGGTGTTTTGTCGTATGTAATTCCAGTAGGAGTAATTTAAGTAGATGCAATCCACTCCACGTGTCAGTGTGTCTTTCTGGCATTGTAATATTTGTATTTACACGAAATTTATGCCTGTGTAATTTCGTCATGTACCGCTAGGCAAAATACGTTTTGTTTTTCGTATCCCTGTAATTGGTAAAAGTAAACATCATCTCCACAGGCTAAATAGATGATACATAAAGGATATTTTTAAAATCTTGAACCCTACAACTTTGGCAGGTAGGTAGGTACTCATACGGGACACCTTATCAAATGAGTTAGTTGACAAGTTGACAACGTTTAACTAATGGTTTTACTCAATATATTTGCAGTACTGCGAATGCGGAGCAGCCATCGACCTGGTGCGTGGTCTAATAAGCATGGAGAGGAAAATGAGCGAGGAACACATTGGTTTCATCTTGAAGGAAACTACAAAGGTTCGTTGATATTTTAAAAATTGTTTATTTATTTATATATTAAACGCTCATATGGGCTATTACAAATATGCGATAGCAATTATAATGTATCTACATAATATTTCAGTGGAACAGTTATCATAAGTGAAATGTGCATTTAAAATTATATAGAAACATCTCCAATTTCTGTGAAAGTATTGCCAACTGCGTGCAAGAATCTAAATGACTCAGTCCTGATATTATTGTTGCAATTAACAAGAATTTTCGATCGAGTAGATCTAGTTGATATGTTGAAGGTCACCTTCAACGTATCTAATCAGACGCAACATATCGGGGCTGTCTATAATTCAAAAAAAAATTAAAAATAAAAGTGTAGTCGGAAACAAGTTTCTATCCGAGAGTTTTAATAATTTTAACTCTCCATCAAGTGGTTGTAATTTGTAGTTTCTATTGGTAGACTGAGTTTACAGTTAATATATCTTAGAAATGTATACTGTAATTTTTCAATGGAATCGGAGTGGATTTTGAGGTGTAAGTGAGGGTACCACTGGAGGTAATCCACCGCTTACCCGCCCTGGTATAAGTGACAGATGGTTACTCCTTCAGGGCTCTTACAAGGACTTTTGGTTAAACGCATCTACATTTATTATAAAAAGAATCTAGACCCTCAATATCCCTGCATAGTGGTTAGGCTGCAGGATCCTTACAATATACACAACAACACAATTAACAGTATTATGTGAGGGCACCAGGTAGAATTATTTATTTATTTATTTAAACGCCATAAAATGGCTATTACAATATAATGATACATCGGAATATAAGCATACAGTGGCACACAGGAGAATATTAGTAATACATTACAGAACAAATAATGTGTTCACAAAATTATTATTGCAAGTGATACAGTTGTTAATAGAAGTGCAGTGAGACAATACACAATTAAAAGAAATATCTACAAGTGTAATATTAGTTGAATGAATACTATATTTGTATAAGACCTGACATAAATCGAGGTATAAGGTGTTTATGATAATAGATACAGAGATGTGCAAAATGGGTACCCAAAACCATTTGAAATGCAAAATGGAAATGGGTCAAAACTTTTCCATTTGAAAATGCAAAATGCAAAATGGTTTTTAGAAAAGCATTTCAAATCCAAAATGCAAAATACCTATTTTCAAAATGCATTGAATGCAAAATGGTTTCTCAGGTTAAACAATTAAAATAATTATAGATTTTTTAAACAATTTTGTCATTTAATAATGGACATCAATGTAGAACAAACATATTACATGATGGCAAATCCAAAAACACCCCGACTACAGATTATGAAACCACAAAAAAAATTCGCGGGACTAATGTTGCCAACGTAAAAACATAGAAACTGCTATCTAACATTTAATATTACAGCTTCATGGCTCCATGTTCAGTATTTTTTGTAATGGTATCACTCAATTGCCAGGGCTCCTACCAGGGAGCAACGTGACAAATGTATTATCTCTCATAGCAAGGTTGAAGACCGACTGATATTTGAGGCTTATGAAAAAAAATGAGTGGAGATAGTAGGAAGAATGTTGCAAAAAGCATTTAAAATGGAAAATGCATTGAGAAAAGCATTTAAAATGCAAAATGGAAAATACCCATTTTGCATTTCCATTTGAAATGGATTTATTTGAAATAAAGCACATCTCTGAATAGATAGTAATTAAAGTACAGAATTTTATAATAACAGAGAATATTTTATTTGAACAGAATATTAATACCTATGTATAAAAAAAGTGACTTGTTAACATAATATAATCCAGCAAAATATTATAATAGAGTAATTAGTAGTGAGTTTATCGTTACCTTCAAAATTAATTCTACTTGGAATAGCTGGGCAGGTATCGCAATTTGGCATCCATATTGAAAAAAAGGCATACCTACATAATCATTACCTGAACGATGATGATCGATTTTCGTTGTTTGCAGGCCTTGACTTACCTCCACGAGCAAAACGTGATCCACCGAGACGTCCGCGCAAGCAACATTCTGCTGAACCGAGACGGTGACGTCAAGTTGACTGACTTCGGCCTATCGTGTAGGCTGACCACCGACGAGGGGAAGAGGCACTCCGTGGTGGGCTCGCCCAGCTGGATGGCCCCTGAAGTGGTCAGTGGCGGGGACTCCGAGTACGGCATCAGAGCCGATGTCTGGGCTCTTGGAATTACGGCCATAGAACTGGCTGACGGGAAAGCACCCTTCCAAGACATGCACCCTACCAGGGCTTTGTTCCAGATTGTGAGGAACCCACCTCCGGGATTGCAAAGGGCCTCCAACTGGTCTAATGATCTGAACGACTTCATTTCTGAGTAATCACTTATATTATAATCCACTATGTTTCATCCACTTTTGCTTACTGTTGGTAGAGACCGGGAGACGGTTAAAAGCGTTTTTTTGTATTTTCATGCTATTGGTAGACGGCGGGAAACACCAAAACGTGTTTTTTACTGTGAAGTAAAAATTAGGCGTCTGTCCAGGACGTGTACTAGGTACCCGGCAATTCGTAATATGTTCGGCAGTTCGTTATTGTCTGGTAGCAGACTCTGATGATTAAACATGCACTTGCGGTCATATAATATAGCGGTAATATTTCGTTTATCTTTACTTTTTTCAATATTGTAGCGAATTCTTTGGTTCAAGACGTTCTCCATTTTCGTTTCTGCCTCCACTACAAATTATTTTTATTCATAAAATATTATGAATTTCGTACAAAATATCTATCATTGTGAAACGTAATTTCGCGCGCGAATCTGAAATTTCCCGCTTTACATAAAAACCACCCGCGAACATTGTGTCAAGGCTACACAAGACTAATACATCAAGAGGTTGACACTTTAATTAATTCCGACTTATTCGTAAAGATAATAGTTACTTGTATTTAAGATCAATTAAAAGAGTACCTTACTATTAAAATATTTTATGTAAAACTATTTGAAAATTTTATAAAATGATTTTCGATTATAAAATTAGCGGTAAGCACCAGATTTTATTTTTCTAGACGATGAATTGGAAACTTAGTGATGGATTCCTCTAGAAACATCTGAGATTTTATTAATTCGTTCATCAAAAATAATTCAAATAAACCCCACGGAAATATCAATATTCTAGGCCTGATATGACAAATTCGACCGTAGGTCCGTCCATTACGTCGGGCCGCGTGCTGAATATTGTTTGTACACGACTTCATCACTTAATTCGTTAAGATTCCCACTTTATTTTAGAAATTTGCTCGGGCAAATTCAACCGCAGGTCAGTCCAATACACAAGGGGAGCGCGTCGTATATTTTCGTGCATAGCTTCTTCACTTACCTCGTTAAGATTCCGACTTTTTTTTGGGGTATTGCCTCGTCTTAATAATTATATATATATGTTACCTTGATGAATCCGCTTATTTTCAGATGCCTAGAAAAGAATCCCGAACACAGGCCGTACTCTGCAGAGCTTATTGAGCATCCATTCATCCAATCGCTACCGGACAACGACTACCATGTAAGTAAAATAATGCACCTGTTGGTGTGTATCTGCGGTTGACCTTAAATCCAATGAAATAATCGTGATCTGAGGAGCCTCAAAAACAACAGTATTTACGTGAATGTTGTTGGCTTAACGTTATAATAAAACCGTTGCAATTTTAACATGTGAAACTAATACTTAATTATATACTTTACGTTTTACGTCTCAAGGGAAAACAAAAGGTCAACATAACTGCTACTTCATTTCTCCACGATTAAACCTTTATGACTGATTATTCAGAAACGATATTCCGGTTATATGAATTAATACCGTACTTAATGTTATTTTTCCAGCTCACTCAAGAGTTAAAGATGCTTGCCAACGAAGTAAGCCAGGCCGGGAGAGAAAATCGTATGCCGGAGAGGCTGATCAGGGATGGAAAGCTGCAGACTGAGACCAGTCCTGAGCCTGAAGCTATGCACGTGGAAGATCTGGCGGCTCTTGAAGTGTTGACCGAAGATTCCATATTGGATGAGCTGCAATTGAAGATGTCTCGAGGATCTTTCCAGAGCTTTGTCGGAGATATACTGCTAATTTTAAACCCAAGCATGGAAATGGATATTTACAACGACGAGGTAAATTGCTAATTTACTCTCAGTTTTTTAAATTTCAGTAGATGGTTTTCCATGCAACGAAAGAGGTTTGGTAACAGGATTGCACATTGCAAAATGAAATAAAGAATAATAATAAAATGTTGTCATTTCAGTACCACGCCAAGTATCAATACAAATCGCGTTCCGACAATGAGCCTCATATGTTCGCAGTGGCCGATAGCGCGTATCAAGATGCTCTTCATCACGATGAACCCCAACACATCGTCTTCTCGGGTGAGAGTCGTTCTGGAAAAACTACAAATATGCTTCAAACAATGAAGCATTTGGCTTACCTGGGACACAACCGAGACATCACCGGAGAGAGGATAGAGAAGGCTGTGAAGATTCTCCACGCGGCCACCAGCGCGGGCACTTCCATCAATGAAGACTCCACGAGGTGCATTTTGCAGACTCAGATGACGTACAGCAGGTCTGGAAAACTTAGCGGTGCCATATTCTGGCTCTATCAGTTGGAAAAGTGGAGGGTGTCTACTACCGATATGTAAGTCAAATATTTAATCAAAATACAGTCGATTCCGCTTCATTGCGATACATTGGTTCCAAATATTTTGTCCCCAAGAAGCGAAAAAAAAAAAATAATAAAATTTTAAAAAATCATGAACAAACTTTTACGTTGACGAATGTTGGCGGACGGTAAATAGCCGGCGCCGAATTCTGTCGAATGCTGACGAAAAAAACTTGAGATCAGAATTCATCCAAATTGAACGGAATGGTGTCCCAAACAATCTAAGTAAATTAGTTCTAGTTTCTTTATTTGGTTTCTGTTCCTTGGGTTTTAGCCCAAATAACCGGCTGTCCCGATAAACCCGTGTACCATTTAATTGAATCGACTGTATCTATAAAATGTGGGCATGATAACAATAATTGATTGGTGTCGTTTTTTTAAAGGACACACGCAAATTTCAACTTAATTTACTACTTTTACGATGGCATGGAAGCAGCTGGTAAATTGAATGATTACAACCTGGAACCTGAGAGGAAGTACAGGTACCTCAGAGTGCTCGACACACCACCTAAGCTACCGAGCAAACGCGAAAACCCAGAGGAAAATGTCCAGAATTTCCACGTAATTGAGCAGTATTTGAAAGATCTCGAATTCGAAGAGGGGGAGATCGAATCTCTATGGAAGATAATTGCAGCCATACTCATCTTAGGAAATGTCAAATTCAAAGACTGTAACAGCGGTGCAGCAGAAGTAGAAAATCTGGAAGAAGCGAAGAAAATAACCACTCTTCTGGGTTTAGACGAAAGCAAGTTCACCTGGGCTCTAATAAATTACTGCCTCGTGGAAAAGGGTACCGCCGTTAAGCGAAGGCACAGCACTGATGAAGCAAGAGATGCTCGCGATGTATTGGCCGGAACAATTTATAAACGATTACTGGATTGGCTTGTAAATTCCATCAATTTAAAGCTATCTTTCAGTCGATCCGTTTTGTGAGTATTCCGTGATTCACTTTATTGTGTAATTTATAGCTTCCTGCTACCTAATTATGCTGATAACTCCTTTTGTATTTCTAGTGGAGACAAGTTCTCTGTCAGCATTCTCGATATGTTCGGCTTCGAGTGCTTCCATCGCAACAGGCTTGAGCAACTTATTGTCAACACGATGAACGAGCAGATGCAGTTCTTGTACAACCAGCGAATCTTTGCGTGGGAAATGCAGGAACAGGAGGAAGAGCAAATTCCTGTGGTGACCCTGCAATATTACGACAACAAGGCGGCAGTAGATCAGCTCATGGGGAGGCCACTGGGACTATTCTACATTCTTGATGAGGCGTGTCGCACTAATGGCGGACAAGAATATATCATGAGTAAGTCGATTATAAACCATGCCAAATATACAACCACGTATTACGAATCACGCCACGCTAATGATAACAATATTACTCCAGGTACCATCAAGAATTCGTCCAAGGGTCCTTACGTCAAGCTTTCGGGAAGTCACGAGTTTAGTGTAGCACACTATACCGGCAAGATCAACTACGACGCCAGGGATTTGGCCGAAAAGAATCGTGACTTCCTTCCCCCGGAGATAATCGAAACCCTGAGGGCTTCCAGTGACCAAACCGTGAGGCATCTGTTCACCAACAAGCTGACCAAGTCTGGCAGCCTCACAGCTCCGTCGTCTATGATCAAGCAAGCTAACGACAACAAGGAAGATGCGGAGAAGGCAAGGGTAAGCATCCTTCAAATAGCAATTCAATGTAACTCCTCGAATCTACACATTAATTGACTGGGCATAGCGAAGTCCTGTTTAACTCGACCGTTTTTCATTCCATCTGTCTGTAAATTTGTTTGTACGTTCCGTTTCTGTTTCAAGATGGTGGCCGTCCTAGTGGTTTAATAAAGGTTATTTTTATAAATGTGAAATCGTGGTGTTTATTTTTTTGACTCTCTTATTCGATTTTTTCAATATTATGTTACCTGCCTGAAGAAAATTTGAAAAAAGAATTGTCATTGAGATAGTACATAGTACCTATAATTCCTTAATTTAAATAAAAAATGTTAGTTAGGTACCTACTTAAAAAGCAGGGGAAATTTTGGTTTATATTTAAATAAGATAATTAGAAACATACTTGTTTGGATGCTCGGTCTACTATGGGTCTGTTCAGTACTGTTCACAGAACTACTGGTTATAGTAATTAGAAACATACTCGTTAGGATGCTCAGTCTACTATGGGTCTGTTCAGTACCGTTCACAGAACTACTGGTCATAATAATCTTGTCAATTACAAAATCTGTCAGATTTGAGATTTATTTAGAAATTTCCCCGCTCGACATTACATTTTAAAATTTTGAACTTAGGCAATTAAATGGTAAACTTGAAAAAATGAAAGCTTGGTGTTCTCTCTTTCGAAAACTGTTCATATCATATAAATACTATATCTGACTAAAATCGAAAAGAAGAACGAGTTTTATGAGGACGTGGGGATGTGTCAGTTGCTGACAGACAATGTCACTTGATGTGACTAAACGCCTTTTGACGTTTCGTCACCAACGTGGTTTTAAATCTTCTCAGCGAGTATATGTTTTACAGATAGAGACTACCTAAACTTTTCCCTTATCAAGGATAATTCGCCAAGAGGCTTTTTTGTTCTTAATGAGTATTGATTGCTGGTTGGAGAAGATCGTAATATATTATTATCAAGTAGGTAACTACACTTATACACAGGTCTTCCTTTTTAATGGAATATCCACTAGTCAAGATTTTCTTGTGATTCCAGAAGTACAACACCGAGTCGAAGGGGCTGTACTCCCAGTTGCATAGGATGCGCACGGCTTCTTGCACCTTCCGCGCTGCCAGCCTGGAACTGCTTCGCGGGTTGTCTGCGGGCGCAGGTAGCGGGGGCGCCCACTTTGTGCGCTGCGTGCGCGCCTCGCTGGATCACGGCACGGCGCTGGACTTCCAGCCCGATGTCGTGCGCCAGCAGCTACGCGCGCTCGCCGTGCTCGACACGGCGCTTGCGAGACAGAAGGGCTTCTCAGTGCGCATACCCTTTGCAGAGTTCATAAGGAGGTAACAACTTTCATTTATGATTAGCACTTCCCTTTGTCTTTCTTCAACTAAGGAAAACAGTTTCAATGGGACTACCTACACCTATTTTCTTTATTCAAACGATTACTGGAACTCTTCATAACTAATTCATTACACACGGTCACTATGGCCAGCCACCATCGCCAACTCCCTGTTCTCTTCCACATATTGCAATAATTAAGAAACACCTGTAACTCAACCACTAGCAAAAAATCAAGCACAGGCGCATGTCCTGTCCTGTGCAAAAAAGGCGAGTTTATTTTACATGCTGAGAAAAAGTAATTTCTAAGCTTAAGCTTAGACAGCGGGAGACAATATTTACCGAAATTTCTCATTTAACTTGATTTACGTTGGAAAAAATGACAATCACAACGTAAAATACTTATTGAATGATTGGAGATAGTGTCCTGGAGAGACCGTTTTCGGGAACTCTTTCATAATATACAAAGCAAGAGAAGAACGTCCTATAATATTATGTATATGAAACTTGTGTCAATGCCGGCCGTTCCGTATCATTGTTTTGGTAATCGGACACCCAAAGTTAAAGTTTGTAAGTTTGAAAATAAAATTTTGTTTTACAATTTTTTTATGTGTTTATTTGGAGTAAAAACATATTAGGTAACGGGGACTATGAAATAAGGACTTGCACGCCCTCCCACCCCCGCAATTCCCTTCATAACGGACGTCGCTAGGGAAAGGTTTTGTTCATGGTCCATCTACAGTAATGATGTTTGTATATTTACTAGTAAATCAGTTAAATATTTTCCATTTTCTTTGTTTCAGATACAAATTCTTGGCATTCGACTTTGATGAGACCGTTGACATCACAAGGGATAATTGCAGACTTTTACTAATCAGACTTAAAATGGAAGGATGGATTATCGGAAACACAAAAGTTTTCCTGAAATATTATAACGTTGAGTATTTAGCAAGGTATATACATTTCAAATCAAACATTAAACTAAATACAATATTTTCAGAAAATGCAATGTTAAAAGAATGAGTTTTTACTTGTAGGTTGTACGAGGTTCAAGTGAAGAAAATAGTGAAGGTACAATGCATGATGAGAGCATTCCTGGCCCGCCGGCGAGTGGAGACCAACAAAACAGCCAAAGCCGGTAAGGAAGCTTACAGCTTTGTATATATCTCTGTACTCAACACAATACACATACAATTATTATGTACAAATAACAACCTTTTCAATTAGCAGCATCCGACCTACAGCGTCAGAATACTAAAGAAATGTCAGAAGAAGACGCCGCCATTAGGATTCAGAAAGGTGAGCCATGGATTGGGTAGTACACCTGTAGTCACATTATGCACTCAAAGTATGTCGCTATTCACCTATCACAATTCTTAG
Organism: Hesperophylax magnus; assembly: GCA_026573805.1. NCBI lineage: Eukaryota > Metazoa > Arthropoda > Insecta > Trichoptera > Limnephilidae > Hesperophylax > Hesperophylax magnus. The sequence continues at coordinate 217,719 of JAIUSX010000041.1, read as the reverse complement.
CTTTCCGCGGATACACAGTGCGCAAAGCGTACGGTCCCCTCATCAACAAATCTACGGGTAAAATCGACGTGGAAACGGCAGATTTCCTCCGGCGTTTTGCGAAAAGGTGGCGCAGTCGATCTATATTCCAAGTACTGCTGCAATACCGAGCCATACGGTACCAAGATTTGGTTAACTTTTCGCAACAGGTAATCTTGCACTCTTAGATTATATAAAATATCATTACGCTAAAGTAATAAAATGTCCCACTGCCATCAACGTGAAATGTTATTTGGATTTCTCAATTTGTAGGTGCATCTGTTCAATCAGGCGATGATGCAGAGCCTGATGAACACTAGTGCGTGTGTGATACTAGATCGCATAGACCCGCAGGCTAGACCACTACAATTCCTGGGACCCCCTCAATCATCCGTGTGGAAACTACCATTCCGACTATCAGACATCCCTTATTTCGACACTACATATATGTGCGATCCTTCTGCAAAGTGTGGGTAAGTGTTCCAAAATAAACTGTCATAATGGATGCTGACTGACTTATTAGGATTGAAGGCAGGATATTATATTAATGTATATTTCCAGTGACACACTGGCGCTTGGCTACGATTCAGATCATGACACCTGGGACGAGCCACTTCGCAGACGCACTCAAACTGCCAGTCACCAGATCCGGTCCCCAATGCAGAACAGCCAATACCATAATGAAACACCAGCTTCTCCTTTAGGTGTTGCCGCACCCTCCCATGAAGACCTCATTCACTTGCCCTTCAGTAGGGACCCCTCCCAACCACCTAAAAAGCTGCCCACTGAATCCAGCACCAGTCGCCAGTCTAACCACAGCAGCTACACTCCACAAACATACAACAGGCAGGGATACGGGTGTATACAAGATCAAGCTTGGCACGACAATGAAGCCCCTACCAGTCGAAATGCAGTTTACAAAAAGAAGCAGGCACCTCCCACTCCAAACAAAGTGCCATCAGTCAGTAGGCAGCCCACACCAGCTCCCAGATCAACCGTCAACAATAATACAGGTGATGATTGGCAATTCCCCAAACTCACAAAAATTGATGGAAATAAAAACATCTACGGAGGATCCATACCAAATGACATGAACAATCCCATAAAAGAACTTCAACTGCTCGCCGGATCGAGAGATTCCGTAAAGGGGGATGATCCACCATTCAATTTCCAGGCAATGCTTCGTAAAACTCCCAGAAACAGAGCATCCATGAAGCGCACTGGAGAATCACCCATTTCTGTCCCAATTGAGTCCTACTCGCAAGTTGTTCTTCCCGCCTACTTTGATAATAATTCTAAGCCGCCAACACCAGATCACGGAAAAGGCAAGGCTCCCCCGAGACCCAAATCTTGTCAAGGTTTCAAAAGAAAAGACTCAGTGGAAAGATTCAAGATGGCTATCAAAAGAACAGATTCATCGCAGGGCTTTGTTTCTGCCTTATTAAATGGCAACATCGGAGAAACTGTAGAACTAGCGCCGGGAATTACAGTTGAAGGATATGTTATTGATCTGTAAATGAGTCTGTTCCAATCAGTCTCTAAATAAACCACTTTCATATTTGTAAAATCATACTTAACGTAAAATTTAAGTTAAATTATTGAATATTATTTATCGAAGGTAATGACTGTTTGCAATGATTACATATATGTATATCAAAAACCATCCACTTCGTTCCACGGCATTCTTGATTTACCACATTATTTAAGTTGCACCGTGTTAGCATTTCTCACATAATTTTAATTCTGCTTACTTATATATCGGGGTGATGTTGATTAAATAAAGAATAATAAATATATACACATTATCGTTAATCATGAAATCGTCCAAAATATTAAAAACTATTTATTAATGCAATCTCACGAATCATAAAACTCAATTTTCAAACTCAATCTCACGAATCATAAAACTCAATTTTTAAAACAAAATAAGTTTAACAATAAATAAATTGTAGTTCCAAATATATTAAAAAAATATTCTTCAATATTGTTGCTTCACCTGTTGACTGTGGCACCTCCGTGACCTTGTGAAAAAAATCATAGATAATTTATTTTAAGCCGTCTTCATTCGTCAAATAAAAACTTTTTTCTAAAGTATTATTTAGCGCAATCAATTCTGACCTAATACTTCATACAGTTCCTCTGTACATGAGGGTTAAAATCACTTTTAAAAAATCATTGATTTTAGTATGGTGGACACCGGTGACCCAAACACAGTTGACAGGTTCATGCAGTTTTGAGTAATATTTTTAAGATATAAAACATAAAAAGGGGGAAAAAAAACTTTTATTTTTATTTATAAGGTTATTAGTTTATTGATATATAAGAAATTTATTATAAAAATACTGTTGACATAGACATATAAAATCACTCACACATCACAATTATTATTACAAGATTATTGCTCTTATTACATGTAAAAATATTTCCAACAATGTTAATTCAAGGTACAGAAAATTTAATCACTAAATACATTGGATTTGATTTTAAAATAATGTGTTTTCTTTCAATCCAAAAGCGTCCTAAATTCTGGCAAAAACCATTCCTTATAAAAAATATTAATACCTTCTTCAATTCGCTTTGAACAATGCATTTGAGCAAATATTTTTAATTCATAACTACATTTAATAATTATTATTAGTTTTATAATAGGTAAGGTATATTTTTTAAATTTCCAAATATTGCAACCGTTAATCGGAAAGCTATTTTTATCAGCACAATTTCAAATCCAATAGGCGAAAGGCCAGTTATGTACTACTCTTAGAATGATAATATTTTAATTTGACATTTTTGTTTGTTTTATAAAACTGGTGTAATACCTAATATTTATCAAAAAATATATATCAATAGTTATGCATGTGAATACAAATAATTTATATTTGTCAACACCTTGAGTAAAGAAATTATGCAGCATTGGGTATAGTTTCACAGGCTAAATTAAATGGCACATGCTTACTACATAGTTAAATACCCACTTCGACTTACATATTATATCATCGCTTACAATTCACTGACTTTATAAAGCTCTCAAATACATTATTTTGTAGAGATCGTTTGTGAATCGTTTGGAATAGATACTCCTACTCAAATGTAATATACATTCTAGCAAATAAGTTGGTTAATTGACATACCTCTTATTCATAATAATAATAATAATATAAAATAAAGTTATTGTGTAATTGAGATACTCTTAAAATTAAAATTATCTTAATGACTAGTAGAATGTCACAGATGCACTAACCACAAATTACTTATTATTTTATGAGAGATTTGGTCATTGCTTCATATTACTGGGTACAACCCTTGGCAATATTCACTTCAGCCTTTCAATCAGCTGCGGTTTGTATAAAAATACTCCAACCTCGTATTCTGGCTTCGGGAGAGTGCTACTGTTCTTTAAACTTCCCATTCAAAAATATTTCTAAACATTTTATTAGCACTATTATAGATATAATTTTGTTGCAAATTCATCCCTCAAAGTTTGTTCCACTTTTCATAATGGCCTGCAAATGTAAGCCATATAGAGTTACATGGTTAATTATATAATTTTGATAATATGTAGCTTCACACAAGCGCTATATGCGGTATTTGGACAAGGCCTATATAAATTATGCTTCACAGGGAATCTATAATCTTCGAGGAAATGTGGGGGGAGTGAGAGAGCACCAAATATAATTTATTTTTATAGGATGTCATCTTGACTACTAACAGCAGCGTGATCACGGCAACTCCGTAATTTATCTGCATATGGCAGAAGAATGGTGACATCATTTGCAAATATCACTCAGCTAGCAGATCATGGCATATCATCTAGGCCAGTGGTCCCCAACCCATTGTCCGCGGCCCTGTTTCGGGACGTATATATAAAATGGTAAGGGCCGCCGCGCAAGAGTCTGCTTAAAAATCAAAATTATGTTAAAAAAATCAAACATCTTTTTTTTTGTCAAATTGGTCACTCCTTGAAACCAAAGGCGGTCTTGCCTTAACTTAAATAAGGCAAAAAATATTCAACCATTTGGTGTCAAAAGCCATCCTCTATCGTTCGAAGATCGAGTCGAGGCGTCTACCGATCAAGATTCGAGGTCTTATCGATACTTAAAAAGTGAAAATTGGCGTAAATGCTTAACTGTTATGAAAACGACGCCATCTCTTAGAGTGGAGCCGTCTCCCCCCCCAGCGGGCCGCAGTAAAATTTTCAAACGTTGACCGGCCCACGGCAATAAAAAGGTTGGGAACCACTGATCTAGGCCATGCCCAAACATATAATATAATATGGAACCCGCAACCTTCGCTATTACTAATGTCTTTCTTGGGCGTCTCCGACTGCTTCTACCATTCACTACTGTATACCACAATGTTACTGTTAAAAAACTACATTACATTGACTTTAATTCAACTCTGTATCTCATTCCGGTGCAGAGATATTGTGTTAAAAATTCCTCGGGCGTCCCCGACTTCTTCTACCATACAAACCACTCTCTAAACACTGCTGGCACTAATAAGAACAAACTTTGAAATATTCTGCGATATCGACTACTTTTCGATTTTTGCGAGCACAAACATACACATCAAGAAGATTACGGTCTAGCGTGAGACGACTGTATGGTATTGTATGGCTAGCGAATGCTGATATAGGCATGCTTTTTTTTCAGGCAACATTATACTTTTGGTCACTTTAAAAAATATTGCTTTGATTTATCAATTACGTTCGATACATAAAATCAGCTTCACACATTTTGTTGAATATAATTTATATAAAAGGAACAACAAATAAGGGATTGAATTTTAGGTAACCAACTCAGGACAGTGGAAATTCAACACTCTTTTGAATAGTGATATAAAATGATGAAAGTGATTTAAAAAACTAGGTTAAATACATATGTTACTTTAGGTTAGGTTCATAGGCTTTTTTCATCACTTTTCAAAACTGTGTTGAATTTCCACTGACCTGAATTGCCATGGAACCGAATTTTAAGGCAAAATTTTGATAAGAGGGGGTCCAGGGTAAGAGTGTTCATACTTCGGGAGATGATTTTATATGAGATGGTGGAAGTAAAAAAAATAAAAAATAAATTTTAAAATATTGTTTTTTTTTACATACAAAAATATTTTTCCCTAGAAGATTTTTTTTCCATAAAAATATTAAAATTTAGAAAAAGTAATTTATCTTTTTTATTTGTAAGTTAGCACAATTTACCCCCAGACACACCTTGTACATGTGTAAAAAAATTGCCATTTGACTTTAAATTAGTAATTTATTATAAGAAAATATAATGCAGGCCAATTATGATAGCATATTCATACATATACTGACATTATGCAAGTGTTTTTACTAAATATGATTTATTATAGTGTTAGTTTTCATGATAAAGTAATGTTTATAAGACAGGGTTAATAGCACCTGACCGGCAATCAGAAACGTGCGGGTTCAATTCCTATCGGCGGCATTTATTTTTACTCTGGGAATATTTTCAATTTGTATAAGTATTTCAGGCAAATAATTATTGCTTATAAAAATTTATTATAATGTATTATTATAAATAATCACAACACCAAAATATAAAATAGCTTTCTCAGCAAAATATTTCCAAGATTATACATACTCTCTCAAACACATATTATATTTATTATGATTGCTTTCAGTTAAGTCAGGAATTATTTCATTATCAAAAATATTTATATACGATAAGAATTAAAATATATATCCATCACAACATTATATTATATCTGAGTACAGTAAAACCTGCATTTAAGGTTCCCAGTTTTCACTCCATTTCTTTTATCTCTGGTCCCAGTAACATTTGGAATTACATTACTTTCCTCACAATTACAAAAAGAATCACAAAATATGGGCTCTTAATGAACATACATATTGCAGTTCGTTTTGTACATATGAACTGAGATAAGAATGACAGTCAATATGAGAACATTTCATATGTACCCTTCGTATAGACACTTATTTTAAATATCATTAACCCTTAGAATGCCGGGGGTAAAATGCCAAACACCCGCAGTACACCGACTGACATTATTTTAGTAATAACTTACTTGTTTTTTGCAAACAATGTTTTTGTAAATTAACGCCTTACCAGATTGTGTATTTATAAATCTATCCGATGCATTTCTACTTATTTCCGGTTTGTTTTTTTCTCTCTAATATTATAAAAAGATATAATATAATGAAGATTTTCGAAAATATAATTGACTCTGAAAATGAAAAATTATGATATTTGACATGGATTTTTTAATCCTACAGGAACCTGGGAAAAGTCGACAATCTATAGAAGTATTACCCCGATATAAAACTTATGTGCCGAAAGAAAAATGTTTGGCGAAGGCAGAACATTTGCCAGTAAGAGCAAATGTTCGCAGATAAGTCACGGGTTTCACATTATTTTTAATTGTTATTAACCATTATTTAAATTTTTCAAATTAAAAAAAAAAATGCTACTGGAGCAGTGACACTCTGTAATAACCACATCATTTTTTAAAATAAGTCGTGTTGCATAATGTTAAATATTTCTTTTAATTATTTTTCCTTATTTATTTACATCCAAATGAACCTAAAAATTTAGGTTCAATTATGCCAGATAATATTGGAATTAAAAAAAAAAGTCAAAAGTTCCTCTAAAGGTTAAGATAGGTACATTATTTTCGTGTCAAACAAATAAAATTAAAAAAATGTATGCGAGACAATCAAATGATTTTTGGTATATTATAAGTTTGGAAAAACGTCTTGAGCAATCGCTTGCCATAATGTACCAAATTTATAGAACCCAAAAATATGGGATAAACATTGAAAACTAGGTGGATTCTTTAGCTTTAAACCGCATTAAGCAGTATTCATATATTTCCTTATGAACACTGCTTATTTTATTTAAGTAATGAGATTAATCAGGAGCATTTTTTAAGATTCAAAATACCATAACTTCGAGTCAAGTGCAGTGAGCCACTAGGAAATCCACTGTGGACGACTCGGCACACTATTTTCTTTCCAAATTATCTCATATTTTGAGCAAATATCTACCTGCAATTTCACTAAATATCGTCCACGGGAATGTTAGCCAGGAGCTGCGAGGGGCTGGGGGGCGTTGGGTTGGTGGTGGTGAGCACGGCGTGGGCCTCCATCAGCACCACCAGACACTTGCGGGCCTCCACGCGCGCCACATCGTGCTTGTGAACCACATGCTCGAACCAGCTAGCCTGCGAGGCGCATGTCAGCACGCACAGTTTGCAAACCGGTCTAAAAGAGGCGATTTAATAACACAAATGAAAATATTACAAACATTAGGGTATCTAGCATATATTTTTACAGTTAAAAGGATATTTTAAAGCTATAGTATATGAAGGTTCATAACTCGTGATGGAAATTATATTGTGAGCTGAAAATAATTACATTTACTTACAAATTTCAGAAAGAAAATTATGTATAAATTTCATTATGGCAAAGCTCACCGTTCGAGAGCAATTGATGTGGCAAAAAGACTTTTTTTTTAAATGGATATGTTAATCAGTCAAACCTTTAGAATAGGTGATCCAGAAAAATAAATACAGCACCCTCAAGTTTTCACAAAAATGGCGCTACACACATCATCCAAATATTATTATTAATTTAGTGGCTAACTGGAGAGAAACCGGGTCTAAGGACCAAGACTTCAACGAAGCGACCCTACCTAGAAAAACTAATATGTAATTAGGTACTACTCTAGTAATGGGTAAATTGTATGTATTTTATTTTTGGGGAATACTGAATATATTTTCATCTAAATGGTGAAATTCCCAGACTAACCAATGAGGCTGTCTCCTACAATGAAATTTCATATTATTTACTATGTATCAAATTAATTAGAACATGCTGAGGACAGAACTTATTGACTTTTTTGAAAAACACTGAATGGTACCTAAGATATTATTGATATTGGCGGTGGCCAATAAGGGTGTGATGTCACTGCAGCACTGCCATTCTAATGAATTGTACTGATTTGTGTCTCGTGTGACATCACAAGACACAATTTTATATGTTTTACCCAAGTTCAAGGATCATCCACATAACCACAGAACCCGTCACTATGTACTGATGATGGACGATGTAACGATATCCGAAACGTTGGCTAAAGAACGAGGAAGTGCAACACAGCATACAAACCCAAAAAATGGATCAAGATAATAAATAAAATAGTCTGCTCACTTATCAGCTCTGTGCCTGGTCTTGATGTGACGCCTACGGTATCCCCAGGTGTGGTAAATCCGGGCGCAGAATGGACAGGGAAACTTCGGGGTCTTGTAATCATTGATGCCACTCACTTCTTTGCAATCTAAAGCAAAACACATTCAGTGTTGAAAGATTACAGAAATTGAGACAATCGGTCAGCATTGGAATAATAACTTAAGCCTTTCAGACCTGAATTACTATAATAATAAATATAATAAACTGGTAGTAAAAAAGCTGGATGCTTGATAACCTTTTTTTAATTTTTTGACAATACTTTTGAAGTTATTGCTAATATCATTTAAAAGAACATTAGGTCTCCAAATAATACCTTAACCTGCAGGAGCCGGACCCCTGCATAAGCAGTGTTGAAGAATCGTGCCCACGTAACGAAGCCCTGCAATTGCAGGGTTGGCATGTACGTACTTTTCTCATCAAATATTACGTCCACTAGTTAGTTAAAGACAAAAGTAAAAATGTCACTTAATCAAGTGTAGTATTGTATAAGTGTTGGCTTATACAAATCTATCTTTTTATCAAAGGTAAACAAATATTTTGTAAGATAATCTAAATATCGCCTGGCTGTCAGCGGCACACATACAGTCACGTTAAATTTATCACAGTTGTTATCTCGTTACGTGTCGGGTCTCATATCAGCCGGTATCTTTAGGGTGTCTGCATTTTGTTTATTGACGGACATTATTTTATGAGTGTGTAAAATTGTTTTGTTATATTTATTTGTAAACTTTTAGTTTTTTTTATATATTGCATAGGCAAAGTTATACTAAAAACAAACCGAGCTTACTATTGTACAGTTTTTTTTTTACTTCCTTTCGTTCTTTTCTTTAATTTCCTTGTGTGTTTTTTATCATTTACATTTTTGCACGTAATAATGAAGATGAAATTGGAAGATTTTTTTAAACCAAGACTAGTGTGAAATTGGATACCGGATAATGAAGGATATTTGTTTGAAGGTGATTCCGATAATCTTCCAAAGAATGTAATCCTCGATTTGATGTAATGTAATGTAATTAATCCTCGAAGTAATGGCTAAAAAATTACAGTTCATTCAAATAAACTTGCACCGCAGTCCGGCAGCGACTGCAGTGCTTAGCAGTAGAGTCACCCGGGACAGTGTGGACGTCGCGCTGATCCAAGAACCCTGGACTTATAGGGGGAAGGTCAGAGGACTAAACATGAACCAAGGTCTAATCTATTATAACGAGTCGGGGGACAGACCCAGGGCCTGTATTCTCATCAGAGGGATACCTGGCACACTGCTACCCGAACACTGCAGTAGGGACTTAGTGGCTGTGAAGCTACAGGTCACGCTGGACCAAAGAAGCAGGGAAGTAGTTGTGGCATCAGCATACATGCCCTATGACTCTGTGGAACCACCACCCTCAAGGGAAATAACGAGACTCGTCCAGGACTGCAGGGAGAAGGGTAGGGAACTGATACTCGGAGCAGATGCTAACTCGCACCACACTGTGTGGGGGAGTACGGACATCAACAAACGAGGACAGGACCTCCTGGAATACCTGATGACAGTGAACCTTGAGATTCTTAATAGAGGTAGGGAACCCACCTTCGTTATAAGTAACAGACAGGAGGTGATAGACCTGACCCTAGGAACATTGAGAGTCTCAGGATGGAGAGTATCGGACGAACCATCCCTGTCGGACCACCGACACATAGAATTTAAACTAGAGGGAGAAACAAGCAAAACGGCGACCGATACATATAGGAACCCAAAAGCAACTGACTGGACTAGATACTCGGAGGAACTAAATATAGGAACGACAAGATTCCCAGCTAAATACGGCTGCCCCGAAGAAATTGAGGACGCAGTAGAAGTACTAAGGGACTCAATGATAAGGGCATACGAAAATAGCTGCCCTCTGAAGACAAGTACCAGGGACAAAACACCGTGGTGGAGCAGAAGACTGCAGGAGCTAAGGAAAATAGTAAGGCAAGCTTTCAACAAGGCCAAAAAGTCAGGAAACTGGGATGCCCACAAGCAATACCAGAAAGAGTACAAGGTGGCAATCCAGAAAGCCAAAACATGCTCCTGGGATAAATACTGTGGGGAGGTGGAAACCATCCCACAGACTGCAAGAATCCAAAAAATTCTTGCAAAAGACCCAAGGGTAGCAAAAGGCCCATTCAAAAAAGCTGATGGAGGATTTACCAACAGTTGGGAGGAGGAGTTGGAGGTACTGCTGGGGAAACATTTTCCCGGCTACAAAAAGTTAGAAGCAGATGATACCGATCCACCACCAGCCCGAGTTACACGGGAAGGTAAGGACTGGGACACTGCGGCTAAAATAGTTACTCCCTCCAGAGTTAAATGGGCAATCAGAGGGTTTGACCCTTTTAAAAGCGCAGGAGAGGATGGAATCTTTCCGGCACTTCTACAGAGGGGCCTAGATACAATCCTACTTCCGGTGACGAAGATCCTGAGGGCATGCTGTGCCCTCGGATACATCCCCATACCATGGCGGAAGACAAGGGTAGTGTTCATACCCAAACCGGGGAGAGCTGACTACGACCAACCAGGTGCATTCCGCCCAATTAGCCTCACCTCATTTCTATTGAAGACAATGGAGAGGCTAATGGACAGGCACATAATGGACGGGGCACTGAAAGAGAAGCCCCTCCACGAGTTACAGTTTGCTTACCAAGCAGGTAAGTCAGTCGACGCGGCACTGCACAGGTTGGTGTACAAACTGGAGCAGGCACAAGCGACTGGGGAACTGGCGGTAGGTTATTCCTGGATATAGAGGGAGCATTTAACTGCACCACTATTAAATCCATTGATGAAGCGGCAGAAAGACATGGACTCGACAAAACCACCAGAAGGTGGCTGAGGAACATGCTCTCAGGCCGGATACTTACGGTGACAAGGGGTGAGGTAAGCATCAAAGTGCTGGTGACACGAGGGTGTCCACAGGGAGGGGTCTTATCACCCTTGCTGTGGAGCCTGGTGGTGGACAACCTCATCCGGAAACTCAACAACAGGGGCCTATATACGCAAGGGTATGCGGATGACATTGCAACCATAATAAGGTGTTGGGATGCAGACACAACCCGAGGCCTTATACAGTCAACACTGGCAACAGTGGAAGAATGGTGTGAAGAAACAGGACTGTCAGTCAACCCAGACAAGACAGAACTAGTAATCTTTACGCGTAAAAGGAAACTAGAAGGATGGAGCAATCCAACCTTCTATGGAAAGGAATTAGAACCCTCTGACACGGTTAAGTACCTCGGAGTCATCATAGATGCCAAACTGAGCTGGAAAAACCAGGTGGAAACTGTAGGCAGAAAGGCCTGTGCTCTGATGTGGGCAACTAGGCGAATCTGCGGCAGAACGTGGGGTCTCAAACCTAAAATGATGCAATGGCTTTACACAGCCGTTGTAAAACCAAGGATCATGCACGCAGCCCTGGTCTGGTGGAGGAGAACAACACTGAAAACAGTGATGGTCACACTCAATCACATACAGGGACTTGCATGCAGAAGCATCACAGGAGCCATGAGAACCACTCCAATACTAGCCATGGGAGTGCTGCTGAACCTACCCCCACTAAACATAGAAAGAGAGGGGGCGGCGATGGCGGCAGCCTACAGGTCACATTGCAATGGCCAATGGAGAGGAGAGTTGCCCAGAAACAGTCACACGGAGATAGGAATAAGACTGAGGGCAATTAGTCCGACGGCTGGGATGGAGCAGGACGGCAAGCAAGCCAAATACTTCTTCGGACAGCTGTTTAAAGTGAAGTACCCCACAAGGGAGGAATGGGACACGGTCCCAGGTCCAAACTCCAAACAGGAACTAATCTGGTTCACAGACGGGTCCAAGATGGAGGAAGGAACAGGGGCCGGGGTCTGTCTACAGGAATCTAAGAGGGAACTCAGTATACCTCTAGGAATGCACTGCACTGTGTTTCAAGCTGAGATGAAAGCCATCTTAGCCTGCGCACAGGAGAATATGAGTATCGGGTACAGAAATAAGAACATAAATATATGTTCGGATAGCCAGGCGGCCTTAATGGCACTGGAAAGTAATCGATGCGACTCCAGACTGGTGATGGAATGCAGGACTATCCTTATAGAACTGGCGACCATCAATAAAGTAACCCTGCTCTGGGTACCAAAACATAAAGGTATTGAGGGCAACGAGCGGGCTGACGAACTAGCAAGGAAAGGGGCGAAAGCACCACTTGCGGGATCTGAGCCGGCCGTAGGAGTAGCAGCTTGCCACACCATTTAGCCATTTCAATGGTTCCTGCCAATGACTGTGTGTTTTAAATATTATCACACCATTAATGTTTATCTGTATAATCATTGACGTACCCACCATTAAAAAAATCTAGAAATATGGTCATCTTATTGTATACAGACAATGCGCCCTATGATAGTTTGTGTGTGCGATGTAAGCGTGGAAAAAAATTGTGAATGTTTATAATGTAAATCAATATAAATAATTGTAGGCAGAATAATTAGTTTATCTTAAAATCTAATATGTTATTGAAGAATAAAAAATAATAATATAATAAAAATTTGAAATTTTTCAAACATTTTTTATACAAATTATGATATTATTCATAAATTGATGTATAATTATTTTAGAGAAATTCGCAGAAAAATATTTAAAATCACTATTTTACTATATCTGTGGTTGAGTGGCATAATCCTAGGCTCTGGTCCTAGAGGTAGTGGTTTCGAAACCAATTATAAATCAATGTTTTTATCAGTCAACGACATAATGTAGGTCACTAGACTCGCTTTGTCGTCAGGATTTAGACCCTCGTACCTTGTATTTATCAGTCAACGACATAATGTAGGTTATTAAACTCGCTTAGTCGTCAGGATTTTTGACCTTCGTACCATTGACCTAATATAAATTTAATGTACCTACATTATCGTACTCCTGAACAACTTACCTACAATAATGTTTGCGTGTAAAAGCCTTCAAGACGTGAATAAATAAATAAATATTTAATGAAAGAATTAAAATAATTGTATGTTCAAAATCGTAATTGGTAGTATAGGCAGCCCTAATTTACCTCAATGAATTTCATGTACTTGCGCGAGCTACTCGTTCCAAAATAATGTTTAAATGTATCAATACCAGGGTTGAGCATTGAAAATACTCACTTATACCTAAATTACATGAAGTTGGTAATAGATAAGCAGATGTGGCGGATCTATTTAACTGCAAGAAGGCTATAATATCATATATTTTCAATAAATATTAATTAAACCTAGAAAGTCTACTTAGAAGTTTTGCGTGTACCTGCATCTCTTACTTTATTATCATTATAGAGTTTCTGATCATTTTATACTTTCTGATGTCATTGTATTTGATTTATTGTTTATGGTATATTTATACCGTTGTTATTATTAAATAAATAAATTAAATAAGAAGAAGATAAAACTAATAAATCTAAACAATTTTTTTTATTTACATAAATTTTTATCGTATAAATGAATTATATATATTATATAATTTCAAAAAATACCTACAGGATAATTTATTTGTACATTTTTTTTTAATCGTATAAATAATTATTGTTTAATTATTCTAATTATTTTATTAATGGTTGTTTTATTATACATATACATTAATTATTTTAATTTTTTTTTTTGTTTTTCTACTTCCGATTTTATGTCCGGGTTAAATCTTCCCCATAGGAAAAACTAAACCCTTCCACTCACTTTTCCACAAATGATCATCTAGTCAATCAACACTATGCAAGTGCATTATATAAGCAAAATAAATAATAAACAATACAAGAACAACACGTCAACTCACCAGAGATCAAATGGGAAAATAATTCACCGACTCCAGATATTTTCATATCAGAGGGTTCGGCCCGGTAGAACTTCTAACAGGGCCTATAAATCCTACTGATTCCTCAACATGAATATTTAAAAAATCTTTCGTTATCCTACATGTATTCAAAATGACCGACTTTTGCATCTTTATATATAAATTTTTTGATAGATCTAATACGCCTAAATTTTTAATGAGAGAGCTAGGTATAATGCCAGTAGCCGAAATAACGAATGGTAATATTTTTATAGTCTGAGAATGCCAAATTCTTTTTATTTCATTTCCTAAATCTGTGTATTTTCTTATTTTTTCATTAGCAGATTTTTGAATATTACAGGAATTTGGAATAGCGACATCAATGATATAAGTTATTTTTTTAATTTTGTCATGTAAAACTATATCAGGTCTATTATGACTAATCGTTCGGTCTGTTAGTATAGTTTTATCATAATATATTTTATAAAATTCGTTTTCTAAAAATGAATTTGGTTCGTATTCATAATATGGTACTATATTACGGCAGTCAATCAAGTTATGTTTAATTACCAAACTTTGGTGAATTATTTTTAAAACTTGATTGTGCCTAAATGTATACTCGGACGGTGCTAATATAGAACATCCCGATATTTTTTTTTTTTTTTTTTATAGTGAATACCTCACAAGAGTCCCAACTGCTCCCGTCTGGAGCCAGTGAGACTATGGCATCCCCAATTGGGGGATGTTGTGAGGCTGAAGGTAAGTGGGGAAGGGAAAGAGGAAGGTGGGGAAGTACCTGGCTATTCAGATCTAGTCACTAAACACGGCTAAAGCCATTTGGAGCAACGTTTCAATTCTTAATGGTGGTCTTACACCAGGGCGATACTGGTAGTATCTTCCACTCTGGAACGTGCCGCAAATATACTATATATTATTTTAATTAATTAATTGTGAAATAACACAAATTAATCAAATAAAATTTATCTGCGCACGCCGGGTTCGAACCCGCGACCTTCGGAATGGCAGTCCAATGCGTTACCACTGGACTATGCCGGCCGTCAAATTATTCAAAACTATAGAACATGATATAATATGTTCTATAGTTTCCGGAAAAGCCAAACATTTTCTACACAAATCATCAATTTGATTTGTATCTTTGATTATATGCTTCCTATAATTTTTAGTATTAATGACTCTATCCTGAATGGCAAGCATAAATCCTTCTATTTCTGCGCTCAACTCTCCAATACTCAACCATTTGTTTGACGAAAATTTGTCAACATACGTTTGGTTGAGATAATTGAAGTGTTTTGCGTGTAAAATTTTATTTGACCAGGAATCTAATAATTCCTGGTTTGGATTTATAAAAATGTTGGCATTCTCATCGTATAAATTTAAAGGTGTAATATTTCTATCTGCCTTGCAAATTATTTTGTGCATTTCTGAGTTATGAGCTTTCCTATGGAAAAAAGTTCTTAGCATTTCTACCTGATTATGTTTCAAAGAAGTTTTTTTGATTATACCTCTACCTCCTAAATTTCTAGGTAAATTAACTCGTTCTATAGCTGAATTTGGATGATGGCAATTAAACTTAGCGTAGTTCTAATTAGCGTAGTTCTAATTAGCATAGTTCTAATTAGCGTAGTTCTAATTAATCTTTCTAAGTTATCTAAATCTGTATTAGACCATTTAATTATGCCAAATGAGTACGTTAATAGAGGTATTGCCCAAGTATTTATTGCTTTTACTAAATTTTTAGCAGATAGATTGCATTTTAAAATTTTCCTGATCCTAGTTTGAAATTTAATCCTAATATCATTTTTAATACTAGTATGGTCTAATCTATTTGATTGTGGGTATCCTAAATACTTATAAACCTCATCCCTTTTCATACTAGTAATTTGGAAATTTCTAAATATACTCTCGTCCCCATCTACAATTTTGCCTTTCTCTATATGGATCGTTCTACATTTATCTCAACCAAAAGTCATCTTGATATCATCTGAAAAGTTTTTAACTACCTCGATCATTTTCTCTAAATTTTGTTCAGAATTCGAAAATAATTTTATATCATCCATATATAATAAATGCGAAATTGTACTACTCTCCCTTGTATTACCCTTAACTTTTATTCCAAACTTGCTTTTAATTAACATTTTAGATAGAGGATTCAATGCTAAGCAAAACCAAAGAGGACTCAATGAGTCTCCTTGAAAAATTTCTCTTTTAATTGAGATGCCCGGTATTACTATTTTCTTACCTTTTAAATTGATAAGTAAATTGGTATTCCAAAAGTACAGAGACATAATATTTTCCAAAAAGCTAATAATAATGGGGTTAATTTTATATATATTTAATACTTTGATCAGCCACGAGTGCGGGACACTATCGAAAGACTTTTGGTAGTCTATATAGCAAGTATGTAAATTACGTTTTCGAGTTTGAATCTGTTTTAGAATTAAAATATTAAAAGCCAGTTTTTTTTTCATTACAATAATGTTAAAATTATTTATATCATCTGGGTTTTTTATTTACATAATTTGAGATTGTATCTGATTAGAGCGTATCTGTTGGATAATTTTACAATCAATTATATTTAGATTTTTGCATTTCTAGCTTCTCGTTATGTGTTTTCTTTTGCTAGGTTAGCAGTTATACTTGCATGCGAATTTTACATTAGTTTCTCCATTCTTCCAAAATGGTGTGTCGGTTTGCAGATTTTCATGTAAATTAATATTTACGTAAAAATTATTAAATAGCACTGTTTTTTTTCAATCGTAAATGCAAAAAGTTGTTGTTTACTGTCATTAAGTTGAATTAAAGGTTTTTTTTTTTAAATGCATATTATAAACGGTAGTTGTAGGTAAAAGTTTACCCTTGTTTGCTTTAGATTTATTAGTATTATCTTCTTCACGGAATGTGAGAATAAGTCGTGTTTAGAGAGGGAAGTCGATTATCTATTTTGTTATTATGAAATAGATTATGGGATAAGTCAGCAGAGTTATCTGTGAGCTTTACACCTCAATGAATGATAATGCATATAGAAGTAACATTTACATTGACAAGCCCTATAATATAAAGCATTATTTCTGTAAATCCACTACTCTACACAAACGAACTGAAGTTATCTTTTACATAAACAGGAAATATCCTGAAAAATTGATAATATGTAAAAGTAGGTATGTAGGTACCTAGAATCTCAAATTGACAGTTTTAAAAAGAATTTTTTTTGAAGAAAAAAACTTGTAAGTTTACTACCACAGTAAAGTAAGATAGAAGATAAACATTACCAGTGTACACTATATTGATAGTAGAATAACAGAAATGACTTTACCTGTTTCCAGATTAGGTTCACAATCCACATTCACAAAGCTGGACAAGGCTTCCATGGCAATAGTCTGTTCACAGTTCACAGAATCCTCCAGTCCTTTCTCCAATTCAATCCCAGCTACTATATTCTCTTTCCCACTCTCAATAAGCTCGTTACTCTTGTCTAAGTCAGCATTATGACAAATTACTTTGCTCCGATTTTTAAGTTTGGTTTTTTTCTTCTTTGTTGTACATTTACTGGTATTTTTCAGTTGGGTGGTAAGATTTTTACTATTATTTTGGTTGCAAATCTGGTTGTAATCGTATGGAGTATCATAAATCTGGTTGTGGTGAGGCGTGTCACCGTCTGCGTGGCAGGTGGAGTCCATGGTGTCTGTTCCCTCGTCAATGTTGCCCTCAGTTTCAGACCAAACCAGTTCGGGAGGTTCGGTTTTTGGAATAACCTAAAAAATAAATTTATTAAATTT
Organism: Hesperophylax magnus; assembly: GCA_026573805.1. Classification (NCBI taxonomy): domain Eukaryota; kingdom Metazoa; phylum Arthropoda; class Insecta; order Trichoptera; family Limnephilidae; genus Hesperophylax; species Hesperophylax magnus. The sequence continues at coordinate 199,880 of JAIUSX010000041.1, read as the reverse complement.
CAATTATGATGATATCAATATTCATGCAGACCTCTATGGTAAAATTATTTACAACTCTAATTGCTAATAATTATTGAAATCGTTGAACAGACTCTTCTTATCTTATTGAAACCTGTAACTAAGACTTAAAATTCACAGAAGATGTATTAAAACAGGTTCCTAAGAAAAGGAAAATTTCATCAGATCTCTAAAAATGTTTACATTAACATGAAACAAATTGAAAAGTTACCTGCTCAATGTCACATAAAACATGACTATCATCAACAAAATTATTAGTTGATTCAATTTTTGGGTTTTTTCTAGCAGACTGTGATTCGGTATTGACATTCCAGGGAAGTTTTCTTTTTAGCATTATCTCAGCATGTTCCTCTGCTTCAGCTTGAGAATCTTCAACAACCGATAGACCCTTTATTTTCAAGGATTCTGCGGCTTTTAATAACTCTGGCAAAAACTCTTGGGTGACATTAACTTCGCCATTGTAAATGAAAGTCAGCAGTGTCTGTAGTGCAAATAAGCTTACTCCTTGCAATATGATTATGGGATGCTTATAAGGATTTTGCTGAAAGAAAACAAAAAATCTTATATTATTTCTTACACCTTCTAAGTATTTAACGCATGTAGAAAACAAGAGATCAATAAAACTTCCAATATCATCAACAGTACAGCTGTCAGATAACCAAATGGTCTATTGAAGATCACAAAACACAAGTTTGTGTTGATATTGTACTATAAAAAAGAAAGGATTGATCACTTAAATTAGTACTGAGTTATGGTAATTAAAAAACAATTGACTTACGGTGAAAATGTTACTAAATAGAGGGCTACAAGCTGACAAAACAACTTTATGAGCCTTCAAACTCTCCCCCTCAGATACTAGGGTTACATCGGTATATCCTTGATTATAAAACAGAGCTTTTAAATTGTTTAACATATTCATTTGAAACCCGTTCCATTTTAAACTTATCTCATTTAATGCCATTTTATTTAAAAAATAATACTGCCAAATAATTATCAATGAAACATGAGGAATGAGGACAATGAAAACAAACACAAAAAACAAACATTGACAAACAACATTTGCGAAATTATTAGAGATGGTATGGTCGTCATGATCGATATTCTTGTACCTGCTACTTTGTCCCGCTAACTTTGGCGTCACTGGATCGCACTAAATTATTTTTAAAGAACCGGCTATTGTTGGAATCGGCTCCGAAAAATAGTTACCAGAATACTATAATATAATATTCTATAATAATTAATATTATCAAAATGGTGTTCATCTGCAAGGGTTCCCTGTTCTGTGTCATTTATATTGCAAATTTTACTTCATGATTACTGTTCCACTAAATAAATTATTTTGTATGTTACATGTTTGTGAAATACGCCAGTATGGGCGTATAACATAAATAAATAAAATAAAAATCGGTTTTTTACTTGCACATATTATATTTCTATTTGCATACCAAATACAAATCAACCGGTAATCGATTCTTAAAATAACTGGATAAAAAACCGGTTCAATTCTTATTTTTAAACTCAGCTTGTAAAACTGAGTTGCTGACATCAAGTTGATATGTGGTAGGGGCTCTTGCAAGATAAGTCTAGTGATTATTGATACCATTGCCAAATAATTTATGAACGACGTACCGGGCGATAGAGGAACCAGTTCTCTTAAAATTGATTCTTAAGAAAAAAAATTACAACGTGAACGGGTATTGAATTTATTTTAATTTCGCCAAATTAATGACGTTTAAAGTGCTATAAAAATGTAACGATATTTTTCTGCTGTGGCTGTGACTGTATTACGCCAAGATCAAGATTGAGATAGTGCAATTGACATTTTTATCAAAATAAATGGTGTGTATTGTGAATTAGATTTTGCATTCGAGAATGACAAATATTAAAAATATAACTTTGGTACAATTTTATGTACCAATTTAGTAAATCATTGAAGAGTAGATACCCAATAAAACAAAAATAAACTGTACTCTATTGAAAAATATCTATGATTTGAACAGAAAATTCTCTGCGCATTTTTGATCTATGTTTTCTAGGAAACTGGTGATTTATTTATGCTGGCTTCCTTTCGTATTTTGTTTTGGCTGTAGAATATCGTTATCAAAATATTTGTAGGGATTATGGATACAGCAATATCGGTTTAATTTAGTGTGGAAATAAAACACACAAAATGTCGGGGTGAGTATTAACATAATCTGAAAGCAGTTTTGCATTTTATTATCTTGAATGTTGATCGTAGAGTCCATATTCTTCCTGTCAGGCACTTTGCCGCTTTTATTTCACAATGTGCAATATACGTAATATATCACATTGAACGAACACTGTTATTGTGCAGCGTTTACAGATATTTTAGATTTAACCTAACCTAATCTAACCTTTTCTAATTTATTAGGCTCATTGGCGATTGTTGAAGTTTATATACGTTTTAAATCTCTTTGTTTTTAATGTTTTTTTTATTTATTTACAAAATCGTGTAATTTATATCTAATAATTTAATTAAAGACACAGCTTTGTCCGTGTCGTTCACCCATAATTATTTATTTTTAAATTCTATGATTATGAATAAAAATGTTATACGATTGAATTTTAGTGGTACAATAACTGGTATTAGTGCAATGACGTTACAATGTATACAGACATGCTGTAGAAATCTCAAAGCGGCAGGCAAAAAGTACTTCAATTGGAGTACTTTCGGTTTTCGTAGTTTTAGCACTAAACTGTCACGGGTCGCATAAGGTCGTGTGCTACTATTGCAAAAAAGTGCCGAAATACCCTTGTGCGTGATGAGAAAGTGTTCTAATTACTCGGCAAACTCTAGTAAAAGCCAAGGAATAACATTTCATTTGTAAATTTAAGCAAAATACTTTTTTTTCGATTATAATGAATAATACAGTTGTTTCCCGTCTGAAGATTTTATGCATCAGAGAGAAAATGCAAGGCCGACTAGAGTAAAGGTCTGGGCATGCAACAGCCGAATTACTAAGTCGGTGCTATCGCCAGCTAAAGTTTGCTGTTTAAAATAGTCTCACTCTGTTTATTTAGTTGGGAGTTTTATGAATGAAGTAGTTAACCCTTAACAGGGACCATGGTTTTAAAGTATGTTATAGAGAACATCAGTCCTGGAGACTGGTATTTTAAAAATATTAAAATAAAACACCTTTATTTCAAAACATTTTATTTCGGTTCCATTTACTAATTTCTTGTATTAATTATAGATAAAATAACTAATACTTGATTTCATCTTAATTACTTACTACTGGAAACTATAAACATACAGAAAATAGACACACTTAATATGCACTTAAGAAAAATACTTTTTAGAAGTTAGATAATAATGCGAAGTAGGCATATCGGTTTACAGCAGGGTTGATAAATCAGAGTTTTTAAAAAATTATTTGTATAGAGCAGAGGTTCCCAAAGTTGGTGCCATGGCAACTTGGGGTCCCACGGAGAGAGATCAGGGGTGCCGCGATAAAATTGACATCAATATAAACATTTTATTCAATGGAAAATCACCCGCGTGGCCGTTGCGCGCTCTGGGTACAGATTGGGTGGGAGGCACAGGAGATTATATGCGGGACTGGCGCCGCGCTGGCATCGTCCGCGTCGAGTCAATACGGAATATTCTAGTGTTCTGGGAAGTCGCGTCGTCAAAATATCTCGCTAACGCTCCCTGCATAGGCCAGTGCGTGAGTCTTGTTCTTGTTGAAAAGCCAGCTGTACCTACTAACATTTCCTAAAAATGGATAGATTTTTGATAAACAAAACCAATATTGCAAGTACTGCTGATCATGCATCGACATGTGGCGGGCAAGAAAAGAAGCGGAAATGCCGCAAATACGAAGACAGCTACTTGGATTACGTCTTCACTTCGATAGAAGTCAACGATGAAGAGAGACCGCAGTGTGTGCTCTGTTTAAAAGTTCTGTCATCCAAGAGCATGAGAGAGTTTTGGGTATCAGTCGAAAATGATTATAAGTATAAGTATCTGATTATAAGTGCAAAAGCTAAGTAGAGCTAAGTGGAAAAAGAATTGAGAGTAGCTGTATCAAGCCTTATTCCCCAATCCCAAAATTTTTGTAATGAGCAGCAGGCTCACCCGTCGCACTAAACACACACACCTCAAGAGTATGTGGAAGATTTTTGTAATTATATATATAGGGGAGAGTATGGTATATCGTACCACTTCGCACTTAACTCTCAATACTGTATGATCGAAATGGGTTAGAGAATTGGAGTTAGGTTCAAATAAATACTTATTTTATTGGGTATGATCTTTATTTAAATCATATTTTACAGGCATCTGGAATGTTTTCAAATTAAACGTTTTATAAAAAATGGTTTTCGGTACGATTTAACGAACCGGTACGGTTAATTATACCACCGGTATGGTAAATCGTACCTAGACCATTATTCCAATTTACATCGAAGAAAACATGGACATTTTTTAGGCATGCATGTGTCGCAAATGTCTGTGTTACTGGTGCAAGCTTCATGCACCCATTTATGGCAACTACCGCACTGGATCCAGTCTTATTTAGGTCCTGCCTTTTCAAAATAATTTCCAAAGCATATATTCTGTATAAAATACTGCCAGCGCATGCACGATCCAACACTAAATAAAAATGGCGGGACAACTATGACGCTTCTAACGGTTGGTAGAATATTATAAGGATTAAAAAATAGTAACCCGTAGCAATAATATCGAGGTGGTACGATTTACCGACCGGTACGATATACCATACTCTCCCCTATATATATATTTTTTTCTTGGCTAGTCTTTATTTATATATATGCCTAAAAATGCTTTTTACAAAAATACAAAGATATTTGCATTATCTTTGTATTTTCACCTATATTTTCCTACCAATAAATGTACTTGTTACTTTTAAATACGAGTTGTATTAGTTTCTTACCTGGTTTCTTCTTCATAATCATACAAATATGATATATAGCTACCACGTATAGATATTATATGACTAGGGTGCATGAGAAAATTCTAATTTTCTAAGTGTGCCACGTCTTGGAAAAGTTTGGGAATCCCTGGTATAGAGGGTTTTTTATGTTAGTTTTTTTGGGGGTTTTTTCAGGCGATAAAATGAGAAGTAATGCAACATCGTCCAAAAGTATGGTGTTATTGGTTTGGTAATTTGATCGCTTAGAAAAATTATATATGCTTTGATTAAATACAGCGAGTAGAACACGTCTTGTCCTTTGCTACACAAATATGGGTCATTTTGCCACATACCCGAGTAACCCAAAATTTTGTTCAACAGTACGTAAGATTCAATATTTGCAAAAAAATTTTCTTATAATGTTCAGTATAGTTCAAGGAATAGAGGCATAATAATAAACGTGGTCGTTTTTAAGTATTTTCGTTTTTATTGACCAAAAACCAATAATTAAAATTAACAGAAAATCAATATTACACATTATAACTTAAACACGAAGCGGGCATTCTAACTGCGAGAGTAGTAATCTCATTTTAACAGAAAAATTGGTGGTTTTAACATGATGGTTCGTTTATCAGTCTTACTTATAAAGATTCCTTAATACGTCGTTGCAGCGAGGAAGAGGGCCATATACTGCCTTGGTTAAAATCTTTACTCAATAATACTCATGCAATATTTTTTTAGACGTGTACCACTTTGTTCCAAACCTCAAAAACACGGTCATTTTTGCATTTCGCGTTTTGTTGCTAACTTCACTTTTCTTCAGACGACATTTGTAATGTCATTGACCCGGTCTTTTTTGAATTGCTTCGAAATCCGGCCAATTCGATTATGCATTCTGTATTTTGCTTTGGTAAATCGATTTAAAATATTCCTCTAATAGTCTTGCAAATGGGATTTTTTTATATCATTTATAGCATCTTTTACATTTTCCTTACCCGACCGATCAATATTTGTCAAATCAAGAGAGTCCGCGATCTCCGTCTTACTACAATTGTAATCCGTTCCTATACCTGGGGGTGGGGGGTTTTAAAATCTGTCCACTACTATTACAGTTGTATAACGTCCGGTGTATGCAGTACGCATGTGCATGATTTTGTGTAACATGTTCTACAACCCATTCTTATCCCCCCATATTATCTATTATGAGTAAGACGGTATATGTTTAAGCTACTGGGAGAAGGATAAAGATATAACCTTAAATTTCTTTCTGTTACTCAGTCACAATGATAAAAATATTTATAAACTTTTTTTCCAGCTCCCGAAACTCTTATACTATGAAGGAAATGAAGAATATTCTCCAATATATAAAAAGTAAAGATGCATTTTCTGAAGTAAAAGGCCGCCGATTTTGGACAGAATATGCTGATTCTGGGGTATAACAATTTTGCTATAACCCTATTGAATGGAATTGTTGCTAGTATACCATGTATCTAATCTATGAATACAAAATACATAGAGTTAATTGAATTAACTATCACCAAACTCAAAATTGAGTTTCTCACTAATAATATTATAAGGCCTAGTTATTTGAACCCCCCTCACATTTGACATTATCATCAAATCACAAAATACATAGAGTTAAATGAATTAACTATAACCAAACACAAAATTGACTTTTTCACTAATAATATTATTAGGTGTAGTCATTTGAACCCTCCTCACATTTGACATTGTCATCAAATCGGCAATGAGTGCCATTTTTTTTTATACCTTTTTTCATGTCTTATTGATATAGCAAGTCATTTATTTATTCATGTTTTACTTTCATCAGGAGACAACCAGAACATGGCAAAGCCTTAAAGAAACATTTATCAAAAGAATTTTGCCAGATATTGGTAATCCGTACTATGGCTTGCAGCAAGATGAAAGAAGGAAATTTACTAATGGGTAAGGGATTCAAATTTTTGCTTTTTTCTTTAAACTTTGGATTTCCGAGCTCCCGCGACCTTAACCACCATCAATGCCGATGCAAAAATTTTGCATGGCTCGCTGTGTGAATACTGATTCTATTTTCGTGATAACTTATTTGTTTTTTGCAACATGATGCTTTTGTAAATTGTACAGTTTTACCAGATAATGTGTTTGTATATTTTTAAAAATTATGTATAACCTACCATAAGTAGTTCCCCCAGAAAAGCTACTTGTGTTCAGAGAATAGTTTTTCTCTCTCATTTTATAAAATTTTTTTTGAAAGTAATATAAAAATATTCTTGAAGTTTTAAAATTTTTCCCATAGAGTGTAAGTTTTTTTTACAATAAAAAATAAAGAAAACACAACTAACTACACGAACTGCACATTTGGTGGGCATGTTGAAGAACGAAGCAGTAGTAATATTGTTATTATTTTTAACTGACTGCTATTTACAAAACGAAAAGCAAGTACTCATTGTTTATTTTCTAACCAATCGAATAAGATTTATTTTTGTAAGCTACAAACATTTCTTACAATGCAAATCCTTTGAATAGAAAGAATGTTTTGATTGTGCCTATCGACCACGGTGGCGTTCAATGGGCAGAAAATTTCATGACCAATAGGCACTTCCAGCACTCAAAAGTGTCTACTTACCTTTATTCATTCTTATGCTGCCTTTACACTCAAGTAAAATTTACGACTTACGTAAGTTTTTGATAAGTTACTCATAGGAGCATTTACATAATGCATCCAACTTATGGTAATTACTAGTCATGGAAGTTGTTCGAAAGTTTAGTTTGTAAGTGCTCACAGCGACCGTTACTTCCATAATTTTACTAGCGGTAAGATGGCTTCCTTGTCAATAACGATTTGTTACTGTCAAATTTACGCGATTTTGTCAATAAAGACAATAAAGCCCAAATAAAGTGTTGAAATATTGGCTTGAGAGAAACAATTCTATATGTGCCTTTGTTCCGTTAATGGCAGAATCGAATGGAGTTCTTTAATTTTATCCGAATGAAAGCCAGATGACAGCTACCGACTTCGAATTCATATTTGTAATGTTATATACAGAAACATTGAGATTAGAAAGGATAGGACCGATATATAAAAAGAAAGATGTTCATTTTCAGAAAGTATTTTTCCACAAGAAAAATAAATGATATCTCTTTGGTTTTTGGAATCAGATAAATTTTTTTTCTGTTTACTAACTAACCGTTAATGCAATTATCTTATCTTATCTTTTAGTTCATGTAATAAAAATACTAGTTTAGATACCATTTATACGGTAAGGTTCTCCACTTATCAAACTGATTTCATAAGCTGTGAGAAGGCTGTAAATTCGCAGACGTGATTAGACCTGTCAAAACCTTATGACTTCTGTAACTTGCTTTAAATTACAGTAAGAGACTTACGGTATCGTTTACATTGGTAATTATGCCATAAGTCACTTACGTAATTGAACTTATGGAAAAAAACGTACGTGTGTAAAGGCAGTCTTATTCTTTTTTTAAACTGCTGACAAGGTTTAACAATATGGAACTGAAGCGAAAAATATTATGGCTTTAAAAAATATATATTCATATAGATCAACAAACGCTGATTCTGAATATATAAGTTTTATTATATATTATTTACATAGAATTTATAAAAGAATTACCTAGTTGGTATGACTAATCTTCTGATCAATAACAACCAGTCTACGTCTACTTTGTTATGTGTTACCTGTACTTCATTTATATATGTTTCATATGCGTTTCCCCAGATTTCAATCAAGTAATTTAAATGTGAATGTACGAGGCTATAATATAGACATTTTTAATTTTATTTGGTAACAGATATGATAACTGGCTAAATACACTAATAAAGGGGGTGATTTTATCTTTAACACGTTAACAACGCCATTGTGGAAATGAAGAAAAATTACCGTTTTAAATTTGAAAAAAAAATACTCGATGGCATCGGCGACCATCAAAACGTATTCCTTTTTTTTTTTTACCAAACTTTTCCATGAAAATTTAGAAAATTAACTGCGGTCACCGGTGACCGTCATGGCGCTATGTGATAAAAATGACGATTTTCAATGTGTTAATATCTTGAATATACATAGCCCAAGATATTTCTCCCGTATCAGGATTTGCAGGTTGTTTTTTTTTCTGTTTTTAAGGGTACATGAGATTAGAGCCAACTGTTAATTTTTTCTAGGTCTCTGCTTAGTAAGATCTCTAAATCTTTACCCTAGTAGAAAATTGCAGTATCATCTACATATAAAAAATTTCACTTTTTAAATCTAATTGGGATATATCTTTTATTTAATAGGACACTAACCCATGATTTTTGTATTTTAACATTTCAGAGCCAACTCTAGCGCTTCTAGTTTAAGTAACGTGAAATGGATTAGAAAACAGAACAAACCAGGTGAGTTATTTATTGTTATTGTATTATTATTCACAGACATGTATGTATTACAAATTTGCTTCAGTCGTATGCTTATTTCCATAAATAATTCAACTATAATTTGAGCATCATACTCATCACTAGGCATTATATTAATCTATAGTGTACTTGATGTTGGATCTGAAGGCTAGCACAAATTAGTCCTGGGTCGATCATGAACTACTCGATCACGAACCACTAATGATCGATCGGGTTACTTTTTCAAAAAAGATTTGATTGTCAGCACCTTCGTCCCGTGATGGGTGCTGGTATATAGCGAGCGATCATAGACTAAATTTTGTAGAGGGGCATTGCGACAGACAAATAAAATGGTAGATATCTGAAATAGGTTGTCATTACTGTTTCGGTAACCAGAGACCGAATCCAGATAATTTTGGAACCCGTTTCCGATGGCGGGAAAGTTTATCCACTTTCCATAAAACCGCAGTGGCGGTCCATTTTAATTTCGGGATTAGCCATCTCTATTTCTGTGTTGCGAGAACACATATTCATCTATGGCATGGTGTACCTACAGCACCTACTACCTATCTACATCAAACAAAAGTACCCGATCCAAAATCGGTTGATGGGTACTTTGGTGCGATGGTTACTTTCGACTTACGGCAGCGTGCGGCACATCGATCTCTCTTCTCCATGGCCTTTTTTCCATGTGTAAAAGTACCCGATCAAAGAGCGAATACTCTCGACCCGATCACTTTGCCAATGATTTACGGCAGATATCCCATTAAGGTGATGTATTAAGATTGTTAGCAGACGCGGCCCGTGACTGTAATTACCAGCAGTGCATTTCACTTTTAAAATGTACCTGGTCTGTAATTTAGGTGGAGCAAATTAATGAATGGGAACAGCTACTGCAATTCATTATATCTTCTAAGTTATATTTTTAAAATAACTGATTAAATAATACAAAATTATCTCGAAAATAAAGGACACTCAATTCATCGTTGAAAATATAGCGAAACCGTTTGATTTCACCGCGAACGAGTTCCAATGCGTTAATGTTGTTGCGTTAACATTGAACATTAGTATTTCTAAGCGAATCCATTCCAAACGCATTGGATTACACATGATCAAAGTGATGCAAAATTCACTCGCCGTCAAAGAACTTCGATAATGCACGGAATGGGTTATGTATCTGCACTGCTCTAACACGTAATTTGACGTTAAGAGTGTAATCTGTCTCGCTCATGTCACCGTTTCGGCTACTTCGGGCTGTCTCGATACCGCCCGATGCTGTTTTAGTAGTATGGTAAAAGTTGGTTCTGTGCATATCGGGGTATGCACGACCGCTTGCTCTTGCGCGGGATTTTTTTACTAGAAGATAGCTCAAATAATGACCTGACGGGAATTATGAATTTCTTACATCGATCACTGGGGCACAGATGTCGTTGTAATTTGTTAAGTGGAGACTGAAGACAAGCAGTGCAATGCACAAATGCACGTACCAAGGAACCGTCTCTGATTGTTAGGTGTTAGGTATTATGGTGCCATTGGCAATTCATCGTGCCCAGAGCGGAGTGCTCCAATTGCGCCGAAATTGGGCTGGCCCTGGCAATACATGGCACGCAATATGGTGGTGAAGAGCAATACGCTGATGTATCACATAGCTAGTCACCAATCAGCCGCCTTGCAAACAACACCTACATTTAGCATGAACTACATTACTATTATATTACTTTGTACTCTACACTTCAATAATATGAGTCAGTTAAAAATAATTACATATATATATATATATTTTGTGCACCTACATAAAGTACCAATTTTCAGTTAAAATGATGGAATACTGATTGATGATTTTATAAATATTTTTTTCATGCTTTTATGCATTATCTACTTTAATTTTAGTCATGTATTATCATTGCACCTATTTTTTATGCCTTCTAGATCTGTAATCTATAAAGCCTATTATAATTATCCTGTTATTTTTAGCTCTCTTTCACACAGACTCTATGTAAATTTGCTGATTCATCTGAACACTGCTTTACAAAGCCACTTCAGTGAAACCATCGCATTGTGGAAATGAGCAACTGCAAAATGATCTATTTTCAAGCAATCCCTACCTCCGCTCCACCTTAAATTATTATAACCTCGTTAAATTCATGGTTTTTCTTTCTTCATTAGGACCAGTGGTGAACAATCACAGACCTTTACGCTCAACTGCAAAGGTTAAGGAATCCAACGATCGCCCCCAATCGGTTGTATCATCGCCGGACGCTGATTCAGACACTGATATTGAACTTGCTTCAACACGCGCCAAAGCCTCCTCCCCAATACTAATAGAAGCCATAGTTGATTCTTCATCCAATGCCTCCTTCACTCCCATAACTCCAAACTGCGAGATTATTGAACCAGTTTCCTCACCCTCTACAATTGATTCGAGTCCTGAAATTGTAGATCCAAATACGGAGGATGCCGAACCAAAGGATGCACCTTTGGCAGAGTCTCCGGACGTGGAAACTCAATCTTCTGAAAGTTTTGCTCCCAATGATTTAAAAAATAGCTTCTTGTTGCTGAATTCCGACGATACGGATTTTTCCGATCCCCCTGTGCCGACGGAGGAAACCAGCCAACGGAAAGGCAACTTGTTTGGCTTCTCGACTGGTACATATATTTTATTTTCTTACGCACATTCGTTCTGGAAGATACTTCATTTGTTTCCTCTTTTAGTGCTTGTGAAAACAAAGATATCTTTGTACATATTTTTTTGCCTCATTTTTACATAGAATAAAATTATGTTTTTGTGCTTGTTAGCTTTAATTAGTCATTTGCATATCATCCCCATGTATTGCATATAAAGTAATATTTAGGCAATACATTCACTGAGAACATTGATTTAAATACTTACTATGTGTATCATTTTAATATTTATTTACTTTTTTAATTGTTAATTTTATTTTAATAATTTAAGGTAAACCGACTCTTTTGGCGCACAACTCCCAAAATAGAAAAGAAATTACATGCAACTCTGAAAGCCAATGCAGGAAAGAGTTCCAACCATGTTGCAGCAAAAATATGTGAATATTGAATCATACTTATTTATTCCCTGTTATTTCTAATTTTATTTAAAATGTGTGTGGTGTAATAAGTTGCACATTTTGCTTAGACCTTGGAAGCTTAACATAACTTTGTTTAAAGACTGAAACTAATGTATTTGGATGTACATAGTGCTTTTAGTACCCCCACGAAGCGATCTGATGAATCGTTGAAGAGATTAAGGCCGCCTCTAGACGAGTCTTCAATTGACCCCCAGAGCGATGATAGCAGTGAATCGGATAGTCAGTTCACACCCCTTAGGAGCGAAGAAATATTTAGGTTTGTTCTGGGATTATTACACATTTTAACTACATATCATGCATTATTCAATAACTGCTTAAACCTGTAGCGGTACGCTACTAGAACGTTCGAGACTTTCACCTTCATTTTTGATACAAAAATATTTATTTTATATTTTCATATCAAACACCAACTATGTACCTATATATTATCAAACCTTTTATCATTACAGCGCGACAAAAAAAGGAAAAAGAATGTTTTGTTCCTTGAATGGAAAACTTGTCCAATTATACCAGTCGAAGCACAAAAAATGCTCAGAGAGACAAAAAATCTACACCAAGTATGAAGATGTTTGTAAACGTAAGTGAACACATAACGTTGTGTCTTTTGTGAAAATAATTCATTTTAAAGTCGGCAATTCATTTTAAAACCATTATTTAGTTATTGACGGAATAACATTAATTCTACCAGTTGACGTGTATCTTCCTCGGGACTTATCAATGGTTTGAGGTAAAGTTTTGAGGTTGCGAATTCTAGAGTACCTGGCAACTGGGTGCATTTTTTAGGTTGAAATAATATTGTATTAGTATTTGTTTCACTTAATCATGCCATGTCTTCCTCTGGCGTCCTCGACCTCTTCAACCATTCACTTCCAAGTCATACATTCTCCTTACATCTCTTTCTTCGTTCATCACTTCATCTCTTATTCTTATTCTTCATCGTCTCATTTTACCTCATCACTGACTTTTTCTACCATTCACTTCATGTAAATCCACATTGTTACTGTTAAAAAACACATTATGTCGACAGAGTCCGTATCTCATTCCAGTGCAGAGATAATGCATTAAGTCTTTCTCGAGCATCCCCGACTTCTTCTACCATTCAAACCATTCTCTAACCACTCCTCACACTAATAAGAACAAACATTGAAATTTTTTGCGAAATCGGATGAGTGATATAGGAACACATACTGGACAAACAAATAAATATTCATATTTATTAAAAAAATATAATTTCAGATAACCCACCGAAGAAAAGGCAGAAAAGCATTTACACTGAGGAACCAGCGAAATCACCTGTCAAGCAGTCTCAAGCCTTAATAAGGAATGGAAACCATGAAATGATAGGTAAATTATTATTAATTTGTAACTTCCTTTACCGCCGTCCCTTCAAATTCGGATAATATCTTTGGAGTAAATTTGTAATAATACGAATTATTCCCGATTACCGTCGTGGTCGACCCTTCAAGTTCAGTTATTCAAAGTGAATTTGTAAAAATATCACACATTTCCGCATAAATCGATTCTACCATATATTTACCGCGTAAATTGAAATTTCTCAGCCGACCCTTTAAATTCAGATATTTGATGTAAATTCGTAAAAATATGATATATTTCCGTATAAATTGAATTTTTTCGAATTACACAAACAAATTTCATGCGCGGACAAAAATAAATTTCGATTTATGAATTAACGAATTTAGAATTAACCTTTTGGATGCGTTAATTTGCTCCGTTTTATCTATACCCGTACGCGGTACATATTTTCAAATACCTATGCACGCAATCAAATGTCAAATTATAGCATTCTGGAATGATTTGTTGGACTATATAGACAGAACAGATTATTCTCCACAATATGAAAACAAATCCTCGTGTGTCAACACTCTTAGATGTTTATAAAAACAAAAACATAAAATTTCATACAAAGACGTACCGTATCTTTTGAATGTGGTCCCGCTATTCACTCGGCGTCATAAATAAACCACTCTCGGTGTGTGTGTACTTAGGCCACTGCGTTGATAGACACAAGTGGGACACCATGATCACTTATCATTTTTAGTCATGAAAAGTTGTGAATGATATACTAGTTCTAACGCCATCCGTTGACAAAAATGTAAACTAAAGGACTAAAAGGCGCGAAGAGGCGCACTTGATTATCGATCTTTTTTTATGATATACAATTTTATTTTTGAGTAATTCTTGTAGATGTCAGCATCGTGATAGTTCTACGAATGTCCAAGTGAGCAAGAAATACATTTATGACGAAAGAGCGCTGGAATATCGGCCGTCAAAGTTTCCGTATCAACTGTTGATACAGCCGCGTGTGAGTATAGACTTTTTGCCGTAACAACAGTTGATACGGCCGCATGCAAAGAGTTAAAAAACCATTTTGTATGAAAAAAAATTTCTGGGGTTATGTTTTTGGCTAAAATTTATATTACGCATTTTTTCATATTATCGGGGTTCTACTGTATTCATTAAAAAAAACATTAGTTATGATAATTGTATCAAATTTTATTTTCATTAAAACTTTGCAACTATTTTACAGATGATGTAATTGCTAAGAGTAATGGTGGTCAACCGGATGTTCTTAATTACTGGAAAATGAAATATATTGCAGAGAAAAAACGTGCAAATGATTTGTTCAGGTAAATACGTTTATATAAATAAATCGTCAATTTGTTTGAGATGATGTTCTATGGGACCATATGACCTGTTCCCATATTAAATTTAAAAGTTAAATTTCATGAAAGGTAGCTGAAACCATAAGTCAATTATCTCAGAATCAACATTTTCTTAGTTGATGACTTCTAGCAGTAAGCCGACTAAATATATATTTACTTTAGAAATGTAATACTGGCATTTGTACTTTCAGAATACTGTCTATTGAGCGGAAGCACCTGTTAGACCCCGACTTAATAGAAAGTCAAGATTATAAGTAAGTACCTCAAGTGAAAGTTTAATAATATGTACATAATAGTAATGGGCCATTTTCGGACCGTCCTCCTGTCATGAATTTGGGTGTGATATCTATGGAATATGACTGTCTTTTCGATTAGTTTGTTTACCGCCTACATGCGTTTTTTTCAATTGATTTTTGTTTTCTGGTTTAAAAGTAAAATGCACAAGAATAAAAATAATACACAACTGTCTGAATATTTATTCTTTATATTGGGTATTCAATTATGAGAAAATGACTAAAAATGAGAATTACAGACTACGCAGGACGAATGGTTACTTATTCATTGAAGGTTATCCACTTAAATGCTTGATGGAATTAATCTATTATTTCACCTTTGAATCTTTATCTTTTGGAAACATATCCACCACTATTTTTACACATTGGAAAATAACAAGTTGACGACATTATTATGACATTAACTTTAATTTTAATCGCCTCAAATGGCGTTGAAAACTAATGTAATCTGACAGTTCTAATGGTATCGTCTTTCAAATGCTGTCACCTGGCCGCAAAAATAGTTTGAAAACAAACCATTGAATGATTTCTGTATTTCTTATGTGGAAAAAAACAATGATTCAGAAGTTATAGGTGAAACGTAATTACAATTAAGCATGCAAATTTGAGAAAAACACTCGAAATGTAATTTGACGACATAAATACTCCTTCACCTGTAATATTACAAAATACTCCTTCATCTGTAATATTACAAAATAAGTCGGTATATATGTTTTTCAATATTACTTGCACAGAATTGGATTCACTTTAACGATACTTAATTCTTTAATGAGAATTGCTTTTTTCAAAATTCATTGTTAAAAATAATTTAATAACATTGATTAAAAATTTACATGCATGTTCTTGATTAACATTGATTCTTGATGTTGCCAGCTCACATGGAAATTCGCAACCCAAACGAGCAAACAGCCACGAATTGCCCAGTGCAAATAATGTCCCCAGAAATACTCGACTGAGTGAAATGTCTTCCCCGTCAATGAATAAAAATGCACTGGCACAAACAACAGCAAAATGTCCATCAGGTAAGTTTTATTCATCAAATTCTGTGAAATCTGTTTCTAAACACGTTACATAATCTTTCCTACAGTTTATTGGTTCTAAATTTCCAATTTAAACCTCTTTGTTTTTGTAATGCACGAGTATATTATGAAGGCTTCTGTCACACATCGTTATCATTTGAAACTACAATATTAATATATTTCCATTATAGTGTCTAATGTTCTTTAACCCATCCCGAAAAGTGACTAGATACGTGCGTCTAAACTACGTATACATGAACCCCCGCATCTGTGGCAGTCTACAAATAGTCATTCTCTGTTGTTCATATATGTTGCACTTCATTCGAGTGTGTTCTACATCTTCCTACTCTTCAGGTTGAGTCTCTTTGTGTTAATGCATTATTATCTTTTGTAGATGTGAAAGAAAAACGCGATCTGGTGATAGTCCAACATTCCAAAAATGATACTGACAAAAATTTGAGTAAAATTGAAAAGGTTTGTATCAATATTGTACAAGGTACATCATTGAAGAAGATAAATTTTCTTTTAAAACTGCTTATTTCTAAGTAATATTTATTAACTTTTGTTTTTAATTTTCAGGATAGTAATGTTATTTTAATCGATACCCAAAAGGCTGACGTTTTATTTGCACTTTTGCGTAAATTGACAGAGACAGGTATGCCTCCTGATAATGGCAAAAATGATAAAACAAATAATAGTTCGCCTGCTAAAACTTCGGAGGCTGCTCAAAGCAGTAAAGATAACATTGAATCAGTTGCTAAACGGGACCCAACCAAGGATACGGATGATTATGTTTTCCACTCACAACTCTCAAAAGCCAAATTATCCAATTTAAAAAACGCCAACAAACAACAGATTGATGAAAATAAAGTAAAACAAGCTGAAAAAGAAGAAATTGATGAATTATTTCGTTCCCAGGAAAAAAAAGAGGCGGTATCCATAATTATTGAAGATGAATCACCTGAAGGTATAGACTCGTCTTTTTTGGCAATTGCGACTATTATTTAGCGTTATTCTTGGGAAAACATTTCAGTCCAAATTTGAAGTTTTGAGAAAAATACCAATAAAGTCTTAACTTAAGCATCAGAAGTAAGTTACTAGCCATAAACATGGTATTCCATTAGAGCCTCTGAGGGACAACAGAATTGACTGGTGCCACCATATATTAAAAGTTATATTCTTCTCAGTTTGTCGCAAATATTTACACTTGATTCCGTGGATAAAATCCTAAAAATTGTCAAAGTTTATGATCACAAATTGACGGGATTTTTAAATTGACAGTTTAAAAATTATTTATTTTTTTATTTATTATTTAACCAGCAAGAAAAGTGAAGTTACAGTTTTCTTACTAATTCCCCAAACAAAAGGAATATGTTTTCCAAAATTGAATTCTTTCAAAATTATTATTATTTAGAAATATCAATGTTTATTTCAAATACAAACATCTGAAAGACAATATTATCTAGTTTCTAAAATAGTATTTGTTTTAATGATAACTTCAAAAATAATCAATATATGTACAGTTCATTTAATATACCTCGGAGGCATTCCGAAATTCCACGATAAATTTCTCCATTGTTGGTATTTGTAGGTAAACATTATTTAAAAGCCTGAATGGTTAAATTCAGGAAATAAATTAGGATATACATAAATCAACAAAATACTTTGTAATTTAAAATCTAATAATTTGGAGAAATAATGATTCTATTCTATCTACAGGGGATGCTTAAATAATAATAGTGGAATCATTTTTTATAGCGCTGTTTTCATGAAAAAAATCACTTCAAGTGTGTTTTCTATGCGGAAAAAAATCAAAAAACATGTTTTAACAGAAGAGATAACATAATATGTAATTGGCATTAGCGATTCACTGTTACAAGTAATAACGGACAAGACTTCATAGATTCAAAAGAAGATGAATTTGTTCCAACTAATTTATAAATGTAAAATTGTAAATAACTAGCTTAATTCTACTGAACTTCTTTGGTTGATAGACTTTCATTTATTGTAACAATACGGAAACTGATGAAGCTAACGGTTATTGGAAGTTTATCACCACACTCAAAAATTGTAATTAAAGTTGTATAAACACCATTCTTGACATTTCTTTGCTGTCATTTATTTTTTTGTTATTTGCATTGTCTATTTTATATTGTGTATTTTATTTTTATTTTATGTTACCTACTTTTAAAAAAATACAGTAAAATTCACTAATCCGCATTGAAATTAATATGTGAATTTAAGCACAGATAGGAAAATCTTTATACTGCTGAATATTTAGTCCTTTACTTATTTTGAAGCCTCAGTTGTATTTATCAAGGTTAATATAATTCTACCAAACTATTATTTCAAAACTAAATTTTAAACTAAACTATTATTTCAAATTTATGTTAAATTTCTTCTGTTGTTTTGAACTATAGCAAAATATACTTGAATGGGTTTTTGTATTTGTGAGGTATTATTTCTGTATTGTAATTGCAGATAGCAAAGTTGCCCTGAGAATTCAAGAGAAGGAAAAGCAAATATTTGATAAAATCCTGTCGGCGGGTAATCAGGAGGAAGAAAATGCCGATAGGTGCGTATTTACAGACAAAGAAGTTAAAATGTTGCAATGTGAAAACTCTCCTAAATCCGATAGTGACAAGAATACTAATACTGTGTCACCGTAAGTATATATCTTTAATTGCAAAGTAGGCAGTGTCAATATAAACATCAATATGTTCGTATATCCTGATTATTAAATTGTAAAATAAATGCATTTATAGAAAGAAAAGGGGACGACCACAGAAAAAAACATCACCATTGATAAAAGAAAAAGTGTCGACAGAAAAAAATGATTTGCATTCAAGTCCTCGCTTATATCCCCAGCCAAATGAGGATGCCGATACCCTGGTGGTTACTGGAAATACAAATTTGGAATCTAGTATCTCACGACGTAGTCTTCGTCAACGGAAAGAGGGTGCTGGTACACCGTCTGCAGAGAAGATTGCAAATTTACAATCTGAAGAAAATTTTCAATCTGGTATTGCAAGACGTAGTCTGCGCACACCGAAAGAGGGTGCCAACTCATCATCGGTTGAAAGTAATCCTATTTCAGATTCTGAAGCAAATTTGCAATCCAGTATTGCAAAATATAAGCTTCGCAGGGAACTAAAAGAGGCTTCTCATACTCCTCCAGTAGATAGCAATGCTAATTTGACACTTGGAATTGCAAAACGCACTTTTCGCTCACAGCAAAAAAATGATGCTGGTACACCCCCTTCAGCAGACAAAGTGTATGTCTCACCTGCTCCTGGCGGGAAACCCAATACTTACATCAAGAGAATGAGGCAGGTCAAAGGTAGGAAACCTTAAACATATTTGGCACTATAAAATGACATTACATATTTATGTCTGAATTAATTACGTGCTGACTTCCGAGACTGAAGTTTATATTTAATTTATTTTACCTTGGTTAAAGAAATAATACTCTGAAAGGACAAAAATTATCATGATTTCAACTAAGTCATGCAAATTTTAATAGTGTTTTCAAAAGCTCATAAATTTTTCAACACCTATCTTGCTGTATTTCAGATGATTTGCCTTCTACAAGTAAAATAGAAAAAAAACGTCAAAATGATATTGATGAAGAAAGGGATTTGTTTAAAATAAACCCCAAATTTTTCAAAGAATTGTTTCCTGAAGAAGTATCAAAGAAGTCATCCAAAGCTGGTGATGTGGTGCCATCTACGTCAGACTCCGAGCTAGAATCCCCCCGATATCAACTGGCCAGTGCTTTTTCTAACCTCAAAAGACAAAAGAGAAGGCAATCGGAAGGCAAAATGCTTGATTTGAAATGGTTTACAGAAGATTTGCCGGTAAACATGACCCGGTAAGTATAAACAAACATGTTCCCGGCAACAAATAAGAAATGCATAAATCATTACAGTATAATCACTCATCAGAATATACATAACATTGTCAACACAACAGCAATATTATATAGCAAGTATTTCATCTTTTCACAAAAAAATTACAAATCTTTCAAATAATATTATACATTCGGCGGAAAGATTTTAGAAATGAATACCGGAAACTTAAAAGGGTATAAGTACCATTGACAAGAAAAGGAGGTAGACGGGAATTTAAAAATACACTCAAAAATTAAAAGAAAACATTATTTTATTTTTGTGTGAAATCAACAAATGAACAAATCTTAATGCAGTTGATAAAAAAATATTATGAAAAGACATATTAAAGTAAGTAAAAAATCAAATAAAATAATCATTTTAGAGAAAGTCTCATGTGCTGTGCGTAGTTTCCTTTAATAGGGTCCAAGTGCCATGCTCTCTGAAGCAATAAAGGGCTTTAGTGCCACAGTGACAATAAAACAATATACCAACTGCTTTATCCATCTCCAATAGGGATGGGATCATCCCAATGGGATGATGTTTAACATGAATAAAAAAATAAATATTACGAAATGTTAAAAAAAAATTGTATGTATGCTCTTGTTAAGCATTAAATTAGATATAAAAGACATAAAAAATATAGAATGTTGTGAATTTTTTTGTGCTCCTGCGCTTGCAAGTAAGATATAATTTCAATAGACATAAAAATAATAAAATGTTGTACACATTTTTGTGTTCCTGCGCATACAAGCAAGGTATGAAAATCAATTTATAAGACATAAAAATTATAAAATGTTGTTGTAAAAATTTTTGTGTTCCTGCGCGTGTAAGTAAGGAATTAAATTGGTTAGGTCTTTTTTCTTTTCTTCCGTTATTCTGCTTCTGCAATTCAGCACTGGTATGGAATAGTTATTTAAATCGGATAATTTTTTGTTTTTTTTTTCAATAATTTTACGATTTTCCAGGGCTTCAAAGTGTTGTGCGTCTCCTTTATTTTGACAACAAAAGGGTTGTCGCTTACAAATTTCAAGCGATGAGCCTTCGTTAGCTGCATGGTGGTGGTGTTTAAAAATGTTTCGGCTGCCAATTTGAAATCCAAGAAATCATCTGTTTTCATTGAAATGACGTGGAAAGGCTGCTTGTGACGAGTACTTTGCACCATATCTATAAGATCTGCAGGAACCATGGAATTTGTCACTCGTTTCCTTTTTTCAATTAGAGCAAAGTCTCTGTCGCAGCTGAGGAATGAGTGCCCGCTCATTAAAAATTTATGTTCTATCGTATTAAAAACTCCTTTATATACAAGATAGGCCCATAAGAATATCATCATTTTATTTTTATTTTGCCCACTGCAATTATCACTCCACATGATTAGATTCTCCTTTCGTAAGAAGTTATTGGAAAATTTTTTATAAATGCATGATGCTATCTCATTTCCCCCTCTTCCTGTTATGGCTTCATGCCACATGTGCATATACCCATCACCAGTATTTTCAATGTGCACACCCAAGTTAAAATTTGACAATTGTCGAGAGTAATACATGGGCCCATGCGTTAAAGATGGCGTCAATAAAACCTGTTGCAAGTCCATGGCGGCAGTGCATGTATTGCTACTCGGAATTTGAGATTTTTTAATGTCAAGTGACATCTGTTTTGTAGCTTTTTCGGCTTTTCGATGGTGAAGCTCCAGTTGGTTTTTAAATGTTGCTTTATTCGAAGGATCAGCATTTATTTTAGCAACATAGAGGTCACAAGTTGCACACGTATCAGTTCGTTTCTGGCCAAATTTTAAGCTTGGAAATTCCTTCTCAAAAATTTTTGAATAGAATTTATAGGCAACTTTTGACTGCGGGAATGATGCTTGAAATGATTTGAACAGCCGATGTTTATTAAGATCAGGACTTAGATACTCTTTCTCTGATCTTGCACGAACGTAATGGCTTACAAGTCTGGGAAACATATTTACATGTTTTTTAATGTCATCCTCATCTTCATTGGTATATATTCGTTTTTTTTTTTTTACTAATATTTCCCCTTGATTCCGTAAATGTTGTGTGGCCTTGTTTTGTTTTATTAATGAGAACCTGAATCTTTTTCGGAGAAAGGGAAAAAATATTCATGAATGTTGCTTTGCATACGCTGACAACATTTCCCTTGCCATCTGGAAGCATGTAATATGCCGTGCACTGTCGCTTACTTAATGCAGGAGATTCATAGGTTCCGTGCCTTCTCCTTTTAATTTCCGTCAGTTGAATAAGCCCCATGAGAAAAGAAGATTGCTTTTCATTATTCGACAAGCCATAAAAATCCGTGAACAATGACAGCTTTTGGTCGGCAGCTATTTCTTTGCATTTGTAGCGGCATTTGCAGATACACTTAAAAAAAAAAAATTACGTAAATGAAAGCAAAACAGATAAAATACCAAAGCATTCCCTTTAACAAAATCTTACGCCAGTGCTATCCATAATTTGGATAGTATTATTATAAATAATGAGTTAATAACACATTTTTTTAATATTCTATGTAAATTTATAGGTATTGACAAAAAATTACAGGTCAGCACATCACTAGCGCTTATAGAGTGATTGGTCACCTAGCATAGAAAACCGTTGGAGATTAAAACAACGTACTAACCTCTTGATTTGGCGGTCGTTTTGCAGGAATCAACTTTCTACTTGATGAAGTATATTCTTGTCCAGAATCCTTCAACTTCTTTCTGGCCACTTGAACACTTTTTTCACCATTTTGACGCCTTTTTATGCCACCGCCTTGCGCAGAAACCGGCTCGTTGTCACCCATTTTGATACTAACGCGTCTGACTGGCGATGGCACTTGGACCCTTTTAAAGGGGAAATGACGTTCGGTACTTACAACCAACGCCATCTTCCAATTTTTTTTAGAATTATTTACGTTATCTGTTGCACTTGTACCCTTCTGTAGGACATTGGCCTTGGCACATGCTATCCATTTCTTAAATAAAATCGTTATAGGTGTTTTTGGCACTTATAGCCTTTTAAGTTTCCGGTATTCAAATAATGTTAATTTTTATTAAATGCAATAATTTTTGGAAATCAAATCTATAAGTACATACTATGTGAAAATAATAATGATAAATCAATTGCAGTATGATCTACTATGCAATGTTGTGAGCTTCATACGTGTCTTTGGTGTCATGTACGAGGAGTGTATTATATGAATCAATAAAGAAACATTATATTTATTTACACAATGTTACATAATTGTACAAAAAATTACCTTGTGTTATTTTAACCTCTTGTTTACCAGTGTATAAGGATATTAAAATAAAAAAATAATTTCTCTGAATATGACTAGCTATTCTTGAGAAACTATTTATGGTAGATTATATACTATTTTTATAAATTTATATTCATTATCAAGATGGTTCATTTTCCACAAAACAAGTAATTACGAAAATAGAATCAGCCGGCGCACGGCAAAAGTTTAGCTACGGCGATCAATAGTGAACGGGGTAATGGAACAAAAACCTTTTAGTAAAATGATTTTGTATGAATCCTAAGTCGCTACAATACATTACTTTTGATGATTTCGCCTGACAGTTTTCTGTTTGTTACCTTTGAATAGATTTTTTTTAACACATTGTAAAAAAAACATTAATTAACCCTAAATAAAAACCCACCGAGAGTGAATATATATTAACCATATTATTTAGTACCAAAGTTCCTCATTTCACTACTGTTACTACAACATAAAATTGCACTGGTAAGGTCAGAGCACGCACACTAATTTAAATAACTTTACTTTCTGTTTACCACATAATAGTTCATAGTTCATACACACATACATATATACTGAAAAACACCAGTTAAGGGTAAACTTAAAATTATTCATAAGCTGTTTGTTCATAGATGACGCAAATACAATTATTTTAGGAAAAAACACTTTTAGCAAATTATACTTTAAAATATTAAGAAGAATTGTTGGTTTGCGCTTGTGCATATGGAATAATATATGAATATGAGAAAATAGTTTTCACCGATACAATTTTGAAAGAATTGAGTTTTAATATGGATAAAACCATTTATTCGTATTACGTATGTAAGGGCGCAATTTTAAAGCATAGCTTTGAAAAGTGTTCTTTCCTAAAATAAATTAATGCCATCTGTGAATGCGTAGATTAGCCTTAGTAAAATCATGGCAACTGTCAGGTTATTTTCAATTTGTGCGAAAATTGTGATTTTACTTTCAAAGGTTGTTATTTTTTATTAGTAATAAAAATAGTTTATTAATAATTAATGTCTGCTGCACTTTAATAGGCGGTCTCCGTGGTCGAGGGGTAAGGCTCTCATGTAGCAATCTGAAGGTCGTTGGTCAAGATACTCTCAGTATCGCCCTGGTGTAAGACCACCATTCAGAATCGAAACATTGCTTGACATGGCTTTAGCCGTGTTTAGTGACTAGATCTGAATAGGCGGGTACTCCCCCACCTTCCTCTTCCTTCAGCCTCACAATACACCCTAAATGGGGATGCCATAGTCCCAATGGCTCCAGACAGTTGGGTCTGTTGTGCGGAATTCACATTAAATAAAAACAAAAATAGAACATATTAATTCTTCACTATAAATCAATCTCTAATATTCCTGTAAGAAAATGTCCCTGGAGCAATCCAAAGCTATCAGCTGGCCAAATAAAACAAAGAATGATTCTCTGAATTTATTTGAATCTGTGGATTACAGTGCTCAATGAAATAAAGTGGTCATCACAGAATTGTATGTTATTATTTTATGTTCTTTAACTATTATTTCTGCACACATAGAACAAAGTGGATTTATATTTTTATGTATTTATTTAATTATCATGATAAAACATAATTATAATGGATTGTTCCATGCCTCTCACTTGTAAACTCCTGTGTTGAGACGGGGTAGAGGTATGTATCACTACTTGTTATTTAAATTATACATATAATGCCTAAATATCTAACAGTCCACTCAACTAACAGTGTCTCACCGTCCTTATCTGAATGATAATGTAAGACATGTGCATAGATTTGCCACCTAATAATTTACTGTTCTATGCACAAATTTAATGTTTGCAATTTATAATTTTAGTATAGGTTAGTAGACCTAAATGTTATTTTTAATTAATTTTTTCATGTTATTAAAAGAATCATGTACAATTCAATTGCATTTTAATTTTCCCATTGAACCCTCCTGTTTAAACAATTGTTTGTGTATCCAACTTACTCAAAATTAATTATTTGGTTGCCTTTTTACAGTAATTTCAAGTCCAAACATCCCAGCACAGATAAATATAAGCAATTTAAACACCCCACTCACCCCCCAACCCAAAGCCCATCATACGCACATTATCATTATACCAATAATAGTGAACCGGGGCAAAGGGAGAACAACTTTGGAACAACCGACGGGAGGATTAACAAATTCGGGAATTCATTCCACTTAAGAAAAGATGTTGAATATAATGCTCCACCAGAAATAATTATAGGGGATACTTATTTAGAATCTGAAGAAATCCCATTTCAGCCTAATTTGTTTTATTTTACGGGAAAATCTAAAAAAACACCCAACCTTACAAAAACTAACCTAAATCAAACTTTAGAACAAGTTAATATTCGTAGAAGCGGCTTGGATTTGGCTTTACCGCTGATGGAGCAGGATATAGACTTGAATGCTCTTAAAGAGAGTTCAGTAATGCTATCAACAATTATTGAGAAAGCCAGCTACGAAACTCTTATCATAGATGTTGTGGGAATTGATTCTCCGATTCAAAAAGTGGCTGAAAGTTTCCAAAATCATACACATAAATATGATGATGCATTTAAAAATAAGAATGAAATTACTCAGACAGGTAAAATTTAACTATTTATGACTTCCTTCCTTTCTGTTCATTTAGCGTACTGGCAGACCCCAAAGTTGGGAATTCATTTTTTTATATTTAGTTATAAAGTTGAGGTTGTCTTTTATTATGAAAATTTATTATATATGTGTAAAGAGTTGATAACAATAAAATTTATTTAAAAAAACTATGAAGTTGTGAGCTTTTAAACTTAGGTAAAACATATCTTTTGTATTTTCCAAAAATTCTAAGTTCTATCCTTGAATGCTCAAATTAGTATGATAAATTTGTATATAACATGAAATTTTACTGTAGGAGACAACCTCTTGGAAATTTCCCCATTTAGATGAGAATTCTCACAATACTCCCAAAAAATAAATTTACCCTCGACTAATTGTGTTCATATTTGAGTGCAAATGCACAACTGACTTACAGTAGCTAGACAATACGGAGGTGACATGACACATTTGTGCAAAGTGTCACCTCATTGAAATAATGGTTATTCGCTCTCCCCGGAGAAATGTCACATTTCATCCTAAGCCTAATATTCCTTTAAATTTTATTTTCAGAGTCTCTATTCCCTTATAGCGACATATTCTTATCACTTACTGATGAAAAACAAGCTAACGATATTGACAACACATCTGAAGTGACTAATTCTCATGGCTCTGCAAGTAAAGTATTGTCTGAAAAAGATGATGATTCAGTCATAGATTTTTCATGCTACAGCAAAATTTCAAGTACATTATTTGAAAGTCAGAACAGCATTTCGCAAAGCATGAAATCAGTTCTTTCCCAATTAGATGCTGAATTTGAACATCAAAAATTGAATAACACTGGACCAATTGTTAGTAAAGATGTTGCCGAAGTAGTTGGTGGTAAACACGAGGATTCCATTTTGCCAGTCACTGCGCAATCCTCCATTACCAGTGGAAAACCTGTTGATTTGCAGGAATGGAGACAGATTATGACAGAAGATGAATCTGAATCCTATGAAAGTGCTTTATAAATTAAAACACCTGTTTATGACACAAATATTATTGGACTGTATTGTGTTCCTTTGAAAGTAATTATTGTTGATCTGTTACACCTGTATTCTTATTTTGGTTTGTGACGCAGGATGACAAATCGCCATTAATTCTAGGTTACATACTATACAGGGTGTATCGGCACGTACCCGACAAACTTTAACCAGCTATTCCTTAGCACATTTGGAGTAAAAAATGTTATGGGCACTTTGCTGTCCGGTAACATTTTTTTTTAATAAAAAATTTATTATTCATATTTTCACCACATGTCACCAATGTTTTATCCTTTGTCAAAGTTTGAAAACCTGTCTGGCAATATTTTGTTCGAGTTTCGTTGAATAATGTACGTACGTACCTATGTTGGCGCGCGTTTACAATCACAACGAAATGGCACAGCACCATTCGTCTCATTTTTAACTATTATTATTTAGTGTGTACGAAAGAGCGAGGACACTTTTTGACGCACTTGCTAATAACAGCTGTTGAACGCGAGAAACAAGGCAAATGACAGTGACGGAGTGTGGATTTTTTATTTATTTTTTGTTTTTAATGGAAAAAAAATGTTACCGGACAGCAAAGCGCCCATAACATTTTTTACTCCAAATGTGCTGAGGAATAGCTGGTTAAAGTTTGTCGGGTACTTGCCGATACACCCTGTATACACATTTTCCATCGACCTTGCCTTGTGTTTTTTTTTCTATAAATATTGTGCTGTTTTAAAATTGTAATAAAAAAAGTCAAATAAAATTTATTTTATTATTTTTAATGATTGCAGTGCGCTACAGCTTTTTAAATTTGTTTACTTAGTACTTATATAAAACAACTTCACAAACAAACATTTAAAACAATAATCTCACATTTCATTCAACATTGTAAGTACAACTTAAAAATTAATATGTATAGGTATTTATTTATAAAAATTAATATTTGGTAAACGTGGCACATCTTTCAACCTTTTGTTTTTTATAAAGTAAATTTTAACAATATTTGTAATTAATTTTTTATCTACTTAAAACTTTGCAATAATTATCAAATATGAATGATATTATTGATATTAAAATAATATTATATACCTACCTGTTCAATATCAATTGCAAACCCTACAATTTCCGACGAGTGGAATATTTTTTTACTGAATCTAGTGCTGGGTTAATTTTTTTATCTTCTTTGGTTTTGAATATTCTTTTAGCAGTTTGAGTTACTTCGGTTTTAACAATTTCACTTTCTGCTGGCGATGCTATAGGTTTACTTTTGGTTTTGTTTCCATAAACACGGATTTTGGATGAACTACGCGAAGTTGAAAATACTGGGCTGCTCAATTTATTACTGAATTCCATTTCTGAGCCGGTAGAATCCTTTGAATCAGATTTTTTAAATACATTGACATTGGCTCTCGCCCGTGGCTCTTTTTCTGAGTCAGTAGAATCTTTTGAATCTGTGTTCTTAAACTTTGCTCGCAGCTCTTTTTTTGAGTCAGTAGAATCTTTTGAATCTGTGTTCTTATACTTGGCTCTCGACTGCTTCTGGGACCCAATAGAATCTTTTGAATCAGTTTTCTTCAACAGTTCAGTATTGGCTCTTGCTCTAGATTCTTTTTCTGTTCCAGTAGAATTATTGGAATCTGATTTTTTTAATCTGACCTTTTCTGACCCAACAAAATCTTGAGAATCAGACTTTTTAAACAAATGGGAATTGACTCTTACTCTAGATTGCTTTTCTGAACCACTAAAATCCTTTGAGTCAGATTTTTTTAACAAATTGACATTTGCTTTCACTCTCGGCTCCTTTTCTGATTCAGTAGAATTTTTCGAATCAGTTTTCTTAAACCTCGTTCTCAACTCCTTTTGGGACTCGATAGATTCTTTTGAATCAGTTTTCTTTAAAAGTTCAGTATTGGCACTTGCTCTAGATTCTTTTTCTGTTCCAGAATCTTGGGAAACAGACTTTTTAAACAAATAAGAATCGACTCTTTCTGTAGATTGCGTTTCTGTACCACTAGAATATGATTCGGAGGTTTTTAATAAATCAATGGTGCCCCTTGTCCTCACTCTAAGTTCCTTTTCCGAGGCAATAGAAACTTGTGTATCTGATTTCTTAGTTATATCAAAATTGGACATGGCTCTAGTTTTGGGTGTCTTTATAGCACTATGGAATAAAACGATTTTCTTCTGACTTAGTTTGGGTGCTGGCGTTTTTAAAACATCAGGTTCAATATGATTAAATAAGTTAAGCTTGTTGAAATCTGGTTTAAGGGACTTAGTGCTTGTGTCTTCGTCGTCATCGTCATCTAGTAATAATTTGATGGCTGGCCTCACAAATTCAGTTTTTTGAGTTGAAGGTGAAAGGAGAGTATTTCTTCTCACCTGATTTACTGCACTTATCTTCTTATCACATGGAGTCATAAAACATGCTGTGTTTTTATTCTTTTCCGGTGTGATAATCAATTTAGAATTAAAATCAATCTGCAAGTCATCGATGATGTCTAACTGTGATTGATTTTCATTTTCTTTCTTAAAAACATCAGTTTGCAATAAAAATAATCTCTGTTCATTTGCAAGTTGAATCAAGAAATTATCACAATTCGTCACTTGCTCAAGCTTTCTCAAGGCTTTAGCGTTGTATTCTAAAGCTTTATCAATTTCATTTTCTGTTATGAAAAAGTAATTAGCATCTACAAGTAATAGACATTCAGCATTAATAATTTTTTTATGATTAAAATTCTTTAATATGCCCGCCAGTTGTGATTGAAGGAATAACTTGGAATTATTTTCAAATACATACTTCAGTTTTGCTTGCAGATATTTGATAAGTTTTAAACCTCCATTGTAAAAACTGTCGGTTACATATGATTCTCCAGTTTTGAAATGCAGTTGAGCTTGAATTCTCATGAAGTCTAAATAAACTGCAAAATTGGACACAGTGGAGCACTTGCAGCAATCGCATGTGTGTTGGTGAGAAATAAAGTCAGGCAGATTAAAAGGCGTTGGCTGGAAAGTAGGAGAACCACCCATTGAAGGGTTGCAGTATTTATTATCTGCAGGAGCATCCAGCACCATTTCAAACTGTTTAGTATCGCCCTCTGCCATGTTTTTGGATGGGAAAAATCTGTTTGGAGTGACGGGTTTGGCTTTGTTTACTTCGTGTTTGGCAATTCTCTCGTTTGTCTTCATTTTCATATTGTTTTGTTCCCCTAATATGTACCGTATGCCATCAAGTTTGACCTAGAAAATATAAATAAATATAAGAGACAATATAATGCAAGAATCAGCAACATACCACATGTCTAAACAAAGAAAACACTATAAAGTATTAAGAGTGCAGGTAGTCGCCCGAAATATTAATAAAAATTGAAAATATCCCCCGAGTAAAAATAAATGCCGCCAACGGGAATTGAACCCGTGCCTTCTGATGTCCGGTCAGGTGCTCTGTATCCACTGAGCTATGTTGGCTTATTTCCAGCCTGCCAAATGATTCAATATGTACTAGTACCTCAATCAACAATTACTGCTTATTATATTTTTTTCCACCTGTAAACAACCAACTTTATTTTTTGTTACGGGAGATACTTTCAATTTGTATTAATATTTCGGGCAACTAATTATTGCTTATAATTATTTGTTACCCTTCATGCTATGCATAAAACCTTGTCTTATAAACATTAGTTTATCATTAAAAAATAAGAGTGCAGGTATTCTATAGATGTTACCAAGCAATCATCGTGGCGCTCTGCTGCCAGATCAGTGGCAGCCAACAAGGACAACAGTTGGGCCGTGCGGCGGGGCAGCAGCAGCTTCTGGGCGGCAGCCAGGGGCACGCGCAGCAGGGCCCGGGCCCTCCTCACCAGGCCCAGGGACAGGGCCACTCGGCCCGCCTCTATCCCGGTGACGAGCCAGAGGCGTTGGCTCAGGGCTACCGCTCGACCACCATTGCGGGCAACTAGGAAATAATTACATTTTTTAATGTTTAAATTGAATGCAATGCAATGCTCCCACTGTCGGGAGCCTGTGTGTCTATGGCCACCAATAGTATTAAGGAATGTTGAAAGGCTTCTAGGAAATCGTAAAGAGAAACTGATGTTGATGTACCTAACTGATGCAGATCTATGTAGTTCGTCAACATTAGACATCGACCAATGGTCTATCGCCAGGTAGATACCAGTATCTCCTACTCCTGGTATATCATTTAAACACGGGGTTTAAAGTACATAATATGTTTTGTGATGATAAGTAATAATAATAATTGGATGACTTGTATAGCGCCGTTTTTGTGCAAAATCACCTCAAGGGCGCTGTACAAACTTATAATAAATTTCTACAGTGATCTATGTTATTACTTAACTATTTATGGAGAAAATATACAGTACAATACTTACCTGGTAGGTCACTTGAGATTAACATTATCTAATTGTTTATTGGCGAAATTTAGATACAGGATTTAGGACTTAATTGAAAAATTGAATATAACTGGACTTTCTCTTAGGAATGGTATATTTAATCTAAGGGTACGACAGCTTAAAAAGGTAAGTTTTTAGTTTAGACCTGAATTCTGTTGGACTTGTTATGGATCTTAGTTCCGGAGGGAGTTTATTCCAAGCCTACGGCCCAGATACACCAAAAGCGCGATCACCAAACTTAGTATTTTTTTTTTTTTTTTTTTTACATTAATACCGCACAAGAGTCCCAACTGCTCCCGTCTGGAGCCAGTGAGACTATGGCATCCCCAATTGGGGTATGTTGTGAGGCTGAGGGTATTGGGGAGGGGAGGGAGATGGGGAAGAGGAAGGTGGGGAAGTACCTGGCTATTCAGATCTGGTCACCAAACACGGCTAAAGCCATTTCAAGCAACGTTTCAATTCTGAATGGTGGTCTTACACCAGGGCGATACTGAGAGTATCTTCCACTCTGGAACGTGCCGCAAATATACTATATATTATTTTTAATTAATTATAATTGTGAAATAACACAAATTAATCAAATAAAATTTATTTGCGCACGCCGGGTTCGAACCCGCGACCTTCGGATCTGTAGTCAAAAGCGTATACCACTAGACCACGCCGGCCGTCTAAATTTCAATTTCAAATCAGTATTTGGCTTGCGCTTAGGTTCTATCAGTCTGCCTACAGCTGATGATGTTGCTGATCTAAGAGTTGACTGCCTAAGACCAGTGTTTTCCGGGACGCATAGTTCAGAGATGTAGGGTGGGGCCATTTTATTGATGGATTTAAACACCATCCAGCACAGTTTGTACTGGATTCTTTCAGGGCACTTGAGCCAGTGAAGGTTACGAAGGTGTTCTGAAATGTGCGAATATTTTGAAACCCCGGTTACGAGCCGTGCTGCTGCATTAAACACTGATTGAAGTTTGTCAATTTGATATTTTGGAAGGCTGGCATAAATTCCGTTGCAGTAATCGAGACGTGAGACTACGTAGGAGTTGATAAGTAGTTTTGTTGCTTCTGTAGGAAGGTTTCTTCGGACAGACTTGAGTTGTCTTAGGTGAAAAAAACCGGTGCTTACAGTCCTATTTATTTGACTTTTAAACGAAAAGTCTGAATCTAAATTGACACCGAGAAGTTTGACTGTTACTGAGTACTACGTTTTCATCATCTCCACTGTGTTCTTGATGTAGTGCACCCATAGACTAAATACGACTAGACACGGCATAACCATTGAAAAATAACCACAACACAATTTTGGTTTGGTTCACGTGCACATTTATGAAAGAGCCCACGCATTGTATGGCAATGGGAAATGGGCACTGTGCATTGCGTTTTACCTTTTGTTGGTCTAGAGTTAAGCTATTTTGCTTGTCAGCTATGCTGGGCAAGTTCATTTTTTCAATCACATAAAATAACCCAGTTCCAAATATTTTAGATTGTACCTACCGCGGACTTAATTTAAGAAAATGTAATCAGCTATTTGAATACAAAAAAATATAAGTACCTTACAGCTTGAAGGCAGTATATTAACAAATGTGAAAAATTTAACGAGATTCATTTATTTGCTGGTAAAATTCCTGACGTCACATGAATAACACACCCACAAGGAATCCACCAATAGGGTGATTCATGTTAATTATTATCACGTGGGGAGCATACAAATATCACGCAACCAATGCGTGATAATTATTGATGTATTAGTCGTCTAGCGTTGACACGCGCGACAACTCAAGTGTGTGTGATTTATTTGGTCTGTGCATTTTGCTAATCAGGGTTGTATTAAGTCGTTATTGCCTTTCGGGTAATATCTGCTTCGCTTTTTCATTTTTTTGCAGAAGAATTGATAGAAATAAATTTGCATCATTTAATGAATTCATTTATTTTATGTGTATTTTCGCTTAGGTTTCCCCACAAACCGGAAAAAATGGAGAAATGGTTAGAAACAATCCGGATTCAATTATGTGACAATAACTGGGTACCATCAGCAGGAAACGCGTTTGCTCTAATAATTTTCACGCCAAACATATTTATTTAACTGCAAGCGGCCTCCAACGTGTAGACTGCAAAAGCTTTGCCTGTTTTTCCGGTAATTATTTTGTTTGATTTTTGTCTGAAAACTTAAGCAAGTTTATTATGGATTGATCAGGTTTTAATTGATAATGTCGTTGTTTTCAGACTGATATCGGACAGTCGCTGTCCACCGTGGCCACAGGTCCTGCGAATAGAGATACCGTCATTGTTTCTTCTCGAACAGGCTGGTTCTCGATCCTGCTGAAACTTCTTTTGTAATCGAAAAGCCGGTTGTTCCTCTATCAGAATTGCAACAACCAATGTGCGTGAATGCCGTAAATAATAAGTAAAATCCTATTTAACGGGCGTAAATAAATAAATAAGTATATATTGTAATCATGTAATCTCCACCCCCCTTCGCTCTCTGAAGCTCTGTCCTCAACATTGTTGCTTATTCATTTGCGAACCGGAACGCGAGCCGAACTACGAATTATGGAAAAGGAACGAAGACATATTAGGTTGCTTCGTTCCTTTCCCATAAGTCGTGGTTCAGCTCGCTTGTGAACACGCAACATTTTATGATTTATCTCTCTCTTTATGTTAATCTTACATTATATTTAATGTAAAGTCGTTTATTTTTATAAGCAATAATTATTGGCCTGAAACACTCATCCACATTGAAAAATCTCCTGATAAAAGATACATCACGCCAACGGGACTTGAACCCGTGTCCTTTCGATTTCCGGTTGACAGCTCTGACCACTGAGCTATGGCGGCTTATCTCTTATCCGCGAAATAATTCAATATATACTAGTGTTTCATTCAATAATTACTGCTTGTTACATTTTTTCACCTGAAACAACCAAATTTATTTTATATGAGAAGGCATTGTTAGTGCTAACTCTCTCACTAGATGGCGTCGAGACAAATTGTCAAAAGATACAGGATCAATCTCCTGATAAAAGATATTTTATCAGGAGATTTTTCAATGTGGATGAGTGTTTCAGGCTAAATAATTATTGCTTATAAAAATAATTGTTACCCTTTGTGCTATGCATAAAAAATCTTGTCTTAAACATTAGTTTACCAAAAAAAATAATAATTAAAGTCGTTTAGTACTTAGGTTAGTTTTCAATAATGCTATCTTGAAGAAGGTTGAGAAACTAGCTGACCAAAACTAGTTGACACAATGTCTTAATTCTAACAAAGTGGTTGGAGACAAAATAACTTTTAATTGAATGATAGTAGTATAATTATTAAATGATACGTAGTGTTGTTCTAGTCTCTATAATTTTTATGTTACTGTTAAATGTTTTACTAATATTATTTTATATTCATCAGCTTTAATTAATTTTTGATAGCTTACTAGATATATTCTGTTTTAAAATGCATGCAAAAGCCCGACTGGGCATAAAACCAAATTAAATTAAATGATGTCAAGTCACAAAGTGATTGCTTTCTTCAATAATTATATACCATTCTATATAAATACTATGGTAAATCAAAAAAAAACCTATGCACAATAATAAAAATGTAAACGTTTTTTGGTTCTATAGGACCAGTATAGAATCCAAAAACACAAATAAAATAAATTAAAATCATTGTGTTATTTATCAATTCTTTCTTGATTCAGCCCTTATTCAGCACATAAAATTGGTTCTATAGGACCAGTATAGAATTCAAAAACACAAATAAAATAAATTAAAATCATTGTGTTATTTATCAATTCTTTCTTGATTCAGCCCTTATTCAGCACATAAAATTGGTTCTATAGGACCAGTATAGAATTCAAAAACACAAATAAAATAAATTAAAATCATTGTGTTATTTATCAATTCTTTCTTGATTCAGCCCTTATTCAGCACATAAAATTTGCTGTAAGTGTTAGTTTCTTTTTGGCTTTATGTCCATATTTTAATTTGGAAGGTGGTCAATGGGTACCGCCGCCCCGGGAACCATACTCTGGGTTACCAACACCTCTGCCACAGGTCACCTGAAGTGGTTCGCTACGTTTGGTGACTTAGCAGGGGTGCCCGGGCTCATGGAGGGTTGTGCGTTCTGGATCACACTGATGAATGGGTCGGCCTACTCACTGCGGGGCGGGCCGGGCTGGGAGAGGCCGGTTGAGGGAGATCCAGTAAACCGGTTATCGCTGTCCGGGCCGTTGGATAGTACAGGGGCCCGACCCTTGGGCTCACGACCAAGGGTGGGCTGCCCCATCAGCCAGCGAAAAAACCCTGCCGCTGATGTTGTGCCGGTTTGTGACCGGTGAGGACCCAGCATCTAGCGTTTGGGGCGCACTGGGCGACCTCCACAGCCGGACTCTCCTGCCCATTGCCTAGAACCGCAGTCAGAAGAACATACCTTACATTTGGTGTATCCAGTTGCTCCACTCTCCAACTCCCCACCCAACCTTTTTAACCTAATCCTTCCCAACCCATCCTAAATCCCACAAACAAATAAAACAAACTTAAAAACTATGAACTCACAACAAATTAATATAAACTCAGCGACAGCGAACAGTAGGAGTCCTCAGTGTGGACCGAGGATGAAGGTGAATTTCGCTAACATTCGCGGTCTGCACACCAACCTAACTCCCATCCACCACCACCTTCTCTCACAAAATCCCCATCTCCTCTTCCTTACGGAAACACAGATTGCCGAGCCCCCAGATACCTCCTATCTGAACTGCCCAGGATATCATCTGGAAAGCCTTTTCAGGCCCAAAGGAGGTGTCTGCCTTTACAGCCGTGCTGACATCAGCTGCGCTCGTCTCGCAAATATCGAGAGCGCAAAACACGAAGTGTTATGGGTACGTGTGGATCTCACCGGTATGATGAGAATTTATGCGTGCCTATATCGCTCACCAAACCTTGCCGAATCAGACACTGTTGAGTTGTTTAAATACTTGAGTGACACTGTAGATATTCTCTTGCCCCGTTACCCATCGGCCGAGTTTGTAATCCTGGGGGACTTCAATGTTCATAATGAACAATGGCTGAAGTTCTCGGGCCCAACAAACTCTGCCGGTAGATCAGCGGAATCCTTTGCCCTTATCCATGGACTAAGCCAACTCGTAGAATCTCCGACCAGAATACCAGACATCCCATCACATCGAGCCAACCTACTCGATTTGTTTCTCACTAGTGAGCCACTCGGGTACAGAGTGGAGGTGACAGCGCCCTTAGGATCCTCTGACCACTGCCTGATTACCACCTCTGTCCCATCCTCCATGAACCGTCAACCCGACAAACATGTAAAGAGGAAGGTATGGCACTACAGGGCAGCAAAATGGGACAGCATGCGGTCTTTCTTCGGCGCCTTTCCTTGGAGTACTGTATGCTTTAGCTCCGAGGACCCATCAATTTGTGCACGCGAGGTAGAAGAAGTAATCACATCAGCAATGGATTGCTACATTCCCTTCTCCGTCAAATCCTCTGGAGCGGGCACAAAACCGTGGTTTGACCATCGCTGTGCTGAAGCTGTCAGACTCAAAAATACGGCTTTTAATGCACTCCGGAAGATTAGCTCCATGAATAACCTTTCGGAATACCGAAAACGGGCAAGGGATTGTAAGAGAGTTCTAAATAGAGCTAAGAGCGATCACGACCAGAGAATTGCGAAAAAGCTGGCTGACTGCCCCACTGGTAGCCGTGCTTTCTGGTCACTCGCTAGCTCGATCGGAAGAAATTTCTGCAGAACCACTTTCCCACCTCTGACCAAGCCTGATGGTCGGCTGGCTAACTCGGCCCGCGAGAAAGCTGAATTATTAGGCAAAATTTTCGCGGAAAACTCAACTCTTCAAGATAACGGAGAGACTCCCCCTTCCATTCCGCACTGCGGTTTTCAAATGGAGGAACCGAAGATCCGGAACAGAGAGGTTCTCCGAGTCTTGAACGAGCTGAAAGTCGACAAAGCCAGTGGGCCGGACGGAATACCTGCCTTGGTCCTCAAGAGGTGTTCTGCAGAAATGACTCCAGTGCTCGCGAAATTATTTAGGCTCTCTCTCAAAGGTGGAAAGGTGCCAGATCTTTGGAAAAAGGCAATCGTCCACCCAATCCCAAAAAAGGGGGACCGTTCCGACCCTTCTAACTACCGCCCCATAGCCATCACTTCCATACTCTCGAAGGTATTAGAAAGGGTGGTTAACAACAAATTGCTCACATATCTCGAGAATAACAACATCCTAAGCGATCGGCAATATGGATTTCGTCGAAACCGATCGTGTGGCGATCTACTCGGATATGTAACGCATATTTGGGGGCGGTACATGGAACGTTTTGGTGAAACCCAAACCGTTGGGTTAGATATCTCCAAAGCCTTTGACAGAGTCTGGCACCGGGCGCTTATCGGGAAATTACCATCGTATGGGATCCACCCAACCCTGCATAGTTGGATTGCGGACTTTCTGAGGGGAAGAACAATTCAAACCGTGGTTGACGGCTCTTCTTCCTCACCGCACCAAATCAATGCGGGGGTGCCACAAGGATCTGTGCTGTCTCCGACGCTGTTTTTATTGCACATCAACGATCTCGTTGAATGTGCACCAATTCACTGCTACGTTGATGACAGCACCGTTCACGAGGGTTATCTTTTTGACAGGCCCCCTTCCACCTATGATGTCCGAACAGCTCGGGAAGTTTTGAAGCGAAAAATTGACCACCACCTAGAGATGGTTCGTGCCTGGGGTAAGGCCAACTTGGTCAGTTTCAACGTCTCAAAAACCCAAGCGTGTCTGATTTCGGCAAAGAGGGAGATCAATGACTGTCTGGTGCAATTTGATGGGAGCACTCTCCCCAATAAAGACTCCATTGAAATGCTTGGAGTTACTATATCAGACCAGCTCAAGTATCGGGGATCCATAGAAGCCCGAGTAAATCAGGCCTCCAAAAAGTTGGGCGTCTTGTACAGGGCTAGGAGATTCTTCAACAGTGACCAGCTGCTGACCCTGTACAAGTCTCAAGTCCGCCCAACTATTGAATTTGGGAGCCACCTTTGGGCTGGTGCCCCAAAATACTTGATAAACCTGCTTGAGTCTGTACAAAGGAGAGCGATCCGTCTGATTGACAATCCGTTGTTAACAGACCGATTGCCTTCTCTGATGCATAGACGCAATGTAGGCATGCTGTGTCTGTTCTACAGGTATTTCAATGGAGCCTGCTCCAAGGAGCTAGCAGCATTGATTCCTGATGTACCGGTGCACGTGCGCGAAACTCGACGGACACGAACTGAACACCCGTTCACGGTTGACGTTGGCTTCATGAGAACGGGCCGTTTTTACGACTCGTTTTTGTGTAAGTCGGCTCGTATGTGGAACGAGCTACCGGCATCTGTTTTTCCTCCCTCCTATAATCCGAGCCTCTTCAAGGCCCGCATTAACAAATCCCTTCCTACAGCCCCTACCTTACTCCGCCTCACAACGCCGCCCAACCGGGTGGTGACATAGTTCCCCTGTCTGTGCACTGCACAGGCAGGGACACTCTTGTGAGGTGTCACATAAAAAAAAAAAAAAATAAATTACAACACCTATGACAACAAATTCTCCGAGGTTTCTCTTACGAGTTTGAACGCTTGTACAAGGAGTTTAAACAGAGTTGGATTGTTAAGTTCGTCTCCATATTTGTGACGTACGCTATGTGGGGTCATTTTTAAGATGAATTTAGCTAGACAGGGCTAATCTAGTATAATACATCAATGAGTGCACCGAATAATGGGCATAAGTAGGAACTTTGTGAGAGTCATTGAAAGGCATACCATACATGCTAGGCTCTCGACTACCAATCCAGATGTTGCGGGTTCAAATCATTCAATTGCGGTTAAATTTATTTATTTAACGCCCAGAGGGCTTTTACATGTGGGTGGTACAAATTTAATGACAGTTTTGAAACATAAGAAAGAAAAGAAAGAAATAATAAAAATAAAATTACATAAGGGGCCGTTCAAGTATTATGTAAGC
Source organism: Hesperophylax magnus (assembly GCA_026573805.1). Lineage (NCBI taxonomy): Eukaryota > Metazoa > Arthropoda > Insecta > Trichoptera > Limnephilidae > Hesperophylax > Hesperophylax magnus. The sequence continues at coordinate 160,323 of JAIUSX010000041.1, read as the reverse complement.
ACTATAGGGGGGCAGGGGGGTCTTTGCTTTGCTTATTTTTGATGACATGGGGGGTGGGGGGGTCTAGATAGTGATTACGTCAGCACTGCTCAGCAGTAGTTATTTTTTTTTTACACATTGGCAACCCACACATTGTCTATGTTTGAAAACCGAATACATATTCGGGGATTCCCACTGTGTCAATAAAGTTTGTTTAAATGAATATGATGTGCATTAAAGTCCTCTATCCTAAGTCTATTTTATAAGTGCTGCTTATGAATCAATAAAAAAAAACAGAATACATTAACAGAAAAATGCATATAGGTACCAATTTTTACGTAAGCATGGGAGGGGGGGGGTAAGAGCTTTGCTTACTTTTGGTGACAAGGGGGGGGAGGGGGTAAATAATTGTAATTAATCTGCTTACGTAATACTTGAACGGCCCCTAAGTATATGCGAGAAACAAAATTAAAAATAACAAGAACATAAATTAAAAAATACAGCGATTTGACTGGTTTACAAAAATATAACTTCCATTTAGGAATAGTATTGAAATAGGTCTTTTACGTAATCCACAAAATTCGCAAAGTTAATATTAAATATATCGACATCACCTAAGTATTGGTTTCCCATAGTGTGAAACCGTTGTATTGGGGAGTTCGCAATGTAATTGCGCTTATGTGTGTTGCAGTGGAATAGTGTATTTTGTCGTGTTGTTATTGTAGGTATTCGTATGTTTATGAGTTGCAGAAGTTCGCAACAGTCGAATTTAGAGTTTAGAATCTTGAATAAAAAAGTTAAGTCGTATATTTTACGCCTGTCTTCCAATGTGTGTATTTTTAGAGTGTTTAATAAGAAATGATATTGTAAGTCTTCTAGTGGGATATTTAATTTAAAATTAATAAAATGCAGAAATTTTTTTTGTATTCGCTCAATGTTATTAATGTGAATTTTGTAAGAGGGAGACCAAACTACTGAGTTATATTCAATTATGCTTCTAACTAGAGATATGTATAACAGTTTAATGGCCTGTATGGAGTTAAAGTTTTTAGTTGTTCTTAATACGAAGCCTAGTGTTTTCATGCCTTTGTTTACAATTTGGTGGATATGATTGGCGAAACTTACTTTTTCATCCAAAATAATTCCGAGATCTCTCATTTCCGTGACTCTTTCTAAAGCTGTATTGTTAATGTAATATTCAAATAAAACAGGATTTTTATTTCTGCAGAAAGTCAGGGTTTTGCATTTGTCTACATTTAAAAACAGATTATTTTGTACGCACCAATCTTTAAACTTATTAATATTTGATTGTAGTATTTGGCAATGATTTACATCAGTTATTTTTTTGTATAGCTTGATGTCATCAGCAAAGAGCAATACCTCGACATCGTCGAAGCAATTTGTTATATCGTTAATGAAAATGAGAAACAAAACCGGACCAAGGTGACTACCTTGCGGTAGGCCACTGGTCGCACAGAAAGCTTTCGATAGCAAAGTTTTTATTTTAACAAATAGTTTACGATTAGTTAAATAGCTAGTAAACCATTGTAGCATGTTATCTCTTACTCCTAGGGCAAATAGTTTTCGGGTTAGTAGTTTATGGGATACTTTGTCGAATGCTTTTGAAAAGTCTGTATATATGCAGTCGACTTGTTTATTTTTTGCAAAAGATTCTAATATAAAGTTTTGAAATATTGTTACGTTAGTTGCGGTTGATCTACCTTTGATAAAACCGTGTTGTTTTTGGTCGATTAGTTTTATTAATTTGGGATAGATTTCATCAAGGACCATTGATTCAAAAAGCTTAGAAAGTACTGACTGTATACAAATGGGGCGATAATTGGTTATGTCAGTGTCGTCTCCTTTTTTGAGGATAGGTGTAATGAAGCTCGATTTCCAGCGGCTTGGAAAATATCCAAGGAACAACATTTGATTAAGTTGTGTTATTTTACAATTAATTTAATTTAAAATAATGTATAGTATACTGGTGGATGCCCCACAATGCTTCGCTATTACTAATGTCTTTCTCGGGTGCCTCCCACTTCTTCCACCATTCACTACTGTATACCAATGTTACTGTTAAAAAACTACATTACATCGACTCTGTATCTCATTACGGTGCAGAGATATTGCTAAGTATTCCTCGGGCGTCCCTGACTTTTCCTTCCATTTAAACATCTCTTAACACTCACGGCACTAATAAGAACAAACTTTGAAATTTTCAGCGATATCGGTCGACTAGTTTTCGAGTTTTGCGAGAACATACACAGGCAAAATTTTTAAATATAAAGATTAGAAACCGGTTAGAATTTAACTGAACCATTTTGAATGCATTTATATATAAGACGTTGGCCTGCCACAGACCACCTTATTATGTAGGAAAGTTAAAATTTGTAGTTGTATGTATTTTTGGATGAGAATATAAAAAAAAAAAAATTTGCTGGAATTTTTTTTTTTTTTTAGGTCTTGACAACAGCGCCACCTATCGGGTCCAAAACTATCCTATATTTCAAGCTGGAACCATCCATACATATTCAAAAATTTTCATTGAAATTGTTTGGGCGGTTTTGGAGATTAGCTTGTACGAACACAGTGACATGTGATTTTTATATATTAAGATTTGCGGCACGTTCCAGAGTGGAAGATACTCTCAGTATTGCCCTGGTGTAAGACCACCATTCAGAATTGAAATGTCGCTTGAAATGGCTTTAGCCGTATTTAGTGACAAAATCTGAATAGCCAGGTACTTCCCACCTTACTTTTCCCCATCTCCTTCCCCTCCCCACCACCTTCAGCCTCGCAACTTGGAGATGCCATAGCCTCACTGGCTACAGATGATTCGGAGCAGTTGGGACTCTTGTGCAATATTCACATAAAACAAAATATATTATATATTACACACTAAACACAGTGATGTTTCAGTTAAGAATAAAATTTTTACCACCACTATAGGGTTCAGTTAGGATTGAATATAATGAAACTTACTTGTATTTACTAGGTCTGCACACTCCGTGTGAGCACTCACTACACATGTGAGGATGCCAAAGAACTCTTGCTCGTTTGACGTGTCTCTGTGACAGTAACTATAGAGGGATTGAACTATTATCAGCTTCATATAGGATATCTTGATGTCATCCAGCTTCCTATTATTGTGTGATTGACCTGTCAAATAGTCGGCCAATATTCTGTTGTTCACGGAGCTTAGAATGGCGAAACCTTGGTTTTTCAAACCAATGTTGAAATAGTAAATCTAAATGAAAAAGAATATATACTAAATGAAAAATATCAAAAATCATGAAATGCAACAGAAAATATACAAATCACCAGGAAAAATAAGCATAAATTAATAAATATCCATAGATTTATAAAATAATAACTAGACGTATTTTCGAGGATACCGGGTGGGTTTTTAAATTTTTGATTAATAATAATTACCACCTAACTAATGAGCGTATTTTGAATTTTGTATCCCTGATAAACAACCGTTTACGATACATGTTTATTAGTAAGTACCTTATTGTTGTTTTCCTTGAATCTTTTAAAAACTAATTAAAAATTTAATTTTGTAATATTCTTAAAGTGAAAACGCATTGAACACGAGAGAAACCCACACAGTATCCTCTTGCAAATATTATGAATATACTAGCAGCAACAAAGCTTGATGTTAAATATATCAACATACAAAGTGATTCTATTTAACAAGATAGCTCTCCCCACCGGCATTACCATTGGCAAGTTAGTCCTGCAGGCCAGGAGATAAGACAGTCTGTGGTGTAGATAACCATTGGGAACATAGAAATTAATGCTCTGCAAAATGGTTTTTTAATTCAAAATTTATTTTTGTCCGCGCACGAAAATTTGTTCGTGTATTTCGAAAAAATTCAATTTGAAATTGGGGGCGAAATCTAGATTTACGTGGAAATAATATGTTGTATTTTTACGAATTATGGTTTTATAAATTTCGAATTATGTGGGAATTTGATTTTTGATGTCCCGTGGATTTCGAATTAACGAGGTTCTACTGTATCTAATTTCACACTTAGTTTAATAGTAATCGAGTTCATTTAAATTTAAAAAATAAGTAAAATATAAATAATCTTTTCTTTTTCTTCTCTCCAAAGGAGAATCCAATGGAGCTTTAAATTTATTTATATTTGTGGCACCGATGACATATTATGGAAGTTTCTTCCATGCTTCCACTACTCTGTTTGCAAGGAAGTGTAGTGTCCACAGAGATTAATTATTGGTTGTTTAATGGTTGCACTTGCTCTCGGCTCTGGTGTCGAGAGTATAGAGCCGGCATTACAATTACATCATTTTAAAAACATTTATCAAAGTAAAATTACTCTCTAATAAAAAAAGCATAAATACGTACAGCTAAATTCAACAGATATTCAAATGTGGCATCCATCAGTAGGGGGTTTTCCGGAACTTTCTCATCCGACTTTAGGATATCCTTGACGGCTTTATTAGTAATTTCAATAATAGGTGTAAGTGATGAGTGCGGACAAGCAGCGTGTTCAAGAAGGAAGCCGGCCGTGCGTAAAGTACACATTCTACAACATCAAGTTCACACACAATTAAAAAGCAGAATAGTATTACGTCAGTCGTTTTATGGCTTGTTGGTTTTAGGGTGGTCAAAATATTGGATCAAGAAGGAGGAATCACAAGAACGCTTCCATAAGAACAATTAATATAAAATAAAAACTTGGTTAGTGAAAATCTGAACACAGTTAAATAATAAATTAATTTAACAACAAATTAAGTCAAACAACATTACAATATAATCTAATACAATAATAAAACAACAAAAACAAAATAAGTTAGGTATGGGTTATCTTAGAGTAAAACACAGTCCGTTTTACTCATGATAGATAATCTGGAGGGATAAGAACAGGTTAGTAGAAAACGTTACTCATAATCACGCGCATGCGTACTACATATACCGGCCGTAATACCACAGTATTAATGGCTGACAGATTTTTAAACCGCTCAGACCTCCAGGATTAGGGACATATTAAGACGGAGATTGCGGACTTTCTTAACAATCTGGTCAATTTGACAAATATCAACCAGTCGTGCAGCGAAAATGTAAAAAAGCAGTAACACCCACTCGCAGCACTTTTAGAGGAATATTTTAAATCGATTTACCAAAGCAAATACAGAAAGCAAAATCATAATTGGCCAAATTTCGAAGCAATTCAAAGCATACCGGATCATTGACATCGCAAATGTTATCTGAAGAAACGTGAAATGAGCAACTAAACGCGAAAATGACCGTGTTTTTGAGGATTGGAACAAAGTGGTGGCAGTCTAAAATAATATTATTATGAGTAAATATTTTAACCCCAAGGCCCTCTTCACGGTATAGTTATACCAGCGCTGCCGCGGCAAATTAGGGAATCTTAATAAGTGAAACTGGTTGTGTGAAGATTAAAAAATGACAAAAAGATATGTTATTGTGGTATGTAGGTACTTTTTATTTATCCAGGATTCATATAAAAATCTACAGAATATATAAGTCTAGGCACACACAGCAACTTTAGTTGCAGGCAACAATTTTAAGGCGATGCCATACGTAGTAATGCAAAATCATGTGTTTTGGTTTGAAAATTTGGTCGCCTAGAAATGTTTCAGATGCTTTGATTAAATACTGCGAGTAGAATACATCTTGGCCTTTGAAATAATTGAGTATTTTTTAGATAAGTCTTTTTATAAGCCCAGAAAAAAATAATGTGAAGGCCTATGAAAACTGCTTTAAAGTTCAAAATCTCCTACTTACGAACGCATTTTCGGTTATGATTTTATTGTATAATGTGGCAAATTAAGTTATTTATAAAATAATCGAAAAAAAATTAAATATTTATGCCTGAACATCCACAAAATAAAATAAAAGGCACTTTTTGGCCATGTTTTTTTCTTGCATAAATCAAAACAGGCGGATGGTGTTAAGCGGGAATTTAAACTTTATCGCCATCTACGTAAGGGTTGTTATTGATAGCGGCTCAATTTAAAATATTACACGGCGTAGTGCATCGCCTTAATGCAAAAGTTTAGTGGATCTAAATCCATTACGGTAATGGAGGTGCGCACATACTAGGGAAATTGTGAAGGGTTTTGAAATAGTTACCAACTGTTGCCACAACTAAAGTTGCTCATGTGCAAAGGGCCTTAGTGATAATAATAAATGAATTTATCGGTGTTTCTTGGGACAGCTGACCGGAAGCAACCACATATTAAATGAGAACAACCCATTTCAAAATGTATTGTATCATTCTTTCTTCAATACAACAATGCAACAATGGAGGCTCTTGGCAGAATTTATAGGAATAACTAACAAGTACCTAACATTATTTTTGAACACATGGAAAAAATAGACAAAATTTTCGCAAAACCACTGACCTGTTTTCCGTTAAAATAGAAAGAGAGTATGCAATGTCTGCAGCATGTAGAGAGTGAACATCCACATCATGAAGAGCCAGGACTTGGCAAGCTGTTTCTGTGATCTCCGCCGTATGTTCCAGGTATAATTTTAACTTAGGATTTATAAATTTCTCTTTTGAAAAACCTAAAATGATGCAAATAAAAGTTTCAAGATTAAAATACATATTTTACTTTTTCATACAAAATATATGTTTGTATGTATAAAATAATAATTCTATCGAAACAGCCCAGGAGTCCCAAATGTTCCCAACAGTCTGGAGTCAGTGAGACTACGGCATCCCCAATTGAGGTTACCCCCTACCTTACCTTACCCCTCGGCCACAGGGGCCGTCAAAATTATGTTCAGAACAAGGGAAGAATGTAACACGGTCATAATTTATACAATGATATTATAAGAAAAGAAAGCATCACAAGCATTTTCATGATTGATTAAGCGCAGTACTTTCGCTGATCTAAATTATGCACATTGGTAGTTATTGTGGAATTGTTAAAGTTCCATCAATAATAATATTTGGATAACTTGTATAGCGCCATTTTTGTAAAATTATCCCAACAATATATGCAATAAATTAGCAGTACTATGTGGTGAAAATCCAGAAATTAAAGATTTTCATTGACTAAAGGGTTTGAAAGTTCATGTATCTTGAAAAAAAAAGGTTATACAGTGAAACTCTCTTAAGAAGTTTTCCAAGGGACCGGGGAAAAAAAACTTCTTAAGTGGGAAAACTTCTTAAGTGGGATTCAATTTTAGCCATTTATGTATTTCCTAACCTTCAAACTTAATTTACGACAAATGTCAGATGAAACATGATGCACGGCAATTTTTGATGTTTGAATGAAAAAACCGTAATTACAATACATATTTTACCATCTCCCCCGCCATATAATCATGTTGTTATGTATTTAAAGGTGAAATATTCCGTATTAACCGTGATCCGATAGATTTTCAAAAGTTTTTCGTGTTTTACAAATTGGATGGAATAAAAATTTTATACAATAATATTACGAAACATCTCTATGTTCATTATCAAAGGGAAGATTATTGAAGGAGGCGTCAAATGTATGCAAATGTAGATCTAGCCCACGTTGTCATTAAGGTTGAGTTTAATATAATCTTTCATGTTATTTCGGCCTTAAAGACGCTTGCATATTTGTTACATAATTCCGCATTGTTTATTCGTTCCATTGCTATTTTACCTAGTTAGGGGATTAGGAGACGGGGTATTTGGTTTATTTATTGGTTACGGCAGGTTACGGCTTACGGCCCGGCGGCCGACAAAGGGTTTTATGGTCTCAGGTACTAGGTATGGGTTTCAGTCAACGTCTTTCAATTTATGACTTGGAAAAAGGTTCATTTTAGATATTTTGAGACACAATATTTCGTTTGTGTTGATTTTACCGCCGGATTTCTAAAACCTCTTAAGCGGGAAGCAGTTTTAGCTCTAAAACTTCTTATGTGGGAAAAAATCGTGTTTTTTGTATGGAATTTTCAAGGGACCAAAAATCAAAACTTCTTAAGCGTGAAAACTTCTTAAGTGGGAACTTCTTAAGCGAGTTTTACTGTAGTTACCAATTTCTCTCACTGCCCCCCTCCACAATTTGATGGCTTTAAAAACAGGTTGAAGGATCTCATCCTCCACAGCGAGGCTGAGGAACTGGTGCGTGGGAGTAACATCACACGCATCGTCAGGGTGAGGGGCCGGCTGGTGGGGGGCAAAGGGGGCCACGGGTGCGGCTTCCGTCACCATCTTCTGGGCCCCCAACTTCCTTTTAATCTGAGTCTCGCAAGAGCTATAAGCAAGCAAGGTGTTTCCAAGAAAAAGCTTTGCAAGCACGGAACCCTCTGTTGATTCACCAGACGGAAATTTCTGGAAAATTAATTAATGATTATATATATCTACAATTAATTGAAGTCAGAAAGAAATTAACACAAAAAATACAATGAGGTTGAATCCTAATTTTTTTGATGGAAATGTATTATATGTAAAGGGTTAACACCGAGAGAAAAACAAATTTTTCAATATCTCCAAGAATAACGAAGTTATGAGATTTCAAGGTGAACCTGGGTAAAATGTCTGCAATGGTGTCTGATGACGTCACACGAGACATGATTCATTATAATTCAAATGGCAGTGCTACAATATCACCGCGCAAGTACCGTCACACACTTTTCAGCCGGCTGCAAATATCAACATTTTAAGGGCTTAAATCTTCGGTAGGTACTACATATTCGGTATTTTCCAATAATTCTAAAAGTTATGTCCCGAATGCTCTGATTAATACACTTCCTATGGGAAAGGCAGTTCTACCTTTTACGCCGGTCCTACTCGAATGGCCGTAAAGGAATTGCTGTCCGTTAATTTTATATAATATTGTATGTCAATATTTTTGTGCGGGTCCAAACTATAAATATGTATAAACAATGTGATACAAGCCTCCCATTTTCTGTGATGTTTTATGTATAAAAAGTGTGCATATTTTATTACATTGCAAAAAATTTGGTTTTATTTCACAAAAAGAAGAATTTCCGCATGATCGATGTACGAAAGTACGCTCCAGTCGTAATTTCCGCCTCTCATTATTTGAGCTATCTTCTAGTACAAGACTCCAAGCAAACGACCCGTGCATTAGGGTGGAACACTTTTGTATGAAAATTTTTTTTTTTTCGAAATTCGAATTGGAATACCAGGGAAAAGTTGCTTTATGTAATTCTAAATAACAGTTCTCAATTTGGAACTTCTAGCTCGACATCTTGAGGTCCCGCCAGAGACTTGAAATTTTATTTTTTAAGTTTTTATAGACGTTTTGTATTAAACACCCTATAAACAAAATAATAAGTAAATATAATATGTTATGCATGAAATGATAAAATAAAAGTTGATTTTAATTAATAAAAACATGTATTTCAAAATTAAACACAGATTAAGGACGGGTTGTTTCGGAGAATTTGAACAATTCATCAAATTTCAACGTTCATTTACGGGTTCTGTGAAAGTCCTATTCAAATTCTGTTATTATATCATTATAGGCTAGTTGCTTGACAGAACTGAAATAAAAACAGAACTTGAAAAAATCTTTCACAGAACCTGAAAATGAACGTTGAAATTTGATGAATTGTTCAAATTCTCCGACACAACCCGTCCTAAGAAAGTTATGTTGGTATGAATAAAATCATTTTTTATAGCAAAAAACCATTTTTAGGTTCAAACTTTGGCATGAGTTTTCGAGATGCTAATTTAGATTTTATGAATCCCTCTCGTCTTATCTTGTCGAATGCACTTAGAACTGCTTCTGTCACAACTTTTACAAATCTTTCCACAGCCTGGGTATGGCAAGTCAGTCTCATAAACTTCAACAATGTATCTTCTCCATTTTCAATAAGATCTTGTAACTGACCATCGGAAATATTCATCAGTATTGAGGGTTCGTATATATTTTGTTGCCAGTCAATCATGTCTATGTAAGAACATGCATTTGGCACCTCAAAAATGCGCAAAACAGATTTTTTATTAACTTGACGAGCCTTTTAATTGCGTCTTGCAGCGAGTTCTTTAATGTGCTTACATGAATCTGTTATCATACTCAACAACAAGTTTTCTGGATGAGCAAAGTAACTGTTACAAATTATAACAGGGTCCACTATCACTAAGAACTCGTTGGACAAATATCTAGTGCTGTTAATGAGCTTCCATAAATGATTTGAACCATCTTTGCAGGATGAATGTGTTTTGATAGTAAACCAGACAGGAGCGTATGATTATACGACAAACGTTGCTAAAGTCACAAGATTTTGTTGTGGATTTTCTGTAGAAATATACAAATGCAGTATGTGATTAGCTCTTGTCAACCAGCGGGCATGGGGTAGTTTACCTGGGCTTCTCTTTAATAAATCCAGGAGACCAGGATCCATTTATGACAGCAGTAGTAATTTCTTGTAAATATTTCTGGTCTGTACTGAGATCTGTGGATATTTGTGGAGGTAGTTCACCTTCTATCTTCTCAAAGTTAGCCAACGGCAGCGTCTCGCATATCTCTAATGCTTTACCAATTTGACCTGCAAATGATTTAGGTCCTGCAGTAGGGCCATCCAAATAGGTAAACAAATGCCTCAATGGTAACTCATTGGAGTGTAAGAGACAAATTATCCATTGCAATGGTCGAGATAGTCTGTTTTCCCTGTATTTGTGTTTTCTCCATCACAGCCAAGAGCCATTAAACCATCTAGTGATATCTTTTCAGTCGTTAAAAATCTGTGGATAGCTCTTTCAATATTTCTTGCACTGCCCGATGTTGGAACCCCATACCCAACATAAACAGTACCTGGTTCTTTTAAGATCACTCTTAAAAGAACACTCACTCTTGTACAATCACTCTAAGCCTCTTCGATCTTTTTAAAACAGTTTTAGCCGTCTTGTCTTTCCTTCCATCGAAATATAATGAAGGAATTTCTGTTACTCTTTCTTCGGTTAAAATTTGCTCGCATCTCATTCTGCCTTATTGTTCTTAGTTTCATCCTATCTATTATGCCTCATTTCTTGTTTGAGAGTACGTAATCTTCTATTCAGCATTTTTTTACTATGGATAAGATCAGTTCTTCCTAAAGCCATTAGTCAGTTAGTGCGTTGGTCTTCTTAAAACATTTGTTCCTCTTTTGGAACTTTTTTTTCTCTCAAACAAGTACAGCTTACAAATTCTTGACATTTACTTGCAGCTATGTCAAAAATCTTTCTACTCTGTACTCTGAACTCTTCTAACTTTTCTTCCTTAAGTTTCTTCAAAGACTTTTTCAAATTATAACACTTCGAGTGATAACTTTTTAGTAACTGGAAGATTATTTTGTGTGTGACAATTGGAATCGAAGATTTTATCCACAATTCTTCAATTTTCGTTCAAACTACTACGGCAATTTCCAAATACGTAGGTTCTTTTGTTGTGTTATTCCTTACTTTTAAGTCTTGTCTAACCCATTCGTAGAATTTCATCACATTTTCATACGTAGGTAGGATATTCTCTTTCAACTCTGCACTTACACCAAATATCGGACATTTTAAATTTTGTCTTCTAGAAATCAGTTTAATTCACTTAAAAAACGTTTATCAATAAGTACTCGTGAATATAATTAACGCGCGACCTTTCACCTCAGACAATTATCGACAGTAGTTTAAACAAAATACTGCATTTCGTAGATTGTCAGGTGCCGCTCTCCGCTTCGTCCCGCACTTTGCACCTCTGTTACAGCGCCAAAGTATATTAAAATAAAGAAATATTTGATTGCAATAGCTAGTTAACTATATTTGAATATGTTTTTAAATAAAATAAACCTATTTTAATAAATTCTGTACTATTTTCTAGGCCGCGCAAATATCCCCTAAACTGTCGTTTTTGTAAATGTTCGATGTCTTGGCGGGGGCTCTTACCGTTGTCTGATATTTTTTATATTTTTAATTGAGGTAATTGATGGCAATTGGCAACTTAATACAACTATTCAAAATAAGAATTAGAAAAAAAAAAATTTCGTTCCGCCCTACCGTGCATACCCCGATATGAACAAAACATCTTTTTACCATACTACTGAGACAGCATCGGGCGATATCGAGATAGCCTGACCTAGCCGAAACGGTGACATGAGCGAGACACATTACGCTCTTAATGTCAAATCACGTATTAGAGCAGTGCAGATACATAACTCATCCTGTGCATCCGAAGCGCCATGACGGCAATTGAAGTTTGTATTACTTTGATCATGCGTCTGGAATGTATTCGTTCAGGAATACTAATTTACAATGTTAGTGCTACAACATTCACACATTGGAACTCGTGCGCGGTGAATTCAAACAGTTTCGCTATATTTTCAATGATGAATTGCGTGTCCTTGCTGACGCTGACGTACCAGTATTATTTTACAAATATAACTTAGTACATAGATAGAATGAATTGCAGTAGGTATCCCCATTTATTAGTTTGCTCCACCTATATTACACACTTGGTATATTTTAAAAGTGAAATGCACTGCTGGCAATTTCAGCCACAGGCCGCCTCCGACTTTAACATCAGTTTGTGGAGTTGTATTATAAAGTAGGCTTTAATTTCAGACAGTACTTTTATAATTGGGGTGTGATTACTATGTAAAAAAAATCATTCAAATATATATATTATTTTCAAAGATACAGCGATTTGAATCTAAATCCATGTTCTCTTAGATGACACCCTTTTTTTTCGCCCTTGAAATATGTTAATATGAAACATTTGTAAAAAAAATATGAAATTTAATTCTAGGAGACAACATCATTATTGCAAAAAATAAATATAGATTTATAGATTTAAAATGTTTAAATCAAATGCGTTACACTTTTTCAACTTACATTTAAATAATTTTCTAAAAGCTTTAATGTTACTTGTACAAACTCATATATTATTGGGTTGTTTAGTTTGGTAGGATAAATTGTAATTAGTGTTATAACTTTCCCGGCCGTTATTGTAAGACTATCCATACATAAAATTCCTGTAAATAAAATGAAAATATTAAAAAGTTGAAATAAATTGTCAAACAAATTTTGTAACAAATATCTTATGTTTTAATTTTTTTTAAACTCACCAAGTTTCCCATCGTTAGTTGCCGGTTTACTGAGAGGATTAGCTAATCGACACAGTTCTTGCAAAGACTGGCAAATTCCTACCATTAGTAAAGTGCACGGCCATACTTTAATATACACCTGAAGTTCTGATAAAAGAATCTCGCTAGAAATATTAAAGATTAATTAAAATACTGTAAAATAGTAAACATGCAATCAAAAAACACTTTTAAGATTATGAAAATATCAGTAGAACTTACCCAAAATCAGTTTTTGAAAATATCTTAACATAAACTAAATTTCTTTTGTCCGATACAAACTCCTTCCAAGCACTCCAGACAGTCAAGGTTTGAACTTTATCTGACTCACTCTGATGTTTATCTCCATCGTCCATTTCTTGTACTATTTCATTTGCTGCTCTATCACCTTTTGAAGAAGCAGACGAGCGTTTTGTTTGTGACATGGAATATACTTTGGATTTTATTTGCACAGCGAAGTTGGCATGCGTCATTTCTTGATGCGAACGTAATCCGAGAGCGTTATTTATAGCCATGCTTGTGTAGCAACTCATCAACGCATTATAATGTTCGCCGAGATCCGACTGACATATCGCCATGTTGTAAAATCCCCTGGACAAATGATTCAAGTCGCACGCTTCCATTTCCCAATTCATAATCACAGTAAAATTAGTTATGTATATTTTGAATAAACCGTATGAATGCGTATAAAATTTCAAAGAATGTAGAAGAATGGCATCATTGTGAAGGTCATTTTCCATTTTTGTCCAGAAAACTTTCCAGTTAGGACAACCGTTTAAATATAAAAATTTCAGATTTGCCATCTGCTCAGCTAACATGCAAGCCACTGATTGTACCAGCACGGCAATATCCAACCCACATCTGGCTGACATAGTGGCAAACATCCCAGGAAAGCATCCCAACAGAATAGAATCATGTATGGCGCTTTTGTACTTGCAGTTTGCACATTTCACCACTTGGGTATCAGACTGGCTCAGTACTTTAGTTATTAATATGGTTAATTTCAACATTGAATTTTGCAAGTCTAGTGAAATATTAGTTTTCCATAATTTATTCCCTGCCGTGACCCAATAGGATAAACAGAGGTTTAACATCTTTCTTAAATTGGAGCATAATTCTATTAAAGCGTTTGAGGGCTTTAGTCTTGAATCAAAGTTCTGCTTGATAAAATCAGTTACTAAATTTTGAGAATGCGTTGACATATTTTCTACAGCTGAAGTCAACACAGGAACAAGAGTAAAAAGACTCTGAATCAGGCGAAAATAGTCAGATTCCCTTTCAAACAAATTCATGCTGAATTTCAATACTGCAATTAAAGCGCCATTGTTCTTATACCCGCAGCTCGTGATATTCTGATGAACAACTGTAGTACAAAATATTAGACTTTTGTAATAATCCAATGCGTTTCCTGATTTCAGTGGAAGTAGGTTCTTGTTATGACTGAGAGAGCAGAAAAACTTTTCAAAAAAAGAATTCAGAACATCCGGAGCAGATGTGTTTAATAACACAAAAAACTTTCTTACTAGCCATACAAGGTTTTCTCTGCAGAATTCAATTTGCACAATTTCACTAATTTTAAGAATCATGTTTATGGTACTTTTGATGTTTTCTCCATTACAGTCATTTTCAATAGCACTCACACAGTCAACTAAAAGTATCCAATAGAGTTTATTATAATCCGCAGACATTTCCACGCCTGTGTTAGAAAATGCACATTGAGCAAGCTGCAATGATAAATTAGCAGGAACTTTCTGAAAGAGCAAATACTCACTTAAGTTATGTTTTTTTTTCAAACTAATAAATTGCTACAATATGGTGATAAAGAATTATGGTAAGTAACTTACTTTTTTAACAACACATCGATGAATATTGCAGATGGTTGCCAAATACTTTTGAATCTCATTTTGAGAATTGCTCTTTACAAATTGGCTGAGATGCAACGAAAACGAGCACAGCAATTTTTCATTTACATCAGTCTTCCATTGAGGTTTATCCAATAACCTAATGAAGGTAAAGATCATTAAACACGTGAGCAGCGTTATAAATACTAATCAAATTTATTCGAAAAGTAATACCCACCGATATAAATCAATTAGTGTCTTCAGCGCTGCTTCTGACTTTTGTTTATCTGAATATTCTTCAATAATTTTATCAAATTCCTTACTAGAATTTACGAGGTATTGAGGATTTTCGAGGCTTTTGATCATAGTTGAATACATTGTTGTTTTTCAATTTAAATTGACATCCCACGGTATAAATATTACTGAGAAATGATAAGTCGTTGATTAAAGGGGTATAAAGTCCATATCTAATATTTTTATTTTAGCTAACAAAGTAATAGATCTTGTACAATCAATTAATTGGTTCAATAAACTTCAGAAACGTTTTCGAAATGTCAATTATTTTCAATAACCGCCAGCCGCCACATTTAAAAAATGTCTTAGATAAACTGAAACATAGACATTAACTGAAATACAGAAGGCCATAGACAATAAGTGGAAAATAAAATAGAGAGAAGTAACTCCAGATGGACACAATTCAAAAAATATATAATTCGTTGCCTTAGCAACGACCAATACAGCGATCAACAAGGAAATTGATCAAACTTTAAATTTTGATAATAATTAGAGTGTTAGAGCTGAGACCTAAAATCTGTTTATTTACTTAACCAAAACCTTAAATATGTTACAAGGATCACGAAATCAAAGTATTGGTTACGAAAAACAAACAAAATTCATTCAAGATAGGATAACGTCTGTGGAGAAAAACTTTTCTGAAATATGTAGCGCTCTCGGAGCATATGCTAGAAAAGTTGCTAGGTGAATTAAAAACAAATATTGTTTATCAATCTTACTTCTTAACTCTTATGGAAGCAATGTTTTAATATTTGTGTTATTTACAGGCTACGAGATACAGGGGATGAATTAGCCAAAGTTTTGCAGACATTTTCCAACGGAGAAACGGTAAACAAATCGTTGAGTGGTGCTTTGGCCAATTTAGCGACAACATTTTCTGCTATAGAAGATTACAGAAATGCGTACGTTCAGCGTATAGAAATAAAGGTGTTTAACTTATTTACATAATTCATCTTTTTTCAATACTACAGGAAAGGTCTGCACCATAAAACACAGTTTCTCTAAAGTATACATGGTGTCATGATACTCATAGTACAAGCAAGAAACTGGTGAATCTACATCAAATAGAGATCCAAAAAATATATGCAATTATGTAAAATGGAAATTTGCTTTTTTATGGGAGGACTGCCATATTGACTTTTGGTGGGTATGTCAGTATTCCTGATATTTCTTATTAAATATTATGGTGGCCGTCCCATATAAAAGAAATTTTTCGTTAAATATTGGTTGTAATTTATGGAATATTTTTCATCCCCCCCGACTGCAAATAGTTGTCTTTTGTAGTAATTAGTTGAATCAAAATGTTTGAATTGAATGTGGCAAGCTGTTCTAAAATTTTCACAAATTTTTTAATCATTTTTCCTTTTATCTCTGCAACTAAAGGGTTAAAAAAACATTTGGAGCACCTGGTCTACACGTCGATGCATTTCAAAGGAGAGCTGATAGCAAAAATTTTCAAATTTGACCTAAAAAAATGCAACTTTGGTCTTGATTTACTATGAGTCAATTACTAAAAGTTACACAACAAAATCGACTCCAAATGTTATGTAGAATCACAAGTTTCCGCTTGCACTACGAGTTTTCGAACAGTGTTTTTTTTTTAAATAAAATGATACTGATGAAAATTACACATTTACATTGAAGTACATTTGCATAGGGTACTTACTTTTAACATTATGGGGATATTTTACCTATATAATAAATATATTTTGCTGCCTTGATATGCATAATTATGTATTTTAATAAATATATTTTGCAGCCTTGATATAATTTATGTATGTGTTTCAATAAATATATTTAGCCACCTTGATATCTTGTATTAAGTATGTATTTTGCTGCCTAGAACGGAACTATGGTAATATGAATTTCATAATTAACATTTAATTATACAAGTAACCGAAATGTATGTTTAAACCATTTTTAAGGTAATTACTGAACTATCCCAGTACGATGGAATCTGTCGCCATGCTCGAGGTGAAGTTAAACACACCATATCAGTGCGAGACAGTGAAGTAGCTCGGAAAAGAGTATTGGATCGAGTCAAGGAGAGAAACCCACTAAGTAAACAACAAATTGTAAGTTCATTTTAGTACATAAACATAAACATCATCACAGCACCCACTGGGGCACCCTCATGGCCATGATTTCTGTGTCCTATCATCTGGCTTTATCTCCATATGGCCAGCTAATTGCAGTCTTTGGTAATTACAGAACCTTATATTGTTGACCTCATGGTTCTTTGAAATGTGTAGCTTCCATTTTCTAGCATAGGCTCAATTTTTTTCTGAGCCAATCGGTGCCTGGCAACTGCTCGGACTGAAGCAGACTGCTCCAATTGCGCCTGCACAGAGCCGGCCCTGTTTCTATGCTATTATCTATTACTATGTGGTAGTGTATTCCTCTTAATAATAAAATATTGGAATGTATACATACTATCCACTCGAGCGTAATGGCATATTTCCAAAAAAAATGCCTTGAGCGATGGAGGTTCAGTTCAGTTTTGGATTAGCCGGTGCACATTAAAAAAATCATACCACGGAATATTAATACAAAAATATAACTATATTAATATAAACTGCTTACTGTGGTTTAAAGGCAATGAATCCACCTATATTTCATTGTTTATCCCACATTAAATTTGAAGGTTTTATAAATTAAAAAAAAAAAATCATTAAATAAAAATTGGCAAAAACTGTCTACTTAAATTTAAGCATCCATGGCTCAAGGCTTAGTGCAATAAGACCTAAACAGGGTAGCTAGCCATGGTTCGACTGGTTATGTACACAAAATAATAACATTTGAAAAAAATTTACTATTACATACTTACATTTTAAAGGTAAGCTTACATAATTTCAGATGCATGCCGAGGCTGAACTATTAAAAGCATCAGCGGACATGAATCGAACTAGCAAAGAGCTCGACGAGCAGACGGATTTATTTGAAAAACATAAACTCGAGGACATAAAAACTATTTTGAGAAATTTCATTGAAATGGGAATGGTCTTCCACTCCAAGGCTTTGGAGTTATTAACTGTAGCACATCATCAAGTCATCAGTGTTGATGAAAAGGCTGATTTGCAAGTACGTTAAGTAATTAATTTATTAAAGGCCATCCCTTTGATAGATTTGCAGTCTTGGAGCGACTTCAGTTGGGAATGCTGTCCTTGTTCAATGGAAGATGCTCCGAGGAACTTATGTCATTGAGCCTTTCAGCACCGATGCATAGCCGGGAAACACACCAAACGCGTTTCCAACATTTGTTCATGGTTGAGATTTGCCGCTTACCTGTGGAACGATTTGCCGGCCTCTGTGTTTCTTCCCTCTTACAGCTTGGGTCTCTTTAATTCCCAGGTTCACTACTTCCTTTCCTCAAAAGGACCCCCCACACAGCAAGACGTCACATGCCCTCAGAGATATTGTTTCCCCGAGGTGCTCCTGTGTGAGTTAATACACGGTATCCAGAAACTTGTGACACAAGCAAGGAACTGGTGAATCTACACCACATTTGGAGTTGATTTTTGTTTGAGTATAGCGTTTTTTGATTTGAGCTCTCGTTTTCGAGTAAATCGAGTCCAAAGTTGGAATTTTTTAGGTCAATTTTGAAAAAAAAAGATCAAGTGGATTTTGCAAAGCGTCAAAACGTAGACCCGGCTCTAAAAGTTTTTTTAACCAAAGAGGAGTCGAAAAAAATAGTTAAAAAGGGAAAATCAAAATACTCGGATCAAAAGAAAAAAAAGGGTTTTTTATGTGATGTAGATTCACCATTGTACTACTACGAGTTTCCGGAAGCCATGTATAACTTTTTTTAACTAAATAAATCTCATTATTCCCTTAATTTTCCACTATGTGTTATTGCTACAAGCGTGTGCCTGGAACAGTTTGAATCCATTATGTCCAAATTTAAAAATAAAAAAAATTCTGTCCGGGCGTCGTAATGATTGTTAAGTTTGAAAGACCTTAATAAAATGGTTTTGCATTTATTGAAAGGAACATTAATAAATAAATGTTGATTTTCCATTAATAAAACAGGTCTTCCAAGAAACGAGGGGGAGCTTCGAACCGGTAAAGATTCTTCCTTGTAATGTATGAACACATTAGTGGACACGTAATAGACATCATTTGTATTTCGCACAGGACACATCTGCAAGGAGTGTTTTGCAGAAATTCAAATGTTATATTGTCATCAATTTGGCCAATCATCACCATTTGGTTTTTTTTACATTTAAAAGGTATCAGTTTCAGCTTTTCAGCTTTGTTATCAGCTGAGAAGCTTAACAATATGACAATTTTGATTCTCTGCTGATCGAAAATTGTTCAAAAGATGAAACGGACCCAGAATCGGCGTTTAACAGGGACCTTTCAAAAGACAAAATGGCACTTATTGGCTATTAATTTGAATAATGTTACATTTAAATTTCTGTGAAAACATCTCAACCTTATATGTAACTATTTATTTTTATTGATTGAATCTTCTGATGATAAATTTGCTGCCAACTCTAACAGTGATTTTTGTAGTGATATTTTTTATGAATTAGATTATTAAATTTGTAAATGTCTGTGAATGTGTTATTGGTATTGCAGTCAGATGCGAATACAGTACTAACACATAACTTCATTGCTTGCAACGTATACCTACACTTATTGTCCCTTTATCGCTAAAAACACAAGTAGTTGTAAGCTAGACAAAAGGCTGTTTCTCAGTGACACTTTGCTGTCAGACGTGTATAAATGTGCACCAAAACACACAGTCCTAAATATGTGTTGGTCGCCTCAACTCTATTTTTTGCGATATACATATAAGCACAAATATATTAATCTGTATGTATATAAATTTTACACAGAGATTTAGATAGCATTAATTTACGTGGAATCTCTAATCTTGCAATTTTCACTGAAAATATTTCTAAATCTATGTAGACTTCTCTAAAGCATTTGATAAAATTGATCACAGTCTTCTTTTATCTAAACTACTAGCTCTGAGAATTCACGGGGATTGTATCGATGGTTGGTCTCCTATCTTAATGGGCGCACTCAAGGAGTAACTATTAATTGTTTCATATCTGAGATTGTAAATATACCTTCAGGTGTGCCCCAAGGATCTCACCTGGGACCGTTGTTGTTTACAATTTTCATCAACGACATTATAAAATGCTTTAATTATGCAAACATTCTACTCTTCGCCGACGATATGAAAATATTCCTTCCTATTAATTCTATTATTGGCTGTTATAAATTACAAGAAGATCTATATAGACTTGATGACTACTGTATTATCAATCATCTCAACATGAACACCTCAAAATGTTATGTTATTACCTTCACTAGAAACAAAATAAAATTTGCACAAACTACCACATAGCCAGCCAGGTACACAAATTCGTGACCTAGGTGTTCTGCTTGATAGTAAACTTACATTTGAGGCGCATGTTGATATGATTGTAAAGAAATCCCTTAGAATATTGGGATTCTTATTCTGTATTGGAAAAGAATTCAATTATATTCAAACACTTAAAATATTTTATTTTTCTTATGATCACAGTCATCTTGAATATGCTTCTCCCTTATGGAATCCTCAATATAATATTTATGTAAAGTGCATTGAAGCCATCCAAAAAAAAATTGACAATTATTTAAATTTTATGATAAATATTGGTAACCACGACACTACCAGCTCGATGGAATATTATGGACTAGAGCCATTAAAAACTAGAAGAGACTTCGCAGATATAATATATCTCTATAAAATTATCAATGGCCTTATTGATTGTTAGCCCTTTTTGTCTGAGATTAATTTTAGAGTCCCAAGCTTCAGAACTAGAAACAAATCACTTGTTCATCTTCAAAAATGTTCTACTAATCTCAGACAAAACGCTTTTATATTGAGAGCATGCAACTTATATAATAAGAATTTTAATGATATTGACACATTTATTTTACATTTTTGTGTACTTTAGGAACATTTAAAACATATACCTTAGCATTTATTAAATAATTATTAATAACATACTGCAAGTTATCATGTGATATGAACCCAGTCCAGTTGCATGTGATTCATTTTTTTTTTTTTTTTTTTTCTTGTTTATTCCAGATCTCGGGGAGGGTGGCGCAATCCCACGAGCTCCATATTATACATAGAATTTATAAAGTAAATATAAAAAATATTGTAAAATAATAACACAGTAAACGAAAACAAAATACAATAATAATTCAAAAACATAATGAGACTAAAGTTTTTTAAAAAGAAAAAAATATTTAAAAAAAAAAACATGTATGTACATATATATATTGTACATATATATTGCAAATAGGTCCCTGCCAGAAGTGCAGTGCTGCCATCACAAGACCGTTTTCACTTGTGGCTAGTTGCGTTTGAAAGCTGGTGATCCGTTTTTTCATTAGTGCTCGGAATCCGGTTTTTATAAACATGTTTTTACTATGAATTTTATAAACATTTGTTCAGTTAGTTGTAGGTATATACATATATTAGTGATTATTGGTGTTGTCAGTGAGGATAAAATAAAATTGATATATTATCATTTTGTGTTATTTTTATTAGGATTGTTATTTTAATTTTATTTAATATTTACAATTTTGTATTTTTTGTAAATATTTTTTTAGCCCACGGGTACTGGACCCTTAGTTTTTGTTATAATTTTATGTTTACGTGAAAACCTGTTATTAGATTTTATTTGTATTGTTTATAAGTTTATTATTTAAAGATGTAAAAAAATCTGTTGGTTTTCCTAAATAAATAAAATAAAAAATCTACAAAGGTCAGCAACAATTAGCAGAATAAGTTCTGCCGAGACTAAAATTATATTACAATATTCAATGTGTGTGTAGGAATTCAGAGCCCAGTTGGGTTCACAGACAGAGCAGAAGTCTCTTCAAAAGCAGCCGGGCCACGGTTCTCTGGCTTCGCTCTTGGGGCCCAGAGAAAAAGCACAGTCTAAAAGTTTGAACTCCATGGTAAGCTGTAACTCTTGAATTGTTAACCCGACCATAAAATTAAGTCATAAAGACAAAAATCTGTTTGTGCGAAACGGCAGAAATTGTTTATCTGAAAGGGAAAAACTCTTAAGACAGTTAGCTCTGACATCATGAAATTTGCACAGCTCTTTCTGTCTGGAATTTCAAGTTTAATGCACTTATTTTTAGCTCACAACGTCATTTAAATTGTGATCTATGGACTTGGGCTAAAATATTGAATATTTTCAGTCTAATAAAAAGAATATTAATTTTTAACCACGGAGAGAAATTAGTTAGAATTATCAGTTTTTTGTGTATTGTATATTATGTATTATGTACATTGAAAGTATGTATAATATTCATATTTTTCGGTAAATATTGAAAGAATTATTTAAATTCTTTATATATTTGAGATGTTCCAAAAAGTTTTTTGACTTTCCCAAGATTTTCAAAATTTCCAGGGCGAGTTTTGCAACTTCACAACTCAAATAATTTTTATTTTTTTAGGACTCCCTGAGGACATTGAGTGAAAATTCTGATGAAGACGATGTTACCGAAAGCAGTGATGAAAAAGTCAGTCCAAAGACGCACAAGAGGAGTAATTCATTTTATTGAATGAAATCAACTTAGCCGCATTCAAACGGAGGACAAAAGTAACCCGCTATCTTTCTCCAGCATAACAGGCAATAAAAAGCTCGCCATTGTCAAGAATTAAGTTTTAGACAGTGGCAAACTTGAATAATACACTGGGCTGCTTTTTTATTCCTGTCTGAAAGGGGCTTTTATGCATTACACCATATAGCCCAGTCAATGAAGGGAAAAAAATGACCCAATGTCAGAACTAATTCCCCGGAAGCTGAATTTTTCACAGATGTTAGAAGACCTTTAGACATGTATTTTTACAAAAGTCCCCGACTTTCCCCCTTGTGGTTCCTTCCCCACCCCCTCTTGAATATATTTTTCAAAGCCTTTCGGAATACGGTAATATCTCCTTAATGGTTTTATAAAATCAAATTATTTATTTTTTCTTTAGTTTTTAATTAGTTATTCTAAAAAATTGTATTCTTTTATTTTTGCGAGAAAAGCTATACAATCTCTACAATTTATTAGTAAAGGAAAAATTTCAGTTTTTAAAATAGTATTTCTGAATATATTTGCACATAACTTTTTTCTGAGCCTGTTAACGAAAAAAAATAAATCAACAAAACTTATAGACAATATTTTTAGCTAAAAAATAATGTATATAATGATGGGTTTTGATTTATAATAAGGCACGTAGGCTGTTAATAAGGAGCACGGCGCGTGGCGGCTCGAACGCGCAGCGGTTCGCGGCGCAGCAAGAAATTACAAAAACCCACAGACATAGGAATTAATAGACGAGAAGATAATGGCGAGGGGTAAAATCAACTGTTGAAGAACGAAGGGAGTAAGGCTGACTGTGATTCGTCAATAAATCAATCTGACAGTAAATAGGCATCTCGCATTATAATATCACCATTTACTTCTTAAAAGTAAAATCTGCTTTTGAATGAATAGACATTTTTACATGGGAGCGCAAATTACTCGCCACGTTATGAACAAATTTGCGAAGTCCAAATTCGGCAAAAAAATTCGGTTCAATTTTCAGAGTCGAATATTTTGTTTAAGTATTTAGTTAAGACACTTTTATAAATGTTCATAATTTACTTCCCAGCAACCAACCAGCTTTGTGTTTCGCGTCCAGACGTTTCTCGATGTGATAGTATATGTTTCTAAAACTGATCTATATTATACGATGTGAATATGCTTAAAATAAAGTAAAATAATGCTTATATATGGAATGTAATACGACAATTGGGTTTATTCTCTTTTTCACATCTATTTTTACAAGTTTTCAT
Source organism: Hesperophylax magnus (assembly GCA_026573805.1). Taxonomy (NCBI): domain Eukaryota; kingdom Metazoa; phylum Arthropoda; class Insecta; order Trichoptera; family Limnephilidae; genus Hesperophylax; species Hesperophylax magnus. The sequence goes on along the minus strand of JAIUSX010000041.1, from coordinate 136,309 downwards.
AGTACAAGTCAACATTTTGCCGTGTTATTTCGTAAAATGAACCGATGATGCCTCAACCATAGTTCGCACAAGAATGATGACGTCACGTTTTCAAATTTCACTTGAGGCCATACGCGAGCACAGCCGGCTCCAATGGAACCGGTATGGGGAGTGGGGATAATACGCTTTTAATCACTTAGGGCAGGTCTACTAATATTCATATGTCTATGCAAAAACCTAAGGAAAGTAATGATTAATTCATGTTTTTCTTTTTTTTATAACAAATTCGTCTAACGTTGAAGAGTTTTATTGTTATTTACCAGTTTTAGTTGGGAGGGGAGGGGGGGAATATAAATATTTTCCCCTGCCCAATGAAGCGCTTTCATTATCCACCAACCGCCGTGCCCCGGTCTGGCTCAACAGTCATATTATGTTGTATGATTGTTTGTAACTTATTATTTAAATAAAGTTAGGTGAAATAAGCCAAAAATACCTACAACAGCGTGGGACTACCCTTTCACAACATTAAAATATTGCAGACCTTATGTTATGGCGAAGTTCTAAAAAATCTTTTGTGGGAATTCTCACTTGTTTTATTATGTGCACCTATCAACAATAAAATACCGAAACAACAAATCACTTAAAATAGTGCATAGTTCTAAAATGGTTTACTTTCAAACAAGCTTCTTAAAATATAACTCAAAAAATATTGTAATGACAAAACGGTTTGTAAATTATATTATATATGACAAAATTAGGCAAATATTCAAATAATTTTCTAGTCAAGAGTCTTCCACTTATTCGTCATACTGGGGTGTGTTCAGACATGATAATCCGTTACGGTTGTAGCACATGGCAGAGCAGGTAAATCCAGATTTTCTGCAGCCACAGTAATTTCCACATCCAGACTTGCAGGAACAGGACACCAGAGAAATAAGGTCATCAGGAGCAAATGGTTTCAAAAATTTCTTCTTTCCACCATTTTCATTTACATTTTCATACCTCCATCCCCAGTTTATAGGGTTTAGTTTGTTTCCTAACCAAAACTGTACTTGCAAATAAACTCTCAACAAATGTTGATGACACGATTCTGAAGTCGGTGGTAGTTTTGCTAAGTCAAATTTAGATTTAAAAGCTGATTTTGTCGTTAGTCTTGTAAACTTATAGTATCGAGCTTCGTTTCAATTAGAGTAGCTACCAAGACCATACATGGTGAGAGCGAATTTTTCTCCATTTTGCAACAAGTTCTCTTCAGTTGCATCTTTTTCCAGAAATGCCTCAGCTGCGCGTTTTGCTTCGAGATTGTTTTTCATCATGTCAACAGCTTTTATCTTTCCTAACACAGATGGGATCGTATCACAGCCCGTAATGGCATGGGTAAATAGCATGTGTTTTCGAATATCTTTATATAACATTATAGGTTTCTCTATGATGTAGAAAGTTCTTGAAGGGGCCTTTCCACCAACATCTTTACAGAAAAAAAAATTTTTTCCTTCAGGAGCAAGACTTACAAGTAATACCAAAAGATCACTATCCGTGCCAACAACAATCACTTTTGAGAAGATGTTGAGTTGTTCGATGCCGGTTAGTACAATGTCAATATCGGCATCACCTGCGGCCGTGACTGTTTTCAAACCAGATTCACTAAATTCATGACACAGTGCTTTAATCATTATTTTTGTTGTTTTTCTTATTAGATAAGAAAGCTTCCTTCTTAGTCAAACAACGTGTAGTGAAAATTCAATATCGGACGATGAGTTGTTAGCCGACCTTCGTCTTTGCTCTTCATATTTTACAGTTGGTTCTTCAGGGTATCCATCGAAAACGACAATAGAATGTTTGCCAAATTTAGTATGGACGAAACGTGAGTATGATTTAATGATGTCTCCGTAAGTAGTTTAAGTTTGCCAAACAACAGAGTGTAGGAGGTATCCCCCATCGATGACTATTGCAGCATTTTCTAAATCAACTTCGTCATGAATACTTTCGATAAATACTTTCGCCATACATGATGTTGTTCCTTTACGAAGGGAGACTTGATCAAAAATAGAAGGGGTCTTGAAGCCAATTCATATCGTAAGTAGGTCTAAAGCTTGCTAGGACTATCACTAACGCACAGTATTCTGTTAAATAGCTGCTGGGGGTTTACTGCAACTTGTCTCGTCCTAACAGTTGCGGATTTGAATCTTGCTGGGTAGTCACCATGTCTTTCCTTTTCAGTCGTATATCTCCAAAATTACATCCTTTCATTTTTTAAATAGCTGCCAGGCCCACCTCTTAAGCGTTATCACAATTGACACTATTATCTGAAATAAACCCTGAAGATAAAGACACCAGCTCCCCTGAGAGCTTGGTGAACGGGCTGTGCTGTCTTAGCCATGATGTATATTTTCCTGTATCTAGCTCATCCCTTTTCTTCCGTGATTCGCGCAGCTCAACATGCTGTTCAGTAAAATTAAATTCTATACCGATGAATTCTTCAATGCTCTCTTGCACTTTCACGCAGTAAGTGGTTCCAAGTTTCCACTTTGACAAAGCGCTGTCAGAGATTCCGCGCCCAAGTGTCAAACCTCCTACTGACTTCATTGGTCGCATGAGACACTGCTCGATGATCATGTCCGTCCACGTATCGGACCAATATCTGTCGCTTCTTCTTATTGTAAAGTACCCATTTTCAGTGAATAGTTTATATTCTTCTTTAGTTATTCTTGATTCGAGTTGCAACATACTTTGAACGTACACATGTGCTGATTTTGCGTATGGTAAATGTCCTGCCAGGTGGAAAAATGGAAGCATATCAACAATAGTATTTAGGTGCATTTTCCGATTCCCGGACTTCTCTGCAAATATAAATCTAAGCATGAGGTCGATGCAATGTAGAAAGTAAAGCCACAACTTGGCAGTCCTACTCGATGATTCCTTAATCCTATCTTCACTTGCTTCAGTATATGGAATCGTCTCTTTTAGATTGTCATCATTATTAACCTCCTCCTTATCTTTTTTCCACGTAACTAAATCTTGATACATATTTTCTATTTGTCTTAATTTCCCATCAATATCCCGGTATTCTTCTCTTATTACGTGGACAAGAGACGCTGCTGTTAAAGTGTAGGCTCTGTTTGCCCGAGAATATTCATGTCCATGGAGCATGTGGGTTACTGTTGAGGACGCGTAAACTGATTCCCATAAATTTCCCACATACCTTTATTTAAATAATAAGTTACAAACAATCGTTCGAGCCGCCGCGCGCCGTGCTCCTTATTAACAGCCTACGTGCCTTATTATAAATTAAAACCCATCATTATATACATTATTTTGTAGTTAAAAATATTGTCTACAAGTTTTGTTGATTTATTTTTTTTCGTTAACAGGCTCAGAAAAAAGTTATGTGCAAATATATTCTGAAATACTATTTTAAAAACTGATATTTTTCCTTTACTAATGAATTGTATAGCTTTTCTCGCAAAAATGAAAGAATACAATTTTTTAGAATAACTAATTAAAAACTAAAGAAAAAATAAATAATTTGATTTTATAAAACCATTAAGGAGATATTAGCGTATTCCGAAAGCCTTTGAAAAATATATTCAAGAGGGGATGGGGAAGGAAGCACAAGGGGGAAAGTCGGGGACTTTTGTAAAAATACATGTCTAAAGGTCTTCTAACATCTGTGAAAAATTCAGCTTCCGGGGAATTAGTTCCGACACAAAACCTTCATTGACTGGGCTAATAAGTGTAAAATAAAGCACAACAATAGTGAAATATATAAATATTTTTTAAAGCTTTATAAAGAATATATGTAATTAAGCCTCCAAGTATATTTGGCATTTGTTTTATTAAGATAATGCAAGTTTTCGCAAAAATTAAATTGATTTTATATCACAAGTACTTAATTTTTAATCAATTTTATTTAAGTGATAAGCTTCAATCAGTATTGAGTAAAAAAATCTGTACAGCGGAAGACAAAGGTCAGATGTCGCATTAGTTTTAATTGTTTACGAAAAAAGAAATTGCTAAATAAAATCAATTGGTTTAGGGTCACACTAAATGGTTAATTTTGTGTATCTTATTTAATGAATAAGACAAGACAGAGAACAACCTCGGTTGTCCATGCCCATATTATCATTAGGATTTATTACAAAAGTAAAATGGTGTATCTCAACACAGAAATGTTTGACTTCTGAATACAAGGACTTCCCACCTTTTAAGATGACCCAACTGCATTAACTTTTTTTCCAAGGACATTTATAGCTGTGTAGATACAAAAAAAACGAAACAACGCCTCTTGACTCATTTTCGTGGACTACGACCTTTAACTTCTACGCGTGGATATTAAATGTATACGATACTTGGGTGCCATGGTTTCCCAAATATTAAAAAAAAAAACTAAATCAAAATGGCAAATCTCTGAACCAACAGTGCGACCATTGTACTTAGGGAAGATACATCTGAACATTTTTGATTGTTGTAGACGGAAGTGGAGCCCTCTGTTATTTTAAAAAAAGAACCGTTGAAGTTTTCAAACAGCATTAACAAAAATGATTTGAGATTTTCACGGCCAAAAGTATTTTTGTTATTTGTTTTTGGGGTGTTATGCCGTGTTGCACTAACTCCTTCTTTAGCCAATGTTTCGGACAGCATTGCAGTGTCCATCATCAGGGCAGATGTGTTATTTGTTAGCGCAACACGGCAATACCCCCCAAAAACAAATAACAAAATAAAAAAGCATTAACAAAAACCTGGAATTTCTCAGTTTCAAAAACATGTACACAATTTTCCTGCAAGAATTTTTTTCGGAAAAATAAAAATTTGCCAACATCGATAATTTCCAAATAATCAAAAATATGTATTTTTAAAAAAATTTCCCAGCCCATTTTCCAAAAATTTCAAATTTTCTCGGAATAATTTATAATTAATAAAATTTCCCAACATTGACAATTTCCAAACTTCACATAATATCAAAAAAATATTGTTTTTATTTTACAAATTTTCTGGTCAAAAATTTTCAGAACTAAAAATTTCTCAACATAAAAAATCCCAAACTTTACATAATATCAAAATGTTAAATGTTTTTATGACGATTTTCCGTGTTTAAAGTTATAAATTTTCCCCCAAATTTTTTTTTTAAACTTTAAATTTCCCAAGATGGAAATCCAAAATATCAAAAAGTGTCTTTAAAAATATGTCCCGACCTATTTACCAATTTTCCCAAAAGAATTTTTCCAAGATCAAAAACATTGAATAACAAAATCAAAAAGATAAAGGGTGAAATATAGAAAAAAACAAATGTTGAAAAAGTAAAAAATAAATATATTAAAATAATAAATAAACTTATGAACCCAATTTCATTTACAACGATATTCCTGTTTTTTTGCACGGGTGAGTTTGTTGCCACTGAATCTAACTCAAACTGATTTGGTTAAAAATTGCTGTTAAAATGAATAATTTCGGTAAGCAATCGACATAAACGTAATACTGCAAGACACTGCGCAGAAAAGTTCCACATTGACCTGCGCTGCAGACGTTTCCTTATTATAACGAACTTAATTTTCTGCGCAGGATCTTGCAGCACTCGGTTTATGTGGATTGTTTACTGACCCGAAGCTATATAATCACGTAGGCATTCACAAATGTATTTATTTGGATAGAAAAATGATAATTTGTGTCAAAAATGAAAAATGTGACGAGTAAATTTTTTCACACTTTCTAATAATTGCTGTTATACGCAGTGGCGGCCGGTGGTCAAAATATGTGGGGGTTCACCGGATTACAACATTAAGTCAGAAAATAAATTAAATAAAGGTACATACGTATTTATAAAGAAGTTCTATTCTCCGCTCATTTTGTTTAGCGAAGACCTCTATGATTCTCGTGTTGAAATCAGGCATAGACTGAATAAACCTTTTTTCAATGCTTAACACTGATATTGCGTTCAGTCTGTCTGGGCTCAACGTGTTTAAAAAGAATTTTATTCTTTTTAACGTTGAGAAACATCTTTAGCTTTCAACTGAGGTCATCCCAAAGGTAATGAATGGTGAACACACGTTTTAGTAATTTCACAGTCTCTGAAAAGTCTTCTAATAAACAAGTACTATAAAAAAGTTGTAAAATTGATAAAGCGCCGTTAGCTTTTGAAAAATCGTCGCGGGCGTAAATTGCACAGAGTTCACCTTTTAACTGAACTTTATTTAGGAAGTCATATGTTTTAAGCTTCACATTGAAATCATGTTCTGGGAAATTTGACCTGTATCGATTTTTATTAACTAGTTCATTATGGTGTTTAACTTAGGCACGGTAGACTGAATCCAATTGCATTCTTATGTCAACTTTTCCTAAAACCTTTAAGCCCAAAATTTTTTGTAAATGTAAATGACAAGAATTATGTTTTTTGATTTTTTCAGAAAGGTGAGTTACATCAGTAACACCGCTGATTGTCCAAACTGAATCCACATCGTAAATTAAATACGGAAAACAAAATAAACTATTCAATTGATCACATCCACAGAGCCACGAAGCTTTGTTATACATTGTTTTGTTAAATGGTCGAGTAAACTTCTTCGATCCAGATTTGCACTCTTGTTTTATTATCAGTTCAGGTTTAGGTGAACCGGCATTTTTTATTATCACTTTGTTTTCAAATCTCGACCTATTGTTCTTAATGTATTCCACATTCAAACTCATTCCTAATTTATACGTTGAACAAACACAAAGTAATCATAAATTAGTATAACCTGCAATTGATATGCCTTATTAATAATTGATATACAAGATCGATATAACCTGCAATTAAACTTCAAAACTTTCGCAGAGTAAGAAAAGTTTTAAATGCAACAGACAATGCCCAGCAACGGCGAGTACTGACTGAACTGATAATAAGTAATCTGACCATCACTCATCTCTTAATGACAAGTTTTATCTTGTATGCTTGTATCGAAGAAGCGGAACATTCGCTGAAAAATAGCAGATGGTAAATTGAAACCACGATTTCGACAATTATATCAAACATACGCGTTTTAGTTTAACTTTCTTCTGAATAAACCGTTCCTTCTGATGTGGTGGTAAAACCCCGAACGCCGTCCTTGATATGGTATTATTTGCAAAGAATAGTATGCACTGGTATGTACCCACGCTTTCGACTGTTCCACAGAATATGAGACAAAGCAGTTAAATTTTGGATCGCAATCGAAAACGAACTGCTACGAACATAGGCACAAGTCAAAGTCGGTCTGCAAGTTAAGCGCGCTTAATAAGTAGGTACCTTTTGAATGAGATATTATAACCGAACCGAGTTTCGTATTGTGATTAGCCATGTCGGAAATCTTGTTGGTTGTTCGGCGCTCGGGAGCACATATTAGCTGGCCGCCACTGGTTATACGTACATACAAAGAGGCAAAACTCTACTATCAGGGAACTTGACTAAATTGCACCAGGAAGCCGCCTGCAGGGCCTAGTCATTAATTATGTATCCTAGCAATAATTAACTGCTACAATTTTATTTTAAGAGCAAAAGGGCACATTTGTGCAATTTTTAGTAGTTGTAATATTGGAATCATTATGTTAATTAGTTTTACTCTACAAGAGAAGAAGTGTTTTTGAAGAGCAGAATACATTAGTCCCATTATGATAAAATGTGTCCACCTATCCGCAAAATATACAAATAATTACTTTTTAACCTGTGAAACGCCGATGGGTCTCTGGAGAACATGCGAGCATTCTAATATTATCTTTTTGACATTAATGCTTCAAAAAATGTATGAAAAACAATATCAGCATCGTTTGGGCTAATAAAACTAGGTTCCACTAATATTTTTTTCTGTTTTATGCTCCAGCCTTTAACAGGTTAAATCAATAAACAATAAGCCCCCCTTTTGCCTTTGGGTAACTGATGGTAAATTATTAATTTCACTTTGTTTGCCACATTAAGAACTGAACTGGAAATATAATTCTAATATTTAATTATTAATATGAAAATGTAAATATATCTTTGAAAACCGGAATCCAAGCAAATACTTTAAAAAGAAAATGAGATTTAAAAATACTTGGCAACAAGCAAAGGAGGGGTTTGATTTCTGTTACGGTAAGGAACACCGAATTTGGTAGTCAAAATGCGCAAATAGGGTGTAAGGTGAGGTAAGTTTATTGATATTCTCAAAGTGTACAAAATGTGTTTGTTAAATCAATACGCAACGCAAGGTGGTACCAAGGGGAGACTGGCACCAAGTATTCTAGGATTGAGAAACATTTCAATGATTATGAGAAGATATTTCAATTCTAGGGCAATAATGTTATATATTTGTTAGGGCTACTTTTCAGATCCATCTACACCTGACTGTGTCATTAAATCGGCGATGTTCTTTTCCAAGTCGTCTATTCTGTTGCCCATCTCATCTATTCTCGTTATTATTTGGTCTGACATCGTCTGGAATTTGTCCTGCATGTTTTGGAGCAAGGCCTGAACCTGAAAAAAAAAAATTACCGTGAAAATTGTTAAAAGAAAATTAAAACAACAAACACGTAAAATAATTGGCGTACGAAGTTACAGGTGTACGGTAAGTGCATTTCTAAACGGCAAATTGCGTGTCATCTACTCACATAATTGGTAAGCTCCAGCATATTTTTAGGATCGTTATTACTCACAGCATAATTCTTTTCGGATTCATCGTGAATTTCTGATCCGCTGTCTGCCATTGTTGATTTTTGACTGATACTAAATACTGAGCGAGCACCAAAACGTCAGAACAGCAGTGATTTTGAACTTGTTATATTCCATAGATACAAAACGTCATGGTACTGTCATCTAGCGATGTGCATCAGAAATAGTATGGTATGCCGAAAAAGTAAATCTCCCCAGATTTGAAAAATTCGCAACCGATTTCAACCTTGAAAATAATGCAAAAATGGTTATAACCTGCGCATCAAAGATGTGATGAAGGTAGTGGGGAGAGAAACGAAATAAAGAAGAGGAAGGTGGAAAAATATCCGGCTATTCAGATCTGGTCACCTAACACGGCAAAAGCAATTTCAAGCAACGTTTCAATTCTGAGTGGTGGTCTTACACCAGATCGATATTGAGAGTATCTTCTAGTGTGGAACGTGCCGCAAATATACTTTATATTATTTTAAACTACTGAACAAAATCCTTATACCCAAAATCCCCCAGGTTTCTAACTTTTCTTCAAAAAAACTCATGTTCTTCCCTTGGAATTCAAAATTCCTCAGATCTGGGACTTTTCCCTAGACATACCATCACTGGGCATGGCCGGGCACGGGCACAATATTCACCCTAAATCATTGATATTTTATTTAGTCACTGCCCTAATTATCATTAAGTTTGGTTTCATTGCAGATATTATTATCACAACATTAAACTTACGTTTTGTTTATGTGTGACCAAAAGTAAGCACTAAGCAGTAAAATATTATTCTCAATAATAAATAAAACGTAAAATCACACTTTCATTCGTAATTTATGCAAAATCTTTGAGTCAGCATCTAATATATTTATAAAATTTGTAAGAATGGCTCATTTTTGAAAAATCGAATGCATTTTTAATTTTTTTTATATTGATGGATTTGACACTGTTCTCAACAGTGCATATACTATATCTTCGATCGAACCTTTCAAAATTAAGGTTTACGATTATAATATTGGTTGCAGTCCCTCTGAAAACAAAAAAAATACAAATTCAGGGGGGCAGTCAGCATTTGCTAAAATGCTGAAAGTTAGATCCGCCCCTGCAAAATATTCTTAAAGATATTTAAAAAAAAATCATTAATGTCATGAATATTTTGGGAAAATTATATGATATTTTATAAGCAAATATTATTTATTTATTCATAAATTTACAAAAACATAATTTTACCAAAACACAGGTAATTTATAATGAAAATAGAATCTGCTGGCAGAATGAAGATGAAAAACTCCTTTTTCACTCGTTGAGAGCAATCTTATGTTTTTTCATAAATTTCTGAAGCTTACGCTAAACAATTGAGTTGGCAACACTGCTAACTACCACACCAACACCTGATTGGTTTATTTATGCCAACACCTTATGCCAACACCGCTACCACCAGGGGCATTTCTCTCAGCTTTGGCCTTGAAACTCATTTGAAACCACCACGCCCACCTCAAAATTCTTATAGAAAACGAATAATATGGCTAAAAGCTCAGATCTCATTGGTTAGAGCAGAAATATTGGTTTGATCTCTCGCTCTCTACCATAATGACTCGTGTAACAGAAAGAGATGACGGAATTTTGCCGTTTGACAGTTTTCAAATCATTCCAACAAAATGAGAGTGGTTTATTTATACACGCGGTTGTCATTTGCTGCCGAAATACTATCATTCCACGTCGAAAATATTGCGTGTTAAAGTTGTTCGTGATAAAAATACAATATAAGCCAGTATAGTGTTAGCGAGTTATAAACATATATTCAACCTACCTACCTACGTAAGTTCAAGTTTAAAGTGAATTGACAGTTTTTAGGTTATTACGTAACATGTGTCTTCCTCCACAACGTATAAATGTTATTTATTATATCGACCAACGTATTAATGTTATTGATTAGTGTTATCCTGTATTGTCTTATTGTTTTGGTGAAATTAAAGTTTTGAAACATATGTAACAATGAGTTCAAAATAGGCAGAAAAATGTCGGAATTCATCGTTGTACTGTCGGACAATCATGTTTTGGAATTTTTCTTGTAATTTTGGGTTTCTTCTTCTCAGATTAACAAGTTTCATCTTAAGGAAATAAACTGTAAAAGTTCATTTTCTTAGTCAGATGAACCTTGCCCTCGGAAAACGTTTCGACATTTTTCTGCTTCAAGGACATTTTTATTTTTATAATAGTTTTTTTGGGCTAGTGAATGAATAGAGTAGGCTGAGAGAAATTATGTTGTCTATGGTCGCATCTTCTTTAAATGGCCTTGAGTTTCCTCTACCTTGTCTACTGCTCTGCTCCGCACGGTAGGTACTGCTTGTATATCTGTGGTTAAGTACTGTATAATTCAGTTACATACAAAAAGCCCGAAGATATCGATCTAGAGAGTGGTATATTTATGGCTACCACACTAGAGGTGAGTCGTACTAGCTCTTCTTGGTACTCGGAACAATTGGTACAAGTATGAATAAATACCTAGTCCAAATACCTGTTCCCTAATATTTCACTTGCTCATTACATGGGGGGGGGGATTGTTAGAGAATTTCTAAAAAAGTAATTCCCACAAAAAAATGTGATTCCCACAACGACTTTTCAAATCCATTATGGGGGGGGGGGGGTTGCTAGAGGTTTTCAATTTCAATGGACTCTCCGAACGAACCGGTTTCGGAGATTCTCATCTTACCTAACCTAATTAATTTGATAAATGAATCTTAGCACGGAAAACTTGCTACCTAAATAAGAGGCCCCAAGAAGTTAAATTATTAAATGACTGTCATCCCATACAACGAAAGCGAATTTTCATTTTATAATGAAAATTAGAATGTTAAAATTTAAATTTCCCAGATGCAGATTGCCTTTTATAGTAATTAAGGTGAAACAAAAGGACGACACAGTGCTACTAATAAACATGGACGGAAATAAACAACATGGCCAACACAGATACATCAATGAACTAAAAGAAGTGGTTTGACATAAATTTACTACTTAACACTATGTTTTAAAAAAAATTATTATATACAATTCTGCATAAAAAACAAGGAACACTATAGAAAAATAAATTATAATCTACTCTAAGCAAATACACAACAACATATCTGCAATATCTTGTGTTTAGTGATAGAAAGCCAAACAGAAATAAAATACCTATACATTACAGTAGACAAATTAATGGATAAAATCGTCCACACACATTAAAGTACTCAAAGACAGAGTGAGGAAACTAAGATACATCATAGATTCAAAAAAATAATTCCACTTAAATCATATAAGTACATATTCATCAGAACTTCTGTTTAAAGAATTTAAAGTCAGAAAACTAAATGCATTATTTTTATATCACGTAATTTTACAAATTTACAAAGAAAATAGTCTAAATAAAACTGCACCTTTTAAAATAATAGAAAACCCAGATAAACATCAACTCTCACAACTCGAAAAAGTAATTAAAAAAACAGTGCAATTCAACTATAAATATCTTGGAGTGATTTTTTTTTAATACATTATCAGAAAGTATTAGAAATAAAAATAAACATTTTAAATACCACCTTAAAAATACACTGAAAATATAAACAGAATACTCATAGTAAAAATAACGAACATAATATTACACCCCCACATACACAAGCCAAGCTTTATTATGGTGGTGCATCTCAACAACAAAGATTTTAAATGCCAACAAAGAACACAGTGAAAATATTTTTTTATAAAGCCCTAATATTTTATTTCTAGATGGCGCCACTTTCGTTCACAGTTCGCACAAGATAGCTTCCAATTTTCGAAAGCGAGAAATAATACATTAGCCGTGCACTAGGTAGGAAGCGCCCGGCCGGACCTCGTCTCCGGCGATGCTTTTGTACTCTTGCTAAAACTTTTTTTAACTGGTGGACGCATACTGTCGGAATTTATTGACAATACCAGTCGAGATCGCGATCTACTAAATTCAGTATCATATCCTTTCTCGCTTACTCACCTACATAAGAAGAGTGTTTCCCTAATATTCAAAGATTAGGGAAACACTCTTCTTATGTAAGCGAGTAACGAGATGCCTATACATATGCCCCGCCCTCGGTATGAATACGCGAGACGCGCAAGACTAGCAAGACGCGTAAGACGTCCAATACTCGCAAGACGTGCAATACTCGCAAGACTCGCAAGACGTCCAATACTCGCAAGATGTGCAATACTCGCAAGACGTACAATACTCGCAAGACTCGCAAGACGTGCAATACTCGCAAGACGCGCAAGACTAGCAAGACGCGTAATACTTAAGAACAAATACTAAGTACGAAAGTCTCTTTGAAATATCTGTTCCAAACATCTGTTCTAGTAAATGCGCTTCACCTCTATACCACACCACCAGGGGCATTTAACTAAGCTTTGGCCTTGAAACTCATTTGAAACCGCCACGCCCACCTCAAAATTCTTATAGAAACGAATAATATGGCTAAAAGCTCAGATCTCATTGGTGAGAAAAGAAGGATTGGTTTGATATCTCGCTCTCTATCATAATGACTCGTGTAACAGAAAGAGATGACGGAATTTTGCCGTTTGACAGTTCCAAATCATTCAAACAAAATGAGAATGGTTTATTTATACACGCGGGTTGTCATTTGCTGCCGAAATACTATCATTTCCGTCGAAAATATTGCGTGTTAAAGTTGTTCGTGATAAAAATACAATATAAGCCAGTATAGTGTTAGCGAGTTACAAACATATATTCAACCTACCTACGTAAGTTCAAGTTTAAAGTGAATTGACAGCTTTTAGGTTATTCGTTCGGTTTTTTGAACAATGCTAAGAACGTATAAATGTTATTTATTATATCGATAAACTTATTCATGTTATTGATTAGTGTTATCCTGTATTATCTTATTGTTTTGGTGAAATTAAAGATTTTTAAACATATGTAACCATGAGTTCATGAGGCTGAAAAATGTCGGAATTCTTCGTCGGACAATCATGTTTTGGAAATTTTCTTCAGTGTTTTTGCAAATTTCTTGTCATTTTGGGTTTCTTCTTCTCAGATTAACAAGTTTCATCTTAAGGAAATGCACTGTAAAAGTTTATTTTCTTAGTCAGATGAACCTTGGAAAACATTTCGACATTTTTCTGCTTCAAGGACATTTTTATTTTTATAATAGTTTTTTTGGGCTAGTGGATGAATAGAGTAGGCTGAGAGCAATTATGTTGTCTATGGTCGAATCTTTTTTTAAATGGCCTTGAGTTTCCTCTACCTTGTCTACTGCTCTGCTCCGCACGGTAGGTACTGATTGTATTTCTGTGGTTAAGTACTGTATAATTCAGTTACATACAAAAATCCCGAAGATATCGATCTAGAGAGTGGTATATTTATGCACACCACTGACAGCGATGCCATACCCACCGAAATTGCAGCAGATCTACCGATTTCAGCAAAAATCTACCAAAATTCTTGAAAATCTATTAAATTTAATGAGGGGAAAATTAATCATAATGGGGAATATAGAATGATTCCTTTTCGAAATTCTCTAGCCACCCTTCCCCCCTATGTACTTTAAAAAGCACCTATAAATATTTTGACGATCTACCGATATCTTATTCTAATCTACCCATATTTTTCGCCCAAATCTACCGATTTTAATTTTCGCGGTATGGCATCACTGACCACTGACAACCACTGGCAACATTGTTATGACTAATTGTAAACATGGCTGCAGCTAAAAAGAAACTGGATGACAAAAATTTGTCAATTTTACGTGAATTAATTACTCAAAATGGAAACAAAAATTGTTTTGATTGTTCTCAAAGAGGTCCGACTTATGTCAATATGACTATAGGTTCTTTTATTTGTTCCAAATGTTCGGGAATGCTGTAAGTAGACATTTTATTCATAAATACTTTCTAGTATCCTTAGTGAAAGTTTGTCTTTTCTTTGTTATTAGTTGTATTGTTATATTTTATGAGTAACTTCAAACTGTATTTAATAATTATGTCAATTAACCTTACCGCCTCGTGACCCAATTGATTCAGAATCGATCGGCAACTTATTTCGCCCCTCCCATTAATTCTAATATTTTAACATTATAATATCCTTAAATTTGACGTGCGTAATGGTTCACGCTTGATTACTGACTTGCAATTTAGAGTTTCAAGTCCAACGCTAGCCGTGTTCCGACTAAGCCTATACAATAACAACTTAAAAGGAACCCATATCCAATACACATTATTCCACTCGAATGTTGTTTTGATTACTTTGGAAAAATGTGTTTCGGATACATATTATTTATATTGTTTTATTTTTGTTTGTGTTTACAAAAAGGTCTCCAATCCTTAGTTTTCGTAATCTACAATACCACGAATTGCTTATCCAAGGTGTGGAATAGTCAACTGGTTACATTTTTGTTTTGATTATTGATTTGAAAGTAAAATAACTCGTAACTATTCACCAGTGTGCTAGACTAACAACAATTATTATTTAGAATTACTTATTAATGCTCTTTATTTTCAGGCGTGGGTTGACTCCCCCTCACCGAGTGAAATCTATTTCAATGGCAAGTTTTACTCCAGAGGAAATACTACAGATTAAAAGCCAAGGCAATGACTATTGCAAAGGTATTTGGCTGGGCCTCCACGAAGGCAACTTGCCTGTGCTCAAAGACGAGCAAAGCATTAAGGACTACATGTCCGAGAAATATGAAAAGAAAAGATTCTATTTGGATCCCAGCTTTTCCAGGAAGCAAGTAGTTAATATAGAAAAACCCGCTGCAGTCCAAAATACTAGTCCAAAAGATAATGGTATTTGGAATAGTTCGTCCATTAAATTGCCTACTGCGAGACCAACATCTTCTGGCACTCCATTGTCCTCGTCCTTTAACATGGTTAAAACTGCTCACATTCTCCCTCCACCCACAGAGCCAATGAACTTCAATCAAGTTCCGGTTTCCTGCCCCAAGTAAGTTATAGTCATCAACTATCCACAATAAAAGGTGCCGTAATAATAAAATAATTGCATGCCTTCATTTATACTTTCCCTCAAATTTTCATTTCCTGCCTCCAATAAGTTATCGTCATCTACAATGTTCAATACATGCTCGAAATAAATCAAGTTCTTGCTTCCTGTCCCAAGAAAATTATATTTATCGACAATATTAAACGTGTGGTCTAGTCCTGGGTCGATTGATGATTTTACACGACCCACTGGCAAAGCGATCGGGTTGAAAGGTCCCAATTTTTGATCGATTGATAACATAGATCCTATAAAGCGTAGAAAAAGGAAATGTACCATGTTAGCGTAGACCATAGATTGTTTAAATTGTGTACAACTGGCGTCTCGAGTCTCATATTCGTTACAGGGAAGTAGAGAAGGTTAATCTGAAATGGACTGTATCTGGGATTCCAGTTACCGGAGACAGATAACTTATTAGTCTTCAGAATGAAATTCGAGACACCCGGTCTACAAAATTTAAACATTGACACGGGCACGCTGACTGAGCTGACAGCTCATCAATAATCAAATATTTTTTGCAAAAGTGACCTGATCGATCGTTGGTGGTTCGTGATCAGCCCGATCACAATCGTCCCAGGACTAAAGTAATTGCAATTATTTCTTCATTTACATCACGGAATAAACAAACATTATTGAGATTACTCTGCATGTTACGGAACTATTTTCTTAATAAAATATAAAAATATTAATCTTGCGAAAACAAAGCCATGATGAATCCTTAGTTATACAAAATTGAAGTGCTTTGTTGTGGAATGAATTTTGATTGCAAGATAAACCCAATATTTAATGAGATATTTTTGTGTTTCAGATTTCCTGTTGATTTTGCCTCAGCGGATATATTCAACTCTAGTCAAGTGAACAATAATATCGTAGGAGCTTCGCCGCCGACCCACCGTATCACCAATTCCGACAGTAAAAATGCAAATACTGTTTCCCGTGAGTATAAAATCAGATAGTCCTCGTTAGTTGAATTTCTAATGTGAATTTATTAACATTGAGTCAAGTATTTTATAATTGGATGACTAATCAATTGGTCATTTGGTTTTAGACGATCGATACGCTGCACTGGCCGACTTGGATTTTGCTCTTCGTCAGCAGTACACTCAACCAGGTCTGCTGTCTTTGAATAATATTTAACCTTAGATAGAGAATGCTTGGTACTTCCGCTGAGAGCTCGGTTGTAACTTCTGTTTCTGTTACATGCATTGTCTGAGAAAAGGGAAGAGATTACAACAGATCTATTAATGCCATACATATATCCCAGAAGGATTATTCTGTATCTTTAGCATTAAGTGTCGCCGTTTGTGGGACTTAAAACAAAAAAAGGCAAAATCAATAAAAGCAAAGTTGAAATTCAGAAGGCGTCATTTTCAGTGGTGAAATTTTTTCATGACTAATAACTCTTAACATGGATTACGCGGCAAATGCGCCGTCATCTCTGGCGTTAGTATAACCACTATAAAAGTTGACGCCTTAACGCGAGCAAAGTGTTTAGCTTGTTAGCGAGATACGGAATACCGCGTTTAAGAAACGTGTCGGATACGGCCGATTTAACACGTGTTAGGCTACCGCAAGAGATACTGAATAACCCCTCAGACGGGCTTTGTAATCGACTCAGTTTCTTTAAAATGATGACTGACCGTATGTTAGAAGCGTAAACTGCTACACAACTGTGTTGGCACATTTTCCTTGCTTCATTCACTTTCATATATCGTCTCATACATACTCGTGTCTCCTTCCTCATTCATCCATTCTACATGTCCAAACCATCTAAGTTTCCTTTTCTTTAACTTATTATACCACACATATGCCTCATGCATCTCATTTCTACAGCAAGTAGTCTACTTTTATCCTTTCTCTACCAGTTCCATACCTCACTTCCATACATCAGGGTTGGTATTACACTATTGTCGACTGCTAGGCTCCCTTCTATTGTCAAATTTTTATTTTAGCCAACTGCGATCATTCCTCCATTAATGGAATTTCTTGCATTTATCCTTCTTTCAATATCCTCATCGGCCTTTCCATCTCCCGTAAACATACAACATACTCAAATACACAAATTCATCCACCTGCTTCAAGTATTCATCATTCACAACTAGGTATATTGCACCTGCTTTCGTACTTTCTCTTTCAAACACCATTACTTTGGACTTGCTTGTATTCATCGGATACGAGATGTAGATCGAAAGGTATGGATGTACTGTTACGAATCAGCATCGCATCATCATCGTACAACAGGCAACATATTTTCAGATTGCTCATTTTCGTGCCCAGGCCCACAGTTTTCAATTCTTGCATGCGATTAATTATCCATGTACAGATTGAATAACCACGGTGACAATACACAGCCTTGCTTAACACCTTTTTGCTCCTAACACTTAATTGTCAAACAAAGAATTTGCTAATGCATACATACTTACATAATATTGCAGCATTTAATTATTGGTACTTAGGTATGATTGGCAATAAAATATAGGGTCGGGAAGGTCATTGTTATCTGCATCTAGAGATAAAACCTAGTTGAAATATAGTGTGCTGGTTGTTAATTCATTTTATTATGTATGAAATAATTGTTCTTACTATTACAAAATTATTTCAAAGATGACTTCGCGGAATGTCTCGATATAGTACTAAATCAATTATTAATATAAAAATAAAAATGTAAATGTTCGTTTGTTCTAAAATCTTAAATCTCCGAAAGTTTATTACCGATTTTTTTTAAATTGTGACACCACGTTGCATTAGAATATGCATATTTTTTTATATAACCTATACAATATAGATGTCACCTGTGACAGGAAAAAACATGCATTTTACACCGCCATCTGTTGGACGCAAAAGCAAAACACGCTATTGTTTCTCTATCTGCACAGACAAACTCAGCCACAGCAACGCGTGGCGGGGAACAGCTAGTTATTAATATATTAATTTTGGTTATGAAAAGCAATTATAATCGTGCTTTGTTTTTTAGCTGATTCAAAGTCCCCACAAGCTGCCAACCCGTTTGATGTGGCGGCCATGAAGGAAGCATCGAAAAATCCATTTTCTGCAAACAATATTGCCGTGAATGGAAATAATCCCAATAATTATTCAAATCCGTTTGCTGTAAGTACCCTTCAGTGTTTTAAAACGAAAGTAAAATCAAAAATTTACCGCCTTTATAAATTTGCCTTTTCCTTTTTACCTTTATTTGAAAAAATATATTTATTCATTTTTAATATTTAATTTAATTTTAATGTCTACTCTAGTAGAAACTAAAAATGCATAGTAAAAAATATTCCTATATCTTACAAGAAACAATAAATGGATGTACATTCATTTGATTATTATTTACTCAAAGGTTGTATGCAACTTTAATTAGATAGTAAATCTAATTCTGCATTTAATTTTAAATGGTCATCATTAAGTCTTATGTTGTCGGGAAAGAGGAAGGTAATTTGCAACCAATTAAATTATTTATTTATTTTAACCTTGGCAATCCGTGTAATATCACTGAAGCATAATATCTATAATGCGAGTTTGTTTACCAAATTATTCGGTTAACTGGGTTTTACACAAATTAACGATTTTTAATGACAATTTTTTTATCTTGTTTTTCTCTATATTGTTTGTCATTGACAAGGGGATAAACAGTGAAATTTGAGATAAGAGAGATAGCAAAACCCCGAATATCCTAAAAAGTGTTTATCATTAAAGATCTCCTTTTATTCATGAGTCATGTCCAGGATATGTATCATTGGTGATCAGTTTGTGGGCATTATTGGAAGATGACTGATATACCCTTATTGAAGCAGAATACATATTAAATATTAGTCAGATAGTATTCAAATATTAGTTAGATACTAAACAAAATACATAACTTGCCCCACAAGATAAATAATCATCTCATTTAAAACCATGTATTAAATGTAAAAAACAATGCGATCGAAAAAAAAAGGTTTTTGCCGCAACTGGGATTTAAACACAGGATCTTCCAATATCAGGGTGACTGCTCTCACCACTGACCTATTGCGTACCTCCGATACCAATAAATATTGTGTTTTTAAAATTATTTTATATCTTTTGCCATTTTATCTCCTTGGGGCATTCACCTCTATCTATTTCGAGAAGTTTAATCACTAAATCACCGCATTGAAGAATTTCATTATCATGTGTGATTTTTTAATTTAAAAAATATTGTAAGGACCTTCTTCCACAGAGATACGCAAGTATCTGATACTTATGTCGCAAACAACTTGTTGAATTGAATTCTCGATACGTCAAAACTAGTGTGCCATAACCTCATTCACAATCTAACAGTTGCTGTATCTGTTTTTATATCCTATCATTCTATGCTTGAACATACAGATGTACAAAATTATAGGCCAATTAGCATTTTGCCAGCCCTAGAAAAAATACTTGAAAAATACATTTCTACAAAACTTAACAAATATTTAGAATCCTTCTCCTTGCTAGATCCCAACCAGTATGGTTTTCAAAAGAAAAAAAGTACGGAAATGTTGCTTCAGGAATTTTCAAATCACGTAAATCATGAATTAAATTTAAAAAAACATGTGTTGGTTTTATTCATAGATAACTCGAAGGCGTTTGATACCATTGATACAAATAAACTTTTAGAAACAATGGATGCAATAGGAATACGAGGAAAGCTACTAGTTTTGTTAAAAAATTTATTATCAGATCGACAAATAACTATTATTATCAGATCGACAAATAAATATTTCAACAGGTGTTGCACAAGGGTCAATTTTAGGGCCAACCCTGTATATTATATACGTCTCAATTATGAGTAAATTATTTTCTTTCGTTAAACATTTTGTGTACGCAGACGATACGGCTCTCGTAATATCTCGTAATGAACCTTATGCAGCTTGATTTTATTGCTCTCCTAAAATGGTCTCATGACGCGGGTCTCATAATAAATGCCAAAAAAACTAAAATTATGCACATAAGATCACCACACGCGAGATACAATTTAATCCCTTCGTTATATACACATACTTTTGACTGCTTACATAGAAATGTTGCACAGCCCTGTTCATGTGAAACCATCGATTTCGTCAAAAATTATGTATATTTGGGCGTTTCTATTGACTGCCACATGAAATGGGATGTACACATTACTAATGTTTGTAAACGTCTACGGTCTATTGTGGGTAGAATTTATAAAATAAAATATTTTGTGCCTGTAAGTACTTTAAAATTAATCTATCTATCTCTGGCTGAATCCACAATCCGTTATGGAATCACTTCTTGGGGACATTCTTGTAAAACTAATATAAGTTATATCCAAACATTACAAAACTCCCTTACAAAATTGTTAATCCATAAATATACCAATGCACACAGAAACGACACTAAATTAATATACAAGTCTCTGAATGTTTTACCTGTCAGAGGATTATTGTTTTATAATATTGTAAGTCAACATCTTATATTGTCTGATTCCTTGTATAGGGAAAGAGTTTTACATAAACATAATACAAGATTCACCCAAAATGAAGGATTGGTGGTCCCGAAATGTACCAATAAATACGGTGAAAGAACCCTAAACTTTATTGTACCCAGAATATTTAATAAACTACCAATGACAATTAAAAATATAAACGTTTTTACAGCCAAAGTCAAATATAATCTAAGGAAATGGCTATTAGATACTGAGGATTTATATTGATGCAATACTGAAGACCTTGTTTTCCTAATTGGAATTCACATTCTAGGGAAATGAAAAATCGTTATAATTTTGTATTACCTTATGTATATTAAAACCATAGAAGTACTTGTTGATTATTTCACTTGATATTTTCATTTTGTTCAAATTAATTTCATTTGTGCTTGTTTTTGTTATATGAGGCTTATACTGCTTCTTACATATTTATATTTATACAATTCTGTAATTTAACCAACTTGTCATTTATTGTTAATTTATCATCAACATTATACATACCTACATACTGTTTTACCATTGTACCATGTTATTGCAAAAATGTTGTCATTATGTACCTGCTGACAAACTACATAAGTAGTTTAGCAGGTTTGAATGTTAATAAATAAAAAAAAAAAAAAAAAAAAAAAAAAAAAACTGCTTTGTTCCTAGCATTGATCTACAGCACATGCATTGTTAGAAAATGTCACACCTGACGCCACGTTTAAAGTCTCGATGACGTGAGTGGCGACAACCTCGCCTAACTTGTTGCGGGGGAGACTGGCGTCGCCAATGAGTTTACAAAATGTCACACCTCACAACATATTTACAGTCTCGACGACATGAGTGGCGACAACCTCGCCTGACGTGTTGCGGGAGACTGGCGTCACCGACAAGTTTATAAAATTTCGGAAAGATGATACTTGAATCATCAATACTCGGGATACTAAAGAGTTATCACTAAAGAGTTGTCTAGGTGTCTAGTTCAATAGTCTGTACGAGACCAAACAGAAGAGTGTAAAAGAGAAGATTTGTCTGTTCAGTTCAGTTATGATGTTTAATGTTTGTATTGGTGTTGTGTTTCAGATGGGGTCCGGAGTGACACAAAGCGGCCACTCGAAGAATCCTTTCTTGTGATATAGTCAATAACGGAGCCTTATTCCAAAGTGACCTTTCTCAAAGACTTGCTGCCTTAAAGTTTACACATAATATTTGATAGCAATTTTTTTTGCTATCAACACAATTATTTTTTATTATATTATGACACTTGCATAAGCGATTATTTTTAAACCAACAATTTTAACCACTTTCATGACTATACTTATGTGTTAAATTTGTACGTTAATAATATTTAATCAAGTATTAGATGCTCTCTTTTTATTCATTTGTGTTGATAATATCTTATTCATGTTCCATTGACAGAATGTTTACATAATCCACAAAAATTAGTCAAATTATATGTTTAAATATTTGTGTTTAAATAATTCATAATGTGAGAGTTTATATATTTAGTGGTAAAATTGTTTCATAATTTATTGTTCAAAAAAACTAAAGGAAAATAAACGCTTGCCACGGCTATTTTATAAAAAAACATGTTTTTTAATTTATGTATTTTATCATAACACTTTTTTATTGTTTACTCATGTTTTCTCTCTTTAGTTAATATATGAGCGTGCAATATAAACAAAGTTAAACCATTAGACCAGAGCGACGACCTCTGACTTTTGACAGCCTCTATGGTGGAGAGGTAAGGCTCGACTAGCAAGCTGGATGTCGCAGGTTCAAATCTTGACATGCACAAGTAAATTTAATTTGTTATTTCACAAATTACTCATTTAAAATAATATTTGGTATATTTGCGGCACGTTCCAGAGTGGAAGCTACTCTTAGTATCGCCCTGGTGTAAGACAACCCATCAGAATTGAAACGCTTCTTGAAATGGCTTTGACCGTGTTTGATGACAAGATCTGAATAGAAAAGTACTTTCTCTTCCGCATCTCCTTCCAATCCCCATTATCTTCAGCCTCACAACATACTCCAATCCGGGATGCCATAGTCTCACTGGCTCCAGATGGTTGGGAGCAGTTGGGACTCTTGTGCGGTTTCACATATTTTTCACTTATTTGTATGGATTCGTAATTTATTTTTATTTTCAGGTTTGCAGTGCTATAAATAATCATTAGAAGGAATGAAATTAAATGAAAAGACACAAAACTGTATAAAATTATCTATACATCACTCCAGTAAGTAAACTTAATGAAAAACTCTCAAATTAATAATTATTTGTAAAAGGCTCGTCATGTGTTGCCTATGACCAAGTTTTTTTAATAAAAATATATGTATATCTCGTTCATGCCCTCTTCAGTCCTGAGGCTAAACCACACAGCAGAACCAAGAAATTTGTTTTTATCCTTTATTATCAAGGAAAAAAAGAAATGTGCCCATAATCCAAAATACTGATCGAAGTAAATTTTCCCTTATGAAATAATGGAGACTATGAATGGGTTATTTTGCAAAAATCAATCAATCAAATTTCAACGTTAAATTTCAGGTTCTGTGAAAGTAACTGAGGAACTAGCGTCATTGATCCCTTCGGCACCAGTGTGTAGTCGGGATACACGCCAAACGCGCGCCCAACATTTGTACACGGTTGACATTTGTCACATGAGAATGGGTCGCTTCTACGATTCGTTCTTAAGTTCAACAGCTCTGCTGTGGAACGAACTGCCGGCCTCTGTGTTTCCTCCCTCCAACAACATGGGACTCTTCAAGACCCATGTTCACTCCTTCCTCTCCACAAAAAGACCCTCCACACAGCATCCCCAAAGATGACATAAGCCCTGAGGGAAATTATTTTCTTCAGGGCCTCCTGTGTGGAGTTAATATAAAAAATAAAAAAAATACAGTGTGTGGCAAGCCTACGCACGACGGAAGTGAAACTTTTAGTATTCTTCTCTCTCTCTTTTCATTTCATTCTCTCTTTTTTTCTGTCTATTGACATATTTATAAGTAGCATATGATAAAAAAAAATTAAAAGTTATAAAAATATGGGATTCGAACCCGGGTCCTGCATAACGAGTGTCGAACGCTCTGCCTCTAGACCGTGGTTATTACGTATTCGACCAAAATATCATATAGTCAAAATATCTAAAAGTCGCAGCATTTTATCACTTTTCCTCGTATTAAAAAAATCAATAAAGAAAAAAAAAATTAGTTAAAGCTGGGATCGAACCTCGGTTCTTCACGGCAACAGTCAAGCGCTCTGACTCTAGACCGCGAAGCTGAGTTTGGAGAGTGACCTAAACTAGGTATATAATATTAGCTAGGCTCCTATAGCGAAATGATCACGGTTTTTCGTGACGGTCATGAGTCGGTTTTACTCCGGTCCTCGAAATTGCATGACGCGCGTAAAGAAGTTTCACTTCAAAAAAAGTCTTATATATCATATCATTATAGGCTAGTTGCTTGACAGAACTGAAATAATAATAGAACTTCTTTAAAAATCTTTCAAAGAACTAGAAAATTAACTTTTAAATTTGAAAAATTGTTCAATATCTCCGAAACAACCCATCCTATGACGATTCATTCCAAAGCCCAAAAATAGTCACGTAATAATGATCTAAACAAAATATATGCTGATTTATATCTATATTCAGTTGCGGATAATATATATACATATATATATATATATATATATATATCCCGCTACATTTGTTGCGTCCGACCCCTAAAAACTCCATAGCATTGCAGCGTCCACCGACTTACAGCGTCCGATATACGGACGCTACAATGTTTTGACGTCAAAATTGGCCAGAACGATGCTTACCCCATTTAGAATCGTATGGCGAAAATTTTTGTGGAAGCAAAAAATCTCTCATAATGTCTGGAAACGAATATTGAATGTTTGACATTTTGCCGACAGGTTCGCTACACGATGCATATATTGAGCAGTGTATGTTTTTATTCATTTCTACGATCTTGC
Source organism: Hesperophylax magnus (assembly GCA_026573805.1). NCBI lineage: Eukaryota > Metazoa > Arthropoda > Insecta > Trichoptera > Limnephilidae > Hesperophylax > Hesperophylax magnus. Next base: position 111,273 of record JAIUSX010000041.1, on the reverse strand, counting down.
CGCGTCCACGAAGTAATACAATTTTCGATACATAACGAAGATCGTGCTGCGTCTACGCATTACGTCGATAGTATTGCGTCCTCGAGACCGATTAGGAGTAGATATTATTTTATATCCATATCGACCGTCGTACTTGTAATATTTTCACCCTTTCGACATCCTTTTTATTATATTATTACAATATAAAATTTTCTTCTCTCTTGGCTATGACCGATACTTCTTTTTTTTTTTCTAAGGCTTTGCATATGTGTTCGCAGGGATGGAAAATTCCTCCCCTACAACACATAAGCCTCCATGAAAATTGGACCCTTAATTTCTTTGATAACTACAGAAAGCTACTTAAAGCTCTCTTGTACTGTATATCTTTATAGACATATGTACTTAACTAATTAATACGTTATTTACGATATTGAACGCAAATATTTTCGTATTTATATTGTAATTAAATTCCATCAAACGTTGTGTAATTTTTTGATTTATGATATAGGATTTTAATTACTTTCATTTTTGTGGTAACCCTTTTGATTCTGATCAAGGCGTTGAATTTCAAAATTGAATTGGTCTTTCCATTGCAAGTCTAAATTTAAATGATTTCACTAATTGAGCTAACTTTCCCTATGTAACTATTCTGATTCCCTGCACCCTAACGAAGTCTAAAATAATCGCTGGTAAAAGATATTATACATGTTTATTTGGACAGGTAATTAGATATAACTCAAATGGTTAATTGTTAGTAAATTTGATTTTGGTAAACTCTTGTGTCTGTTTGGCGCCACTCCTTTATGACTCTGCTACTATAAGGTACATGTAAAAATTGATTTAGTAGGTTAATGTAATTAGTTAAATGTATATTTGACGAACTCGGAATAGCCCTCTGCTTGCAAAATTTGGCTCCTATCCTCCTGCAAGTAAACGAGATGATCGTGAGTCAACGAGAAATCCGCACAATCTTTTGACACGGTTCATTGATTGGTGCCTAAGTCACCGCGTCCCAATGAACCTTCCACGTCATCATGCACTGCCTTCAAGTCTTCCCTCGGGTCCCGAAACTCCCAAATTCCTACTCCTCCTTGGACTACAATTTACTTAGGGCGAACCGGTTTCGTCCTATATACAATCATATACTCACGGTTGGTGTGGACTTACGGGTCGTGAATCCTCATTCCACGTTTAAGAGAAAATGCGAGAATGGTCCACAGACCTAAATGCAAGCTGTATGCAGGTCCGCATTCTCCAGTAAACAGTACATACGAATAAATATATGTATACATACGTTTTGGGAAAGGTTTATAACTTGCAATACAAGGCTATCTACCTCGCATTCCAAGCTCGGATCTCGCGCCAAGAACTCTGCGAAGCTCTAAGTTTGGTAACCGAATAAATACGTAATAATAAGGTGATACTAATAAATACTAGTAAAATAAGATCTTATTGATAGTTTGTTTTGGAGAGCTATCGAACTCCAGGCTTTTTGTTTGGTTTTGACGTTTTTATTTAAGAGAATCGTCATCTCTATTCTCTTTGGTTAATGGTCTTGTTATAGGAGCGACCACTGCCTCCTATTTGATGAACTGTATTTTTCTTTCCCCAGGATTCAACATTAGATTTTAGTTCATCCTATCCCGTGATTTTTCAACTGTTTCATGTAATTGATTGCCACATAAGAGGGTACACTCCTCTCAACTGTCTCAGGCAACTGATGGGATCTATGCGAACACTCCATCAATGATACTCAAATGTTTCGTATAATATTTCGATATAAATCTTACTAACCCGTGATTTTTCAATTGTTGTTTGTGAATGATAGGTATTTGTGAGCACGCAGCTTCCAGCTATTTTAAGTAACTAATGAAACCTATGCGACTATCTAATCAATGATATTTAAATGTTTCATGAAATTATTCGATATAAATCTTGCTAACCCATGATTTTTCAATTGTTGTTTGTGAATGATAGGTATTTGTGAATGACCCATATCGCTGCACATTGCACAACGACATCCTGATGATTGTCTAGTTGCGGCCAAGGTCGTTTTCAAACTTGCGGTTGACACAGTTCTCCAGTGACTTTATTTGTAAACATTTAATGTAAACATCTCCTGACACACTAACCTAAATGTGAGATTTGTTTATTTAAGAAATATTTCTACCTCTTCCTATAATCCAGTTATGTTACCCTTTTTTGTGCATAGTTAATTAAAATATTTTTAATTCCTTTTTGAAGTTAAACTATTTATTTCATTACCCGAATTTAGTAAATTTACTAGAGTTTAAATGAAGAATAAATATATATATATATATATTTAAGCACACATATCTCGATTGCCAAAATATGTTAAATAAGAGTACATATATTAATAAATAAATATAAGATATATGATTATACATAGACTTGAATATTAATAAATACATATTTTCCTTTTCAATAATATAGATATGTCCATGGGTAGGTATTTAAAATCGCTACCATTTCGATGTTTCGATTAATAAATAAAATACATATACACGTAGGTACATACATTACTCATATATATATATATTCTTTATATACAGTATATTACTTTACTTTTATATAGATAAATACATAATATACATATTTTAATGTGTAATTCCTTTTTGGTGTTTTATTTTAATAATCAATTGATATACCTCCACCTCACAGTCCTTCTGTGCCTCCTGGGACCTGAAAATTATTTATAAAAGGAAAACTTACCCCCACCAAGATTTTTCCAGTTGGGTGCCACACAACAAAATCTTGTCGAAGAAAATCCTACCTAATTAATTGTATTTTTCAACAAATTTCAAAATAAATCTTTTCGACTATTTATTCCTATTTAATATTTTATTCTTGCTTGATTCGTATAAATTAGCTGATATTTAATATTTGTGATATAGATGTGCCGGAAAATTATAAATTATTTAGGTCGAACTATTTTTGTTATTTTCACTCCTTTTTAATTTTTTTTTTATATAAATTTATAAGAAAATTCATTCCGAATTGCGCAAACTTTTAATTATTTCGATTCTGAATAAATTAAATATCTGTTAAAACTTTCTTCTAAATTGCACTGGTTTCATCAATATTTCAACCTATCCACAATTAATTTTCTTTTCGAACTGTTTCTTTTTTGAACAAAGGTTTGAGCGTTTATTATTATTGAATCCTTTTTTTTGTTTTTGTGTTTGATTGATGCTAAATTATAATCTATTTTTAAATATCAATTCGCGAACGCGTTCATTCTAGATTAACGATAAAACTCTCAATTAAATTTGAGTGTTGTCACTTTGAATGAAATAATTATTTTTAAATTTTAATAATTCACTAAACACTTTTTGCACTATTCACGTAACACTTTTAAGCACTGAGTTTAACCCTATTTATTTTTTATTAACACTGTTTGATTAAATTAAACTGACTTATTAAAATTTCACTGATTTTAGTACTTGTACTATTCACAAATTCTCTAAGTCTAGGGACTTATTTAAAATTTAACACTTAAAGATTTTTTCACTATTAATTTTTTTACCAAGAAACGTAGTACTGCGGCGTATCCTCCTTTTCAAAAACCTCGACTGACTGTCCTCTGACTGATGTGCACCATCTTTTATACCCCTCTCAGGTTCCAAAAGACGTATCTGAATTTCTTTTGATGCTTAATTCTATCTCCTATCAACTCGTAAATTTGAATATCCCTGCCTCTAGTATCGATTGTGCCTACACACGATCTTCTGTTTTCCGGCTCTGGGTGTCAGTTAGTTTTTTCTCTCACGTCGCTAGCTCGATAGGGTCCGAATCGGGTAAGCCTGCGTTCATTGCCCAAGCTTCCTTTGTTCCATGGTTCATACAAAATGTAGTTAAAATATCATGATTTTGCGTTCCTTTTTTTCTCAATTCGCGATAGGTCCGTCCTCAGTAACATATATATAGATCTCAATTTTATGCATCTCGCGTGAAAAATGATTAAATCCATGGCGAAATCTTTACTATGCATTTTTGAATTTCGATTTGTCTAAAATCTACTTAATTTTATTGTCACCTATATGAGCTTTTCCATTTTCACCCGTACCTTCTCTCTTTATGTCGCAGATTTGAGTTTTTCCTTTTTCCTCTTGAATTTTCTTTATTCAGATGTTTCTCTACACAAATTTCTTCTTTATTCTTATGTTATTTCTCATAACTCTATAACTAATTATATTCCAAGCCGTATTTATTTATTTCACGGATAACTTAGAATTGTATCGCTTTTCTCCACTTGGATCATTCCTTATCCCCGTTCTCTACCCTTTCTTTTATCTTTTCCTCACTTTTCCCGATGTGTGTGGTCTCCAGGAAAATTTCATACTTCATTTATTATTAATTAATATATAGTTTTCCACACTTCCATGGGAGATATACCTAATTTGACTCTGGGATATCTGTCACTTTTATTGCCTTACTCCATCTCCGCCCCATCTTCTATCTCTTACACACAAGATTTCACATATATCATACGTCTGGACATCTGTTTACGTCTCAAATTTATGTACTACGGCCGTAAATTTAATTTAATTTTAGAGCCATTAGTTTTAATCTATTTTGCTTTATCTAAATATTCCATAAGCCCTACGTTAAATTTTATTGGTTTTCTAATCGTTTATTACCTTAACGTAAACAAAAATCATGTTCGAATTTCGATTGTTTATCCTCTAAAATACACATGAGATCGTCAACCTTTTATCTTGTCTCATTTCTTCTGCAGTCTTGTGTAACTCTAATATCTATCTACCCTGATAATCATGTAAAATGCCTACGTTTCCTGAATTTAATCTATCGCTATATGTTTAGCTTTATTGCCTTCCTATGGTACCCTATTTTCATGTCCCTAGGACCTTTGTAGCAGCTCAAAATCTCTGTATTATCCTTCCGTTCAGTCTCTGCACTGTTTCTAAAATGTCTATTTTAATGCGAGATTTTCATCCCCAAATTGATTTTCCAATATGTCCGCTTCATCTTGAATTGATAACGATTAGTTTCTAATGTCCCTAACACTTTCGTTTTCCTTTATTACGACTTACATCGAACTCGACACCCTCCTCCTATCATAAATAATTGCACTACAGTTGAAAATTCTGCCAGTAATTTCCCTAAGTTTTTCCGCCCTCTCTTATACTATCACGTTTATAATTTTTTTCCATTGCATTTTCGTGTGTGTGCTTTACAACATGTGAAGGTCCCAAAGCCCTCGATTCCAATGGTTCGCTATCTCCTAAATGTCTCAGTTATTGTAAACATTTCCTAGAGTTTGTCGCCTTGAACGTCGGTGTTTATACCATAGTGCGTTCACCTCTAATTTTTGTGGGAACGGAAATGTAATTAATTATCTATTTTAATGTCGGGTCCAAAGTTCATTCCTTTGTCTTTCGTAGACACACGCCTTTCCGTTCACTGATTGGTTACTCAAAATTTTATAGCTTTCGTTTAGATCTAATTGGTTGACAAAATTCAATGTTTATTTTCAGGCCTAGGAAAAAGGGGATTCCTAGTTGTCCTAGACGATTTTACGACATCTGTGCTGGCGCTCTAGAACCTCGATATAATTCCAACTATTACAGGTGCCTACTGAAAAACAAACTGAATCAATTTTAACCTCAACAGATGTCGCTAGAATGACGGTTTTCATAAATAATTTGCATATTTTTAGCAGCTATGGTTTATCTGTTTTTCACTGTGATTTAAGCCTTTCATCACATACTGCATCCACACATTACGTCAATAGTATTGCGTCCCCATGGCCGATCACGCTGAAATATTATTATGAATACATAACGACGGTTTTGCTGCGTCCACGCATTACTTCGATAGTACTGCGTCCCCGTGGTGGTTGAGTTAATCATCAGATTTGGCAACATTGGGTAAATTTACAACGGTGCCGCTTGACACTCAAAACTAAGAAGCGTCCTGCGTGGTTTTTAATGCATAACGACGATCGTGCTGCGTCCACGCATTACTTCGATAGTACTGCGTCCCCGTGGCCATTCGCGAGTACATTGTTGTATATTATTTGAGCGTTTGGTTGAGTAAATCATCAGATTTGGCAACATTGGGTTAATTTACAACGATGCCGCTTGACACTCAGAACTAAGAAGCATCCTGCGTGGTTTTTAATGCGTAACGACGATCGTGCTGCGTTTACGCATTACGTTGGTAGTATTGCGTCCGTTCACGAATAGATATTATTTTTAATACATATCGATGGTAGTGCTGTATCCACGCATTACATCGATAGTATTGCGAACCCGTGGCCGATCTAGATTAGGTATTATTTTTAAATAATGAAGACAATATTAGCGAAACTCAATCAAACATCTGAAAAATCTGAAAAAGGCACTGTCACATTTGGGACTTGAACCCAGGACCTTTGGTTTTCCAGGCCATGACTCTACCAACTGAGATAATGTGTCCCTTTCCGATTCGGTATTATTTACTATAATATACTTCGACTGAGAATTATCAACAGAGTGGAAGTTACTCCCAGTATCGCCCGGGTGTAAGACCACCATTCAGAATTGAAACTTTGCTCCAAGTGGCTTTAGCCGTGTTTAGTGACTATATCTGAATAGTCAGGTACTTTCCCACCTTTGTCTTCCCCACCTTTCTCTTGCCCATCGCTTCCCCTTCCCCACTTACCTACAGCCTCACAATATACCCCAATTGGGGATGATATAGTCTCACTGGCTCCAGACTAGAGCAGTTGGGACTCTTGTGAGGAATTCACTATAAAAATAAAAATAAAACGTAATCTTAATTTTCTTTACGCATATCTTTATTGACTGCTATCTTTATGTATGATTGCAGGATTCAACTCGAACTAAATGCGTAAGCAGGTACCTAAGCGATTCCTTCAGAAACTTGATCAGGGTGCTTAGGGTGTGAACATCTTGGAATAATTATCGATAATAACATCAAATGGAAAAGTCAAATATACTCCACAGTAGACAGAATGAGAAAACTCATCTTTATATTTTTTCGACTTAGAAATACTGTATCATTAAAAATACATAAAGATATTTATTTTGCACTTGCAAATTCTACACTACTACAATATATGGAATCGTGGCTTGTGGTGGGGGGTGGGGTGCATATAAATCATGCCTACTTCCATTTGCGACAATTCAAAAAATATTAATAAAAATTATCTTAAACAAGCCATATTACTATCCAACAATATATGTTTTCCAAGGTTTCCCAGTTCCCCCTCTCAAAAAAATTTATGACAAAAATACTCGTACATTAAGTAATAATAAATAATATTAATAATACTTGGATGACTTGTATAGCGCCGTTTTTGTGCAAAAACACCTCAAGGGCGCTGTACAAACATATAATACATTTCTACAGTGATCTATGTTATTACTTAACTATTTATGGAGAAAATATACAGTACAATACTTACCTGGTAGGTCACTTGAGATTAACACTTAATTAACACTATATAATTGTTTATTGGCGAAATTTAGATACAGGATTTAGGACTTCATTGAAAAATTGAATATAACTGGACTTTCTCTTAGGATTGGTATATTTAAGGATTGGTATATTGGAAGTACTTCAATTACATAAAGATTTCATTGAAAAAATAATATTCCACAATTAATTTTAAGCAAAATAATTATTTATATTGGAGGACTAACCGTACCACTGGTTTGAACTACAACCGCACAACATCACTATTTAACGGTATAATTTTTTTTAAATAAATTACTCCTAGATATATCTGAGAAAAATTATAACAGTTACAAAAAAAATCGATTTAAAATTCTCTAATACCACCTCATAACTTTTCTTATTGTTTGATATTATTTATTTATTTATTTTATTTTAGAGAAATCAACAGTTTACAATGTGGTTCATTTATATATGTGTAATTTACCTACCTGAAAAACTAATTACAGATTTCCTCAATATACTATTCTATAATGCATCTAAAAATTTAAACACTATACTTAAATTTATCTAAAAAATATTAAATTTATCGAAGAAAGCAAACACTTTGTGGCTTGACATTATACAAATGAAACAAATACATTGTTTTAAACCACTTTATTTTAATTTATATTTCGTCGACCGGTTTGGATTGAACCCAAATATTGTGTTAAATAAATATAAAGTGGTTTAAAAAGAAGTATTGTTTCGTTTTTTGTAAAAAATATAAAGTTATTCAAGAGGGAGATTATTATAACATGAGATTATTATAACAGGAGATTATTAAAACAGAAGATTATTATAACATAATACTACATAATATATGTCATTAAATTTTATGCAGTTTTGTACACGTTTAATACATTATTAATTGAGTTTTTATATTTATTTTGGTTACATTGAAGATAGAATCAGAGAGAATGTTATTATACATATGTTGAACATATTCTTCTAAGACAAGAATTTTTATTTGAAATGGTTTTACAGTGTTTTTCTTTATGTAAATCGATTACATGAGCGTGTGTGCCGTGTAGGTACTTTTCAATTCTGTTTAATAAACTCCACATATTATGTTTCTGCTTATCATTCCCAGGTATTATTTATAAATAACCTGTTTTATTACTTTTATTGTATTTTCTTGTAAGGTTATTAATAGTTTATGTAATAATATTTGCAATATAAATATATGTAAAAATATATAGTTGTCTTTTCCTAAGCACAAGCATCTGATTTATCAGAAAAGTGATTGGAATATTATGTTGTAAATATTGTAACGCTAAAGATGTTAAGAAATATAGATAAAAATATTTTTATTTTTAACATAATGATAATAATAAGTTAAGCTCATTAATTAAAATATTACAATTTGAGGTTAACTAATTAAGTTAAATATAAAAACAGATATTATTATATTGAATACGTAATGACGGAAGTGCTGCGTCGATGGTATTGTATCCTCGTGACCGATCACGAGTAGATATTATTTTGTATACATAACGACGGCCGTGCTGCGTCCACGCATTACGTCGATAGTATTGCGTCCCCATGGCCGTTTGCGAATTTGTACATTTTTATGTATTGTTTGAGCCCTTGGTGAAGCAAAACGCGAGATTTGGCAACATTTAGTTCATTTACAACGATGCCACATCTACAAGATGCAACAAGATATTCATTCAAACTTCTCACTATCAATAGACAGTTTGTTGTCAGGTCTGGTGTGTTTCTGGATGCCAAAAAATAAAACACATATTTAAATAGATATATTTATTATATACCGCACAAGAGTCTCAACCGCTCCCGTCTGGAACAGCGAGACTGGCATCCCCAATCTGAGTACTAGGGTGAAGGTATTGGCGAGGGAAAGAAGATGGGGAAGAGAAATGTAGAAAAGTACCTGGATATTTATATCTGGTCACCAAACACGGCAAAAGCTTAGTGTTTAAAATGTACAAGCTATTAGCTAAGTGCACAACCATTCATTTTACAGGGCACTGCCTAGCACCTAGCGGTCAGTAGTAAAACTAGAGCCTATGGATAAAACAGGTGTTTTAATTACCATTGGCTTCCATGACCGTATTTATGTTGATATTTAGATTGTCAATGTGTGTGATTGATTAGGTTATAAAAAAGCCTCGCTGAGTGGATTTCTCACTTCTTCTCTCCTAAAACTAGTAACAAGTAGTCATTATGGTCAATTGACCACTTGTAAAAGTGTTTTGTCCGGGTCGGGAATAATTTTTATCTCGTAACATTAAATAAATTAAAAAATGCAATTTGTGCAGTAAAAACGAAAACCATGAGTATGTTATTTTGAAGAATTCATCAAGCCCCAAACTATTCTCACCATGGTCCTAACGAGCGGATGGATATAATCAGAGGATTTACCAGAAAAAATGAACCAGCACCAAACAAAAGGCTTTTGATGGAAAAAATTGATGCCAATTCCAGAAGAAATACAGATGAGTACCTTTGTGCCTTCCTATCTTTTTAATCATTTCCAAGTTCAAACAAGCTATGTTTTACTGTGTATTTTGCTAATATAATAATTTGAAAAGAAAAAAACGGCTACCCACAGCATAGATGCAAGTCATTGTGTATTATTATTGTTGGTTTTTTTAAGGTTAGGTAGCTCAAACATATTATTTGTAAGAATTTGTCAAGGTACGGCTGGATTTGGTTATTTCATTATTTGTGTTTTCAATTATAATACGATTGCGCAGAAAATATTTTAAAGGGAACATTTGTTTTTGGTTTTTACGCAATTAAGATGGATAATATGAAATCGCTAATCGCCAAACGAGGGGTTTTAAAAGGAAAACTCACGAGGTTCGGGGATTCAATACATAGTTTATCGGTAAACGAGATCCAAATTAGGTACGAGAAAATTGAAAGCGTATTAAACCAGTTTGAATTAATTCAAGATCAAATAGAATCTCTACCAGATTCTGACGACATCGAGAATAATTCCCAAAGGGAAAGTTTTGAGAATCAATATTATTCGATTTTAGCGAAAGCAAAAGAAATGTTACAATCCGTTGAGCAAAACAAGGTAGCAATAAAACTTCCTAACCTCCAATTAAGGGAATTCAATGGTGATCAAAAAACATGGGTAAACTTCTTAGAGACATTCAAAACACTAGTGCATAATAATCCAACGTTAAATAATGTGCAAAAATTCTATTATCTGCAATCCTGCTTAAAGGGGAATGCAGCGAAAGTGATCGCCAATTTCGAAGTATCAGATTTAAATTACGTGTCAGCCTGGGAATTGTTGCAACAAAGATTTGCAAATTTACGAACTACCGTTCATAAGCATATACAAGCTTTGTTTCAACTTAAAGAAATGAAACAAGAGGATCCTGTAGCCATGCGCTATTTAATTGATGAGACTAATGTGAACCTAAAGGCTCTGCAAAATTTAGGCTTAAAAATCGATCAATGGGATGCATTAATTATTTATATAGTTTCTAATAAATTAGACGCAATATCGCGAAAGCATTGGGAACAAACAACATTAGAAGAAGAATTACCAACGTTAGGAGAATTTCTCAAGTGTCTAACGTCTAGGGCGCAAGTTTTAGAGTTAATGTTACATACAGAATCGAAAAAAAATGTTACCTACCCGAAAATAAATGGCGGCAACAATAACATTCCTAGAAAGGAATCAGTTTTCTTAGCAGCCGCCCACAATAATTGTATATGTTGTCACGATAAAGGACATAAAATTTATTATTGTAAAAAGTTTTTAAAGTTAACTTCAGGAGAGAGAAGCCAAATGATAAAGAGGTGTAGGGCCTGCTTCAAATGTTTGAGGTTAGGGCATACGGCCCCATATTGTAAAATTAATATGCAATGCAAGCTATGTGGTAGCGATAGCCACAACACCTTATTGCATAAGGGGAATCATCCGAGTAATGATTCCGATAAAAATGGTGAAGCCCGCCCTGGAGGTGGCGACCATATGGAAACTGAACGAGTTTCAGTGTCCAACCACTCTGCCTTGGTGAAGGCTGAAAAAACTGTGTTATTGTCGACAGCAATCATAGGAGTGTTGGATCGCAATAATGAAATGCATAAAGCAAGGGTATTAATTGATTCAGGAGCCCAATCAAATTTTATGTGCGAAAAGTTCGCAATAAAATTGAATTTGAAGTGTGAAAACATAAACAAACCCGTGTCGGGTATACATAATAACGTGACCCATATAAAGAAACGGGTTGCAATTAAAATGAAATCTTTAAAAACAAATTATAAACAAGATATCACATGCCTAATATTGCAGGAAATAACTACAAATTTACCGCAAGCAACGGTGGCCAGGAAGGATTTCAAGCTTCCACCTGGATTGGAATTGGCGGATCCAAACTTCAACATAGCAGCACCCATTGATATACTGTTGGGCGCTGAGAGTTTTTGGGAGATCTTGAAGAATGATCGGCTAAGATTGGATACCGGACCTACGCTCCAAAGGACAGAATTAGGATGGATCATCTCGGGCCCGATCAACGCTCACCATAAAAAAAGGCCAGTACCAGAAATCTGTAGTTTATCAATAAATACATTGTCAAATCAAGTTGAAAAATTTTGGAAAATGGAAGAGGTGATGCCTCCAAATTTTTATAACCACGAGGAGAAGGCTTGTGAAGCCGACTTTGTAGCCACGCACACCCGAGAAAGCGATGGTAGATACGTGGTGAGTTTGCCGCGCCGCCCGTGTGTCAACCAGCTTGGTGACTCATTAGGCACAGCTGAAAAAAGATTCAAAGGTTTGGAAAGGAAATTTTTAATGAATCCTGAATTGAAATCTCAGTATGCTCAATTTATGAAAGAATATGAGCAATTAAATCACATGGAGCTATGTGAGAAAACAAAGGACCATTCCTATTTTTTGCCGTATCATGCGGTAATAAAGGAAGCGAGCAGCACTACTAAAGTGCGTGTAGTATTTGACGGATCGGCTAAAACGTCGACCGGTATTTCCCTGAATGATGCATTAATGGTAGGAGCTGTTATTCAAAAAGATTTATACACTCATCTTTTACGTTTTAGGAAACATAGATACGTCATGACGGCGGACATAGAAAAAATGTACCGTCAAATCAACGTACGCCCAGAGGATCGCAGCCTGCAGAAGATTTTATGGCGCGACTCTCCAGAAGAGGAGCTCAGGCATTATAAATTGAAGACAATCACCTACGGTTTGGGACCTTCCTCTTTCCTGGCAACTAGATGTCTACGGCAAATCGGTATGGACAATCGCATTAAATTTCCCGTAGCAAGCCAGGTCATAGAAAACGATTTCTACATGGACGATCTGTTGACCGGAGAGGACGACTTGGACGCATGCGTCAGGTTGAAGCAACAGGTACATGATATTTTACTGTCCGCCGGAATGACCCTGCGGAAGTGGAGATCGAATATTTCGGAATTGTCATCTGGGTTGGGCCAGGGTGAAATTGCTGGGAAAAGCAATGGTGAACAAATGATCACTAACAATTCCAAAATTGAAAAGATCCTAGGTTTGATCTGGGATAATGAATCAGATTGTTTATCATATGAAATTAAAAGACCGTCAAGTAAGACGGAAAGTAAGCGTCAGATATTGTCGTGCATAGCTTCAACTTTTGACCCATTGGGTCTCCTAGGCCCCATAATAGTGGTGGCCAAATTAATTATGCAGAAATTATGGCAATCAAAAGCAGCATGGGACGACACACTACCTGATGAAATTTTACTACCCTGGAGGGCCTATCTAGGTGAATTATCACAACTAAATGTATTGAAAATCCCGAGGGGAATTAACCACGGAGCGCCAAGGAATATACAATTACACGGTTTCTGCGACGCTTCGGAAAAAGCATATGGAGCCTGCGCTTACGTCGTCTCAACTGATCAAGAGGGTAAGCGACATGCACATCTACTTACTTCTAAGTCTAGAGTAGCACCACTGAAATGTATTTCACTGCCCAAGTTGGAACTATGCAGTGCGGTGCTACTAACCAAACTGATTAGAAATATCAAGTTGGAGCTAAGTATAGAGGAATCGGCCACTCATTACTGGTGCGATTCAACTATAGCGTTATGCTGGTTGAAGGGTCAACCAGCTCGGTGGAACACTTTTGTGGCTAACCGGGTAGCGGAAATCCAGGATATCAGCGATCCAAACCAGTGGCGACACGTATCATCGGCCGAAAATGCAGCGGATATACTGTCCAGAGGTACCACAGCTGAAAGGTTAGTCAACGCTTCAATTTGGTGGAAGGGACCAAGCTGGTTGACAGAAGAGATCAGCGCTTGGCCACTATCCAAGGTGTCTTGTTTGAATCCCCCTGAGATTAAGAGCAAAAATGTATTACTCGCAGCTAATGTTCAAGAATGGGAGATTTTCGAAAAATTTTCATCGCTAACCAAATTGAAGAGAATTACCGCTTTGGCGTTGAGATTTATAAATAATTGTCGGAATCCTAAAGATAAAATCGCAGGCAATATAACTGTCACCGAACTAGAAGCAGCCTTAAAATGTCTGCTGAAATCATCTCAAGAACATTCCTTTAAAAGAGAATTAAAGGATTTGAAAAATCACAGAATGGTAAACAAAAATAGTAGATTGAAAGCCCTCAATCCTTGTTTATTAAATGGTTTAATTTGTGCAAATGGTAGACTAAAACTAGCTACGTAATTATCACATCAACAAAGGCAACCTGTAATATTATCGCCTACGCATAAATTAACAGAATTAATCATAAGACATTATCATTATGTTCATTTACATGCCGGGCCACAAGCGTTGTTAGCGGAAATACGCTTGAAATACTGGCCCATACTAGGAAAAAATACTGTTAAACGAGTCTTACATAACTGTATTATATGTTTTAGATACCAACCTCGAGTTTGCCAGCAGATTATGGGAAACTTACCTGTTGAAAGAATCACTCCCAGTCGACCATTTGCGGTGACGGGGCTTGATTATGCTGGACCTATTGACATGAAGAGTGGAGCGCTGAGGAAGTCTCCACTTATCAAATCGTATCTTTGCATATTTGTTTGTTTTTCTACTAAAGCTGTTCATTTAGAACTTGTAACGGATTTGTCAAGCGATACTTTTTTAAATTGCTTAAAGAGATTTATCGCCCGGCGGGGTCAACCTGAAAAAATATTTTCTGACAATGCAACTAGCTTCAGAGGAGCTTCCAACAAGCTTCAAGATTTGTATGCCAGTCTAAAGCTGAACAATGACAAAATTCATAGGTTTTTAGCAGATAAAGGTATAGTTTGGAACTTCATTCCTCCTAGGGCGCCAAATCACGGCGGGTTGTGGGAGGCTGCAGTTAAATCTACCAAGTTTCATTTATATAGAATTACCAAGAATAATCCATTACAGTTTGAATTATTATATACCTTACTTTGTCAGATAGAGGCTTGTTTGAACTCCCGTCCTTTAACTTCCTTGTCTGATGACGTCAACGACCTACTCCCCCTCACCCCCAACCACTTCCTTATGGGCACTGAGGCTTCTATCATCCCTGAAGTGGACGTCCGCGAGCTACCAGAGAACAGACTAAGCCAGTATCAAAAATTAAATGCCTTAATTCAAACTTTCTGGTGTAGATGGAAACGAGATTACCTTGCTGAACTACAAAAACGGACCAAATGGCAGGCCAGCAGCCAAGAAGTCATAAAAAAGGACGATCTGGTCATCTTGAAGGAAGACAATCTGCCTCCTGCATTATGGAGAATGGCGCGCATAACAGCAACTCATCCAGGACCTGATGGCGTAGTGAGGGTGGTTACCCTCAAGACGTCCCAAGGCATTTTTGTGCGACCTATCACAAAAATATGTTTGATGCCTATAGAATCAAACCAGGATCTGCATCTCCCGACACGGCAAACTACAGACCTTCCCAAGGTCACAGCCTAATGTAACCAGGGCTGAACCGATGCTACCACACAGGACTACTGACCTTAGAGCATCGCTGTGGTTGACCAAACTATATCTAGAAGCCACTGGGGCTTCCAGTCAACCAGGACCAGGGGTATTCGCTGCCTACCAGGACAGGGCACCCTTAATATGAAACTCAACCCCCTGAGTTAACATGTACCACCCTTGACAGGATGATCACCACTGGACCGAATGCAGAGTGAACGGTCTACACAGTGCAGTGATTACAGTGTTTTTTGTGTTCTATTAAAAGAAAAGAGTCAAGTATGAACTCATATAAAAAAAACAGACTTCAGTTTTTGAACTGCTCTATACGGGAGCTAGAATATTAGTTAATTAAGTGATCTATATGTGTAAATGTTATTAATTTTATGAATTTTATCAATTTTTTGATTTATCAGGTTATGGGTTTATTAATTTTATGGATTATGTATTTGTATGAGGATTATTATATTTTTGATTGTTTTAAATTATATTCCCGATCCCTTCAGGTTTAGGTAGTTTAGTTATAATGAACTATTTTAATATTTGTTGAAAGTTTTTTGTATTGATATCGAAAAAAACCCACCAGTTTTTTTTTCTCATCCCGGCGGTGGCAATATGTTTAAAATGTACAAGCTATTAGCTAAGTGCACAACCATTCATTTTACAGGGCACTGCCTAGCACCTAGCGGTCAGTAGTAAAACTAGAGCCTATGGATAAAACAGGTGTTTTAATTACCATTGGCTTCCATGACCGTATTTATGTTGATATTTAGATTGTCAATGTGTGTGATTGATTAGGTTATAAAAAAGCCTCGCTGAGTGGATTTCTCACTTCTTCTCTCCTAAAACTAGTAACAAGTAGTCATTATGGTCAATTGACCACTTGTAAAAGTGTTTTGTCCGGGTCGGGAATAATTTTTATCTCGTAACATTAAATAAATTAAAAAATGCAATTTGTGCAGTAAAAACGAAAACCATGAGTATGTTATTTTGAAGAATTCATCAAGCCTCAAACTATTCTCACCACTTAGAAATAACGTTTCCATTCGAAATGGTTGTCTCACACCAGGGCGATACTGAGAGTATATTTCACTCTGGAACGTGTTGCAAACACACTTTAAATTATGTTTAATGTATTGATTGTGAAATAACACAAACAAATAAAAATTTATTTGGGCACGCCGGGTTTGACCGTCAGATTACGGGATTCGGATTGCGAGTCGAGAGTCTTACCTCTCAACCACAGATGCTGTAATTAATTAATTAATTCACTATGAACGTGAAAACTTCACTAGAAGAGTAAGAAATATTTTGTGTTGTTTATTTATTTGTTCATTTATTTATTACACCTAATAGACTTTTACATTCTAGTTTAATAGTTGAGTATCGCAGTTATTATAAATTCTTCAAAATTAAAACAATAGAGAAAACAAAATAGAATGAAAAAAAAAAAAATGTTACAACAAAAGCGTAAAATAAAATAAGATACGTTGGTAAAAATGATAAGAAGTCTCACATAAGTAGATATTCAAAATAAACAAAAGATTGCAAAAATTATAGATGTCTATTTGTCTCCATATATAAAAGAATTAAAATAAACAATATTTATATTGATTATTTTTAAGGTGAAATATATCTCCCATATCAGAATAAGTCATGCAATCCTAAGGGGTTTTATAATATAAGGGGCATAACAATGGCCTTAATGTACCTTTTGAAACTCTCAAAACAAATCCAAGAGTCTTAAGGGCCTTATATACGGAAGACGTAAAAATGAAATCGAACTTCAAAACGCCATGTAACAAACAAATAATATACACTCGGACGCCAGAATAAATTATTCAGTATGGACGTGAAACCTTTATTAGAATAGTCAGCAATATACGTAAGACGTAACAATTGAATTAGAGTGAACGGACGTGAAACCTATATTAAAAGGAACCTTCAATATACAAAAAATATACACCCGGACGTGAGTATGTACGTGACGCTAGAAATGTATGAAAGTGTAATAAACATCAAAACCTACATTATTATGAATATTAAAAAAATATGATATTAGCGATTATTGTGAGTAAAACATAATGCAATATTCACAAAAACAATCTAAAAAAAGAACTAGAAGTGCTGGACGCCCAAATATGGATTTACGCACGGACGCAATAAATGTTGTGGGACCTATATATATAAAAACTCAAATTAAAAAAATTAATATCGGAATAAATTCTATTAATGCCTTAAATGAACCGACAAAATGTGCTAATGCCTTCAATAAATATTTCGCTAACGTCGGTCAAAATTTAGCTACACGGATCGATGAAAATTATAAAATAGATAATTTCGAAAAGGACTGCCTTAAACAAAATAATCTGTCAGTTTTCAAACCGGTAACAACAGATGACATAAAAAATATTATTAGTGAATTAAAAGGTGCATCCGCACCAGGGTTTGGTGGAGTCACAGTAGAAATATTGAAAAATTATAATGAATTATTAAGCATTCCAATTACACACATTGTAAATATTAGTTTAAATAGTGGAATATTCCCCTCCGTTTATAAAAAATCTATTGTAACACCTGTTTTTAAATCTGGCAACCCTGAAGAAATATCAAATTATCGACCAATATCTCTTGTCTCAAACATTGCAAAAATTTTCGAAAAGATCGTAAAAAAGCAACTTTTGTACTATATTGAAAATAATAAAATAATTAGTCCTAGCCAATTTGGATTTAGAGAGAAACTAGGCACTCATGATGCCATTGCAGAACTAACTTCAACTATATACCGTGCATTAGATAAAAAAAATAAATGCCTTGGCATTTTCATTGATTTACGTAAGGCTTTTGATAGTATCTCCCATACAAAACTAATAAATAAATTAAATGATATCGGTATTATTGGTAAGGTAAGGTATTGGCTGAAAAGCTATCTAACTCAAAGAAACCAAAAAGTAAAATTAAATAACTCACTAAGCGTGGATGAAACTTTAGAATTTGGAATTCCCCAAGGGACTGTTATTGGACCAATTTTATTTATAATTTACGTTAACCATATGTTTAAATTATCACTTAATGGTAAACTTATATCCTTTGCTGACGACACTGCAATAATTATCGAAAAAAAGACATGGAACGAAATTACCAATGCAGCCAATCAAGATATGAAGGTTATAAAAAATTGGTTCGATGGCAATTTATTATCACTCAACACAGAAAAAACATATTGTATTCCTTTCACTCTACAAGAAGATGTGCCAAATAACCAAATTAACATAACAATTCATTCTAAAAATTGTGTAAATAACGGTACATGTAATACGGACTGCGCGAAACTAAATCATAAATCTAATATAAAATATCTTGGTATCTTAATAGATAAAAATGTTAAATGGAAAGACCACATTAATCTCACTGTTGAACGAATAAGAAAACTTATCTATATTTTCTATAATATACGAAATATTTTAAATAAGAAAACTATCAAAATTGTCTATTATGCATTAATTCAGTCCATATTGCAGTACGGGATTATCGGGTGGGGAGGGGCTTTTAAGGCTTCTTTACAGCCCATAATTACAATTCAAAGAATAATTATAAAAATCATCCTTAGGAAACCATATGACTCCCCTACTTTAGAGATATTTCGGGAATTTAATGTACCATCTATCACAGAATTGTATAAGAGAATCGCCTTATATCAAATTTATAAAGAATATTTTATTTATAAAATTCACCCCTCAGATAGCATAAGCAATAGATTCAAAACTAATGGCTTAATAGCCATTCCTATGCTTAGAACGACCACGGCTCAGCACCACTATTCATATTTAGGTGTAAGATGGTACAATATATTATTGTCCAAAAATAAAATTAGTGTAACCGAAACTGTGAATTATGAACAATTCAAAAAGTTAATTAAGTCCCTAAAATTGGATACTGATATATTGTACCCCTAATTTTCTTACACTTACTCAATTTGTACAAAAATATATATTAATTTCATTGTCTTTAAAAAACTATTTTTCTAATTTGTTTACCTGATATATTGTACCCTTAATTTCCTCACGCTTTCTTAATCTGTAAGAAGATATATTATTTTAATTATCTTTAAAAAGACACTTTTCTATTTCTATACCTATGTTAATATTATGTTTGTATTTATATCAAAAGTTATGAATTATTGTTTAAAAAATCATTAGAACTAAATGTAAATACTCCTCCCATAAACACGAGCTCCTTGAGCTCAACTTATGGAGTAGTAGAATAAAAAACGAAAAAATTATATATCTGTCAGCATATTGTTATCATTTATAATGTTAAATAATTTACAAGTAATAAATAAAAAAATAAAAAAAATAAATAAAAAAATATGGAGAATTCTGACACCTCCCCCCCCACACCAAATACAGGTGCGGCTTGTGGGCGATCCTAAAAACTTCCAAATAATCCAAATGGCTTCCGATGGCCAAACAAAAAGAAAATTTAAATGTTATTTTTTTAAGGAACAGGTTATTTTCGTGTTGAAACCTTTTTTTTCTCAGAATTTCTCTAGCCACCCCCTTTCAAACATTTTAACTCTTTTTCGGGATATAGCTTTACTTTAAAAATCGAGGTGGCAACACTGACTTTGACTGTCACTGTCAAACTGTGAGTGGTTTATTTATGGTCAAACTCAAACCGAAGCCGACTTGTCAGATGGATGTTTCGTACATTTCGTTGTAATATAAACAATGCTATCTTATTTTTTCAGCGAGAGATAATTATAGTAATATAAGGTTGACTTAATATGTAAAGCGATGGATTCAAAGGTACTGAATGTGTGCCGGCTTTGCACGGAGAAAATGGAACTTTCGTGTATTTTTGCGACTGACGGCGGAGTCAGTTTAGATGTAAAAGCAATGACTTGTGCAGTTATCCATGTGAGTAATGAATGAATTTCTTCATCTATCGATTCATATATTTTACTTTTGATTGACAGTCTTTGTATTGAGATACTTTTTTATGTAATTTGTATGGCCCTTTGAACATGGAGCTACTTACAAGCTGCGTGACTGTGACGCAACCACATGTAGCCTACCGACGTGCTACTCTTTAATGCTGGTTTCCGTAACGGCGTTACCCAAAATATACTGAACTTGATCACATCTCACAACTCACATGCAGTCGTCTTCACAAAATCTGATAAATTATCAAGCTAACTATTTTATTACTCCTCAGGCTTCGTTACCTTGGCAGTTCAATTATTGTGTATGATGTTTATAATAAAAAAAGTAAACAATATTACTTACCTGTCAAATTGACTTTTCTTCCTACTTCAATACAAGCCTTCTCCACTAAATCGTTTCTTACGTATTATAGTAATGTTTAGTTATATAAATATCCATTTTTTTTCCACCTCCAGTACAAATTTAACCAAATTATGTTCAGGTGCATCACTGTTTACGAGTAGTAGATATGTAAGCAATTCGTGTAGCGTGCTACCAGTACTGTCAGTTGCGTGCAACTGACGTCAAACTCATAGTCGATGCGTAGCGTCTTGTACGAACACTCGCAAGGTACTATGACGGGTACTCACGAGCGACGAGTATATGGAAATCAAGTCGCTTGTAAGTATCTCCATGTATGAACAGCGTAAAGGTGTACCAATTATAATTATTGATAGGTCATAACATTATAATAATACTAGCTGACATGTGCCCGGCATTGCTTGGGGGGTGTGAATGATTTGGAGTAAAGTTTTGAATTTCTAAATAGTATAAAATAAAGTCACTATTCGCGTATATATAAACCTTCTGGAAGAGATTCTCTAAATGATAGTGAAATCACTATCAAAATCCATTTCGTAGTTTAGAAGAACTAAGCGCACAAACAGAGAGACGCGGATAGCGACTTTATTTTATACTATTTAAAGATATCTATCATGCTATGTATACGTGGTATCAAAATAAAATCTCCAAAAATAAATTTCAAATAAAAATAGGCATTTGTTCCTCAAGCACTCAATAGAAGTACTCACAGTTTGTAATTGTTCTCCTGAAAAGTTGTTGTTTCCGATGTGTACACTTAGCATGATAGATATTTGGTAGGCAGATTCGATTATAATGACATATTCTTCATTTATTTTAGATACATAAACACGATGGTCTACCTTCTTTGATTTGTATCACCTGCAAAATGAAATTAAACGATTTTTATGATTTTAAGAGGAAATGTGAAAACACAGAGTTAAAGTTGAAATCTATATTGGAATCCAAAATTGAATGCAAGCAAAAAACGAAAGATGAAGATAAGGATACTAAACTCGGAGATATAAAAGAGGAATTCGATATTATTATAAAATCGGAGATGGATTTATCCGAAAGAGAGTATACAGACGATTACACTGAGTTAACTAACGATTCAACTACGTTTGAAATGACTAAAAAAGAAACCAAAGAAAATTGTGATTTCGAAATGTGTGAAGAACTCCAAAAAAATATTTTGACAATAGAAAGCAATCATTTCCCAAGTAAATTCAACAAAAAAAAAAGAAAACATAGTACAACGCAAATGTCAAAAGACAACTCTAAAAAAAATCTTAAATTCAAACCAAATGATGATTGTGAAGCTAAAACTTCTCACTCGCAAAAGTTTCTCGAAAAATTAAAATCTTTCGGTGATTCAAAAAAGTCCAGTGAAAAAAAGACTCCTAAAAATTATCAGTGTGAGCTGTGCGGCTGTACGTACAAAACCAAATCTATTCTTAAGAAGCATTTGCTGACGCACACCAGCGAGAAGCCTTTCAGCTGTCCGCTCTGTTCCAAGCAATACACGAGAAGCGAACACCTCGTGGTCCACATGCGAGTTCACACGGGGATCAAACCCTACGTTTGCGAAATGTGTGCTCGGCCATTCTCTAAAAACCAGGACCTATCCAGACATAAGAGGATTCATTTTGATGAAAAGAAATTCCAATGTCCAAGATGCGATCGTAGGTTCAAACGATCGGCGGACGTCCACACACACATGCGTACACACACTGGAATTCGACCATTTGTGTGCAAGGGCTGTGATAAATCCTACACTTCACACAGTGGTTTGTGGAAACATTATAAAAACAATTGTACCCTTGGCATCACAGAACGGAAACATTCCATTACGTAAATAAAGAAATTCATCAAAAACGTTTGTTATTATTGTTTGTTAATGTCCTGCCGCTGAAAGCTTTGTCGTAATCTCCTTTTCTGTTACATGCGTCGCTTATGAGAAAGAGGTAAAGGTTAAATCATCATTAAGCCTTTAGTTACATTTCTCCCGCATTGGATTGAGTGATACATTGAGAATGTGGGTTGTTATGGATCATCACTGAGTATTTATTATGCTGTGTATTATAGTATGTTTTTCGTCAGGCTGCATATCACGTAAATCACATATTTTTTTAATGATAAACTAATGTTTATAAGAAAAGTTTTTTTTATGCATAGCACAAAGGATAACTAATTATTATAAGCAATAATTAGGGGGTTTTTCACTATCTCTGATTATGTTCTGACCAAGCACTAATCCGCGGATTAGTCATTTTTTCGTTTTCACTATATCTGAATAACGCTAACGCTCGGGTTAAAGTTAGATTTGACTAATCAGTGCTCGAACTTCACGTCAGGCGCTATTCCTCGAATCAAAGATGGCGTCAAAACATTCCGAGTTTAACAGCTGAGAAGTGAGTCGAATTTTGTAGAATGAATTTGAATGCTTGTATGATCCATCCTGATTTATTTGATTGTGTTCAAAATAAGAAACAATGTATTAATTCGACACGAATCTATCTAAAATGACCTGATAATCAACATAACATAACCAAAAAAATGCACACTTCGCGGTGTGCGGACTGTGACGCATGACAGCCGTGGCAGTAGATGGAGAAACAGCAAACATTTTGCGATGTTGCCAGACTATTTCGAGTGTTATCTATCCGGAAGCTCGAAACAATGGTGAAACGGTCGCCGTTGAATAACGAAGTTATTCTGAACTTTAAAGCCAGCCAACGGATAGCTATTCAGATATTTAGCCCGACATAGTGAAATACCCCCTAAGTCTGATTAGCATCTGACCGGACATCAGAAGGTGCGGGCTCAATTCCCGTTGGCAGCATTTATTTTTACTTGGGAGATATTTTCAATTTGTATTCATATTTTAGGCGACTAATTATTGCTTATAATAATTTTTTAAATCACACATGCCGGGACGCCTTGCGGGCGGAGGCTTGATGATGTTGTGGTCAGCTGGTGATGAAGATCACAGATTTTCCAATATTCCCCCAGGGTGCTCTACACCTTAGGTGATGGAGATGAATAGTGGCGAATTCCTCCTAGCCGAAGCTCGACACCGTGGGTGGTGGAGATGAACGGTATTGAATTCCCCCGGGTCGATGCTTGACAACTTGTGTGGTGGTTGTAGCAATGTGGTCAGTGCTCGACTCAGACGACCGGCGCAGCGTATTCAGGTGACGCAAGTGTCACCAGTCACAGGTAGTTGATTTCAGTACAAGTAGTAGACTGAACAGCCTTTTGGAACCACTTCTGGAGACACTTCTAGAAGCTGCGGGAAAGCCGGCGCATTCTCTTTACAAATCTCGTAGTTTCCAGGATGTGCACGGCACATACTAAAGTAGCGTGTCACTACCAGAATATGAACTAATAATAATAATAATAAATTTATTTCACATAAAAATCATACAATAAAACATGCGGAAACCAGTCAAATTGACAAGTTTAGTTCATATCATAATTTAGCACTTAATATAAAACAAAACCGGTAAAGTAAATAACAGCCAGATAGTAGTACATAATAAAAAGACAGATCACCGCAGGAGTTGTAAGGTAGAAAAAATGGGAAGGGTGGTTTATAAGTTTATAATATAGTTGGGTGATTAGAAAATAATCTATAGCATTGATAAATAAAGTATAGATTAAAACGGAATAGACAATTGTGTTCAGAGGTGATAAATATGTGTTTTTGTATTGTATGGACTTTAAAAAATTATGTATCAGTGTTTTGACAATAATGTACATATATATTTTTTATAATGAGATTATCTATTGATCAACATATCTTCACTTTTTACCCTCCCTAAATCAAGGAGCCAGTCGTTGACCACAAGCATTAGGAATGATATTAAATAATTTAGGTCCTAAGTACGAGAATTGCCGTTGCCCAAGGGACGTCGTGGTTTTTATTGGGACTATTGGATTATTCCTTGAAAGTCGGGTGTCGTGAAGGTGGTCGATGGAAGGGAAGTGCAGATGTTGTTTTTGTGCAAGTAATATAATCTTTCTAATATACGGTTGTCTAACATCGAGAACTTTTATTTCCGTGAATAATTCATCACTGGGGTACCTGAATGGTTTTTTGAGGATGACTCTTAGTAGTGATTTCTGTGCTTTAACCAGGGAGTCTAATATTGTTTTGGCACAGCCACCCCAACTTAGGGATGCATATTCGAGTAAAGAATTACACATGGAATAGTATATTGATTTCATATCTTTTACAGAGAGAATATTTCTGATGGTCATAAAAAGGTGGGTAAGTTTTCTGACTTTTGAGGCAGTTGAGTTAACGTGTTCTTCCCATCTCAGATATTTGTCTATGGTGATTCCTAAATATTTTAAACTATCCACGGATTCTAGGTTGTTGCAAGTACAAGTATTCGGTTCATTACAAATGTGAATAACTAAAAGGTTTGTTTAAAAATTGACAATATTATGATGATTTATTAAAAAAATACATTTATAAAATAATGCATCACAATATTTCTGTAAGCCTTTGCGAGATGTCTTTCGCATTATCTTTTTTATTGGCTATTTTCGAGCCAAACTGGATAGCTCTCTTTGGGAAAGTTGATGCGCACTCCAGCTCTAACTTTAAAGCGGCTAATCTCAGCAGCATCTTTTCTCCTGTTCCTGGTCCGCACTTGGTGCTTGGGAAACACCTAAAAATTATCAGGGTTTAGTAAGTTTATTTCTAATTATTTTATCCAATGAATTAAATTATTTGTAACAATTATTTTTACAAGCAATAATTATTCGCCTGAAACACTCATCGAAGGAAATCGAAGGAAATCGAAGGGACACGGGTTCGAGTCCCGTTGGCGTCATGTATCTTTTATCAGGAGATTGTTCAATGTGGATGAGTGTTTCAGGCGAATAATTATTGCTTGTAAAAATAATTGTTACCCTTTGTGCTATGCATAAAAAATCTTGTCTTAAACATTAGTTTACCAAAAAAATAATAATAAAATTATTTGTACTTTGAAACGTGAAATCCATGTACAATTTATCAATCTTGCATATGTTTTTTTAGGTCTAATAATTTTCAATTTCAAAAAAGTATTCACTATTATTTAACACAAAGCGGTGCTTGCAAATTCCCAATTCAAGCACATAGTTAATAGTAGTGCTTTTTTAATAGAAAAGAAGGTTTTAAAATGGTTTCAAACCTGTTTTAATTTTTAGCGTATTTTGTATGTATGCACTATAATCTACAGCTTTAAAATGGGAAATAGCCCAATGGTCCTATAGCCTAAGTGTTCACTGGAACTCTATGTTAACCATCTCCTCTTTCGCAAAACAAAAAAATCAACTGTACCTTTCCCATGTCTTTAGACTCTGAATATATTCAAGGAAGTTTTCATCCAAGTACGGCATCCGGGGCTGGCGTCCGTGGTGGCTAACGACGCGATCGTCTCTGGCGAGGTTGCGGTACGGAATTCTCTGCCAGTCCATCTGCAGCTCCTTCTCCAGGGCCCCCCAGCCGCCCCTTCGGAAAGAGTTCCTGTGCCGTGTGTACCCGCCGAAAAGCTCGTCTGCACCCATGCCCATTAAAATAACCTGATCAAATAAAGACTTTAGTTTCTATAACCATGAAGACCAGTAACAAAATAGCGCTCAAGCCCCATAATAATTAAAAAAGTACGAGGGTTTAAAGAAATAATACTGGTTGTGTGGTATTCAAGTTCATAATTCTATTATGTCCAAGAAGTTTAATCCTGATCTTACCCTGCTTGTGGACTTGTACAAGGGGGTTTCACCCCTCGCAGCGAACCATAAAGCTGAGCCCAAACTTTCATCTAGGATTGACTGCAGAGGAAACACCAAATCTCCAATTATTTGTGCTTGTTTTTCTTTGAGTTCTTGTGTAGAGACATTTACTTCAACAAGGTTCCACTTCCTGTAAATTTTACAGAATAATGTTCAGTGACACTGTTTTCAAAGCATTGTTTCTGTCGGAATAAATGGCAACTAATTACATATTAACATGACCCCACTCAAGTATTTAAATGAGGGGATTAAATCAATATCTTCCTAAAGGATAACAAATTATTAAGCAATAATTAGTCACGTGAAATATCTATTTATTTAATATCAACGGTATAAATATACCATAAACAATGATAACATGTCACAGTTAAAATCGTAGAAATATCCATATAAATTGAAAATATCTCCCGAGTAAAAATAAATGCCGCCGACGGGAATTGAACCCGCACCTTCTGATGTCCGGTCAGGTGCTACGTCGGCTTTCTCAGTGGTCTCAGTAGTAGGTCGACATAGCTCAGTGGTCTCAGAGCACCTGACTGGACATTAGAAGGTGCGGGTTCAATTCCCGTTGGCGGCATTTATTTTTACTTGGGAGATATTTTAAATTTGTATTCATATTTCAAGCGACTAATTATTGCTTATAATAATTTGTTATCCTTTGTGCTATGCATAATAAAAAAAACCTTGTCTTATAAACATTAGTTTATCATTAAAAAATAATAATATCTTCCTGTGACTGTTACAACATCTTCTTGGGTCTTATATTCTTCTGTTACTTCTTTGTCCGGCCATTCGCTCTACATGTCTAAACCATTGTATACATTCCTTTCATAATTCTCTTCGAGATGAGCAGCTTTAAAATTCAGGTGGAACCCTTGCAATGATCCCCATAGATACATCTCAGGAATCTCACTTCTACTACATTCACTCTACTTTTATCCTCCCCCTTTCATTTTACTTACTTATAACATCTACTATAAATAAATAATTAGTCTGATTTTATAATCTTCTTATAATTCTCTAACTTCTCCATTCTCTTCTTGCAACCCAAACTAGCTTTTCATCATTTTTCTTTTTCATATCATAGTAATGTATAGATTGTTCAAACTGTAAAATTCACCCGCCATAACACAGGGTCATCCCTAGCATGGAGGGTGAAATATCACAAAAACCATATGTACCCTATAAGTCTTGTATTAATAAAATAAATTTAATAAAATATGTCACAATTTTTTATGAATATACAGAGAATGACTAAAATTTTATTACCTTTTTGGAAATAGTCTCTTCAATTCATCTAACGATTGTAATGACGTCAATCTATCTGGCACTTGATAATTCTCACAATTTTTATGTTGGAAGGCAACATTTAACAGATCAATAGAATCATTTATTGGCACATGTAGATGAGCTAATGCAGCTAGAATGGTACAATCCAGGCCGCCAGAAAACAGGATTCCCACCGTACAGTGGCTTTCACATTTTGAAGGTTTATTTATACAATCTTTGCATAAACCGGGTTGCGTTTGAACACGAACTCTGACACTTTCAGATAATAGATCTATTAGTCTCTTTACTTTTCCAGAAATTATGTCTTCATTCAAAAGAGTTCTCAAAAACTTAATGCGACATGGAATTTCATCTGATAATTTCTCTATTCTAGCTAGAAAATTCAACTCCTGAAAATGAATCAAATGTTGCCAATTTGTAAAAATGCAAAAATATTGAAAATGTTTGCTAAAAATAACAGTGTTGCTAGTGTAGAAAGCAATTATTTTTACCTCTTCATTTATACAACTAGGAGTTAATGAGTAATTCTGAACATCTGCATTAATTGTAAGAAGCCAATCTTCAATGGGGATAAAAAGATCATTGGAAGAATCTTCGGTCCATGACATAATTTTGATAAGATTTTTCTCTAAATTAAGGCAAAAAATATTTCCCGTTGGAAGTTCAATAGCACCTTTATACTCCTTTCCTAGAAACCAATAAAAATATATTTAACAACGTAAAAATACATACATTTAAGTTCGCACCACTTCATTTGACATATATGATATAAAAAACATATTGGGGCGGACTTTCTATATGTAAATTACCTAGTATACTACTCAGAATGAGTTCACCGTCATTTTTGTACAATATCAGGCTTTTTCTTCCAAAGCGATCTCTACAAAAATAAAGATAATTGGTTTCTTTATCCCAGTAAACTAGGCTGAATGGTCCATTCAGAGTCTTCAACATATTTACTATCCTATCGCTGGATTTTATCATTTCCCTGCTACTCTGAAAAATAAATAATGGTGTCACAATGATATTGGTTTGATTAAATCCAACAAATAAAATGATAATTTTATGATATAAGTAGGTAAAATTTGAATCACATAATTATAATAATAATATTTGGCTGATTTATATAGCATCATTTTTGTGAAAAATCACCTCAAGGGCGCTGTATAATGTTATTTATATCAAAAACCAAGTTCAAAATATTACCCTGATCTATACCTACATGTTTTTGAGAGCGTACTTGCACTATCGTTACGAGAATATAATTTATTTATACCCAAATTAAGATTTATTATCCTACAAGCATAAAGAATATATGATTCAGAAATTATCATTATTTTACCAACAATTATTTCAGGATTCAATTTCTTAAATATTTCGTCAGTGTCACAGATGTTTGGGTTCCAATTTTTATCAAAAATATCTCCATTGAACAGAAGAGCAGCATGTTCTGATTCCATCGGTTGAACTCCGACTTTTTCTCCTTGCATCCACAGAGTATTGCCAATCATTTGTATTGAAAACTTTAACTGTTCAGTTGAAAATTTGGCAAGTAAAGAATGACATTTGTCCGGACCTCTGCTGTTGAGAAGTTCTTCCACTTTGTTTTGCTGAAATATTTTACAAAATACCCAATTACAAAAGTAACAAAACGTAAATGTAAGAAATGTAAATAAATAATATTTTACGTTTTGTATTTGAGTAGCATCATTAGTAGGGGTATTTTGGTTGTAACAAATTTTACAGAAAATTCCACACATTTTCGCTTGCAAGACCAATCCTCAATCTGCCTTGATCTGCCTCAATCCATAAATAATCAATCCAACAATAACATTGGAGCTGTCAAATTGGGCACATGGCTGTCAAACAATTCTTATAGTCTATGACTCATCTTTGACTTTATTGGCTATCATAAAGAAGTCCCCTCACATCCAAATTTGAATCTAAAGCTCAAGTGACGTACTTTCCCCATGAAACTAAAAATTATCTAACGCCGTTATAATTGCGTTAGCGAAATATAATTAAAACCGTTTATCTTATACCACTTTACAAATAGATCATTTCAAAAAAAATATCGGATTTCAGAATATTGTAATCACAAACACAAATCGTATTTTAACAACATTTACTAATCAATATTATTATTGTAACTGAAACGTTTAAAACTTTAACTATAATTTCTTATACAAATAGGTGGGAAATTGTGGAGTTTGAATCCATAATGAAAGGAAAACTTTTATTTTGATACAAGGTAAGGATGTTACAGATTCTACAGTACAAGTTCATTACAATCAAGATGGTTGCCAGGCGACTTCCCTCACCCTAGATTTGAAATGACTTCAATGTCATTCATACAAAATTGCACTAATGCTCTGTCCAGGACTTTTTAGGTTCACGAGTTTCCCTATAAATAATAAGAACCAATTAAAAAAATATAGATTTTTGTAGCTTTATTGACAGCCTTTCTTATCGAAGTAAGGCTGCTTCTTATAATTTATTTTATGGGCTGATAGTGAATTGATTAATGTAAGGCGAGAGGTAACAATATGATATTTTTACATACGTTTTTATATCGACCTTCCAAAAGTTTCCGCACAAAAAATACTTTTGGAGTCATCCTAAAGTTGGGGGATTAAATAACATATAATGGTTGATCCAAAATTTGCCGTGAGTGGCTTACTTTGGTTGAACCTACTTAACGAAATAAGATTTTTATGAATTGTCTATGATTATAATTGACAGCTCGGATTTTGCCAGATTCGGCTAAAATTTTGATCTAGAGACGTGTAGTCAAATGTCGAAAACAAATAATAAAGAACTGTACATTAGAAAAGTTATTAATATTTACGTAAGTAAATGACAATTTAAGCTCCCCAACCATCCAACTTTCTTACCTTTTTACTATCGAATGCGAATAAAAAGTAAAAATATTTTCAGTGTACTCGTACTATAGAATCTGTCACATCCTTATCTTGTATCAAAATAAAAGGTTTTTCCCTTAATTATGGATTCAAGCTCCATAATTTCCCACGTATTTGTATAAGAAATAATAGTTAAAGTTTAAAACTCTTCAGTTACGATAACATTATTAGTCAGTATTATGTTGTTAAAATAGATTTGTGTTTGTGATTACAATATTTTGATAAATGATTATTTTAATGAAAACCCAATGGAATATTCAAATAAGTCTCTGGAATTAAATAAAAACACCTTGATAAATGGTTACCCCTTTCAACATAGACCACTGAAAAATGTTATACTGTGAAAAGCTCAACATCAATTTTATGATCAGTAGTAGCTTATTTTCTTTTCGAAATCATCCAATGACATCCATCAATTTGGAAAACTGTTATTATCCTTTATTTATTAACCATTGGTTAAGGCATGTCAATGACCCCATACTGACAGCGATAGTAAAATAAAGCATTCACTATTTACATTTGAAATTATTTATAGGTAAACGATGGAATCATCTGAGAAGAATGATGAATCAGTAGTTGAGAATATTTCAGTTAACAATGAAGAGGCTCCATCAAATAAGGATGAGGAAAAGCAGATGGTTTTGGAGTTTATCGCTGATCTGGATGCCCGGCTGAAATACAAATCTGAATTGCGGCAGCAGAACCTTCAATGCGTCCGGCCCCCCGATAGCTACTTCTCCAAACTGGATTCGGTTCTTAAAAAGAACACAACATTTGTCAAAAAGCTGAAAACATTCTCAGCTTCCCAACTAGACACCATAATGAAAGATTTTAGCACTTTGAATTTGACAAAATATATATCGGAAGTTGCTGCTGCTATTACAGAATCAAAATTAAAGATGTCAGACATGCCTGCCGCCATCAAGCTGTGTTCTACACTGCATCAGAACTATGCTGAGTTCTCGCAGAATTTTTTTGAAAATTGGCAGAAAATTCTGTCTTTGAAAGGTTCAGAAAAAATAGCCAACTCTTCAAAGTTGCGAGTGGATTTGCGCTTTTACGGCGAACTTATAGTGTGTGGAATATTCTCCAACAAAGTGGGACTGCCTTTGCTGGGGACTGTTCTCACAGTACTTATTAATATGGACAAGGAGGAACATAACAATATCAACATTTTGCTGACATTTTGCAAACATTGTGGAGAGGATTATGCGGGTTTGGTTCCCAAGAGAATTAAAGATTCAGCCAAGGTAATGCAAGTTTTCAATACAAATATCCTAGAATAATAATAATACACCCAACTCCGTTAAATATTGGCAGTATTTATCCAACGCTGGCCGCTAAAATTGCTAGTGTAGCATGTTAACATTCCTTCCAGGGAATGGTGGAAAATAATTGATTTTATACAGTAATTGGTGGTACTTTGCACTTTCTGATTTGTATTTTGGTTAATATTCTTTAATATTTTTTTTATGTATGAGCAAAATAGCAGTAAGGTCATATGTAAGTTACCTAATATATATTTTTTTAGTTTTCGATTTCTATAATTTATTAACATGAAATAAATATATTTCACAAAAAAATCATAAAAGCAACCTGCAGAACTCTCGCGCCGCTTAGAGGCGCCAGTTCAGCATACTGTCAGAAGTTGGAGGTATCGTCTCTATTATAGGGTATTTGCTAATACTAATTTATATCAGAAAGTATGCACGGGCAGCGCAATACAATACTAATACTAATATAAAAGAAATAGTAACAAAAACAATCATAAACATACCTAAGTAATATTTCAAAATGAATATTTGATGGTTTTGTGTCTTCACTCTGGCAGTCATAGCATTTGTTGAATTGAAGTAAATAGCTTTCTTGGACTGGGATAGTCGAATTAGTATTTATTAATAAATTTTTGTTACATACATATTTATATATATAGAATACAAAAATAATAAAACAAGCCTTCTCTTCAACCAGCAAGAGAAAGAAAAAAAACAATCATTCTAAGGAGAGAACAAAATTAAAATTATAAAAAAATAAATCTAGTTAACAAAGAAGAAATTAAAAGTTATGGGAACCATAGTTTTCCCATGCAGTGGCGGAGAAGTACCAAATGAAATTACATACATAATATCTATCCCTTCACTTGTCATGCTACTGTTTTTATTTGTTTTCTGTTTAATATTCCCTTTCAGGAATTCAATATAGAAATTCCGAGGAGTTCATTTTTGCAACCGGAAAAGCAGGCGGGAGTACGCTCCATTCTGAAAGACTATTTTACATCTCTGACTCGCCACCTCGCAACACAACGCCAACAGCTGCAGGCTCTGCACATGGCTAATCAACGCACCTTGCACACCAGGGGAGAGCTCTCACAAGAAAGAAAGGACCAATTAGAAATTCAACAGGTAGGTCCCATAAATTAATTAGTTTATAGTATATAACCTGATGTATGAGGCTGTCGCGTATTGTGTGACTATACGCAGTACGTAAGTGGTGGGATAGATTGCATTGGAAGTATGAGCTTATTGCCTAAACCAAGTTCAATTACTTCATTCCTAGTGTTATTACCTATATTTAAAGCCTGTGCAGTGTGGACTTTAATTTGAACTTTTACCATATTCAAATCTCAAATGCTAAGGACGGGTTGTTTCGGAGAATTTGAACAATTCATCAAATTTCAACGTTCATTTTCGGGTTCTGTGAAAGTCCTATTCAAGTTCTGTTATTATATCATTGTAGGCTAGTTGCTTGACAAAACTGAAATTAAAACAGAACTTGAAAAAATCTTTCACAGAACTTGAAAATGGACGTTGAAATTTGATGAATTGTTCAAATTCTCCGAAACAACTCGTCCTTACTTATTGCAATTCTGGAAAGATAGGCTACTATGTAAAATCGTCACATTCAGGTAAAAGTCACCGACCCACGTACAGTTTTGAGATCTGAATTTGAATGTTAGAGAAATAATCTTATTTGAATGCTTTTAATTTTTTTCTATTATTATGCAGGTAGATAAAACTTTGAAATTTCCGTAACTTATTTCCGAAAAAACATCCTTATTGATTTGACCCATTGCTCTGATATGCATAACTTTTGGTTTTAATTTCTTTTTAATAAAATATTCTCTTTGTAAAGCATAAAGTATTACTTAATAACACACTTCATAAGGGCGAAAACAAGGGTCCCATTAAAAAAAAATGGATTTAGTTTTTAAACAGCTATATCTTTGAAAATAATACATATATTTTAATGAAATGTTTTACATAGTACTCACCACACCCCAACTATAAAATTTTTGTCTGAAATTAAGCCTACTTTTGTAATACGACTCTATAATCTGAAGTTGAAGTCAGTGTTGGGCCATTTAGTGATGTTTAATTTTTTTGTACATATTTTTTATTACTTTACATTCCGCATTTCCAGTGCAATAAGTGTAACCCGTTCTACGGGTTTAAATATAGTTAAAAGAAATATTTTCTATACAAAAGGCAAGGATTTAAAGATATGGGAAGACTGGGTTCACTTTTTTAAATACATATACATATAGTTGGGACCCGCACAAAGATATTGGTATAAAAAAATTGATATACAATTATCGCACAGCAATGCCTTTTCCGCATTCAAGCAGGACCGGCGTAAAAGGTAGAACTACCCTTCCCGGACAAAGTGTGATAATATATGTACATTTATGAATCCCTCAATTAATGTACTCTATCTGCAATATCTGTTTCCCCATACAAGAGAAATTTTAAAAAGTATTTAAATTCATGCAAACATTTTTTAGATGACACCGCTTTGTTACAAACCTCAAAAACATGGTCTTTTTTGCATTTCGCGTTTTGTTGCTAACTTCACGTTCCTTCAGATGACATTTCTAATATCATTGACCCGGTCTGTTTGAATTGCTTTGATATCCGGCCAATTCGATTATGCATTCCGCATTTCCTTTGGTAAATCGATATTTCGATTAAAAATATTCCTCTGATAATGTAATAGGTATTATTGCATTTTTACATCTTCATTCCGCAACCGATCGATATTTGTCAAATCTTTGTTAAGAAAAGATTGTTAAGAAAGTCGTAATCTCCGTCTTACTACGATCGTAATACATCCTAATCCTGGGGGTCGGGCGGTTTAAAAATCCGTTAACTACTAATAATGTCATATTACGGGCGATATACGCAGTACGCATGCGTGTGATTATGAGTAATGTTTTTCTAGTAACCTGTTCTTATCCCCCGTATTATCTATTAAGAGTAAGACGGATTATATTTATCCGACCATTTTATATTATCACATCACATATTATCTATTATGAGTAAAACAGATTATATTTGTCCCTTTTGGCTTCTGGCCTAAGTTATCAATAAAATATTAAATATTGAAGAAAAATGTTATTTATGCTCTGAAAGATCGGCACTCCGATAAAAATATGAAACAAGACTAAACTACAACAAAGTTTTCTCCTTGCTCCCTATAGTCACATATTTTGATTGAGACATAGTTGTACGAAACAATATACCGTCCGTACAATAACTGTAGATACGAAGGTAGCTGGGTACACTTTTCAGCGTTTTCAGTCTTGGTAGATGTTGTGGAGCTTTTGTGGTGGAGTTTAATGCCAGGATCAGAGAGGAATTTATTCCAGATCTGGACTGACGAAAAGAATTTATTACTGGTAAAAACTGAATTTACTACTGAATAAAACACTTGAAAATATTTCTTGAGACTTTGGAGGCTTTGGAGATGGTTCTTCAGGAGAGAGGATTCTCTTTCAGAGGTAGTTGTTGAACTGACTTTGTATGGAATTCGGTTCTATTTATAGAACGTTTTCAAATCGGGCCCTCCCGGGGGAAGTTTCACCCCTTTCGTGAGGGGTGAGTTGGTTAGGTATTTTTCCTCTTCGCAATTAATTTGTTAAGAGGAAAGTTATATTTTAATATGATACCTTTAACCGAGTCAGTTCAATTTACCCAAACCATCTCCTCCAGTCCCGTTTATTTATTTTATAATAAATTATACAAAATTTCATATTGGGGTTGAAGTAAAATATCTTTGGTTTGAACATTTCCCAAAGAGTAAAAAACATATTTAGGTACAATTCTTTAAGTTATTATGTTAGCATATAATCATTTCTTGATGTTGATATTTATCCTGTGGTCGTATCTTCTGATATTTTCCCGTAAATTGAGTCTGATGTCATCACAGGTGGTTGCATCAATTTTCGTTATCAATGTTTGATAAGAACTTCAATGGAGTATGCTGAGCTGTGATTGGTTGAAAACTCGGCGGCCATCATGGAATTCCTTCCGGGTAGTATGGAGGGGGGGTCACGTAAATACTGGGTCGCTTCCTTAGAGCAGCTCATTCCGTGGGTTGGTGGCTCCGAGTGAGGTGATGGATGGTTATTTTCAGATGTGTTTCAGGTTCTGCTGTTATATTTCTATGTAATTATCTTGATTAATCACATATAGCACATAATTTGATTGAGTAATTATGATTTGAAGATTTCCAATTGTGTCGGCGACACGGTATCGAGCGGTTTCGGGGTTTGAGTGTTCTTGTAATTTTTACGTAAATATGAATTCTTCTGAAAGATTCTGGAGGTCTAGATACGTATGATACAATAGTTATAACACATCAATACTAAGTTTTGTGTTTTGAAATGGAGTTCTATTATTATCTTTTTGCAGACCAATTTTGAAAGACTGCTAACAGGGGCGCAGAACTTTGCGGACATCCTGGCTGAAGACCTGGGGGAGGCGGGTGAGCCAATAGTGTGCCCCAGTGCCTCCTCCCTGAGCAGTGCCGGGGGAGACGTCATCTCGGGGGGACTAGAAGGGGAGCACAAACTGCCGGCTAATGATCCCTGGCAAGACGAAGACACCAGGAGTTTCTACACCAACTTGCCCGATCTCAAAGTGTTCCTACCAAATTATCAGCCGCAGAAAGAGGTATAGAACCCTTAATTAATATGTATACAATTGGTTGTCCATCACTTACTAATTTAAATTTTACCTGTAAACATTATAAACATCATTATTTTAAATTTTAAAGATAATCTTAGGTTTACAAGACAAGGTTTTTATGCAAAGCACAAAAGATAACAAATTATTACATATAAGCAATAATTATTAGCCTGAAACACCCATATAAATTGAAAAAATCTTCTGAGAAAATAATAAATGCCGCCGACGGGATTCAAACCTGCAGCCTTCTGATGATTGCTGGTTAGGTGCACTAGCCACTATGCTACTTCGGCTTATTTTTAAACCATCAAATAATTCAATAAATACGAGACGGCATTTATTTTTTATTGGAAGATTTTGCGATTTATCTGTGTGTTTCAGGCTAATAATTATTACTAATAATAGTTTGTTATAAACATCATTCGTATTATCAGTATAACTTCTTGACTAAAATTTGTCACCAATGTTTCATTTTCGAAAGATTAAACTTTTGATGCGTTAATTAAAATATAGAAACTATAAAAAATCCATTTACGTATCAAGGGTCTGTCTTAAGTGTTAAATGACTGTAACCAATTTGTACGTTCAACGGTAATGTTTTTTACAGACCGTGAACTCGAGAGAAAATATAATAATTTGACTTCGATTTATAAGTCCAAAGGGCTATGGCTTATTGGTAGACATCTAATGTCATTGTTTATTTTATTGACCACGCAGGTCAGTACTGAAACTGTTACCGAAGAGATCCTTGACCAAGAACTTCAGGAGGAAGAGTTCAGCGATACGGAGGATCCCACCACCATACCGGAGCCAGAGCAAGAAGAGCCACAAACTTCCACCGTTTCTAATAAGTATGCAAGAAAATACACACCTTATTTAACAAAACAAGCCTTGAAAGACAAATAAAATTAATGAGTTATGATGGTAGAAGTAAAAAAGATAAGTAACTTTTTTGAAATTCAAAAATGTTTATTTTCCCATACAAAAATATTTTTCCATAGAAGAATATCTATTTTACCATACAGACAATTCAACTTCTTAACCTAAACACCACCTTAAAACCTCGGAACTTCGAAAAAAGTTATTTGTCTTTTTTACTTGTACTATCATATAGAATGATTCCCCAAAGTTAGCGCACTATACCTCACTCTCTGTATGTTAATTCCATTTAAATCTGTTGTGTTCATTATTTAAATCAAGGGGATGTTTCCATTCTCCTACTTATCCATTTTTTTTTTTACTTTACAATTTTTTTTTTTATAAAGTAGCATATAATTTCCCCTGCACTAGCAATTCACCTGCGTTGTGGAGAATTATATAAAGTAGCATATACTGTCCCCTGCACCAGGAATTCATCTGCGTTGTGGAGAATTATAAGAAGAAGGTTATTAATTGATAAATTATTTTGTTTCAGATATGCTCTAGAAGCCTTTCTGAACCACATGCCTAACTGCGTCAATCGGGAACTCATTGACAATTCGGCAGTTGACTTCATTCTGAATCTCAACACCAAACACAACAGGAAGAAGTTAACCCGGGTGCTGTTCAGTGTGGCTCGAACCCGATTGGACTTGCTCCCTTTCTATGCGAGATTTGCAGCCATCCTGTACCCTGTCCTACCTGACATAGGAAATGATTTGAGTCAAATGTTAAAACAAGATTTTAAGTATCATGTTAGGAAAAAGGACCAAATTAATATTGAGTCAAAGGTAGTTCATTAAGTTTTTAACAATCTCTAGAAATTTCTTTCTGTATTAATTTATTTACATAATACTTAATTCATTGATTTATAATGCATATTCTCAATTTAGTTACAATTATTAGAAGTATGTCATTCTTTCACTTTAATTACCTTAATTTATTTAATATGTATTTTAAAATATATTTTTTTCAGATTAAGGTTGTGCGCTTTATTGGCGAATTGGTGAAGTTTGGACTCTACTCCAAAATAGAAGCCCTTTATTGTTTGAAAATTCTATTGCACGATTTTAAACATCACCACATTGAGATGGCCTGCAATCTACTGGAGACCTGCGGACGATTTTTATATTGTTCTCCCGACACCCACCAGAGAATGGCAATATACCTTCAACAGATGATGCGCATTAAGGTAAACCATATGCACGAATATCTTATCTTTTGGTGGCTTGCATGTAAATATTATTTTAATGTTGTTTTGCTATTTCAATTACAGGCTGTGTCAATTTCTGACTCGCGTCACATAACTCAGATAGAGAATGCGTATTATTACGTCAATCCACCAGAAAGTGCGGCAATTGCTCGAGAAGATGAGCCTCCGCTACACCAGTTTGTTCAGAAAATTCTGCATCAGGATTTGCAAAAAAGCAATGAGGATAAAACACTGAGGCTGATGCGAAAATTGGATTGGGAAAGCGAAGAGTTTTGTGCCCTGGTCGTGCAGTGGCTGGCTGCGGGATGGAAGGTAAAGCACGCTGGGAGGAGGTGTCTAGCTAGGCTGGTGGCCGCCTTGGCTGCTTGGCAAGAGGTCATAGGCTCCAGAGTGGTGGATGCCGTACTGGAGGACTTGAGGATAACCCTGGAGCATCCGCACCCTCGACACAACCAGCGCCGTATCGCCATGGCCCGATACCTCGGTGAACTATACAACTACAAACTAGTGGACTCTCGTGATATCTTCAACGCTCTCTATTCCTTCATCACATTTGGAGTTTCTCTCGACCATGCGGTTGACTCTCCGCTAGACCCACCCGACAGTGCCTTTAGAATTAGGCTGGTTTGCGTTCTGTTGGAAACATGCGGAGCTTACTTCAACAGTGGTTCTAGCAAAAGAAAGCTTGACTACTTTCTTATTTTCTTTCAAAATTATTACTGGTTCAAACAATCGGATGCTTATTGGACGGAGGAGAATCCTTTCCCAATTTACGTCCGTAACATCTATCAGGAATGCCTGAACAGTTTGAGGCCCAAATTGGTTCACTACACAACCTGGCAGGAGTGTAAAGATGCTGTTGAAGATTTAAAGAAGAGTCTCTATCCCCACCTGAATGAGGAAGGGATTGATGAACAGAATTTGGATGACGCAGAAACTGATGGTCTTGAGACTATAATAGAAACTGATGACGAGGGTAACTCTGATCACCAAGTTGTGTCCAATAGCTCCGACGAAGAAGATTTAACTGAGAATGAAGGGATTACGGCAGCAGAACATCAAGATACTCCTCGTTTGCCCCCTCAGAAACAGGTAAATAATTAGTTAGAAAAGTGGTCAATAAGACGCTCGCATTCTACTTTATTTTAGTTTAAACCAGTTTACAACTTAGCCATGCTTTCTTCGGGGTAGATATAAATATTACTGCTATTGGCTTTAACACTTAGGAGCTGGAGCCCTGCAATTGCAGTGTTGAAGAATTGTGCCCACAACATTCAAGTGGTATTGTCTTCACGTTGGCCTTAACAAAAATATGTTTTTATTTATTGAATATTCTTGCCGGCTCCTACGGGCCAATCTAAATTTACACTTGTACCCAAAGTTATACATAATACGTACATACTTAACATTTAATAATATTATAATGTAATATAAATTTCAGGTTGAAGATACTGAATTTGAATCTGCATTGGAAAAAATGCTTCTGGATAATATGTCTGAGAGACAAAGAGAAGGAAGGCCGACCCAGAGAGATATTTCTGTTCCTGTCCATTGTCGCCAGCAAACTAAAAAGATATACGAGCAATTACTCGTTAGTATTTCTTTATTTTACGCATTAGCAATCCATATTTGTATCTACTTGATGAACTTACTTGAATAATCATGCAAATAAATGCATTTATGTTACAGCAAGGAAATGACAGTGTGGAATTTGTTTTAATGGTTCGGAAGGGCACAAAGCAGCTATATAAATCTTTTGACGCACCTGCAGAACTAGCAACCAATTTAAAACAACAAGCTATGGCCGATAGATTAGAAATGGAAAGAGTTAAAAAGTAAGTGGACACCCATCTTAATTATACTATAGTTATTTTTTTTTATTTAGGAAAATAATTTCCCTCAGGGCTTATGCCATCTTTGGGGATGCTGTGTGGAGGGTTTTTTTAAGGAAAAGAAAGAGAAAAAGATTTGGGAAGGATAAAGGTATGAGGGGTGGGTAGGAATCTGGGGGTCAGTGTTTCCAGGAGTGACAGAGTCCTGCTGGAGAGGTAAAAAGAACTCCCTCAACCAGTCTCTCCAAATCCGGCCTGCCACACAATAGGTGGGCAGATGCTTCGCTGGCAAGACCTAGACAATCCTCTCTCCATGAACCCGGGCACCCCTGCTAAGTCACCAAACATAACGAACCACTCGGGGTGACCCATGGCAGAGGTGATGGTTATCCAACGAACGGTTCCCGGGGCGGTGGTACCCATACACCTGCCTCTCAAAGTTATTATTTACAATTGTAACTTATCCTTCTTCCTCATAACATAAAGAGAGGTTACCGCGTAGCTACTAATGGTAGAACCATAAAATTATGTTGTTGTTCCGTTATTATATGAAGGATAAAATATGGGATGTAAAAGGTGCTTTTATGAGTGGAAGGGGGTGCACGGACCAAATCTTCACATTGCGTATGCTCACTGAGAAGTTTCTGGCAAAAAACCAGAAACTTTTCTGTGCCTTTGTAGATCTACAAAAAGCATACGACTGAGTCGACAGGAAAAAGTTATGGAAGGTGTTGTCCAAGTATGGAGTGAAAACGAATCTCACACAGGCAATTGATTCTCTGTACGAGGGAAGTGTTGGATGAACGGTAGTTTTACGGGTTGGTTTGATATGACAAAAGGTGTTAAACAAGGCTGCGTAATGTCACCATGGTTGTTCAATCTATACATGGATAATTGTATGCAAGAATTAAAAGAGGTGGGTTTGGGCGCGAATTTAAGTAATCTGAAAGTATGTTGCCTGTTGTACGCTGATGATGAGGTGCTGATTGCTAACAGTATGGATGATCTACAGTCTCTCGTGTCTAGGATGTTGATGGTGTTTGAAAGAGAGAGTACGAAAACAGTGTGCAAATATAGTTGTGAAAGAGAAATACTTGGAGCAGGTGGATGAGTTTGTGTATTTAGGGAGTATGTTTACGAGAGATGGGAAGGCTGACAGAGATATTGAAAGGAGGGTATTTACTCTATGATTTGCAGGTAACTCTGTTAGAGAACTGAACGCAGTTGGCACTAACAAAAAATTGTCCGAAGAAGCGAAGCTAGCAGTCCACAATGGAGTGCTGGTACCTACCCTGATGTACGGAAGTGAGGCATGGAACTGGCAGAGAAAGGATGAAAGTAAACTGAATGCTGTAGAAATGAGATCCCTGAGGCGTATGTATGGTAAAACCATGTATGATCGTGTGAGAAATGTAGAGATCCGCAAAGAGAGCAAGGCTGATGTAAGCGTAATGAATAAGATCAAGAAAGGGACGCTAGATGGTTTGGGCATGTAGAGCGAATGTGCGAAGAAAGGAGTGTAAGGAGAATATACGATGCAAATGTGAATTGTAGCAGAAGTCGGGAACGCCCAAGGAAGACATGGCATGACCAAGTGAGAAGAGTATGTATGAGACGATGTATGAATGTGAATGAGGCAAGAAGTGTGTGCCAAGACCGAGTTGTTTGGCGGTCCGTCCTATCTGTCTACCCCTTCATTTAGTTCTTCCGGTTTTTTTATTTATTATTATTTCAATTGATTGCTCCACCAAAGGCATTAACAACTGTATCATCATAAAAAATCACAAATAAAAAATGAATTAAAGGCAGTTCTATTACGTGCATAATTATGTTTTATTTTTCTGTCCAGGTTAACACTGAACATCACTGAAAGACAAGAAGAAGAGGAATACTGTGCCGAGGGGGGAGGAAGCGGGGGTGGGGGAGGGGGGACGGGGAACCCCAACCGCGGCCAGCACTTCCGGCACAAGTACCAGCATCCCAAGGGGGCACCTGACGTGGACCTTATCTTTGGCACTAAAAAGTTGAAATAATTAAATGTCGAGAGAACCATGTTGGTACCTAATTGCCTTTATCAGCGTTGGCGAGCAATCCAAGCCAATGTCTGAGGGTTGCATTCATTTAGAGCATTGTGTGCCTTGCACCTTTGAACATGAAGAGAAAGTTTATAATTAACGACGTTATAAAAATTGCTTTACAGACAAATTGTCCAAAACGGTATTCAAGAAGAAAAGTAACGAATCAACAGAACAGTTTTACAGGTGTCTTTTAGTAGAAAGCGTTGGGAATTTATTCCTCTGTTATTTTGGTACACTTATCATTTTTTGTGGTTAATGTTTTTCATAGTAAAACTTTATTTTGCTCATTGTTCAAAAATTTAATTGCAGAGCTGTTGATGTTTTCAGTCCCATTTTTATGAATTGTTCTATATGGTACAAAATGTTTCACGCAGTTCGGTGAAGATAATACAAATATTGTGTATTTTTCCAACTTCCTGTTTGATTTAAAGAGATGTTTACTTGTATGGTGCAAGTTATTTAAAAAAAAATAAAAACCCGTGTGGTATATTTTTTATGTAAATTTTGTGATAAAAAAATGACCTTCCATTACAGAGAGCACCTATTGGAGTAAACTTTTTTTCGTCATATAAAATAATAACTGAAAATTATTTTTTACACAGATTTTTGGGTGTGAAGTCAGCTTGAGACAAACAGCGAAAATATTTTTACAATCAGAAAAAAAAATAGTTGAGAATAGCGTTGCGTGTAATGCGATTTGTTCCATGTCACCAAAATCAAAAATTTAGATTAGATTTATGTAGCTAAAAAGGATAAATCTAGCTATTGAAATCAATGACACTCAGAATACATCTTCTATGCACTAATAAATAATGGTTAACAGTATCTACTCACAAATAAAAATGTTTAATATATTTTAAAGATTCCCCAGTTAGTCAAGTACCACATGAATGCGTATCTTCTAATACTTTATTTGGGGTCTGCCTGTCACAATTCAAAATTGAAATACATGCCGTGGTGTAGAAAATGCACTGATAGTTAAAGAAACCTGTTTTCGGACTTCTTTCACTAACTCTTTAACTGTCAGTGCATTGTTTACAGCACATCCTGTATTAATAAAGATGGTGGTGCCAATATTCTTGCAATAGTAGTTAATCACAAAAAGCTTTTAAAAATGTTTGCATTTTCCTGTATAAAGTTTTTATAACCGTACAATTTGAAATCGGTAGATAAATTGATCGAAGATGATTTATGTTTGTGTAACTAATTTGATGTTACTTCAAAGTTATTACAAAAATCATTTCCCCAATTGATTCTAAGTCCACGAGGTCTTGTGGTAGTGTCTGTCCAATAACATTAACAATAATAATATGTAGAAAAGTGATAAGTTATTATACACCCTGACAAAAATATTCTTTATTCACAACTGGAATATTGAGCGGGTATATCCAGAAACATATTTCAGCGTGGACGTAATATGTAAGCCAATTATAATAACAAGAAGTGCTAGACATACAATTTGACGGCTGAAAAGTTATTAAAAAAATGATGAGCTTAATATTCTGATTTAGTTTGTTTTTATTACTTGTCTGTGGTAGTATTATTGGACAAATTTGCACAAAATTAGCGACTGATATTTTAAATAATGTGTGTATACTGATGTACTAAACCTCTGCATTTCTAGTTAGTACTTGCTATCTTATTGATTTAACAACCTTTACTGAAAGTTTTCTTATATTTCTGTTTGTAACTTCTGTTAAAAATAAACATATTTTTATTTAAAAACATTGTTTTTAATTGATTGAAGAATAAATAATTTGTATGAAGCTGATGAATAAAAATAAAAAAAATCATCGAAGAAGAAGATAATACTAACAAATCTAAACGAAACATGAAATAGAACAAGATACAGAAAATAAAAAGATAATGGTTACAACTAGGAATCGAACCCAGGATCTCTCGTCTTTTTTATTTTTATTTATTTTATTTTTTTATTTTATTTATTTAAACGCCCATAGGGCTTTTACCTATAATAATGTACATCTTTATTTTTTAGTTATACAGATTACATATAAAAAATTAAAAAAAAATAAATCAGTGTTAACAAAATACAGGTTACATAAAAAAATATCAGAGTTGACAAAATATGTTACATAAAATATAAGAATTTAAAAAATATAGGTATGGATAGAGTAAGTGAGACGAAAAATATAAAATCTGCCAAAACCCACAAAATCAACCATAATGATAATAAGAAAATATA
Source organism: Hesperophylax magnus (assembly GCA_026573805.1). NCBI lineage: Eukaryota > Metazoa > Arthropoda > Insecta > Trichoptera > Limnephilidae > Hesperophylax > Hesperophylax magnus. The sequence continues at coordinate 66,392 of JAIUSX010000041.1, read as the reverse complement.
ACAATAGTTTACAAATTAGGTAAAAATAGTTCGCACATACTCCGTTTAAAGTTGGCCAAGTTCAAATTATTGTCAAATACATTTATATTATTTAAGTATTTGTTACCAAGACTGTGTAAACGTTGTATTGGAGAGTTAAAACTATAGTTGGAATGAGATGTATGTATGTAAAATGTTGATATTTGCCTAGTTGTTCGTGTAGGTATGTGTAGATTTATTAAATGCAGGAGTTCACAACAATCGAATTTAGAGTTCAATAATTTTAATAAAAAGGTTAGGTCGTTTATTTTTCTTCTGTTTTCTAATGTCGGAATATTTAAATGATTCAATAATCACTGGTAATTTATGTGTTCTAAAGGGATGTTAAGTTTAAAATTGACGAAGCGTAGAAATTTTCTTTGAATTCTTTCAACATTATGAATATGTACATTGTAGAAGGGCGACCAAACTATGGAGTTATGTTCTATCAGGCTTCTAACAAGGGATATGTACAATAGTTTTATGATTTGTAAAGATTCAAAGTTTTTAATTGTTCCTAATATAAAACCTAATGTTTTCATACCCTTATTCACAGTTTGTTGAATGTGGGCCGTAAAGTCTAGTTTCTCATCCATTATTATGCCAAGATCTCGCATTTCCTTTACTCTTTCTAAATTTGTTTTATTTATTGAATAGCCAAAAAATTGTGATGTTTTTTTTCTGGAAAAGGTCAAAATTTTGCATTTTTCTACATTTAAATATAAATTGTTTTGTGAACACCAGTTATTTAGCATGTCTATATGTATTAGATTGAAGAACTTGACAGTCGTTTAAGGAGGTTATTTCTTTATATAATTTAATATCGTCGGCGAATAGCAGTACATTGACATTTTTAAAGCAGTTGACTATGTCATTTATAAAAACAATAAATAAAATTGGGCCAAGATGACTACCTTGCGGTACGCCACTAGTGGCCAAAAATGGTTTAGATAAAAAAGATTTTATTTTAACAAGTAAAGTTCTACCAGATATGTAGCTACTTAACCAGCTTAACATATTTGCTCTGATTCCTATAGCATGAAGTTTTTGGATCAGTACTTTGTGAGACACTTTATCAAAGGCTTTCGAAAAATCAGTATATATACAGTCAACTTGTTTATTTTTAGAAAAAGACTCCAATACAGTAGAACCTCGTTAATTCGAAATCCACGGGACATCAAAAATCAAATTTCGAATTAACGAATTCCCACGTAATTCGAAATTTCATGAAAAAAAAATACGCCGAAAATCGATTTTCTCGGCCGCCTCTTCAACTCCGGGTGGAATTTCAGTTGTAAATTCGTATTAATACCAATTATTTCTTTATTTTCGCGGCCGATTACCGTAGCGGCGGGCCCTTTAAATTCAGATATTCGCAATAAATTCGTAAAAATGCTACATATTTACGCGTAAATCGAGATTTCGCTGCCGATTTCGGTCGCGGCCTACCCTTTAAATTGAGATATTCGTAAAAATACGATATATTTCCGCGTAAATCTAGATTACGCGGTAATATTCCGTCGCGGCCTGCCCTTTATTTCAAATTTCCGAATTTAAATTCCTAAAAATACGATATATTTCCGCGTAAAATGAGAATTCAGGTCCATATTCCGTCGCGGTCGGCTCTTTCGAAATAAATTCGTAAAAATACGATATATTTCCGCGTAAAATGAGAATGCGCGTCCATATTCCGTCGCGGCCGGCTCTTTAAATTCATCTCCTTTCGGAAAGTACCACTAATTTCAAAACGCTGTTTGGTCAAAAATATTTACTTGGACTTTTAACATACTTTCATTTTGCCAATAGCCATTTAGGTGTTGCCATAAGTCAGACTGTATTTTTGGATTTTTATTTGACTTGTTACTATGGAAATAGAATAACAGACAATAAACAAATTCACAAGCGGTTGGAAAAATGATGTCCTAGAAGCTAGGAAAAATAAACCTATTGGTTTATTTATGAATAAAACATACATTGAAATACCTATAATATTATACAAAAAATGTCCGAAGACGAGGATAGTGAAGATATTCACGCAGAAGAAACCATCAAGTAATAAAATATTTAACCTTTTTATTAACAATGCTTGGTCATTTTTTTACAAGAACTATTTTTATAAATTCGTATTTTTGAATTTCTTAGATGGGCCTCCCTGCAAGATGTCAGCAGTCTGAGATTTTTGGGAAAGGATGTATATGCTTTATGTGATAAATTACACATATATTTTTATGATATTACAAATAGAAGTGAGTTGATATACAACGCTACTAATCCAACTAACGGAGACGGGGTGGAATGCTTTGCAGGTAAATATGTAATATTAACCCTTTTAGTGCCATTGTTTTATACTCATATATACTTAGAAATGCCAAAGAAATCTTTTGTTTTTGATATCATTTACCCTTGTCTCGAAAAAAAAACCATATCGCTTCAAAAAATTATCCAATTTTAATAATTTTTTCGGTGTTTTCTTAATAAAAACTTGTACAAGGATAATAAAATACAAAGAAAATTGTGGAAATATATATTGTGAACAAAAACTGGAATATAAAAGTAAAAAAGTTAACATGTGTGCTTTCCCGCACAGACTCCATGGAGCCCCTTCTTACAGCGGGCTCAACTCAAGTTGCTCCTATTCACAGCGCTGTAATCCTTGCTGCTGCACACTACGCAGCGCCATAAATTACGCCCGGGTAACTTTTCTAATCCAAAACTTTGAGGGGAAGATGTAGTCGGAGTAGCAGATTCTGGTCTATTTTTGTGGAGCAACCATTTCTCTTCTAAATCGTCAATTATACTCGATGTAAATTTCAATCTCCTAATTTTTTTGCCAATATTTTTCTCACTATATATATACGCATTCACCAACATCCTTCCAAATACATTAAATACAACCTTTTTCCAAAATTTGAGAGTTCTTCATTCATCCAAATAGGTGTATAGCATTTTGTCGCTCTCCTCTACTCCGCCCATCCTCCGTATCAGCAAAATAATTGTTATCGTCCCTATTATCACTAACACTCAAAATTTGCACTACGCGGTGTGAGCGCACCACAATGTCACTCCCACTATTACTTTCTTCACAACTTGAAGAATGTTCATTTTCACTCAAACTATTTTCATATTCCGACATTTTGGGTTAAAATTTTTCTTTTCCTAAATCCTTTTTATATTGTAATTACTAATAATATTATAATTTGAACTTTATGTAACACGTAGAAACATAAAAAAAATAGCGATGCGTGCGATCGACTTCCCCTACCACGCGCTAAACAGCAACTGATTTCGCGAGCGCTATTGCGCTCGTGGCAAATTTAGTTAATGTGTGCATGCGCGCGATGGCGCTCGTCGGCACTCTAATGGTTAATAAATTATATAGTAATTATTATTTAAAAAAAATGTTATTTCTTTTTAACTAATCTATTAAGGTTGGTATATTTCAAAATCCATACAATTTGACAACCATCAAACTGACAATTAGCACAATTTTGAATTTTTTGCATTTGAACATTCCGTGTTAAACACCAGTTTTCGGCCTGTTTCAGTTTTTGATCAAATTGTGATTAGCTGTCAAGCATAACGGTCATGTTGTTGGCTTGTCAGCTGCACAATTTGTTTAAAAGCTGAAGCGGGCCGAACATCTGCATTTAACGAGAACTTTTGACTTCAAGTGTGATGTTTGAAAAATCATGTCAATTAATGTGTATATCTTTATATTTCAGGACATAGAACATTACAATTATTTGTTTTTGCTGAAGTATGCAAATCTCCTAGAATATTTCTTCTTACATATCCAGATTTCAAAATAATGCGTATTATGAAAGGTAACAAAAGTACCTCTTTCTGTCTATATATTCTCAATTTAAAAACTCTACTGTTCCAGATGTCATGTAATTTCTTCTATTCCAGATACTTCCGTAACTGCTTATGCCGCCGTGGGTCTGACAGAGTTGGAGCAGATTGTCTCGTTGTCCGCTTATCCAAACTACATTTTAACAGTTTGGTGCTGGAGAACTAACCGAAAACTTATATCTTGTGACACGGGCGTCAGATCACCCAACTTTTTCTTTAGGTTCTTATGGAAATGTTTTATGCCCTATTTATATTTAAAATATCTCTGATTACGATCTTCAGCATTCTATATCACACCTACGATTTATTTATACAAACTTCTTGTGGCACGAGCATAGCCTTTTTTTAAAGCAGAAATCTGCTTATTTGCCTCAGAACAATCACTTAAGTAGTCTACTCTTGTGTCGTGAAATTTACACAGCTTTTCTGTGTGAAATTTTTAAGCTAACACAACTATGTCAGCTCTCCGGTTGGTTTCCACAATGAGTCACAGAGCTTTGAAATAGTCAGTGTTTAAACTAGAGCAAAGGTGGGTACTAACTTGATTCAGAACATAGGCTGCTCCCTCAGCCGCTTGCATTAAGAATGTGGACAATTTTTTTTCTTCTTAGACTCGCACACGGGTCACCACTGCTGTATACAAATGATTTCAAAAGTTTTATTTTATTTTAATATGACGTTTAAATTAGAAGCTGAATATTGATTTTAATAAAATTGACAGGAGTACCTTATTGTAGGGAAATATTCTTACCTTACAAAATGAAAAAGGTTTATCGTAGGTACTTAGTCAATATTGTGCACACAAAAGTAATTTTTGGAAGTTTGAATAATATTTCTGAAGTAACTTATTTATAATATTATCATCCAGTTTCATAACATTAATTTATAGCTGTTTACAGATGCAGTTTGTCCCTTAGTTTGATATTACATGGCTGGGAGAAGAGATACTGCATTTGGGAGGTGGCCCCGTGCTACAAGACGTGCATGTTCTTAAAAAGACAACTTCGGGGGCATATACCTAAGATTGCCGACATAACATGGACTCCCGAAGGAAATATTTATTGCATTGATAAAGAAGCAAATATATATTCAGTTAGTCTTATAATCACAAATATATATTCTGTTAGTCTTCTAATCACAAATATATATTCAGTTAGTCTTCTAATCACAAATATATATTCAGTTAGTCTTCTAACCACTGGAGCGCTTTGCGACAATTTTTTGCAAGTATTGCGCAATATCTTAGTAGTACCTCTAGGTACGTTCTAGAGTACTTATTGAGTCTAAAAATATGGAATAAACTGTGAAATCTAGGTGGATTCACTGGCTATAAACCGCAGTAATCATTTCATATTGTTTCTTTACTAATATTTTGAGGAATGATGTTAATTGTATCGAATGGCTGAATTGATTGCGCAACACGAAGCGCTCCAGTGGCTAATCACAAATATATATTCAGTTAGTCTTCTAATCACAAATATATATTCAGTTAGTCTTCTAATCACAAATATATATTAAATTAGTCTTCTAATCACAAAATTGAGACCATTGAAGTTATTTAAGTTACATTTAAAATAATCTTTATGTAATCGTAACCGTCACGCTATAATATTATTTTAATTACCTAAGCACTGATGATGGATGTGGGATTACTTCTATTCTAATCTGCTGCTTAGAATAGAAGCTGCTTGTTGACTGACCGGTTAGTAGCTGAGTTGACAAATGTGTCGGGTTCCCATTGTGGCCTCAATTCCGCAGCTATCTATGACCTCAATCATTGCCCAAGCAATATTTTCGATTATATTAAATTACTATGGTAGTAGGAGTTTTTCAAACATTGTCAGGTTATTTGTAATCCGGGACTGTTTCAAATATTGTCAGGCTATTCATAATACAGGACTTTCAAATATTGTCAGGTTATTCGAAATCCGGGATTGCTTAAAATATTGTTAGGTTATTACTAGTTGTTTCGCAGAAATTCACGTATGACAAAGTCATCGAAAATCCATTCAGCTCAATTCAATTTTGACAGTTGAAAGGTTTCCGTTAAATATCGATTAAAGCCCGTTTCGCTTTGTTAAGCTTGTTAAGTTATAGAAATTTGATATGAAACGCACCTAGAATCGGCTTTTAACTGGGACCTCTTAAAAAAAATCACATTTGAATTTCTGCGAAACAATTGCGCCTAAGGACGGGTTGTTTCACAGAATTTGAACAATTCATCAAGTTAAAATTCAAGTTCTGTGAAAGTTTTATTATTAATTCATCGTGGGCCGGTTGTTCCACAGTATTTAGATACCAACAGAATTTGATTAGGACTTTAATATTAACTTTGAAATTTGATGAATTGTAACTAGTCGTCTTTCTTTTTAAAGAAAAAATCTGAGGTTGGGAGAGTAAGTTCTGAAGTTATTTATTTGGGTAAAATGTTGTTTCTAGATATTAAGTGATGGTATCGGAATGATAGTGGTAAAAGAATGGACGGCAAGCGGGATTGGTCGAATCCCTCCCTCCATTGCATACTTTAAAAATGGATTGGTCGTTTACGGACCTGAATTAGAACTAAAGGTAACTAATTACACTAACATAAGCGTATTATGACTAAAAAGCAGATATCTGTTTATTTGTCTGAAGGAGCAAAAACTTACAAACGGTGAGCTCTGACATCATGAAATTTTGCAAATATTTTCCTGTCTGGAATTCCTAGGTCAATGAAATTATTTTTAGCTTGCATAATCATTTCCATCATGAGCTACAGAGCTTTGAAATTTTAATTAAATTGTAAAAAAAAAAGCCATTTGGTTTATTCCATATTTTGCAATCGTTCAATAGGAAAGCAGATAGTAAAGTAGCTATGTAGTAGTAAAGTATGTTGTTGTGGTATTTTAATAAAAAATATTTCTTTCAGCATTTTATAAAAGTCAATAAGGAATGGGTTATAGATTGGAGTTATCCTCCTGAAACTACCGTATTGAAAATGACTGCAGGTGGCCTGGGAGAGACTTTAGTCATTGTTTGCAAGAGTGGAAAGGTTCTTCAAGTTGATTACGATCATGATAAAGTAACAACTAAATTACTATTCTTTCGGCAACGGTTAGAAAACCTTCTCTTTTAAAATAGTATTTGCTAGGCATAAATATTATTATAATTTACCAAGGTTAGCCGGTTTCAAACTCCATTTGATGCCGTCAAATAGACGATCAGCGCCATTTTGATTTTTTAACATTTGAACAGTCTGTGTTAAATGCAGATTCTCGGTCCGTTTCAGCTTTTGATGATTTTGTTTTGGGAACCGTTCAATAATGATCGTCAATTTGATGGTGACAAAGTGTGAAACACTTCTACGCAGTAGTGTATTATTTTGAATTGTTTTAAAAATGTTTTCTGTTATTGATTTTCTAACAAGGTTATTTTTTAGGCATATTAGGTGGATTGGAATTTTAAATCCTTTTGGAAATACCATTGTGACTGTTAACAAATTCCACGTTATATGTTTATGGAACTCTATTACCGGCCAAGTGGTAATTATTTTATTATTCAGAATATAGTTATTATATAATATTATCATTCATCTCATCTTATTTCATCTTCTTCCCTTGTCATATTTGGGTCGCATTTGGGCTGCTTAAGTGGCCTTCATCCATTTTATGCCCGACTTCTTGTCGCATAGCCTCAGAAGTTGTTTCCTGAGGCAGCCCACTGGACGTCTTCCCTATAGAATTACAGTACACACAGGATCAATGAAAACCTCAAATGCACTGTGTTGGGTATTATCAGCGCATTGGATCCTGGCTCCTTGGCAAGTCGGTGCCCGGAGTGGGGTCCTCCAATTGCGCCTGCAACGACCGGCCCTGAGTACAAATATAATAACATATCGTTGACAGGTCGGCGGATGAGTTGACATTGCGTTTGGGTCCCACCCAGGCGTAGTGTGTTCAGTTCCTTAGCTGGCTAAATCCTCCATCACAACATTTTCCGCTTACTGTGGTGGTAGTAGGAGATTTTAAAATATTGTCAGGTTATTCGTAACCCGCGAGTGTTTGTCTTTCTTTAAAAAAATATATATATGTATTGTAGACTGTGTAACTTCGTTTTTCTCGAACATAAGATTTTTATGCCATTAGTCCCACTTCGAATAGTAAGTAAGTGTCCATTGTACCATTTTGTAGAATTAATTAAACTTCCTAACTCCGTTTTAAAATAGAAAGCCAGTTAACTTACAAATGTTTAATGAACGAAAATAAACAAAGAAAAATTTGGTTTGTCTGAATATAAATAAAAATTATTACCTGTTTTTCATTTTATTTAACTACGAGGTTTTTTGGGCCTCCTATAAATTTAAAAAAATAGTAGTTACGAGTTCTACGAATTAAGCTGACGATATTATACATTCTCATTACTCTAAGATTCAATGATTACCAATATTGGTTCCCATTGGCTTCAAATTGCACACAGTTTTATAATGATGACTGTGGATAACACAAGGTAGGCTCATTAATTGTGTCCAATCAGGCTAACTATATGAGGAGATACAAAGACCAATTGGCCACTCACGTAACATGTTTTTTCTTTCACTTTGTAATATGTATTTTGTGTTTACATATTTAGTGATTACTTTATAAAGTGTAAATTGTTATTATGATACTGGCTATTAGTTATAGTGATGTGTAAAATTATGGTTTATTTTTTATGAGAAGCAATAAATAAATAAAAATAATGTTTATTCCAGTTTTCAAGAACACAAATGAGCAATCCCGTTAATTGCATTAGTTGTTCACCAGTCGCACCTCTGATTGCAATGTGCCTCAGATCCGTACAAGACTATGGAATTTGTATTATGCACGGTGAGACTCAGCTCAAAGTAACGTGCTCCAAAAACCTAACTGAGGAAGTTCTGGACCATGTGGTTTGGTCTGCTAGCGGAAATGAACTGGTAGCTTCAGCTCTATCGACTGGTCAGATATTCTTTTTGAAGGTAAATAGATGGTCTTATTATATTCGCGCCTGAATATAATAAGACTTCATCATAAAATTACTAAACTAAATCTTAATACTAAATCTAATAATACTAGACTAAATCTTCATCATAAAATACCTATATTATATTACGATTCTTTAAGATGGTCATAATTAGACATCGGATTATATGCACTAACAAAGTGCCAAAATATGCATGCAAATATGCACTAAAAAAGGCCGAAATATGCACTAAAAACTCTTGATTTGCCCAAAATATGCACAATGCAAAATCAAAAAACCATTTATATTTTAATTAAAGACCGTACAAAAACAGCGAAATATTCTTAAAATTATGCATAGTTTTTGTGACAATATACAACTAAGTATTTTTCCAAATTTTCGAGGTCAAATTTGTGACGTTTGTCACCCAGTATTAATTTGTACGCCGAAAACGAACTCTCTACGTCAACTGACGTCATTGGACAAAGTTTAAAATTTGGCGCCATTTCTGGAGATATCTGTGACCGTTGATGTAGGCATTAATGTTCTTCATATCTTCAAGACTCGGGTTTTTAAGCAAAATAGAGTCTAACTTTTTACGAATCTTTTCTGATATTGAATTAGGAAGGGCGTTGGCGAGTTCGATCATTGTTTCTAGTATTTCTATTGCTTTAATTAGAGGAAGGTTTTTTGTTTCCAATTTTTTTATGGTATCTGGTAACTTGTGGAAATGTGTTGAGATGAGGGCGATATTCTGTTTAATGGATGCGTCTTCAAATGCTAGCTCGCTTGAATGAATTGCAATGGCCTCAGAACTGTCAAATTGCCCAACTACTTGTTTTACGGCCTCAAAATTTTCAGCATAGAATAATACTGCCTTTAGCCAAGTACCCCATCGAGTAATTATGGGTTCTGGCGGCAATGCTAGATTTGGCAATTGCTCTTTATAAGGCAGCACACGCGACGGTGCTTTTAAAAACACTTTTTTGTAGAGGAAATCAATTTATTAACATTCCCATACTCTTGCCGTATCTCTTCTGCAAGGCGATGAAACCCGTGAGCTAAGCAGGTAATGTGTAGTAAATTTGCATAAAAAGTTTGCAAGGCTTGGCCAGCTTTCACCATGTATGGCGCAGCATCAGAAACAAACATGCAGATTTTTTCATCCACAGAACAATCGGGAAACAAAGATCTTATGGGATCATTTATGAAACGAGCAACAGTTGAATGATTTGTTTTTTCTAGGATTTTACAGGCAACCAAGTGGGAAATAGAGGGCTCCTTTGTTAATTTTCCAACTATCAAATTCGCTATATATCGTCCACATGAATCCGTAGTTTCGTCAGCTGATATCCAGAGTAAATTGTTCTGCAGATCTGCACGAATTTCACTTAATACGTCTTTGTGGATAGCGGACAGGTAGTTTTTTCGAATCGTAGACTCTTCAGGGACTATCTGGTTCGTGCAATATTTCTTGAGGAATTTTTGGCATACTTGGTTATTCAGTTGATGAAATGGAATATTGCAAGCAACAAAAAACTCACATAGATCTTTATTAAACGCCGTCTTCTTTGCACAGTCCGAAGTTGAAGGCATAACTTGTGTCAGCAGTTGCTGGCGACTTGTTGATGGTTTATTTCTTGCTGCTATGTGGGCTGTAGTATTTACGTGTTGGTCGATCTGATATTTTTTCGAACAAGGTATACGTTTGTCACAAGTCTTGCAGAAAATCACATTGTCTTCAATCGTGAACTGACCGGGGAACCTTTAATCCAAGATTCCATTAAAGTTAGATTATTCTTTTTTACTGGTGGCATTGTTAAAACTTTCGTAACCAAAAACTTGTGTTTTAAGCGGGTGATTGAATTATTCTAGGGAGCTAGGTGACACTTACGCGTAGGGCACGAGTGCGGTGGCTGATCGCGCTCGTGCCCTACGCGTCATCGTCACCTAGCTCCCTATACGTAGATGATACCTCCCGCTATTAAACGAAATATGCACGATTTGGGAAAAAAGGCTGAAATATGCATTAACGTCGTAATTAGAGAGTTATATGCTTTTGCATATGCAAATATGCAAATGCATATAATCTGATGTCTAGTCATAATGAAGGTTAATTTTCGAACCGATGACCTACCGAATTTTTAATGTTGTGTTTATAAAGCTACATATACACACAAGGAATATAATATGTGGGCATGGCCTATCTCATTGTATCGATCGCCATACAATCCCGAACGGGTAATAAAATATATATCTGCGATGGTTGTATGGGATTTTATAGCCACACACACTATTTAAAAAATATATTATATCCCTCGTGTGTAACAAGCTATTTTTAATGCATTATTTTAAAATTATTTTAGTACAAGAGCCCTCCAAGCATAGATATTGTGAATATGATTAATTTCAAAAACAGTCTCGTAGACTGCTGGACTATGCCAATTGGTAAAGAATTATATTTCATGGGTCTTGGCTTGATAGTTAATGTTTACACAAATAGTAAGTATGAATCAATCTTTTTAAAAATATACGTAGTTAGTTTGAAACAAAATCTACACATATATAAAAATGAATGTTTCTTTGTTTGCCTCGTACGCGTTCCTACATCATTCATACAATTTCGCTGAAAATATCAAAGATTGTTCTTATTAATGCCAGGAGTATTTAGAGAGTGATTTGAATGGTAGAAGAAGTACGGAACACTCAAGGAATACTTACCACTTATCTCAGCACTGGAATATGGAGTCGAATTAAAGGCGACGTAATGTAGTTTTTTTAACAGTAACAATGTGAATTTCATAATACTACATAGTATATGGTAGAAAAAGTCGGTGATGCCCGAGTAAGACATGAATCAAATAATTATTTGTGGTAAAATGAGAGACATAAGTGATGAACGAAAATGTAAGGAGAATGTATGACTTGGAAGTGTATGATTGAAGAGGTCGAAGATGCCCAAGGAAGAAATGGCACGATCAAGTGAAAAAAAGACTTTAATTACAATACAATAATATTATTTCCATCTTAAAAATGCACCCAGTTGTCAGGTACTCTAGAATTCACAACCTCAAACCTTTACCCCGAACCATTTCTAAGTCCCGCTGGTACACGTCAGCTAGTAATATGTATTTATTTTCTCTCTTTTAACAGTTCCAGAAAAAGTTTTGATATGCTATAATTTTGTATCCTGTAAAGAAATGTCTGTTTATGGAAGAATTGAACCAACATTGCTGAAAGTCGTTCATCTGGAAAACAATTTGATGATTGGAATAAACACAATGCCGAAGGAATTCCAAGTCTTCAGTGTCAATTTAGAGGTTTGATTTTGACAATATTTGCAACATCGTCTTATTAAGAACATATCGCTGATATTATAATACATACAATATTTGCAACATCGTCTTATTAAGAACATATCGCTGATATTATAATACATACATATATTTCCGTTTTTAACAGGAGGCGTTTTTAAAATTGAGCATTGACAACCTCATTCCTCTGGGTTTTGAAATTTCAGGAATCTCCTTTGTAAAAGATAGAGGAGGTGTCCTAACGTGGGGAATGGATGGGTATATACTTTACAAAGTGTCTATTTTTGAACCAGATTTGAGTAAGTAGATCAAAGTACATTGAATTTGACAAAAATTCCGACCCGTCTTACAAGTTTAACTTAGAACTTTATACAAAAATTAACATTATTTTGTTCTTCGTAATGCGAGATCATTTACTAACAGAATCGCAATACGAAGAACATAATATGAAACCCTTGTTCGGAGTATCCTTGAATATAGCTCCATTATTTGGGCCCCTTCTGAAGAAAACCATATCCTTGAAATATAAAAGTACAAAAGAGGTTTATGTGTTATCTATATACGATAGAATATATTTATGTACTATCCATTCCTATATCCATCCTTGTTCTTAACAGGAATGCTCGATTTAAACACCTTAGAAGCACGCCGAAAAATATTTTTGGGCAAACATTTATTTAAACTAATCACTAGAACTATACTTAGGACGGGTTGTTTCAAATAATAATTCATCAAATTTCAAAGTTAATTTTCAAGTACTGTGAAAGTTCTTTTCAAGTTGTGTTATTATTTAAGTTCTTTCAAGTAACTGGCCTATAATTATATAAAAACATAATTTGAATAGGACAATCACAGAACTAGAAAATGAACGTTGATATTTGATGAATTGTTCAAATTCTATGAAACAACCCATCCTAAATCCACTTCTATTAAAAGAGTTTAACTTATAAGTGCCTAACAAGTATACTCGTGGAAGGTCCCCTGCACTTTTCCATACTCCGAAAGCGAGGACTTCTGCCTAACAGAATGCGCCAATCAACAAAGAGACTCAACTGCTTAACGATTCTGCATTGACCATCGACATTTTCAAAGTCACTTATAGACAGTTCAGACTATCTTTAAAAGTAAGACTGCCCCCATGACCTTTACACTTAAATGTACCCCAAATTTGTGATCTTCTCCGTAATATACTGGTGCATAACCATTTTATGGAGAACATGAATAAATAAACAAATGGATAAATAATATATTATGTGTGTACTTCACCTTCACACAAGCTTGAAATTTATAATAATAAGTCTCTATGTAGTAACTATAATATTTTTAGCATTATCAAATTTATTTACTAATTGGTTTGCAAACATATTTACAAAACGCAATTAAATCTTTTCCAGAGTTCAAAATAAAGGCAAAACATATTTTTGATGAGGGTTTAAGATATGTCTTAATGGATCCTCAACAGAGGTACGCTCTCTCTTTGACCTACAATGGGAACTTGACAGTTCACAATGTTTCTTCGAATGTCAATGCCAAACCTGCTGATCTATCGGGCAAGTTAATTATACCTGAACAAACTACTATGGATGATATCTTCGAAGATTCTGACGGTATGTACATAAAAATAATACAACCCATTCAGTAGTTGGTTGCGTCGCTGTTTGAAGACACATCGATAGTTCCTTTTTTGATAGTATTGGAGAGCTGCACTTTTTTTCTCTTTGATGGTGAGATTAGCAGGATTCTGGACCTAGAACGCTCCTTCTTTACAAACCTAAGGCCTCCCTGTCACTGCTGGGAGATTATAAAAATCTTTAGCACCTCGCGTATTATTATTTTTCATGTATTATCTTTTATTATTAGAAACATGGATACACCGTATGGAACTAATAAAGAAAAACCAGGAAACTTCTAAGTGGGCGGAGCTAAGAAACGCTCTTCAACGAGACTTTGACACTTTACAGCGGAAACTGCTAATTTTACTGGAAGATAATATTTCTGCTCCACCTATGCACCAGCTGCCTTTGAATATATTTAATTTGCATATTGATGCGCAGACTCAAAGGGAAAAAAAAGTATGCAAATATCGTAATTTTATTTTAATCTTTACCTCAATATTTAAGTACCTACATTCAATTGACAAGCTTCATAGTACAGTGGTGAGGGCTGTAACTCTGGGGCCAGAGAAAGTAATATGAATAATTATATCATAATTTTTATCCACCTTCACCACCAGAGATAATAATAACCTGGGAATGTCATAGTGCATGGTTGGTGAATAAAAAACTGCCAAAATTGTTTTTAACCCATCTCATTCGAAGTTATTTTATTTTTATAGCAACGGAATTAATTGATGCGCGAACTTGTGACATAGTAAAAATGACATTACTTTTTGTTTTTGGATTTATTTAACTCTTGACAGGCCAAGATGCCTTATGGGCTTTTAAACTATAGAAATCCCAATTATTAATGGTAACTTATGTATTTGCGCAGAAATAAGTAAAATACTAAAATGATATGTCAAGTATTTAAGCTAATGGAGGATAGTAATTTTGGGTACTATCTACTTCCCCACTTGGCTGCGGGAATGTGGTTAGTACAAATATATTTTTTAATATAAAATAAATCAAATTAATTAATTGTTGGGAATGCGGTTAATACAAATATTTTTTAATATAAAATAAATCAAATTAATTTTTTCAAATAAAATAAATCAAATTAATTAATTGTTGGGAATGCGGTCAATACAAATATTTTTTAATATAAAATAAATCAAATTAATTTTTTAAATAAAAAAAATGACGTAAGATGGCAATGCATACTACAATTTACGTAAAAAATATACATTTTGTCGAGAGGCAATTATGGCGGCTCGGAGGGAAGGCCTTCTAAGAAAGCCGCCCTAAACTGTGGCGGGCTGGACAGAATGGGTTAAACATGCAGTAGGTAAATTACTATTCACACCCGTACTATCGCATAATATTATTAAAGTGGGTACCTTTACTACCTGATTAAAATGAAGATAATTATTTGACATTTGAAAAAATAATACTAGGCGGCTGAAGAACGTGAGAGGGTTCGAGAAGCGACGGAGGAACAAATCAAAAATCAGGATGCGGTCACCGCTTGGATCAAAGCCAAGTGTTGGGATACAATGGACATTGTCGGTAAAGAATTGCACGCAATATTTACACCGGATTTTGTGGAGAACTATGCTCTTAATCCACAAACACACGCAGACAAGGCTGCTGGAACCATAGTAGAAAGTTTAAGGCGCATTGAAACAATGAAGGATGATAATGTATTTAAGCCGTGGATACCTCCGATTCCTTCAGAAGTTACGTGAGTATTTGTGGTAATTTTTAATTAATTTATTAATAAGGACGGGTTGTTTCACAGGATTCGAACAATTCTTCAAAGTTCAAAGTTAATTTTCAAGTTCTGTGAAGGTTCTATTCAAGTTCTGTTATTATTTAAGTTTTGTGAAGCCCCTGGTCAATAATGATATAGTGATAGAACATAAATAGAACCTTCACAGAACTTGAAAATTAACTTTGAAATTTGATGAATTGTTCAAATTCCGTGAAACAGCCCGTCCTCAGTATTTAAAAAAATGTATGTACTTAAATCAAAATGAATAATGATATTATGAAGTTTTTTAGTTTTTTTATTATTGTGACAGCTGTTTCAGCGCTCAAGGCCATTTTCAAACTGTTCGAAACAGAGAAGAAGAAAACTCAAATATACAAGTTGGGTGGGAAACTGGTGAATCTACATCACAGAGAACACTAAATATTATTTTTATTTGACTGAGCATTTTGATTTTAAATTTTTTTAAAAATTATTTCGTTTTTTTCGCAACTACAAGATTTCGGAGCCGGGTCTACGCTTCGACATATTTAAAAAGACATTTTATATTTCATCATAATTTACAAAGAGGGTCGGGCAAAATTATTTTATTATAAGTATCATTAACTTGCAATATGTAACTGCGAAAGTTGCTTCTAAAATTATAACTTCTTTAATGGCCTATCTCTAAGTAGTATATAAAAAAGTCGCTATCCGCATCTGTCTGTTTGTGCGCTTAGTTCTTCTAAACTACGTAACAGATTTTAATAGGGTTTTCCCTATCGATTAGAGATTTTCTTCCGGAAGGTTTACATATATGATACACGCATATTATATTTATAGAAAGTTGAGAAAAGTCAATGTTTTATAAGCAAGATGTAAAAATATATTTTCGGGCACTACATTGCTAACGCTGGCTAAACCTCATGAGATATATCAAAAAAATGTTGTGCCGAATTGTATGTATATCTTAAAAAGGCCTAGATAAAAGTCCGCAATGGTATAATATGTCTATCTTACAAGGATAACCCTCAGCATTTACAATAATAAATGAAGTAAATTTAATTAAATAAAGTAGCACATATTATGTATTTGCAATACTTTTGAGTAACAAAATAATTATTCAGTGTGGTCAAGTATTTTGGCCCCAATCCAAATTTATGTTTTATATTATAGAGGTCACGCTGCCTTTCCTCTTAATTAGTTTAGCTTACAATAATAAATGTATTGTTTTGTATCTCACAGGTTAGTTGAATCAGAATTAAGCGTTGAGAAAAGTGAAGTAGTAGAACAACCAGCGGATAATATCTCTGACGAGTTGAAAGTTGAGGTCAGTGAGACAGCTACGATAGAAGAGTTTATTTACCAGATAACTGGTTCATCGGCTCATTTGTTCATAACGCCTCTACCCCACAGCTACATACAGATGCTCGCACAGTCCAATTTACAAATGAGATGGCAAACCACAATGACGGAAGTAAGTCTCATTAACCTTTTGTCTCTTACCAGTTGTTGACGTGCTTTATTGTTGCACCGGAATTGGTGTTCTTGTAAAGAGTTTTATTTTATTTATTTATTTGTTAAGACATACACAGTACAATAAGATACAGTTAGATATTTTTAGTTATTACATAGTTGTAGTACCTATTACGTATGTCCATAAAATATCATTACGTAATTTCGCCTGAGATTGTTATAAAAGGAAGGAAGTGTGTTGATAGATAATAATAAATGAATTGAAAACAAGAATTATAATAAGCTCACGAATTGTAATCGACTGTTAATACGTAGAAGTTTTGATAAATGATGTGAAAATATTTTTGAAATATGTCATGCTAAGAAATTTAATAAGTTAGTTTTGTATGTTAGAAAGGAATCATGAAAGATGTCTAAATGTAGTAATTTTTCGTAATGGGTGTATGTTGTGATTGCACGAGTAATTACTGAGTTGTTTGCTGCATTGGTATTGTTGGCTTCAATATGAAAAAGTGTAGTGTGCCTGGTACGCCTCATTGGAACATTTAAATCAATGACGGATAGCAATTCGGGACTATCTATTTTATTATTTTATATTTCCCTTGAGATGATTGTATCAGTAAGTGGCGCTACAGGAAATTGAGCATTTATATATGGATCTTGTAAAGAGTTTTGTTATATTTCCCTTGAGATGATTGTATCAGTAAGTGGCGCTACAGAAAATTGAGCATTTATATATGGATCTTGTAAAGAGTTTTGTTATATTTCCCTTGAGATGATTGTATCAGTAAGCGGCGCTACAGAAAATTGAGCATTTATATAAAGATCTTGTAAAGAGTTTTGTTATATTTCCCTTGAGATGATTGTATCAGTAAGTGGCACTACAGAAAATTGAGCATTTATATAAAGATCTTGTAAAGAGTTTTGTTATATTTCCCTTGAGATGATTGTATCAGTAAGTGGCACTACAGAAAATTGAGCATTTATATATAGATCTTGTAAAGAGTTTTGTTATATTTCCCTTGAGATGATTGTATCAGTAAGCGGCGCTACAGAAAATTGAGCATTTATATATAGATATACATACATACGCAATTCGTTTTGTTGACTGAGTGTTTGTAGCGAAGACCTGTCTTAACTCAACCATTTGACATTTCATATGTCTGTAAATTTGTTTGTTAAGTTCCAGTTCCGGTCAAAATGGTGGCAGTTTACATCAAAATCATTTTTCTGAATACAAGTAGCTATTCTGGGGAAAATACTTATGTTAGATTATAATATACAAACTAAGATAATAACTTTAAATTCAAAAAAGGCAGGTTCAGGTACCGTTGCCCCGGGAATCATTTATTGGATAACCAACACCTCTTCCATGGGTCACCCCAAGTGGTTCGCTACGTTTGGTGATTTAGCAGGGGTGCACGGGTTCATCGGGTGAGGTGTTTTCAGGTTGCGCCTGCCCACCAGCTGCGTGGCGAACCAGATCGCGAGAGGCTGGTTTGCGGAAACTCTTTGACCTCTCCAACCTCTCTTCACCCATTGACATGCGCCGCAGCGGAAAGGATAGATCATTTGTCCGTCACTCCTGTACACACTGATCCCTAGATTCCTACCCACCCTTCATACTTTTTTCCTTCCCAGAAATTCCTCCCCTTCCTTTCCTTAAAAAGACCCTCCACACAGCATTCCCAAAGATGACATAGGCCCTAAGGGAAATTATTTTCCTCAGTTAATGTAAAAAAAAAGTTAATCACATACAAACCCACAACCGAAATTAGTATGATTGATTTTTTCGTATTACTACATGTGATATTTTTTTATAGCAAATCACTCACATGACTAAATTGTGGTTCAATAAGCAGTTCAACGAAATGATGTCGAATAAACAAAAGGAACTTGGAATGATAGAAGATAAAAATAAAAGACTGAATGTCATCATATCAGGTGAGTTTTTCACCTAATTTATTGGTTTAACATATTAAACACATAATAAAATTTATGGTCGGTGGATTGATATACTCTGCCAATGAGAAGTTATATATTTAATTATGTTTTTAGAGTTAAATATATTGTCTTCGTTGAAAGGGAGTGATGATGTGATTGATATTTATATTAACGATCCACAATGGGCTCAGGAAGAAATCCCAACTAAACTTATAACTGTAGAGGAAAATGAGGTAAAACTTCAAATAAAAATTCAGCCAAACAATATTGTTTGATAACACAGAAGAAAAGACTCCAAAATGATTTTTTTCAGGTTGATATAACTCCATATATAAGTCCAAGTCAAGTAGTCATACCGCCACCGGATTTAGGGCCGAAAGATGACTTCCGAGAAAAGGCTCTCATGTATATGATGGATGGTGTATTGGAAAAGCTTTGGCATGAAGAAATTAAAAAGCTGATTCCTAAGCCCCAATGCATGGTAAAGCCTTTCCCCTTAAAACCACAATCATTTATGAGTATATTTATGTTTGAGTTCACTCAATCGTGATGGATGAACAACTTTTTCTTGTAGCTTACCAAAGAACCAGAAGACTATGAAGAAGAAGATCTCAAACTGATAATGGAGTGGGAAAAGCAGGTTGAATTCCGCAATGAAGAACGTGAAAAGTACCGGAAGATGTTACGTTCAGAATATGGGAAACTTTCTGCAGCTTTGAATGAAATGATCAGTAGATTCAATCAAAAGGTCAAAGATTTTTATCTCCTTAAACTGAAAGTTGAATCTGCCATAGGACAAGAAAATTTGAAAGTTATGCGTTTAAGAGTAGGCCATTTGGACCGTATAGAAACCACTGAAAAAATGCATGAACTGGAGTAAGTATAAAAGTATATCCATTAACTAAGTAAGCACTCAATTCATAGACCCATTAGGCCATCTCCCACATTTCCGCTAATTCCTTTGACAGTAGTAGAGCAGTTAATGAAGTTCACTAGGGCTGCCATTGGGTGTTGGATTAGTTAAGTTACATGTATAATCTAGACTTAGATAAAGCTCTTTCTTGCATTTTAGACTCCAGATGGCTAATAATGAAAAAGATTTTGATAAAAATCAGAAGGATATTCAAGAAATTCAAACCCAGCAGTCAGATTGTATTGCAGCTTATGAAGGACTGATGGCCCGCGATCGAAATCTGGATAAGAATTTCAAGTCCAGCTTCAGCGATGTTTCTCCCATTGTTGCAGATTTGTGTTACAAACTTTTTAAGTGTGTACATTTCTATAATAAGGTATTGCTTCAAAGTAAACAACCAATAGCTTATCGATTTTATTTATAGGAAGCGTCCAAAATGGCAACAGAGGGCTTCAATGACTGCGGGAGTTTTGTATGAAATGGCATATGCATGCTTAACTAAGGAAAAGCCAGAGTTTTTGCACATCGATTGTCATGAGTTCTTAAAAGGGCAAGTGGTACTCAATAAATTAATATTATAGTATTAAGTACTAATGTTAGTTGGATTTTATCTTATTGTTATTAATAATACAGGCTAGATCAACTGGATTTGATAAGTAACATGCCGCCGGTACTGGATGAAACAGTTTGGACTACTATGTGCAAGCTCAGAAGAATTAAAGTGGATAATGAAATCAAGGTAATGGCGGCTTACTAGATTTTTACACCATTTTTAAATATTCTCTCTACAATACTTTCTGAGGCCGACGGTAAGGGGTGAGCAGCAAACAAACATCAAATCTAATTAATTATTTGAGGATGTTTTTCAATATATAGATAAAAGCTTCGTGTGCAGAAACAGCTGATGTTGAAGCGACTTATGCATTATGGCAAAAACGCAGCTCAAATTTGAAACTAGCTGGCCAAAGAATGCGTCATGAGTTGACCCAGCACCGCATCAGTATAGAAAATGCTGCAAAAAATATTTCAATACAGGTAAATTATTTCAGAATCCTACTTTGATCATATATTCATACATGGATTATGTTCTATGTCACAAATTGAAATCTTTAATACCTTTATTAAAATACTCCCGGCGGGAAGGGTAGCTACCTTTTTTTAAGTCGGTCCTACTTGAATGGTGGAAAAGGCATTGCTGTTCGATAATTTTATATCATCTCTTTGTAAGGGTCCCAACAATATGTACATATATGTATTTAAAAATGTGAACCAAGTCTTCCCCATCTTCAAATTCTTGTATTTTGTATGGAAGAATATTTCATAAAAAGAAACTAAATTTAAACCCATAGAACGGGTAATACATCCTTACACTTATCGCACCGGAGATGCGGAAGTTTTTTTTATTGATTTCAGTAAAAAAATGTATAAAGTTTTTTTTAATGTATTAAAATATGTACACTTTTTACAAATAAAACATCAGTAAATGGCCCAACACTGACTTTAGCTTCAGTATTACAAAAATAGGTTTTAATTTCAGACAGTAATTTTATAGTTGGGATGTGGTGAGTACTACATAAAAACTTTCATGCAAATATACATTTTATTTTCAAAGATACTGTGTAAAAAAATCCATTTTCTCGAATCGGACCCATGATTTTGCCCGCGTGAAGTTTGTTAATAGAATTATTGCAGGATTCAAAACGTCTTTCATAAGAAGCTATCTCGGTTAATATTATTGTCTAATTTCAGATTGTAATCAAAAGCGGATTTGTCGAAACGGAAACATCTGGACATGCGGAAGATTTTGACAGTGCAGTTTTAATAAAGCTGGATGAAGTTGATGCTGTGAATGTGAAAATATTGGTATCAATATTTTATTACAATTTATTATTGCACATAGTATACTCATTTAGACAAGTGCTAATACAGCAGTTAGTAGCGTCATTTCAGTCTATAAAAAGTAAACTTTTCCAACTCTTTACAGTAATATTATTTCCACCTTACCCAGTTTTCAGGTACACTAGGATTCACAACCTCAAAATTTTACTACAAACCATTTAAAACCCCGAGCAACAGCTAGTAGGAACCAAGACTAATTTATTTATTTTATAACAAATTAATTATATATTTTAGGAAGCGGGTCAATCAAAAATTAAAGCCATGCGTGCGACAACAAGCTTCAAAAAGCACATTTTGTCGATGGAGTGGGAACACGCTAGACTGAAAATGAAGATACGCCATCTTCAACAAGATCTCTACGACTTGGAAAGAATTAAAGTAAATTATTGTACATGTAAATACATATTGGTCAAGAGCTTCTGGCAAACAAAAATATGTTTAGTTGTTTGAACCTTCATAACATTAATAGCACAACCGATATGTTTACACTACGGCCCAATCCTAGTTTCTTTTCCAACCTTTTGGAATTATTATCGACTGTTTTTTGGTCAAAAGCTTATTCAACTCTTTGGCAAGAAAAAATTAGATCTAGTTGTTTGAACCTCTTTGACATTAACAGCATGACTGTTATGATTACACTAAGGCCCAAGTTTCTTTCTCAACCTTTGGGATTTATCTAATGTGTTTTCGCAGTCAATATAATAGTAGTACATTGTTAATTTAACAAAAAAAAGAATAATTTAAATCTATTAAATACCAAATTTCGCATTTCAGGTGACTAAAGAGATCAGGAGTTATCTTCAGGAAAAAACCAAAAAAAATCTTTTACGTAAGAATAATGCCAGTATTGAGAGTAAGATGGAAAACACAAAAGTGTCTTTCAATAATCAAGTGTATGGATACATTCAGCGGGTAGAGGAACTCGAGGTTTGCATTTTACATTATTTGTTAAATTAGTAACTTCTTTTAGGTTAGAATAAATTTTTTTTTCATTCTTTATAAATTTGGGTTTTCTAAAGATGAAGGTGGGCTCGTTCAGAACCAACATCCAGAATACTGATGAATACATTGAACGTTTGAAAATAAAGGTGTCTGAGAAACACCACGCCGAGGATCCCGCAGCTACGAAAAAGAAACAGAAGATTCGAGCTACTAGGTAATGTAAAATACCTTTGAATTTATATACATACTGAGCCCCGCATTGCCGTGGCACAGTATGTCCGTGCAGATAGAGAAACAATAGGGTGTGTTGCTTTTACGATTTCCAAAAAAGCATGTTTTGCAACAGATGGAGCTATTTTTCAAAAAAACATGTTTTTACCTGTCATAGGTGATATCTTTATAATAAAGATATATGAAAACACAGGTATATTCTAATGCAACGTTGTGTCGAAATTTCAAAGTAATTGGTGAAGCACTTTCAGAGATTTAAGATTTTGAACAAACAAACATTAATATTTTTATTTATATAGATAGATAGATAATGAATAATGGTTTCAAATACTTTTCCTTTTTAGGCAAATTTGAAAGGAAATTGATGAGGTTTATTTTCAAATTTGCTTTGGAAGAAGGTAAATAGTTTGCAATGACTGAATTATAAAACATCTTTCTAACGTAATATAATCATCTACCTGATGGTAGCGTATTATTACAGGTAGTGTTAAAAGCATTTTAGCAAAGATGTGAAATATTTATTATTTAACAATAAAATGATGTTGTTTTAGAATGGAAGTCATGGTGACACGAAGCAAGCTATTGAGTGATGTACAGAAACAGCACATCGCAATAGTTTTGTTACAAACGGAGTTGGAACTTCAGCGCTTGAGGACCTTCCCAACTTTGACCATAGCCAAAAAGTGAAACTTATTAGTTTTTAGTAGATACGTAATTAATCATAAAACAATCTGTTTATAAATGTGGGCAGTAGGAGAAATCTGAGCAACCACATAGCTTTGTTACTGTATAATGTATAAATGTGTGGGATAACTCAGTGACCCTGTTAATTAGGATGTGTGTTTTGTTACTGTCATAATGTATAATATGAAATAACTCAGTGACCCCGTTAATTAGAATGTGTGTTTTGGTTGCCATTTAGGCCAGTCGAAGATAAAAACAAGTATTAATTTTAATAATTTCATTTATTTAATTGGTTTCTTGTATCGATTTCTTACAAAAAAATTGCTCTAAGCCAAGACATAATACATAACTAAAACAGGAATAGAATGTTCAGATTTACATTCATAGAGTATGTTAATAAATGTGTTTGATAACAATAATAATTATTAGTTTTATTATTTTTATGTTTTTTAATTACGTATTTGTGACAATAATCATTGTTTCGTCTTACTAGGATGTTTAAAAAAGAGTATTTTCCACATGCTCGCTTACACAGGTATAACTGAAACTTGTTGATGTAGTGTAAATACAGAGTGTCACTTTCTAAGAAAATATATTTTAAGGAAATAAAAAGTTATAAATACAGCTTGTGTGAACCTCGAGTTTTATGCGTTTACAATCTACACAGTAAAGCAAAACAATTAGTATTGTTATTATTAAATAAATAAAATTTTGTAGGACTACAAAAAATATTAGGTTAAAATTCTAAAAAATTAGTTAATAATTTTAATTGTATTTAATCTAAAATGTGTAACTGCTGAAGATGCGTGTAAGATGCGTGTACCTCATCAACGATTCATAATAAAACAAAATGGAGTATTGCAACGGGGATTTCAGGCCTGATTTTATGAGCAGAACACAAAACATTGTATGGTAATGTATAAAGATTGCTGCACACATATCACCCCAGCACCAGATCAGCATCGTCTCAGCTCGAGTCGTTCCAAATTCTTTGTATAAAACTCCACACTAATCAGCATCGTAACGGCATCGCCTCGCCTTGGACAAGCTAGTGAAATGAGGCGAGGCGGGGCCAATCTAATACCGAGCTGATAAGTGTACGATAACCTTAAATTGGAACCACGTCAACTAAAGTTTATAATATTTGGAATTGTAACTAAGATTATTTATTTATACGCCAAAGAGTTCTTTTACCTAAAAGTGATATGTGAAAGCATAAGTGTGATATTCTCGATATTAGTTTATGAGCTCACCCATAGAGGGCACTAGATTAGTCTATTAGGTTACCCATAGATGGCGTTAGCTGTCGAGTATTGTAGAGACTGATTGGATAATAAATAAGGTGAGAACTTCAAGGTCGGGGTCAATATTATTCCAACCACCTTCTAATTAAGATATCGGAGCCCATTGTCAATCTATCACATTAAAAGTCCAAGTGTTTTGTTGAAGCCGGAGTTATATTTAATAAGACAGTTTGTGAAAAAACCCCGGAGGCACAACAATAACTATACAGTTTACACAGGAGTGTATCTGTATTATATTATAAAGTAGAAAATTTATTTATTTATTGTTTTCAAGTTTAATTTGTAGAACTTCATTTTAATTTTTAATTTTTTATATATTCAATAATATTGTTATTGGGTTTATAAAAACAGTTTATTTTTAAATAAGTTCTGCTGTGTAATTATTATTACGCGTGAAAACTGTTTCGCCCTCTGAAGGCATTATCAAACTGTCAAATTATCATTATCAAACAGTTTGATAATGCCTTCAGAGGGCGAAACAGCTGTCACGCGTAATAATAATTACACAGCAGAACTTGTTTAAAAATAAACTGTTTTTATAAACCCAATAACAATATTATTGAATATAAAAAAAAAAAAAATATATATAGAAAATTAATAGTAGTAATTAATAACCAAATTTAATTTGTTATTTTTTTCTTTGACTACACCAGTCGTCAAATTGGGCAAATTTTGTATTTATGAATGGCAAAAAAAAATGTCTCTATTTTGAGACCAAATATTTTCATTCAAATAATAATAGAGGTACATACAATATTATTAAATTGTTATAATTTTCCTAAAATAATAGTATTTAAATGTATTGATTTTAAAACAATTATATTATGTTTGTGAGCTTGGTCATGCAACACATTTCAACTTTTAAAATATAGGGGATGAAAACAATTCTTAACATTTTAATACTAGCTTGTATTATGTAATTAATAGTTTTTCTTGTTTATATTCTGCTAATTAATGTAACTACAAATTAACATGAAAATTATTTATTGTACATATCTAATGATATTTATTATAAGTACTTAGGTATTACATTTCTGCATTATTTTATCTGTATTATGTCTGTAAAAGCCCTACGGGTGTTCAATAAATGAGTAATTATTCTGAATTACATATTTATAAAAATAAAATTATCGAGTGATAAATCCCCTTTTCCTATTTGATAATTTTACTGTTGTTTGTTCCCGTCTGCTTTACGGCAAATACTCCTTAACCTAATATTTTGTCTTGGCTGTAGCAATACTTATACGCTAAACTATTGTGTTTCTTAAATAAATTGCAGATGACAACACTCAACTCTATTTATGGAACAAGGAATAAATCATTGACACCACTTGTACAGGGTGGGTTAAAACAACATAATTAATTATTATATCTAGTAAATTTGACTTATTGTATAATAAGTATTGTGTACTATAAAGGATATAACATAAAGTGCTAATACAAATATTACCTAATCGCAGTTTAAAATTGAGCTTAAAAAAATTGTAAACGTTAAGAACTGTTGTTACGAAAACTATTGTGTTTTACATTAGACTAGCATATTAAAAAAACTACCTACGCTATATGTTATCCAACAATCTAAGTGGATAAATGGAGACACTTCAGAGGGCAGTCCTTTCGTCATACACGATGACGGCATCTGCGTTAAGACACTGGCTTTGTGATTTGCTGAGCGCAATGACGGCCGCATCGTCATTGCGCATGCGATTTCTACGCTTTTTGCTGAATTTCACCTAGAATTGCAGACATTTCAATAAGAAGTCAAATTCTTAAAATAATATAAATAGTGAACATAGATTTTTAAAATTTTCATATTCTTCTTTTTCCACCGATTTAATGGTGCTCGTATGTTTCTAATAAGACTCATTTCATTCCACTTTAAAGTATTATAAATGAAATCAAGGAAAATAATGTATCATCTAACAAAGATAGGTATTATTAGGAGATGACTGAAAAAATGATATTAATTTAAATATTAAAAATATATAAATTTGTATAACCTTGGCATAAAGTTGATACATGTCATCCTCAGTTGAAAGTGGACGCTGTTTGGAGCGCAAGAATGCCGGCAGTGACCTGGTCTTCAGAGAATCTTCACTCCCGGCACTAACCATATCATCCAACACTGAAATCATCCTATATTGTTAATTCCTGTAGACTTGTATGACTTATTATTTTCTATTCAATGAAAGCCAAACTGCCATTATCCACCAATATAAAATGTTCAACATTAAACAAAAAACTAGTTGCATTTATCCTAATTCATTTTTAATTGCAAGCTTGTAGGTACATGTTATAGATTAGTTTTATCAAATCAATCATTTTTAGATTTGTTTCTGCTCTAAAAACAAATGTATTTTGAATAGTGGCGGTTTGGCAGTTCAACTCAGCTTTATGGCGTTTTTGAACCTGAACATTCGAGTGGCGGTTTTACACTTCAACATGTGGCGGCTTTATGACTTAACCTTTTCAGAACTGAAACTATTAAAAATGAATTATGAAAACGTTTGGTTTTGATATTTCTATATCCGAACGCAGTTGGTTAATGCCTACAATAATCGGGAAGAATTTTTGATACACTTGCAGTACCGCAAATGGCCGAATTGATTTTCTTACATACCTACAATTTAGTGTGGGTTTTTGGCAATGTCCTTATGTGTGCTTTTGGACAGTCTCAGTGAGGCAATTTCATTTTTTTAAATTTCAAAATAATGCATCTTGATGTGAAATTATTCTCTTTCATGCTTGCGTAAAATGAATATTTTCAAAAAATCATTTCTTTGAATACAACTAGCTATTCTGGAGAAACTACGTATGGTAGATTATTATTATTTTGTAAATATATAAACACATTATCTGGTAAGATGGTGAAATTTACAAAAACCTATTTTTTTCAAAAACAAGTCAGTTATTACGAAAATAGAATCAGCTGGCGCATTACGATAATTTAGTGACTTGTGAAATGACGGAGGAATATTTAGCTAATAATTGATCCCACATCTGGGTGGGAACCCGATGGTTTAGACCACTCTGGTACTATCCGGAAATTAATATATTTGTATAAGAATTTGACTCACTATTGCTGGAAGCATATTGCGCCGTTATTTCAGAAATGGTTGGCGTATTGTTCATGTATCCGTGGCTCACTATGTGCTCCTGGGTTCTATCCTGATGCATATTATAGGTGGGTATTTCAGAGTAGTACGGAGTGATGTTGGTGTGGCAAATGTGACCGGCATAGCTAACTGGCCTCGCCGGTGGTCTCGGTATCTGGAAATTTTATATGTTATATGTACCCACCAAATTAAATTAAGGCATTATATGTATTTCTAATTTGGTTTTATGTACACATATACATGAAAAAAATACCTGTATATCTGGTGCGTGATACATATTCCAATGTATTTCTTTAGAACTTTCCCTATGATTACAAGGCTCCACTAAAAAAGAAATTTCATTGTTTTATAATTATTTAATAAATGGATTTTTTTTTCTTTTTTATCGTATAAACACAGATACAGAGACTAAAAAACATTGATTGGAGAATTCGCCTCCTTCTAACTATTTCTCACAGATTAAACAATAATTGCTGGCTCGCAGCAATTATTATCTCATGGAGCGACGTAGGTCAAAGAACAAATCTTCATATAATAATATAGGGAGGCTTGTTCTTTGGTCTTAGTCGCTTTTACCTGAAAAATAAAGCTTTCTTGAAAACAAAAAAGCGCAGACCCTTGAAAATTCTCGAAATCTGACTTTACTTGTCAAGATTAACCCTAAGAAATTTAAACAAAAGAAATACACATTTCAAATTTAGAATGAAAATAATTTTCTGGTAAAAGAATTATATCATAGATATGTAGTTCATCGCTTGTTCTAATTTTGAATATCACATTATAGGTAGGTACTTTCACCTGTATTAATTCTTGACACAACGAGTTCCAATTTTGAAAATGACACTTTTTCAAAACAAAGTTACAATCATAGACAGACAGACCCACAAGTGAGTTTAGTATTTTGGATAATACTCCAGCACGTCATAATGATAAATGATATGAATCAGATAATGTGGATTAGATAATTGTGTGATAGGGTGGTAAACGTGAGTCCCCGTACTCACTGTGAGGCTTCTGGTTCTGGTGGCGAGGCATTAGGCAGCAGTAACAGATAACGAGTAACAGAATAATGACACCAAACACTCCTCCACACAGCCAAACTAACCAGACACCAATACCATTTATGTCATCCTGGAAACAAAACAAAAAACATTTCAGAACTTGTTGATTTCATTACAAAATAATCATTTAATTCTGAATGTACATGCCGTGCACTTCCATACTATAGTAACTATAGAACTGTTCTACTTATATATTTAATAATTACTATGGTAATAATGAAAGAAATTTCTATAATCTGTAAGTATTCATAACCTGTGGTGGCATTTCAGAACTCAATAACGCTGACGTCTGGAAGACGCGGATATTCCGCGAATCCCAGAATGGTACATTTTCTGCAACAAAACCCCTCTTTAAGTATTATAATAATTAGTCTCTGCTAAATCGAACACTAAGCAATTAAAATAGGTATGTAAGTAAAAATCGATTCCATTATAAAGAGATTGAAGCGAAAATTGGAAACATCACGGCTTTCCGTTTGTTTGTTTCTAATCAATAAAACAATAAAGTAATGATGATAAAATAAAACTCACACTTTGTAAATGGTGGATGTTTTTATCCTGAATCCATAAAAAGGTCGGGTATTTAAACTATTTACGTCTATATGCACAAAGGCGTTCAGTCTGTGCATCCATCTATACTATATCCAGTTATTAGGAATGAAATTAAATTGAGTCGCGCATAGCTGACATCGCGCATGCGATTTGATGCAGATCACGCCAAATGTCAAAATCAAATGAAAATAAAACGCGCCATTGGTGCTAACTGTTTGCCAGTACTAAAAATACTTTAAAAGGAAATATTTTGAAGCATCAGTTTAAAAGGAGTATAAGCAGCAGTTAGTGTTACGGGAGCTATTTTAAACATTTTAAAAAGGCACTCCGCAAACATGACCAAGGGACTTATACAAAATTCTGTTTTTCCTCCATATACAATCCGGGCTTCTTTAAGATCCGCATGAACCCTTTCCTACAGCCCCTACCTTAACCCGCCTCAGAAGGCTGCCCAACCGTGTGACGACATAGCTCCCTTGCCTATACAATGTAAATGTATTTTGAACATCAACATTAACGATGATTAATAAACTCCGACGGTAAACACTACCTTTGGACAAAGACACCATAAATACCACGCTATTAAAGCATTCAACAGTCTTCCACTTGAAACAAAAATTGAGGAAAATAAAAATAAATTCAAGCACTAAATAAAAAAAATGGATTAAAGAACAAAAAAGACAATATTTCCAAAATTCTATAACATAAGAGAATAAAACATATACACGCAACACAAAAAAATGTATAAGGCAAGCGGCACGCACAAGCACATAGATCATTGTAAGTGCCGATTTCCACTCCCTTCTAATGTTTTTATTTTGGTGTGAGAATTGGATTTTGATTTCTAATCTTTATTTTTGGTGTAAATTTATCTTTATTTTAATGTTGTTTTTTGTTTAAATGTTTAAATTCGTATATTTTAAAATGGGGGCCTCAGTACGGGTGAACAACCCAGTGAGGCCAACGTTGCTGAATTGAAATGTGAAGTACTGTAGAGTAATGTATCAATAAATAAATAAATAAATGTAACACAGAATGCTACATGGAACCAACAAAGCTTTGCTTATCTAACCTTATTTTTTTATATTTATATTTTCATAGTTTGATTTACGTTTTACATAATCAAGAATAAATAAATTCAATTTGCCGCCAATGTAAGCAATGTCAAAGTCAACATGCTACACTAGCTCCCTTTATCGGCTAGAGTTGTTGACATTGCCACTATACCACTGAAACTGGATGTATTATTAATATTATAGGGTATGTGGTAATACCAAAAAAATCTATTAAGAATGCGATTTTTATGCAAAAAATCACTTGCAAGAGAAAGGTAGCGCGGTCTTTTGTATACAAACTTGAATTGAAATAAAATTTTTGGATACCTTTGTACTAAAAGTTATGGTAAGTGGGATGAACTCTGTAAAGTAGCATTTGTGAAGAAATCTTCTTTCTTATGCGCACACATGCCAGTTTGGATTCGAACTTTGAGATCCGTTTTCTCAGATGCCTACTAAGAATTATGATCTGAAGTGGAATCAATGACAAAATCTCAGTAAAGTAGCAAAAAAGTGGAAGAATCTTCATCCTCACGGTCACAAATGCGTGCTTGGGTTCTAACGTAGAAAGCGGTTTACTCGGGCTCAATGGGGCCGAAAGGATATGTTGGATACATACCAAGAATTTTGAATTTTTGTGTGATAAATATATTTAACAAAAAAAAAATCGTCCCCAAAATAAAGTCGCTTGCTTTGAAGGGACGATGATTTATATAACGGGATTACAATGTCTAAATCACTTATATAAATATTAAATAATAATGGACTGATTACAGACCCCTGGGGTAACCCTTTCCATAGTTTGCCCTTCAATATTTTTGAGGAAGAGTGGACAGTAGTGGATGTTAGCAAGTTGATAATAAACTGAACTGATTATATGGGGATTTTTATTAATTTTTCTTTAAAAAAATCAATGAATACATCGTCGTAAGCTGACGAAAGATCGAAAAATGTGGCCAATGTGCAAGAGCTAAGGTTGACGTATCCCCACTAGGGAATGCAATCCCGGTATACCGGGATCCAGAAATACCGGGATCCCGCAGACATTTTGCGGGACTAGTCTCGGTCGAAAATTTTGCGGGATGCCGCTCGACTGGCGGGATTACAGAGAAGCTTCTACAACTGCATCGACGTCCAGTTCTTCCACATCGGCTCATTGTAAACCTCAACCATCAACAAATAAAATCACTGACCATTTTTCAAGCGAAAACAATACCGTCGAAAAGAGGGTATCACGAATGGTGTCTAAAGATGGTTTACCATTCCGAGTTTTCTGTCCCTCGTCGGATTTGCGAGATCTTTATAAAGCCGGGGGTTTTAACTTACCAACATCGTCTAATTCAATCAAATTGAAATCATGAATTACGGGAAGACACTAAAAATGATGGTTATTCAAGATCTTTTAAAGCTGAAAGAGAGCAACTACAGATTTATCCTCACTCACTCTGAATTACTTCGAGTCCGGTGGATTAAAAGGCACATACCTTCAATTCACTTACAATGCGCTAATGACTATTATGCCAACCAGCGTGGTAGCTGAACGAGCTTTTTCAACCGCTGGCTGCCTTGTGTCCAATATCAGAAGCCGTTTATCAGATGACACAATTAATACTTTAACTTTTTTACGAAACCGTTTCCAAAATAATGTTTAATTATACTTATGATGCTCATTCTACAAGAATATTGTTTATCGTGTGAACGTTATTATTTAAATTTAAGTTTCAGTTCAATTTTAGTTTCAGTGCCGGCAATCCGGGCGTTTATTTTATTTTCATTTGTGTACATAGATTTCTTTTACCCACCTCACTAGACAAAGTCTGTTCCGAGGCGGGTATGTTATGTAAATTTATGTCTTATCTTATTCTTTGCCAATTTATGACTTAAACTTTACCTATGTCTAACTAAAGGTATACCTATTAATAAATCATTTCAAATGTCCCAAAGAACTTGTTTTATCATAGGTATAAATTTAAAATTCTAAAAACAAGGTTGGTAGATCGAGGTATTAAGTCTTTATTATACGATTGATTAGATATCTAAGTCCACTCTGCTGGATCCCGCAAACACCTGGATCCAGCGGGACTAAGATTGTTCAGTCCCGCAAATACCTGGATTGACATTTTCTTGCGGGATTGCATTCCCTAGTCCCCACTGATGCTCATTGCGAGAATTAAACATTCCATCTCTACTGAATGTGCTCTCAGCTGTCCACAGAATATTTTGGATGAATGCTACGTTTTGAACATTCATGTGAATAAGCCATTGACAAAATGCTCGTCTATTAATGTAATCCATGGGTAATAGCTCTTGAACACATTGGTAATGGAACGGGTGTTGACCATCATCCTTGAGGGTATCCCAGACTACCTGGTGTTGAATATTTAATTCCCTCCCAACACATCGAAGGCTACGTCCTGGCTGTTCTAAAAAACAATTTAAAATGTTTTCTTCCATTCGAGGATTGCGTAATGCTGGACGACCGGTATCGGCCATATTTGAACGAACATTTCAAGTACGATGGACACGTCTCGCTAATCCATCGATGACTCTTCATCTTGGATGCCTTCGATGTGGTAATCTCTCCATATATTCGATTGCTGCCCTGGTGGAATTGCCGTTGGCATGTCCGAGACACGTAAACATATCGTAGTATTCTGCATTTGTATATTCTATTGTAATACAAAAATCACGCACTGTTTTAAAACACAAAAAAATATTGTTATAAATATTAAAAAACGTCTAAATTTCACCAATTCACCAACAACGCATTATTGTTTTTTAAACACACAAGTTTGTTAAATAAACTGTCAAATTATAAATAATGACTGTTGTGCAAGACTTGGGTTCGGACTTCAAAAGCCATTATTTAAGGTTCTATGGTACCAAAAAGGCTGAATTTTCGGAATTGTGATAAGAATCATGGTACAAAGCTAAATCATTATTAAAATCCGCAAAAAGTTGCATTTCTGGAAAAATCATCATTCTTAAGGGGCACTTTGCCAGACTTGGGTTCGGAATTTAAAAGCCATTTTTTCAGGCTCTATAGCACCAAAAGAGCTTAAATTTTTTAATCGTGATAAGAATCATGGAACAAAGCTCAATCAGTCTAAAAATCTGCAAAAAGTTGCAATCATGGAAAAATCGTCATTCTTTTGGGCACCTTGCAAGACTTGGGTTCGGACTTTAATAGCCATTATTTCAGGCTCTATGGTATCAAAAAGGATGAAACTTTGAATTCCAGACAAAAATCTTGCACTTATGTGAATTCAGTCGTAAAATCTCCACAAAGTTGCATTTCTGGAAAAATCATCATTTATATGGGCACTTCGCAAGACTTGGGTTCGGACTTTAAAAGCCATTATTTCGGTCTCTATGGTACCAAAAAGGCTGAAACTTTGGATTCCAGTCTAAAGCGAAATCCGTGAAAAAATCTTTAAAAAATTGAATTTCTATAAAAATCATCATTCTTATGGGCACTTTGCTAGACTTGGGTTCGAAATTTAAAAGCCATTTTTTCAGGTTCTATAGCACCCAAAGATATTAGAAGAACGAGATATGCTATGTTGGCCGCCGGACCGTAGCCGGAGTACTACCTAATTAGGGTACTTTGAACGGTATCGGGACGTGTACGCACAGAAATCTGTTCTATGTATTAGTGCGGATACCTTAGCGATGCCTTAGCGTAAGCGAAGGTGTGCAGTAGTATTGGTGAACAAAACCGACGACACTCGGCAAAACAATTCCACTCAGTACGAACTGCGCATAGCACATCTCGTTCTTCTAATATCTTTGATAGCACCAAAAGTGTTTAAATTTGTGAATCGTGATAAGAATCATGGAACAAAGCTTAATCAGTCCTAAAATCTGCAAAAAGTTACAACCCTGGAAAAATCATCATTTTATGGGCACTTTGCAAGACTTGGGTTCGTTTTTTAATAGCAATTATTTCAGGCTCTATGGTACCAAAAAGGCTGAAACTTTAAATTCCAGACAAGAATCTTGGACTTGTGTGAAGTCAATCAAAAATCTTCCAAAAAGTTGCATTTCTGGAAAAATCATCATTCATATAGGCACTTTGCAAAACTTGGGTTCGGACTTTAGAAGCCATAATTTAAGGCTCTATCGTAGCAAAAAGGCTGAAATTTTGTAATTGTGATGAGAATCATGGTACAAAGCTAAATCAGTTTTAAAATCCGCAAAAAGTTGTATTTCTATAAAAATCATCATTCTTATGGGCACTTTGCCAGACTTGGGTTCGGAATATAAAAGCCATTTTTTCAGGCTCTATAGCACCAAAAGTGCTTAAATTTTTGAATCGTGATGAGAATCATGGAACAAAGCTCAATCAGTCCTAAAATTTGCAGAAAGTTGCAACCCTGGAAAAATCGTCATTTTATGGGCACTTTGCAAGACTTGGGTTCGTACTTTATATAGCCATTATTTCAGGCTCTATGGTACCAAAAAGGCTGAAACTTTGAATTCCAGACAAGAATCTTGGACTTATGTGAATTCATTCTTAAAATCTCCACAAAGGTGCATTTCTGGAAAAATCATCACTCTTTTGCAAGACTTGGGTTCGGACTTTTAAAGCCATTATTAAAGGCTCTAAAATACCAAAAAGGCTGAAACTTCTGATTCCAGACAAGAATCATAAACTCAAGCAAAATCAGTCAAAAAATATCCAAACAGTTGCATTTCTGGAAAAATGATCACTTTTATGTGCACTTTGCGTTACTTGGGTTCGGAATTTAAAAGCCAATTTTTCATTCTCTATGGTACCAAAATTGCTGAAACTTGAGATTCCAGACAAGAATCTTGGACTTTAGCAAAATCAGTCAAAAAATCTGCAAAAAGTTGCTCTATGGTAGCAAAAAGGCTGAAATTTTGAAATACAGACAAGAATCTTGGACTTATGTGAATTCATTCTTAAAATCTCCACAAAGTTGCATTTCTGGAAAAATCTTCATTTATATGGGCACTTTGCAAGACTTGGGTTCGGACTTTAAAAGCCAATTTTTCATTCTCTATGGTACCAAAATTGCTGCAACTTGAGTTTCCAGACAAGAATCTCGGACTTCAGCAAAATCAGTCAAAAAATCTGCAAAAAGTTGCAACCCTGGAAAAATCGTCATTCTTATGGGCACTTTGCAAGACTTGGGTTCGGACTTTAATAGCCATTATTTCAGGCATAGTACCAAAAAGGCTGAAACTTTGAATTCCAGACAAGAATCTTGGACTTGTGTGAAGTCAGTCAAAAAATATCCAAACAGTTGCATTTCTGGAAAAATGATCACTTTTATGTGCACTTTGCTTTACTTGGGTTCGGAATTTAAAAGCCAATTTTTCATTCTCTATGGTACCAAAATTGCTGAAACTTGAGATTCCAGACAAGAATCTTGGACTTTAGCAAAATCAGTCAAAAAATTTCCAAAAAGTTGCATTTCTGGAAAAATCATCATTCATATGGGCACTTTGCAAAACTTGGGTTCGGACTTTTAAAGCCATTATTAAAGGCTCCAAAATATCAAAAAGGCTGAAACTTCTGATTCCAGACAAGAATCATAAACTCAAGCAAAATCAGTCAAAAAATATACAAACAGTTGCATTTCTGGAAAAATGATCACTTTTATGTGCTCTTTGCTTTACTTGGGTTCGGAATTAAAAAGCCAATTTTTCATTATATATTGTACCAAAATTGCTGAAACTTGAGATTCCAGATGAGAATCTTGGACTTTAGCAAAATCAGTCAAAAAATTTCCAAAAAGTTGCATTTCTGGAAAAATCATCATTCATATAGGCACTTTGCAAAACTTGGGTTCGGACTTTAGAAGCCATAATTTAAGGCTCTATGGTAGCAAAAAGGCTGAAATTTTGTAATTGTGATGAGAATCATGGTACAAAGCTAAATCAGTTTTAAAATCCGCAAAAAGTTGTATTTCTGGAATAATCATCATTCTTATGGGCACTTTGCCAGACTTGGGTTCAGAATTTAAAAGCCATTTTTTCAGGCTCTAGAGCACCAAAAGTGCTTAAATATTTGAATCGTGATAAGAATCATGGAACAAAGCTCAATCAGTCCTAAAATATGCAGAAAGTTGCAACCCTGGAAAAATCGTCATTTTATGGGCACTTTGCAAGACTTGGGTTCGTACTTTGATATAGCCATTATTTCAGGCTCTATGTTACCAAAAAGGCTGAAACTTTGAATTCCAGACAAGAATCTTGGACTTATGTGAATTCATTCTTAAAATCTCCACAAAGTTGCATTTCTGGAAAAATCATCATTTATATGGGCACTTTGCAAGACTTGGGTTCGGACTTTAAAAGCCATTATTTCGGTCTCTATGGTACCAAAAAGGCTGAAACTTTGGATTCCAGTCAAGAATCTTAGTCTTAAGCGAAATCCGTCAAAAAATCTTTAAAAAATTGAATTTCTATAAAAATCATCATTCTTATGGGCACTTTGCAAGACTTGGGTTCGAAATTAAAAGCCATTTTTTCAGGCTCTATAGCACCAAAAGTGCTTAAATTTTTGAATCGTGATGAGAATCATGGAACAAAGCTCAATCAGTCCTAAAATTTGCAGAAAGTTGCAACCCTGGAAAAATCGTCATTTTATGGGCACTTTGCAAGACTTGGGTTCGTACTTTGATATAGCCATTATTTCAGGCTCTATGTTACCAAAAAGGCTGAAACTTTGAATTCCAGACAAGAATCTTGGACTTGTGTGAAGTCAGTCAAAAAATATCCAAACAGTTGCATTTCTGGAAAAATGATCACTTTTATGTGCACTTTGCTTTACTTGGGTTCGGAATTTAAAAGCCAATTTTTCATTCTCTATGGTACCAAAATTGCTGAAACTTGAGATTCCAGACAAGAATCTTGGACTTTATCAAAATCAGTCAAAAAATCTGCAAAAAGTTGCTCTATGGTAGCAAAAAGGCTGAAATTTTGAATTACAGACAAGAATCTTGGACTTATGTGAATTCATTCTTAAAATCTCCACAAAGTTGCATTTCTGGAAAAATCATCATTTATATGGGCACTTTGCAAGACTTGGATTCGGACTTTAAAAGCCAATTTTTCATTCTCTATGGTACCAAAATTGCTGCAACTTGAGTTTCCAGACAAGAATCTCGGACTTCAGCAAAATCAGTCAAAAAATCTGCAAAAAGTTGCAACCCTGGAAAAATCGTCATTCTTATGGGCACTTTGCAAGACTTGGGTTCGGACTTTAATAGCCATTATTTCAGGCATAGTACCAAAAAGGCTGAAACTTTGAATTCCAGACAAGAATCTTGGACTTGTGTGAAGTCAGTCAAAAAATTTCCAAAAAGTTGCATTTCTGGAAAAATCATCATTCATATAGGCACTTTGCAAAACTTGGGTTCGGACTTTAGAAGCCATAATTTAAGGCTCTATGGTAGCTAAAAGGCTGAAATTTTGTAATTGTGATGAGAATCATGGTACAAAGCTAAATCAGTTTTAAAATCTCCACAATGTTGCATTTCTGGAAAAATCATCATTTATATGGGCACTTTGCAAAACTAGGGTTCGGACTTTTAAAGCCATTATTAAAGGCTCCAAAATATCAAAAAGGCTGAAACTTCTGATTCCAGACAAGAATCATAAACTCAAGCAAAATCAGTCAAAAAATATACAAACAGTTGCATTTCTGGAAAAATGATCACTTTTATGTGCTCTTTGCTTTACTTGGGTTCGGAATTAAAAAGCCAATTTTTCATTATATATGGTACCAAAATTGCTGAAACTTGAGATTCCAGATGAGAATCTTGGACTTTAGCAAAATCAGTCAAAAAATTTCCAAAAAGTTGCATTTCTGGAAAAATCATCATTCATATAGGCACTTTGCAAAACTTGGGTTCGGACTTTAGAAGCCATAATTTAAGGCTCTATGGTAGCAAAAAGGCTGAAATTTTGTAATTGTGATGAGAATC
This sequence comes from Hesperophylax magnus, assembly GCA_026573805.1. NCBI lineage: Eukaryota > Metazoa > Arthropoda > Insecta > Trichoptera > Limnephilidae > Hesperophylax > Hesperophylax magnus. Next base: position 27,769 of record JAIUSX010000041.1, on the reverse strand, counting down.
ATGGTACAAAGCTAAATCAGTTTTAAAATCCGCAAAAAGTTGTATTTCTGGAATAATCATCATTCTTATGGGCACTTTGCCAGACTTGGGTTCAGAATTTAAAAGCCATTTTTTCAGGCTCTAGAGCACCAAAAGTGCTTAAATTTTTGAATCGTGATAAGAATCATGGAACAAAGCTCAATCAGTCCTAAAATATGCAGAAAGTTGCAACCCTGGAAAAATCGTCATTTTATGGGCACTTTGCAAGACTTGGGTTCGTACTTTATATAGCCATTATTTCAGGCTCTATGGTACCAAAAAGGCTGAAACTTTGAATTCCAGACAAGAATCTTGGACTTATGTGAATTCATTCTTAAAATCTCCACAAAGGTGCATTTCTGGAAAAATCATCACTCTTTTGCAAGACTTGGGTTCGGACTTTTAAAGCCATTATTAAAGGCTCTAAAATACCAAAAAGGCTGAAACTTCTGATTCCAGACAAGAATCATAAACTCAAGCAAAATCAGTCAAAAAATATCCAAACAGTTGCATTTCTGGAAAAATGATCACTTTTATGTGCACTTTGCGTTACTTGGGTTCGGAATTTAAAAGCCAATTTTTCATTCTCTATGGTACCAAAATTGCTGAAACTTGAGATTCCAGACAAGAATCTTGGACTTTAGCAAAATCAGTCAAAAAATCTGCAAAAAGTTGCTCTATGGTAGCAAAAAGGCTGAAATTTTGAATTACAGACAAGAATCTTGGACTTATGTGAATTCATTCTTAAAATCTCCACAAAGTTGCATTTCTGGAAAAATCATCATTTATATGGGCACTTTGCAAGACTTGGATTCGGACTTTAAAAGCCAATTTTTCATTCTCTATGGTACCAAAATTGCTGCAACTTGAGTTTCCAGACAAGAATCTCGGACTTCAGCAAAATCAGTCAAAAAATCTGCAAAAAGTTGCAACCCTGGAAAAATCGTCATTCTTATGGGCACTTTGCAAGACTTGGGTTCGGACTTTAATAGCCATTATTTCAGGCATAGTACCAAAAAGGCTGAAACTTTGAATTCCAGACAAGAATCTTGGACTTGTGTGAAGTCAGTCAAAAAATTTCCAAAAAGTTGCATTTCTGGAAAAATCATCATTCATATAGGCACTTTGCAAAACTTGGGTTCGGACTTTAGAAGCCATAATTTAAGGCTCTATGGTAGCAAAAAGGCTGAAATTTTGTAATTGTGATGAGAATCATGGTACAAAGCTAAATCAGTTTTAAAATCTCCACAATGTTGCATTTCTGGAAAAATCATCATTTATATGGGCACTTTGCAAAACTAGGGTTCGGACTTTTAAAGCCATTATTAAAGGCTCCAAAATATCAAAAAGGCTGAAACTTCTGATTCCAGACAAGAATCATAAACTCAAGCAAAATCAGTCAAAAAATATACAAACAGTTGCATTTCTGGAAAAATGATCACTTTTATGTGCTCTTTGCTTTACTTGGGTTCGGAATTAAAAAGCCAATTTTTCATTATATATGGTACCAAAATTGCTGAAACTTGAGATTCCAGATGAGAATCTTGGACTTTAGCAAAATCAGTCAAAAAATTTCCAAAAAGTTGCATTTCTGGAAAAATCATCATTCATATAGGCACTTTGCAAAACTTGGGTTCGGACTTTAGAAGCCATAATTTAAGGCTCTATGGTAGCAAAAAGGCTGAAATTTTGTAATTGTGATGAGAATCATCGTACAAAGCTAAATCAGTTTTAAAATCCGCAAAAAGTTGTATTTCTGGAATAATCATCATTCTTATGGGCACTTTGCCAGACTTGGGTTCAGAATTTAAAAGCCATTTTTTCAGGCTCTAGAGCACCAAAAGTGCTTAAATTGTTGAATCGTGATAAGAATCATGGAACAAAGCTCAATCAGTCCTAAAATATGCAGAAAGTTGCAACCCTGGAAAAATCGTCATTTTATGGGCACTTTGCAAGACTTGGGTTCGTACTTTGATATAGCCATTATTTCAGGCTCTATGTTACCAAAAAGGCTGAAACTTTGAATTCCAGACAAGAATCTTGGACTTATGTGAATTCATTCTTAAAATCTCCACAAAGTTGCATTTCTGGAAAAATCATCATTTATATGGGCACTTTGCAAGACTTGGGTTCGGACTTTAAAAGCCATTATTTCGGTCTCTATGGTACCAAAAAGGCTGAAACTTTGGATTCCAGTCAAGAATCTTAGTCTTAAGCGAAATCCGTCAAAAAATCTTTAAAAAATTGAATTTCTATAAAAATCATCATTCTTATGGGCACTTTGCAAGACTTGGGTTCGAAATTAAAAGCCATTTTTTCAGGCTCTATAGCACCAAAAGTGCTTAAATTTTTGAATCGTGATGAGAATCATGGAACAAAGCTCAATCAGTCCTAAAATTTGCAGAAAGTTGCAACCCTGGAAAAATCGTCATTTTATGGGCACTTTGCAAGACTTGGGTTCGTACTTTATATAGCCATTATTTCAGGCTCTATGGTACCAAAAAGGCTGAAACTTTGAATTCCAGACAAGAATCTTGGACTTATGTGAATTCATTCTTAAAATCTCCACAAAGGTGCATTTCTGGAAAAATCATCATTCTTTTGCAAGACTTGGGTTCGGACTTTTAAAGCCATTATTAAGGGCTCTAAAATACCAAAAAGGCTGAAACTTCTGATTCCAGACAAGAATCATAAACTCAAGCAAAATCAGTCAAAAAATATCCAAACAGTTGCATTTCTGGAAAAATGATCACTTTTATGTGCACTTTGCGTTACTTGGGTTCGGAATTTAAAAGCCAATTTTTCATTCTCTATGGTACCAAAATTGCTGAAACTTGAGATTCCAGACAAGAATCTTGGACTTTAGCAAAATCAGTCAAAAAATCTGCAAAAAGTTGCTCTATGGTAGCAAAAAGGCTGAAATTTTGAATTACAGACAAGAATCTTGGACTTATGTGAATTCATTCTTAAAATCTCCACAAAGTTGCATTTCTGGAAAAATCATCATTTATATGGGCACTTTGCAAGACTTGGGTTCGGACTTTAAAAGCCATTATTTCGGTCTCTATGGTACCAAAAAGGCTGAAACTTTGGATTCCAGTCAAGAATCTTAGTCTTAAGCGAAATCCGTCAAAAAATCTTTAAAAAATTGAATTTCTATAAAAATCATCATTCTTATGGGCACTTTGCAAGACTTGGGTTCGAAATTAAAAGCCATTTTTTCAGGCTCTATAGCACCAAAAGTGCTTAAATTTTTGAATCGTGATGAGAATCATGGAACAAAGCTCAATCAGTCCTAAAATTTGCAGAAAGTTGCAACCCTGGAAAAATCGTCATTTTATGGGCACTTTGCAAGACTTGGGTTCGTACTTTGATATAGCCATTATTTCAGGCTCTATGTTACCAAAAAGGCTGAAACTTTGAATTCCAGACAAGAATCTTGGACTTGTGTGAAGTCAGTCAAAAAATATCCAAACAGTTGCATTTCTGGAAAAATGATCACTATTATGTGCACTTTGCTTTACTTGGGTTCGGAATTTAAAAGCCAATTTTTCATTCTCTATGGTACCAAAATTGCTGAAACTTGAGATTCCAGACAAGAATCTTGGACTTTAGCAAAATCAGTCAAAAAATCTGCAAAAAGTTGCTCTATGGTAGCAAAAAGGCTGAAATTTTGAATTACAGACAAGAATCTTGGACTTATGTGAATTCATTCTTAAAATCTCCACAAAGTTGCATTTCTGGAAAAATCATCATTTATATGGGCACTTTGCAAGACTTGGGTTCGGACTTTAAAAGCCATTATTTCGGTCTCTATGGTACCAAAAAGGCTGAAACTTTGGATTCCAGTCAAGAATCTTAGTCTTAAGCGAAATCCGTCAAAAAATCTTTAAAAAATTGAATTTCTATAAAAATCATCATTCTTATGGGCACTTTGCAAGACTTGGGTTCGAAATTAAAAGCCATTTTTTCAGGCTCTATAGCACCAAAAGGGCTTAAATTTTTGAATCGTGATGAGAATCATGGAACAAAGCTCAATCAGTCCTAAAATTTGCAGAAAGTTGCAACCCTGGAAAAATCGTCATTTTATGGGCACTTTGCAAGACTTGGGTTCGTACTTTATATAGCCATTATTTCAGGCTCTATGGTACCAAAAAGGCTGAAACTTTGAATTCCAGACAAGAATCTTGGACTTATGTGAATTCATTCTTAAAATCTCCACAAAGGTGCATTTCTGGAAAAATCATCATTCTTTTGCAAGACTTGGGTTCGGACTTTTAAAGCCATTATTAAAGGCTCTAAAATACCAAAAAGGCTGAAACTTCTGATTCCAGACAAGAATCATAAACTCAAGCAAAATCAGTCAAAAAATATCCAAACAGTTGCATTTCTGGAAAAATGATCACTTTTATGTGCACTTTGCTTTACTTGGGTTCGGAATTAAAAAGCCAATTTTTCATTATATATGGTACCAAAATTGCTGAAACTTGAGATTCCAGACAAGAATCTTGGACTTTAGCAAAATCAGTCAAAAAATTTCCAAAAAGTTGCATTTCTGGAAAAATCATCATTCATATGGGCACTTTGCAAAACTTGGGTTCGGACTTTAGAAGCCATAATTTAAGGCTCTATGGTAGCAAAAAGGCTGAAATTTTAGAATTGTGATGAGAATCATGGTACAAAGCTAAATCAGTTTTAAAATCCGCAAAAAGTTGTATTTCTGGAATAATCATCATTCTTATGGGCACTTTGCCAGACTTGGGTTCAGAATTTAAAAGCCATTTTTTCAGGCTCTAGAGCACCAAAAGTGCTTAAATTTTTGAATATTGATAAGAATCATGGAACAAAGCTCAATCAGTATTAAAATCCGCAAAAAGTTGCATTTCTGGAAAAATCATCATTCTTTTGTGCACTTTGCAAGACTCGGGTTCGGTCTTTAAAAGCCATTATTTCATGCTCTATGGTACCAAAAATGCTGAAATTTCGGATTCCAGTTAAGAATCTTGGTCTTAAGCGAAATCAGTCAAGAAATCTTTAAAAAGTAGAATTTCTCTAAAAATCATCATTCTTATGGGCACTTTGCAAGACTTGGGTTCGGACTTTGAAAGCGATTTAAGGATTCATGGTACCACAAAAGCTAAAATTTGGGAATTGTGATAAAAATCGTGGTACAAAGCTCAATCAATATTAAAATCTGCAAAAAGTTGCATTTCTGGAAAAATCATCTTTCTTTTGGGCACTTTGCAAGACTTGGGTTCGGTCTTTAAAAGCCATTATTTTATTCTCTATGGTACCAAAAAGGCTGAAATTCTGGGATTGCGATAAGAATCATGGTACAAAGCTAAATTCATATTAAAATCCGCAAAAAGTTGCATTTCTGAAAAAATCATCATTCTTTTGTGCACTTTGCAAGTCTTGGGTTCGGACTTTAAATGCTATTGTTTCAGGCTCTATGGTATCAATAGGGCTGAAACTTTGGATTCCAGACAAGAATCTTGGACTTATCTGAAATCAGTCCAAAAATCTCAGAAAAGTTGAATTTCTGGAAAAATCATCATTCTTATGGGCACTTTGCAAGACTTGGGTTCGAGCTTTAAATGCCAGAATTTCAGGGTCTATGGCACCAAAGAGGCTGCATTTTTGAATAGTGATGAGAATCATGGTACAAAGCTAAATCAGTATTAAAATCCGCAAAAAGTGGCATTTCTGGAAAAAATCATCTTGCTTATGGGCACTTTGCAAGACTTGGGTTCGGACTTTAAAATCCATTATTTCAGGCTCTATAGCACTAAAAAGGCTGAAATTTTGGATTTCAGTCAAGAATCTTAGTGTTAAGCGAAATCAGTCAAAGAATTTTTAAAAAGTTGCATTTCTGGAAAAATCATCATTCTTTTGTGCACTTTGCAAGACTTGGGTTCGGCCTTTAAAAGCCATTATTTCAGGCTCTATGGTACCAAAAAGGCTGAAACTTTGAATTTTAGACAAGAATCTTGGACTTGTGAGAAATCAGTCAAAAAATCTCCCAAAAGTTGGATTTCTCGAAAAATCATCATTCATATGGGCACTTTGCAAGACTTGGGTTCGGACTTTAAAAGTCATTATTTAAGGCTATATGGTACCAAGAAGGCTGAAATTTTGTGATTGTGATAAGAATCATGGTACAAAGCTAAAAAAGTTTTGAAATCTTCAAAAAGTTGCATTCCTGGAAAAATCATTATTCTTATGGGCACTTTGCAAGACTTGGGTTCGAGCTTAAAAAGCCATTATTTTATTCTCTATGATACCAAAAAGGCTGAAATTCTGGGATTGCGATAAGAATCATGGTACAAAGCTAAATTAATATTAATATCCGCAAAAAGTTGCATTTCTGGAAAAATCATCATTCTTATGGCCACTTTGCAAGACTTGGGTTCGAGTTTTAAAAGCCATTATTTCAGGTTCTATGACACCAAAATGGCTGAAATTTCGGATTCCTGTCAAGAATCTTAGTCTTAAGCGAATATCATTAAAAAAATCTTTAAAAAGTTGAATTTCTGGAAAAATCATCATTCTTATGGGCACTTTGCAAGACTTGGGTTCGGACTTTAAAAGTCATCATTTAAGGCTATATGGTACCAAGAAGGCTGAAATTTTGTGATTGTAATAAGAATCATGGTACAAAGCTAAATCATTTTTGAAATCTCGAAAAAGTGTCATTCCTGGAAAAATCATTATTCTTATGGGCACTTTCCAAGACTTGGGTTCGGTCTTTAAAAGCCATTATTTTATTCTCTATGGTACCAAAAAGGCTGAAATTCTGGGATTGTGATAAGAATAATGGTACAAAGCTAAATCAGTATTAAAATCCGCAAAAAGTTGCATTTCTGGAAAAATCATCATTCTTATGGGCGCTTTGCAAGACTTGGGTTCGGACTTTAAAAGCCATTATTTTATTCTCTATGGTACCAAAAAGGCTGAAATTCTGGGTTTGTGATAAGAATCATGGTACAAAGCTAAGTCAGTATTAAAATCCGCAAAAAGTTGCATTTCTGGAAAAATTTTCATTTTTATGGGCACTGTGCAAGACTTGGGTTCGGCCTTTAAAAGCAATTATTTCAGGCTCTATGGTACCAAAAAGGCTGTAATTCTGGGATTACGATAAGAATCACGGTACAAAGCTAAATTAATATTAAAATCCGCAAAAAGTTGCATTTCTGGAAAAATCATCATTCTTTTGTGCACTTTGCAAGACTCGGGTTCGGTCTTTAAAAGCCATTATTTCATGCTCTATGGTACCAAAAATGCTGAAATTTTGGATTCCAGTTAAGAATCTTGGTCTTAAGCGAAATCAGTGAAGAAATCTTTAATAAGTAGAATTTCTCTAAAAATCATCATGCTTATGGGCACTTTGCAAGACTTGGGTTCGGACTTTGAAAGCGATTTAAGGATTTATGGTACCAAAAAAGCTGAAATTTGGGAATTGTGATAAAAATCGTGGTACAAAGCTCAATCAGTATTAAAATCTGCAAAAAGTTGCATTTCTGGAAAAATCATCATTCTTTTGGGCACTTTGCAAGACTTGGGTTCGGTCTTTAAAAGCCATTATTTTATTCTCTATGTCACCAAAATGGCTGAAATTCTGGGATTGCGATAAGAATCATGGTACAAAGCTAAATTAATATTAAAATCCGCAAAAAGTTGCATTTCTGGAAAAATCATCATTCTTTTTTGCACTTTGCAAGACTTGGGTTCGGACTTTAAAAGCTATTGTTTCAGGCTCTATGGTATCAATAGGGCTGAAACTTTGGATTCCATACAAGAATCTTGGACTTATGTGAAATCAGTCAAAAAATCTCCCAAAAGTTGGATTTCTGGAAAAATCATCATTCATATGGGCACTTTACAAGACTTGGGTTTGGACTTTAAAAGCAATTTTTTCAGGCTCTTTGGCAACAAAAGTGCTCAAATTTTGGAATTGTGATAAAAATCATAGAACAAAGCTAAATTACTCTTAAAATCTGCAAAAAGTTGAATTTCTCGAAAAATCATCATTGTTATGGGCACTTTGTAAGACTTGGGTTCAGACTTTTAAAGCTATTGTTTCAGGCTCTATGGTACTTATAGGACTGAAACTTTGGATTCCAGACAAGAATCTTGGACTTTTGTGAAATCAGTCAAAAAATCTCCAAAAAGGTGCATTCCTAGAAAAATCATCATTCTTATGGGCACTTTGCAAGACTTGTGGTACCACAAAAGCTGAAATTTGGGAATTCTGCCGGCCTTTTAAAGCCATTATTTCAGGCTCTATGGTACCAAAAAGGCTGAAATTCTGGGATTGCGATAAGAATCATGGTACAAAGCTAAATTAATATTAAAATCCGCAAAAAGTTGCATTTCTGGAAAAATCATCAGTCTTTTGTGCACTTTGCAAGACTTGGGTTCGGACTTTTAAAGCTATTGTTTCATGCTCTATGGTATCAATAGGGCTGACCCTTTGGATTTCAGACAGGAATCTTGGACTTATGTGAAATCAGTCAAAAAATCTCCCAAAAGTTGGATTTCTGGAAAAATCATCATTCATATGGGCACTTAACAAGACTTGGGTTAGGACTTTAAAGCAATTTTTTCAGGCTCTATGGCAACAAAAGTGCTCAAATTTTGGAATTGTGATAAAAATCATAGAAAAAAGCTAAATTGCTCTTAAAATCAGCAAAAAGTTGAATTTCTCGAAAAATCATCATTGTTATGGGCACTTTGTAAGACTTGGGTTCAGACTTTTAAAGCTATTGTTTCAGGCTCTATGGTACTTATAGGACTTAAACTTTGGATTCTAGACAAGAATCTTGGACTTGTGTGAAATCAGTCAAAAAATCTCCAAAAAGGTGCAATCCTAGATAAATCATCATTCTTATGGGCACTTTGCAAGACTTGTGGTACCACAAAAGCTGAAATTTGGGAATTCTGATAAAAATCGTGGTACAAAGCTCAATCAGTATTAAAATCTGCAAAAAGTTGCATTTCTGGAAAAATCATCATTCTTTTGGGCACTTTGCAAGACTTGGGTTCGGACTTTAAAAGCTATTGTTTCAGGCTCTATGGTATCAATAGGGCTGAAACTTTGGATTCCATACAAGAATCTTGGACATATGTGAAATCAGTCAAAAAATCTGCCAAAAGTTGGATTTCTGGAAAAATCATCATTCATATGGGCACTTTACAAGACTTGGGTTTGGACTTTAAAAGCAATTTTTTCAGGCTCTATGGCAACAAAAGTGCTCAAATTTTGGAATTGTGATCAAAATCATAGAACAAAGCTAAATTACTCTTAAAATCTGCAAAAAGTTAAATTTCTCGAAAAATCATCATTGTTATGGGCACTTTGTAAGACTTGGGTTCAGATTTTTATAGCTATTGTTCCAGGATCTATGGTACTTATAGGACTGAAACTTTGGATTCCACACAAGAATCTTGGACTTGTGTGAAATCAGTCAAAAAATCTCCAAAAAGGTGCATTCCTAGAAAAATCATCATTCATATGGGCACTTTGCAAGACTTGGGTTCGGTCTTTAAAAGCCATTATTTTATTCTCTATGGTACCAAAAAGGCTGAAATTCTGGGATTGTGATAAGAATAATGGTACAAAGCTAAATCACTATTAAAATCCGCAAAAAGTTGCATTTCTGGAAAAATCATCTTTCTTATGGGCACTTTGCAAGACTTGGGTTCGGACTTTAAAATCCATTATTTTAGGCTCTATAGCACTAAAAAGGCTGAAATTTTGGATTTCAGTCAAGAATCTTAGTGTTAAGCGAAATCAGTCAAAGAATTTTTTAAAAGTTGCATTTCTGGAAAAATCATCATTCTTTTGTGCACTTTGCAAGACTTGGGTTCGGACTTTTAAGCAATTTTTTCAGGCTCTATGGCAACAAAAGTGCTCAAATTTTGGAATTGTGATAAAAATCATAGAACAAAGCTAAATTGCTATTAAAATCAGCAAAACGTTGAATTTCTCGAAAAATCATCATTGTTATGGGCACTTTGTAAGACTTGGGTTCAGACTTTTAAAGCTATTGTTTCAGGCTCTATGGTACTTATAGGACTTAAACTTTGGATTCTAGACAAGAATCTTGGACTTGTGTGAAATCAGTCAAAAAATCTCCAAATAGGTGCAATCCTAGATAAATCATCATTCTTATGGGCACTTTGCAAGACTTGTGGTACCACAAAAGCTGATATTTGGGAATTCTGATAAAAATCGTGGTACAAAGCTCAATCAGTATTAAAATCTGCAAAAAGTTGCATTTCTGGAAAAATCATCATTCTTTTGTGCACTTTGCAAGACTTGGGTTCGGACTTTAAAAGCAATTGTTTCAGGCTCTATGGTATCAATAGGGCTGAAACTTTGGATTCCATACAAGAATCTTGGACATATGTGAAATCAGTCAAAAAATCTCCCAAAAGTTGGATTTCTGGAAAAATCATCATTCATATGGGCACTTAACAAGACTTGGGTTAGGACTTTAAAGCAATTTTTTCAGGCTCTATGGCAACAAAAGTGCTCAAATTTTGGAATTGTGATAAAAATCATAGAAAAAAGCTAAATTGCTCTTAAAATCAGCAAAAAGTTGAATTTCTCGAAAAATCATCATTGTTATGGGCACTTTGTAAGACTTGGGTTCAGACTTTTAAAGCTATTGTTTCAGGCTCTATGGTACTTATAGGACTTAAACTTTGGATTCTAGACAAGAATCTTGGACTTGTGTGAAATCAGTCAAAAAATCTCCAAAAAGGTGCAATCCTAGATAAATCATCATTCTTATGGGCACTTTGCAAGACTTGTGGTACCACAAAAGCTGAAATTTGGGAATTCTGATAAAAATCGTGGTACAAAGCTCAATCAGTATTAAAATCTGCAAAAAGTTGCATTTCTGGAAAAATCATCATTCTTTTGGGCACTTTGCAAGACTTGGGTTCGGACTTTAAAAGCTATTGTTTCAGGCTCTATGGTATCAATAGGGCTGAAACTTTGGATTCCATACAAGAATCTTGGACATATGTGAAATCAGTCAAAAAATCTGCCAAAAGTTGGATTTCTGGAAAAATCATCATTCATATGGGCACTTTACAAGACTTGGGTTTGGACTTTAAAAGCAATTTTTTCAGGCTCTATGGCAACAAAAGTGCTCAAATTTTGGAATTGTGATCAAAATCATAGAACAAAGCTAAATTACTCTTAAAATCTGCAAAAAGTTAAATTTCTCGAAAAATCATCATTGTTATGGGCACTTTGTAAGACTTGGGTTCAGATTTTTATAGCTATTGTTCCAGGATCTATGGTACTTATAGGACTGAAACTTTGGATTCCACACAAGAATCTTGGACTTGTGTGAAATCAGTCAAAAAATCTCCAAAAAGGTGCATTCCTAGAAAAATCATCATTCATATGGGCACTTTGCAAGACTTGGGTTCGGTCTTTAAAAGCCATTATTTTATTCTCTATGGTACCAAAAAGGCTGAAATTCTGGGATTGTGATAAGAATAATGGTACAAAGCTAAATCACTATTAAAATCCGCAAAAAGTTGCATTTCTGGAAAAATCATCTTTCTTATGGGCACTTTGCAAGACTTGGGTTCGGACTTTAAAATCCATTATTTTAGGCTCTATAGCACTAAAAAGGCTGAAATTTTGGATTTCAGTCAAGAATCTTAGTGTTAAGCGAAATCAGTCAAAGAATTTTTTAAAAGTTGCATTTCTGGAAAAATCATCATTCTTTTGTGCACTTTGCAAGACTTGGGTTCGGACTTTTAAGCAATTTTTTCAGGCTCTATGGCAACAAAAGTGCTCAAATTTTGGAATTGTGATAAAAATCATAGAACAAAGCTAAATTGCTATTAAAATCAGCAAAAAGTTGAATTTCTCGAAAAATCATCATTGTTATGGGCACTTTGTAAGACTTGGGTTCAGACTTTTAAAGCTATTGTTTCAGGCTCTATGGTACTTATAGGACTTAAACTTTGGATTCTAGACAAGAATCTTGGACTTGTGTGAAATCAGTCAAAAAATCTCCAAATAGGTGCAATCCTAGATAAATCATCATTCTTATGGGCACTTTGCAAGACTTGTGGTACCACAAAAGCTGATATTTGGGAATTCTGATAAAAATCGTGGTACAAAGCTCAATCAGTATTAAAATCTGCAAAAAGTTGCATTTCTGGAAAAATCATCATTCTTTTGTGCACTTTGCAAGACTTGGGTTCGGACTTTAAAAGCAATTGTTTCAGGCTCTATGGTATCAATAGGGCTGAAACTTTGGATTCCATACAAGAATCTTGGACATATGTGAAATCAGTCAAAAAATCTGCCAAAAGTTGGATTTCTGGAAAAATCATCATTCATATGGGCACTTTACAAGACTTGGGTTTGGACTTTAAAAGCAATTTTTTCAGGCTCTATGGCAACAAAAGTGCTCAAATTTTGGAATTGTGATCAAAATCATAGAACAAAGCTAAATTACTCTTAAAATCTGCAAAAAGTTAAATTTCTCGAAAAATCATCATTGTTATGGGCACTTTGTAAGACTTGGGTTCAGATTTTTATAGCTATTGTTCCAGGATCTATGGTACTTATAGGACTGAAACTTTGGATTCCACACAAGAATCTTGGACTTGTGTGAAATCAGTCAAAAAATCTCCAAAAAGGTGCATTCCTAGAAAAATCATCATTCATATGGGCACTTTGCAAGACTTGGGTTCGGTCTTTAAAAGCCATTATTTTATTCTCTATGGTGACAAAAAGGCTGAAATTCTGGGATTGCGATAAGAATCATGGTACAAAGCTAAATTAATATTAAAATCCGCAAAAAGTTGCATTTCTGGAAAAATCGTCATTCTTTTGTGCACTTTGCAAGACTTGGGTTCGGACTTTCAAACCTATTGTTTCATGCTCTATGGTATCAATAGGGCTGAACCTTTGGATTCCAGACAGGAATCTTGGACTTATGTGAAATCAGTCAAAAAATCTCCAAAAAGTTGGATTTCTGGAAAAATCATCATTCATATCGGCACTTTACAAGACTTGGGTTTGGACTTTTAAGCAATTTTTTCAGGCTCTATGGCAACAAAAGTGCTTAAATTTTGGAATTGTGATAAAAATCACAGAACAAAGCTAAATTGCTCTTAAAATCAGCAAAAAGTTGAATTTCTCGAAAAATCATCATTGTTATGGGCACTTTGTAAGACTTGGGTTCAGACTTTTAAAGCTATTGTTTCAGGCTCTATGGTACTTATAGGACTGAAACTTTGGATTCCAGACAAGAATCTTGGACTTGTGTGAAATCAGTCAAAAAATCTCCAAAAAGGTGCATTCCTAGAAAAATCATCATTCTTATGGGCACTTTGCAAGACTTGGGTTCGGTCTTTAAAAGCCATTATTTCATGCTCTATGGTACCAAAAATGCTGAAATTTCGGATTCCAGTTAAGAATCTTGGTCTTAAGCGAAATCAGTCAAGAAATCTTTAAAAAGTAGAATTTCTCTAAAAATCATCATTCTTATGGGCACTTTGCAAGACTTGGGTTCGGACTTTAAAAGTCATCATTTAAGGCTATATGGTACTAAGAAGGCTGAAATTTTGTGATTGTGATAAGAATCATGGTACAAAGTTAAATCAGTTTTGAAATCTCATAAAAGTTGCATTCCTGGAAAAATCATTATTCTTATGGGCACTTTGCAAGACTTGGGTTCGGTCTTTAAAAGTCATTATTTTATTCTCTATGGTACCAAAAAGGCTGAAATTCTGGGATTGTGATAAGAATCATAGTTCAAAGCTAAATCAGTATTAAAATCCGCAAAAAGTTGCATTTCTAAAAAAAAAACATCATTCTTATGGGTACTTTGCAAGACTTGGGTTCGGACTTTGAAAGCGATTTAAGGATTTATGGTACCAAAAAAGCTGAAATTTTGGAATTGTGATAATAAAAAATCGTGGTACAAAGCTCAATCAGTATTAAAATCTGCAAAAAGTTGCATTTCTGGAAAAATCATCATTCTTTTGGGCACTTTGCAAGACTTGGGTTCGGTCTTTAAAAGCCATTATTTTATTCTCTATGGTACCAAAAAGGCTGAAATTCTGGGATTGCGATAAGAATCATGGTACAAAGCTATATTAATATTTAAATCCGCAAAAAGTTGCATTTCTGGAAAAATCATCATTCTTTTGTGCACTTTGGACTTGTGCAACCCAAAACTTGGGTTCGGACTTTAAAAGCTATTGTTTCAGGCTCTATGGTATCAATAGGGCTGAAATTTTGGGATTGTGATGAGAATCATGGTACAAAGCTAAATCAGTATTAAAATCCGCAAAAAGTGGCATTTCTGGAAAAATCATCTTTCTTATGGGCACTTTGCAAGACTTATTTTCGGACTTTAAAATCCATTATTTCAGGCTCTATTGCACTAAAAAGGCTGAAATTTTGGATTTCAGTCAAGAATCTTAGTGTTAAGCGAAATCAGTCAAAGAATTTTTAAAAAGTTCCATTTCTGGAAAAAATCATCATTCTTTTGTGCACTTTGCAAGACTTGGGTTCGGCCTTTAAAAGCCATTATTTCAGGCTCTATAGTGCCAAATAGGCTGAAACTTTGAATTTTAGACAAGAATCTTGGACTTGTGTGAAATCAGTCAAAAAATCTCCAAAAAGGTGCATTCCTAGAAAAATCATCATTCATATGGGCACTTTGCAAGACTTGGGTTCGGTCTTTAAAAGTCATTATTTAAGGCTATATGGTACCAAGAAGGCTGAAATTTTGTGATTGTGATAAGAATCATGGTACAAAGCTAAATCAGTTTTGAAATCTCCAAAAAGTTGCATTCCTGGAAAAATCATTATTCTTATGGGCACTTTGCAAGACTTGGGTTCGGTCTTTAAAAGCCATTATTTAATTCTCTATGGTACCAAAAAGGCTGAAATTTTGGGATTGTGATAAGAATCAGGGTACAAAGCTAAATCAGTATTAAAATTCGCAAAAATTTGCATGTCTGGAAAAATCATCATTCTTATGGGCGCTTTGCAAGACTTGGGTTCGGACTTTAAAAGCCATTATTTTATTCTCTATGGTACCAAAAAGGCTGAAATTCTGGGATTGTGATAAGAATCATGGTACAAAGCTAAATCAGTATTAAAATCCGCAAAAAGTTGCATTTCTGGAAAAATTTTCATTTTTATGGGCACTGTGCAAGACTTGGGTTCGGCCTTTAAAAGCAATTATTTCAGGCTCTATGGTACCAAAAAGGCTGTAATTCTGGGATTACGATAAGAATCACGGTACAAAGCTAAATTAATATTAAAATCCGCAAAAAGTTGCATTTCTGGAAAAATCATCATTCTTTTGTGCACTTTGCAAGACTCGGGTTCGGTCTTTAAAAGCCATTATTTCATGCTCTATGGTACCAAAAATGCTGAAATTTTGGATTCCAGTTAAGAATCTTGGTCTTAAGCGAAACCAGTCAAGAAATCTTTAATAAGTAGAATTTCTCTAAAAATCATCATGCTTTATTGTTGGGCACTTTGCAAGACTTGGGTTCGGACTTTGAAAGCGATTTAAGGATTTATGGTACCAAAAAAGCTGAAATTTGGGAATTGTGATAACAATCGTGGTACAAAGCTCAATCAGTATTAAAATCTGCAAAAAGTTGCATTTCTGGAAAAATCATCATTCTTTTGGGCACTTTGCAAGACTTGGGTTCGGTCTTTAAAAGCCATTATTTTATTCTCTATGTCACCAAAATGGCTGAAATTCTGGGATTGCGAAAAGAATCATGGTACAAAGCTAAATTAATATTAAAATCCGCAAAAAGTTGCATTTCTGGAAAAATCATCATTCTTTTTTGCACTTTGCAAGACTTGGGTTCGGACTTTAAAAGCTATTGTTTCAGGCTCTATGGTATCAATAGGGCTGAAACTTTGGATTCCATACAAGAATCTTGGACTTATGTGAAATCAGTCAAAAAATCTCCCAAAAGTTGGATTTCTGGAAAAATCATCATTCATATGGGCACTTTACAAGACTTGGGTTTGGACTTTAAAAGCAATTTTTTCAGGCTCTTTGGCAACAAAAGTGCTCAAATTTTGGAATTGTGATAAAAATCATAGAACAAAGCTAAATTACTCTTAAAATCTGCAAAAAGTTGAATTTCTCGAAAAATCATCATTGTTATGGGCACTTTGTAAGACTGGGGTTCAGACTTTTAAAGCTATTGTTTCAGGCTCTATGGTACTTATAGGACTGAAACTTTGGATTCCAGACAAGAATCTTGGACTTTTGTGAAATCAGTCAAAAAATCTCCAAAAAGGTGCATTCCTAGAAAAATCATCATTCTTATGGGCACTTTGCAAGACTTGTGGTACCACAAAAGCTGAAATTTGGGAATTCTGCCGGCCTTTTAAAGCCATTATTTCAGGCTCTATGGTACCAAAAAGGCTGAAATTCTGGGATTGCGATAAGAATCATGGTACAAAGCTAAATTAATATTAAAATCCGCAAAAAGTTGCATTTCTGGAAAAATCATCAGTCTTTTGTGCACTTTGCAAGACTTGGGTTCGGACTTTTAAAGCTATTGTTTCATGCTCTATGGTATCAATAGGGCTGACCCTTTGGATTTCAGACAGGAATCTTGGACTTATGTGAAATCAGTCAAAAAATCTCCCAAAAGTTGGATTTCTGGAAAAATCATCATTCATATGGGCACTTAACAAGACTTGGGTTAGGACTTTAAAGCAATTTTTTCAGGCTCTATGGCAACAAAAGTGCTCAAATTTTGGAATTGTGATAAAAATCATAGAAAAAAGCTAAATTGCTCTTAAAATCAGCAAAAAGTTGAATTTCTCGAAAAATCATCATTGTTATGGGCACTTTGTAAGACTTGGGTTCAGACTTTTAAAGCTATTGTTTCAGGCTCTATGGTACTTATAGGACTTAAACTTTGGATTCTAGACAAGAATCTTGGACTTGTGTGAAATCAGTCAAAAAATCTCCAAAAAGGTGCAATCCTAGATAAATCATCATTCTTATGGGCACTTTGCAAGACTTGTGGTACCACAAAAGCTGAAATTTGGGAATTCTGATAAAAATCGTGGTACAAAGCTCAATCAGTATTAAAATCTGCAAAAAGTTGCATTTCTGGAAAAATCATCATTCTTTTGGGCACTTTGCAAGACTTGGGTTCGGACTTTAAAAGCTATTGTTTCAGGCTCTATGGTATCAATAGGGCTGAAACTTTGGATTCCATACAAGAATCTTGGACATATGTGAAATCAGTCAAAAAATCTGCCAAAAGTTGGATTTCTGGAAAAATCATCATTCATATGGGCACTTTACAAGACTTGGGTTTGGACTTTAAAAGCAATTTTTTCAGGCTCTATGGCAACAAAAGTGCTCAAATTTTGGAATTGTGATCAAAATCATAGAACAAAGCTAAATTACTCTTAAAATCTGCAAAAAGTTAAATTTCTCGAAAAATCATCATTGTTATGGGCACTTTGTAAGACTTGGGTTCAGATTTTTATAGCTATTGTTCCAGGATCTATGGTACTTATAGGACTGAAACTTTGGATTCCACACAAGAATCTTGGACTTGTGTGAAATCAGTCAAAAAATCTCCAAAAAGGTGCATTCCTAGAAAAATCATCATTCATATGGGCACTTTGCAAGACTTGGGTTCGGTCTTTAAAAGCCATTATTTTATTCTCTATGGTACCAAAAAGGCTGAAATTCTGGGATTGTGATAAGAATAATGGTACAAAGCTAAATCACTATTAAAATCCGCAAAAAGTTGCATTTCTGGAAAAATCATCTTTCTTATGGGCACTTTGCAAGACTTGGGTTCGGACTTTAAAATCCATTATTTTAGGCTCTATAGCACTAAAAAGGCTGAAATTTTGGATTTCAGTCAAGAATCTTAGTGTTAAGCGAAATCAGTCAAAGAATTTTTTAAAAGTTGCATTTCTGGAAAAATCATCATTCTTTTGTGCACTTTGCAAGACTTGGGTTCGGACTTTTAAGCAATTTTTTCAGGCTCTATGGCAACAAAAGTGCTCAAATTTTGGAATTGTGATAAAAATCATAGAACAAAGCTAAATTGCTATTAAAATCAGCAAAAAGTTGAATTTCTCGAAAAATCATCATTGTTATGGGCACTTTGTAAGACTTGGGTTCAGACTTTTAAAGCTATTGTTTCAGGCTCTATGGTACTTATAGGACTTAAACTTTGGATTCTAGACAAGAATCTTGGACTTGTGTGAAATCAGTCAAAAAATCTCCAAAAAGGTGCAATCCTAGATAAATCATCATTCTTATGGGCACTTTGCAAGACTTGTGGTACCACAAAAGCTGATATTTGGGAATTCTGATAAAAATCGTGGTACAAAGCTCAATCAGTATTAAAATCTGCAAAAAGTTGCATTTCTGGAAAAATCATCATTCTTTTGTGCACTTTGCAAGACTTGGGTTCGGACTTTAAAAGCAATTGTTTCAGGCTCTATGGTATCAATAGGGCTGAAACTTTGGATTCCATACAAGAATCTTGGACATATGTGAAATCAGTCAAAAAATCTGCCAAAAGTTGGATTTCTGGAAAAATCATCATTCATATGGGCACTTTACAAGACTTGGGTTTGGACTTTAAAAGCAATTTTTTCAGGCTCTATGGCAACAAAAGTGCTCAAATTTTGGAATTGTGATCAAAATCATAGAACAAAGCTAAATTACTCTTAAAATCTGCAAAAAGTTAAATTTCTCGAAAAATCATTATTGTTATGGGCACTTTGTAAGACTTGGGTTCAGATTTTTATAGCTATTGTTCCAGGATCTATGGTACTTATAGGACTGAAACTTTGGATTCCACACAAGAATCTTGGACTTGTGTGAAATCAGTCAAAAAATCTCCAAAAAGGTGCATTCCTAGAAAAATCATCATTCATATGGGCACTTTGCAAGACTTGGGTTCGGTCTTTAAAAGCCATTATTTTATTCTCTATGGTGACAAAAAGGCTGAAATTCTGGGATTGCGATAAGAATCATGGTACAAAGCTAAATTAATATTAAAATCCGCAAAAAGTTGCATTTCTGGAAAAATCGTCATTCTTTTGTGCACTTTGCAAGACTTGGGTTCGGACTTTCAAACCTATTGTTTCATGCTCTATGGTATCAATAGGGCTGAACCTTTGGATTCCAGACAGGAATCTTGGACTTATGTGAAATCAGTCAAAAAATCTCCAAAAAGTTGGATTTCTGGAAAAATCATCATTCATATCGGCACTTTACAAGACTTGGGTTTGGACTTTTAAGCAATTTTTTCAGGCTCTATGGCAACAAAAGTGCTCAAATTTTGGAATTGTGATAAAAATCACAGAACAAAGCTAAATTGCTCTTAAAATCAGCAAAAAGTTGAATTTCTCGAAAAATCATCATTGTTATGGGCACTTTGTAAGACTTGGGTTCAGACTTTTAAAGCTATTGTTTCAGGCTCTATGGTACTTATAGGACTGAAACTTTGGATTCCAGACAAGAATCTTGGACTTGTGTGAAATCAGTCAAAAAATCTCCAAAAAGGTGCATTCCTAGAAAAATCATCATTCTTATGGCCACTTTGCAAGACTTGGGTTCGGTCTTTAATAGCCATTATTTCATGCTCTATGGTACCAAAAATGCTGAAATTTCGGATTCCAGTTAAGAATCTTGGTCTTAAGCGAAATCAGTCAAGAAATCTTTAAAAAGTAGAATTTCTCTAAAAATCATCATTCTTATGGGCACTTTGCAAGACTTGGTTTCGGACTTTAAAAGTCATCATTTAAGGCTATATGGTACCAAGAAGGCTGAAATTTTGTGATTGTGATAAGAATCATGGTACAAAGTTAAATCAGTTTTGAAATCTCATAAAAGTTGCATTCCTGGAAAAATCATTATTCTTATGGGCACTTTGCAAGACTTGGGTTCGGTCTTTAAAAGTCATTATTTTATTCTCTATGGTACCAAAAAGGCTGAAATTCTGGGATTGTGATAAGAATCATAGTTCAAAGCTAAATCAGTATTAAAATCCGCAAAAAGTTGCATTTCTAAAAAAAAAACATCATTCTTATGGGTACTTTGCAAGACTTGGGTTCGGACTTTGAAAGCGATTTAAGGATTTATGGTACCAAAAAAGCTGAAATTTTGGAATTGTGATAATAAAAAATCGTGGTACAAAGCTCAATCAGTATTAAAATCTGCAAAAAGTTGCATTTCTGGAAAAATCATCATTCTTTTGGGCACTTTGCAAGATTTGGGTTCGGTCTTTAAAAGCCATTATTTTATTCTCTATGGTACCAAAAAGGCTGAAATTCTGGGATTGCGATAAGAATCATGGTACAAAGCTATATTAATATTTAAATCCGCAAAAAGTTGCATTTCTGGAAAAATCATCATTCTTTTGTGCACTTTGGACTTGTGCAACCCAAGACTTGGGTTCGGACTTTAAAACTATTGTTTCAGGCTCTATGGTATCAATAGGGCTGAAATTTTGGGATTGTGATGAGAATCATGGTACAAAGCTAAATCAGTATTAAAATCCGCAAAAAGTGGCATTTCTGGAAAAATCATCTTTCTTATGGGCACTTTGCAAGACTTATTTTCGGACTTTAAAATCCATTATTTCAGGCTCTATTGCACTAAAAAGGCTGAAATTTTGGATTTCCGTCAAGAATCTTAGTGTTAAGCGAAATCAGTCAAAGAATTTTTAAAAAGTTCCATTTCTGGAAAAAATCATCATTCTTTTGTGCACTTTGCAAGACTTGGGTTCGGCCTTTAAAAGCCATTATTTCAGGCTCTATAGTGCCAAAAAGGCTGAAACTTTGAATTTTAGACAAGAATCTTGGACTTGTGTGAAATCAGTCAAAAAATCTCCAAAAAGGTGCATTACTAGAAAAATCATCATTCATATGGGCACTTTGCAAGACTTGGGTTCGGTCTTTAAAAGTCATTATTTAAGGCTATATGGTACCAAGAAGGCTGAAATTTTGTGATTGTGATAAGAATCATGGTACAAAGCTAAATCAGTTTTGAAATCTCCAAAAAGTTGCATTCCTGGAAAAATCATTATTCTTATGGGCACTTTGCAAGACTTGGGTTCGGTCTTTAAAAGCCATTATTTAATTCTCTATGGTACCAAAAAGGCTGAAATTTTGGGATTGTGATAAGAATCAGGGTACAAAGCTAAATCAGTATTAAAATTCGCAAAAATTTGCATGTCTGGAAAAATCATCATTCTTATGGGCGCTTTGCAAGACTTGGGTTCGGACTTTAAAAGCCATTATTTTATTCTCTATGGTACCAAAAAGGCTGAAATTCTGGGATTGTGATAAGAATCATGGTACAAAGCTAAATCAGTATTAAAATCCGCAAAAAGTTGCATTTCTGGAAAAATTTTCATTTTTATGGGCACTGTGCAAGACTTGGGTTCGGCCTTTAAAAGCAATTATTTCAGGCTCTATGGTACCAAAAAGGCTGTAATTCTGGGATTACGATAAGAATCACGGTACAAAGCTAAATTAATATTAAAATCCGCAAAAAGTTGCATTTCTGGAAAAATCATCATTCTTTTGTGCACTTTGCAAGACTCGGGTTCGGTCTTTAAAAGCCACTATTTCATGCTCTATGGTACCAAAAATGCTGAAATTTTGGATTCCAGTTAAGAATCTTGGTCTTAAGCGAAATCAGTCAAGAAATCTTTAATAAGTAGAATTTCTCTAAAAATCATCATGCTTATGGGCACTTTGCAAGACTTGGGTTCGGACTTTGAAAGCGATTTAAGGATTTATGGTACCAAAAAAGCTGAAATTTGGGAATTGTGATAACAATCGTGGTACAAAGCTCAATCAGTATTAAAATCTGCAAAAAGTTGCATTTCTGGAAAAATCATCATTCTTTTGGGCACTTTGCAAGACTTGGGTTCGGTCTTTAAAAGCCATTATTTTATTCTCTATGTCACCAAAATGGCTGAAATTCTGGGATTGCGAAAAGAATCATGGTACAAAGCTAAATTAATATTAAAATCCGCAAAAAGTTGCATTTCTGGAAAAATCATCATTCTTTTTTGCACTTTGCAAGACTTGGGTTGGGACTTTAAAAGCTATTGTTTCAGGCTCTATGGTATCAATAGGGCTGAAACTTTGGATTTCATACAAGAATCTTGGAGAAATGTGAAATCAGTCAAAAAATCTCCCAAAAGTTGGATTTCTGGAAAAATCATCATTCATATGGGCACTTTACAAGACTTGGGTTTGGACTTTAAAAGCAATTTTTTCAGGCTCTTTGGCAACAAAAGTGCTGAAATTTAGGATTCCAGTTAAGAATCTTGGTCTTAAGCGAAATCCGTCAAAAAATCTTTAAAAAATTGAATTTCTATAAAAATCATCATTCTTATGGGCACTTTGCAAGACTTGGGTTCGGTCCTTAAAAGCCATTATTTTATTCTCTATGGAGACAAAAAGGCTGAAATTCTGGGATTGCGATAAGAATCATGGTAAAAAGCTAAATTAATATTAAAATCCGCAAAAAGTTGCATTTCTGGAAAAATCATCATTCTTTTGTGCACTTTGCAAGACTTGGGTTCGGACTTTCAAACCTATTGTTTCATGCTCTATGGTATCAAAAGGGCTGAACCTTTGGATTCCAGACAGGAATCTTGGACTTATGTGAAATCAGTCAAAAAATCTCCCAAAAGTTGGATTTCTGGAAAAATCATCATTCATATCGGCACTTTACAAGACATGGGTTTGGACTTTTAAGCAATTTTTCAGGCTCTATGGCAACAAAAGTGCTCAAATTTTGGAATTGTGATAAAAATCACAGAACAAAGATAAATTGCTCTTAAAATCAGCAAAAAGTTGAATTTCTCGACAAATCATCATTGTTATGGGCACTTTGTAAGACTTGGGTTCAGACTTTTAAAGCTATTGTTTCAGGCTCTATGGTACTTATAGGACTGAAACTTTGGATTCCAGACAAGAATCTTGGACTTGTGTGAAATCAGTCAAAAAATCTCCAAAAAGGTGCATTCCTAGAAAAATCATCATTCTTATGGGCACTTTGCAAGACTTGGGTTCGCTCTTTAAAAGCCATTATTTCATGCTCTATGGTACCAAAAATGCTGAAATTTCGGATTCCAGTTAAGAATCTTGGTCTTAAGCGAAATCAGTCAAGAAATCTTTAAAAAGTAGAATTTCTCTAAAAATCATCATTCTTATGGGCACTTTGCAAGACTTGGGTTCGGACTTTAAAAGTCATCATTTAAGGCTATATGGTACCAAGAAGGCTGAAATTTTGTGATTGTGATAAGAATCATGGTACAAAGTTAAATCAGTTTTGAAATCTCATAAAAGTTGCATTCCTGGAAAAATCATTATTCTTATGGGCACTTTGCAAGACTTGGGTTCGGTCTTTAAAAGCCATTATTTTATTCTCTATGGTACCAAAAAGGCTGAAATTCTGGGATTGTGATAAGAATCATAGTTCAAAGCTAAATCAGTATTAAAATCCGCAAAAAGTTGCATTTCTGGAAAAATCATCATTCTTATGGGCACTTTGCAAGACTTGGGTTCGGACTTTGAAAGCGATTTAAGGATTTATGGTACCAAAAAAGCTGAAATTTTGGAATTGTGATAATAAAAAATCGTGGTACAAAGCTCAATCAGTATTAAAATCTGCAAAAAGTTGCATTTCTGGAAAAATCATCATTCTTTTGGGCACTTTGCAAGACTTGGGTTCGGTCTTTAAAAGCCATTATTTTATTCTCTATGGTACCAAAAAGGCTGAAATTCTGGGATTGCGATAAGAATCATGGTACAAAGCTATATTAATATTAAAATCCGCAAAAAGTTGCATTTCTGGAAAAATCATCATTCTTTTGTGCACTTTGGACTTGTGCAACCCAAGACTTGGGTTCGGACTTTAAAAGCTATTGTTTCAGGCTCTATGGTATCAATAGGGCTGAAATTCTGGGATTGTGATGAGTATCATGGTACAAAGCTAAATCAGTATTAAAATCCGCAAAAAGTGGCATTTCTGGAAAAATCATCTTTCTAATGGGCACTTTGCAAGACTTATTTTCGGACTTTAAAATCCATTATTTCAGGCTCTATTGCACTAAAAAGGCTGAAATTTTGAATTTCAGTCAAGAATCTTAGTGTTAAGCGAAATCAGTCAAAGAATTTTTAAAAAGTTGCATTTCTGGAAAAATCATCATTCTTTTGTGCACTTTGCAAGACTTGGGTTCGGCCTTTAAAAGCCATTATTTCAGGCTCTATAGTGCCAAAAAGGCTGAAACTTTGAATTTTAGACAAGAATCTTGGACTTGTGTGAAATCAGTCAAAAAATCTCCAAAAAGGTGCATTCCTAGAAAAATCATCATTCATATGGGCACTTTGCAAGACTTGGGTTCGGTCTTTAAAAGTCATTATTTAAGGCTATATGGTACCAAGAAGGCTGAAATTTTGTGATTGTGATAAGAATCATGGTACAAAGCTAAATCAGTTTTGAAATCTCCAAAAAGTTGCAATCCTGGAAAAGTCATTATTCTTATGGGCACTTTGCAAGACTTGGGTTCGGTCTTTAAAAGCCATTATTTAATTCTAAAAAGGCTGAAATTCTGGGATTGTGATAAGAATCATGGTACAAAGCTAAATCAGTATTAAAATCCGTAAAAAGTTGCATTTCTGGAAAAATCATCATTTTTATGGGCACTGTGCAAGACTTGGGTTCGGCCTTTAAAAGCCATTATTTCAGGCTCTATGGTACCAAAAAGGCTGAAATTTTGGGATTGTGATAAGAATCACGGAACAAAGCTAAATTAATATTAAAATCCGCAAAATGTTGCATTTCTGGAAAAATCATCATTCTTTTGTGCACTTTGCAAGACTTGGGTTCGGACTTTAAAAGCTATTGTTTCAGGCTCTATGGTATCAATAGGGCTGAAACTTTGGATTCTATACAAGAATCTTGGACTTATGTGAAATCAGTCAAAAAATCTCCCAAAAGTTGGATTTCTGGAAAAATCATCATTCATATGGGCACTTTACAAGACTTGGGTTTGGACTTTAAAAGCAATTTTTTCAGGCTCTTTGGCAACAAAAGTGTTGAAATTTAGGATTCCAGTTAAGAATCTTGGTCTTAAGCGAAATCCGTCAAAAAATCTTTAAAAAATTGAATTTCTATAAAAATCATCATTCTTATGGGCACTTTGCAAGACTTGGGTTCGGTCCTTAAAAGCCATTATTTTATTCTCTATGGAGACAAAAAGGCTGAAATTCTGGGATTGCGATAAGAATCATGGTACAAAGCTAAATTAATATTAAAATCCGCAAAAAGTTGCATTTCTGGAAAAATCATCATTCTTTTGTGCACTTTGCAAGACTTGGGTTCGGACTTTCAAACCTATTGTTTCATGCTCTATGGTATCAATAGGGCTGAACCTTTGGATTCCAGACAGGAATCTTGGACTTATGTGAAATCAGTCAAAAAATCTCCCAAAAGTTGGATTTCTGGAAAAATCATCATTCATATCGGCACTTTACAAGACTTGGGTTTGGACTTTTAAGCAATTTTTTCAGGCTCTATGGCAACAAAAGTGCTCAAATTTTGGAATTGTGATAAAAATCACAGAACAAAGCTAAATTGCTCTTAAAATCAGCAAATACTTGAATTTCTCGAAAAATCATCATTGTTATGGGCACTTTGTAAGACTTGGGTTCAGACTTTTAAAGCTATTGTTTCAGGCTCTATGGTACTTATAGGACTGAAACTTTGGATTCCAGACAAGAATCTTGGACTTGTGTAAAATCAGTCAAAAAATCTCCAAAAAGGTGCATTCCTAGAAAAATCATCATTCTTATGGGCACTTTGCAAGACTTGGGTTCGGTCTTTAAAAGCCATTATTTCATGCTCTATGGTACCAAAAAAGCTGAAATTTCGGATTCCAGTTAAGAATCTTGGTCTCAAGCGAAATCCGTCCAAAAACCTTTAAAAAATTGAATTTCTATAAAAATCATCATTCTTATGGGCACTTTGCAAGTCTTGGGTTCGGTCTTTAAAAGCCATTATTTTATTCTCTATGTAGACAAAAAGGCTTAAATTCTGGGATTGCGATAAGAATCATGGTACAAAGCTAAATTAATATTAAAATCCGCAAAAAGTTGCATTTCTGGAAAATCATTTTTATGGGCACTGTGCAAGACTTGGGTTCGGCCTTTAAAAGCAATTATTTCAGGCTCTATGGTACCAAAAAGGCTGTAATTCTGGGATTGCGATAAGAATCACGGTACAAAGCTAAATTAATATTAAAATCCGCAAAAAGTTGCATTTCTGGAAAAATCATCAGTCTTTTGTGCACTTTGCAAGACTTGGGTTCGGACTTTTAAAGCTATTGTTTCATGCTCTATGGTATCAATAGGGCTGACCCTTTGGATTTCAGACAGGAATCTTGGACTTATGTGAAATCAGTCAAAAAATCTCCCAAAAGTTGGATTTCTGGAAAAATCATAATTCATATGGGCACTTAACAAGACTTGGGTTTGGACTTTAAAGCAATTTTTTCAGGCTCTATGGCAACAAAAGTGCTCAAATTTTGGAATTGTGATAAAAATCATAGAACAAAGCTAAATTGCTCTTAAAATCAGCAAAAAGTTGAATTTCTCGAAAAATCATCATTGTTATGGGCACTTTGTAAGACTTGGGTTCAGACTTTTAAAGCTATTGTTTCAGGCTCTATGGTACTTATAGGACTTAAACTTTGGATTCCAGACAAGAATCTTGGACTTGTGTGAAATCAGTCAAAAAATCTCCCAAAAGTTGGATTTCTGGAAAAATCATCATTCATATGGGCACTTTACAAGACTTGGGTTTGGACTTTAAAAGCAATTTTTTCAGGCTCTTTGGCAACAAAAGTGTAAAAAGCTGAAATTTGGGAATTCTGATAAAAATC
The DNA here is from genome assembly GCA_026573805.1 of Hesperophylax magnus. Taxonomy (NCBI): domain Eukaryota; kingdom Metazoa; phylum Arthropoda; class Insecta; order Trichoptera; family Limnephilidae; genus Hesperophylax; species Hesperophylax magnus. The sequence continues at coordinate 766 of JAIUSX010000041.1, read as the reverse complement.
GTGGTACAAAGCTCAATCAGTATTAAAATCTGCAAAAAGTTGCATTTCTGGAAAAATCATCATTCTTTTGGGCACTTTGCAAGACTTGGGTTCGGTCTTTAAACGCCATTATTTTATTCTCTATGGTACCAAAAAGGCTGTAATTCTGGGATTGCGATAAGAATCACGGTACAAAGCTAAATTAATATTAAAATCCGCAAAAAGTTGCATTTCTGGAAAAATCATCAGTCTTTTGTGCACTTTGCAAGACTTGGGTTCGGACTTTTAAAGCTATTGTTTCATGCTCTATGGTATCAATAGGGCTGACCCTTTGGATTCCATACAAGAATCTTGGACATATGTGAAATCAGTCAAAAAATCTCCTAAAAGTTGGGATTTCTGGAAAAATCATCATTCATATGGGCACTTTACAAGACTTGGGTTTGGACTTTAAAAGCAATTTTTTCAGGCTCTATGCCAACAAAAGTGCTCAAATTTTGGAATTGTGATCAAAATCATAGAACAAAGCTAAATTACTCTTAAAATCTGCAAAAAGTTAAATTTCTCGAAAAATCATCATTGTTATGGGCACTTTGTAAGACTTGGGTTCAGATTTTTATAGCTATTGTTCCAGGATCTATGGTACTTATAGGACTGAAACTTTGGATTCCACACAAGAATCTTGGACTTGTGTAAATCAGTCAAAAAATCTCCAAAAAGGTGCATTCCTTGAAAAATCATCATTCATATGGGCACTTTGCAAGACTTGGGTTCGGTCTTTAAAAGC